>CANTUR010000150.1:4240000-5440000 GCA_947683625.1 Mallotus nudiflorus
TGGTGATTATGGTTAGTGAGTGATAATGTGAATGGGTTCTATTTACACAGGTGGTATTATAACAAGGATTGCTTAACACTTTGGCATTAACCTTAATCATCTTAATTCCATGCCATATTCTTTTCTTGATGAGAAATTTATTAAAAATTTTAATTAATTCAAGATGGTGAATAATGTGTATGTTTGGAAAAATGAAAAGGTCCTTAAAGAAGAGTATAATTAAGACATGGATGATATTTATACTATACCCAACCTTGGTCTTGAAAATATGGAACTTGGAGAGGAACAAGACCCTACTCAACCTCAAGATCCTACTCCTTCTCCTCAAGGGAAGTGAGCTAGACCCTCCACTTTCTCAAGGTGTGTAAGGAGAAATGGAATGGGTGGAAGTTTCTTTGACTGTCTCCCTATTGTGGAAACAAACTTCAACACCGCTTTAATTCATTGACCTTAGGCTTAATGGGTTTGATAGGCATATAGAGCATGTGGAACATGATGTTCATTAAATTTTTGCATATCACAACCTCACTTACACTTGGCCTCCTCCTCCACAAGATACTCAAGTGCCACCTCAAGGAGATGATCAAGACATTAATCCATCTTCTCATTTATCTTTTCTTTAGTTCTATGTTTTTAAGCTTATATGGTTTATTTTGTGGTCTTTTATGAAATATGTTTTAGTTTATTGTTAGTTTATAATCTTGTTTTATATATAATCTTGTTTTACTCCCTTTTGTTTATATTTTTTATCTTTGACAAAAGGGGGAGAAAATTTACGTATGTGTGCCACTCATTGCTTTATTAATATAAATATTAATGTTTTTGCTTTATACACAACTATTCACACATCAAGGGGGATCTTTTTGTACACCATTAATGGTAGTTTTTAGTGGTTTCCAACCTTTGAGAACCGCTTCTTAAATTCTAATGGAATCATAATCTGTATATAGCTCTATTTTGAACTTCTAATGAGGATACTTACTACCATCAAACAATGGTCTAAGAGAAGAAATACTTTGAGATTCACTCCCCATGATCTTGTATTTTAGCAATTAAGTTCATAGAATTCAAGCTCTGATACCAATGGGGGTGAATAAGGCTAATGAGGATTTTAGAAAATTAAAAGGAAATTAAACAAGAATGAGCAAAGAATAAGAGTAGAGAAAATAAGAACAGAAGCAATTAAGGAGTTTGGATTCTCAATAATCCTATGTCTCCACCTAACTCTCATAAGTTAGGATTTTTGAACACATCAATCTATTTTCCTAGATTAATTCTTACAACTTAAGTTTTTAACTCAACTCAAACCTTACGAACAAGAGTTTCATGGCTCACTCTTAAACCACACAAATAAAATTTTTTGAGGCTCACTCTAAAATCGAATTTCCCAAGTGTTTTGATGGACAAACACTTAAACCAATTTCTTTAGAAATATATCTTACTTCCCCTCTAATATATCCCAATACTTTAATAAAGTAGAAATTCTATTTTTAACACATAACCAACTCTTATAAAATTTAATGAAATAAAGAATAAATGTTTGAGAGTTTGAGAGCTTTGATGAATGTTAAAGTGGAGAATTGTAATAAGCCAGTATCTTAATTTCAATTAAGCTCGAAGAGTATTTTATATAAATAAAAAATTAAAAAATATGGCTATTGGAGGCATTGATTGTGTCTCCAAAGTCTTCTGAACATCCTTGAGTGTTTTTCAAACTTTTGCAGTCGAAATGTTGCTCACAATCATGAGGGCAGTGTCCTGGCTCATAAGGATCAATTTAAGAACCATTGGAGTTTGAAATTTGCTTATTTTTTCCCATTATGATCTGTCTGGAATGCCCTCATGAGTTGTTCATGTCCATGAGTGGTGCTCGTGAGTGGCACTATCCAAAACAACTAAAACGGCTTAAAATGGGAACCAACAGAGGACAACTCATGACTAGCTTATGAGACGCTCGTAAGGAGACCACTATAAGTCCAAAATTGTACATTTTTAGTATATAATTACTCTGAATTATTTTGACTTGCATAAGATGAAATACTTCATTGAAATACATATTAATACTCTTTTAAGGAGTATTTTAACATTTCTAAACATTGAGCACTTACCCTTTGTAATCGATCAACTTCATACACATTTGAATGAAATCATTAGAATATAAATTGTTTGTCAAAGTCAAAAATTAGGAGTTTGATCATGCAAATCGTCAATAGGTTGTATTTATATTTAAAATATAATGTGGTTTATGTTAACTTGTGAATAAAGGAGGCATTTGAACTAGCTAATTCATGAAAGTCTTGATAACAAAAGTGTCTTCTTTAGTTTTGATCAAACTTTAAATGCTTGAACATGTAAGTAAGAAAATAAAATTCTTATCAATAGCCACTAAATAAAGTGACAACTATGCGTTTGATTTCTTAGTCATTAACCACTTTGAAGCAGGCAAATAGTGTGATGGCATCTCAACTACGATAAGCTTCATTGTCTAAGAAAAAGTTAATTATAAAATAAGGTAAGTTGGGGCCTATATTCATTAATCATGGTAATTAGTCCTAGCAAAAATTCTTTCAAAAATTGTTAAAAAAACACTTTTAGAAAGGTCCCACTAAAGATACTAGAAGATTTTGTAGTTCCTTTCACATATAAATCTATTAATTCAAAATTTAATAGCTTGAAAATATAATTTGAAAAAGAAAAGAAAGGTTAGCAATTGTACACTTTTAGTTAAAAGACAAGTCATTATTAACTTTGTTTGGATCTTGTTTTCAAAAGAATTGGTTGCCTTTTTTTGATAGTATGCAAAAGGAACGATGTTTCTGTAAAAATATATATTAGTTTTTTTTCCTTTATTGGTTAAAAGTTAATGTTAAGTTTAATTTTGTCTTTAAAAGGTTTTAAGGTTATTTTTGTCAAATTATAATTTAAAATAAGGTTATTTTTGTCCTTTATATAATGCAACACACATGGGACATAATATGGTATATGTTTAGGATAATATAGGAAACATTTTATCTGACTAAGCACACAATCAACAATAAATCGACCAAAAACACTATTTTGATATGGTTTTCTAAAGTTCAGATACTTGAATGCAAAAAAAAAAAAAAAGTTAGACACTTAAATAGAAAAAATTGAAAAGTTCAAACAATACGAAATTTATAATTTTTCTCGCACGAAATATAAATTTACTAAAATTCTTTCACTTATTTTTTTTAGTAAGAATTGGATAATTTGACAACTAATAATAAAAATTAAATTAAATTAATTAAAATATAATTGTAATTTGATTGAGAATATGTTTCCAATTCAAATTAGGTTAATTTATGTTTTATCTTTAATAAAAAATTAAATTAATTAAAATATTCCAATTTAGTTGAAAATATATTTCTTATTTTAGTTAGGAATAAATATTGAAGGATTACTATGTAATTATTTAAATAATAAATTTATTAAAATTGCAATAAATTCTAACTCTATTAATTTTGTAATATTGAATTGTTATATAAATAATAATAATAACAATAATAATAATTATAATAATAAAGTATTTATTTAATATTTTATATATTATCACTAGTTGATCATGTGTATGTGTGTGTTCATATTAGGTTTAATAAATTTATTTTATTTTAAATATAAAAATTAATGTAATTAATTGATATTTAATGGAAAAAAAAAGATTAGCATGCCATACCTCAAATTTTGGTTAGTCGTTTAACACAACCCAGTGATGAAATAATATTGAAGTAAAATGATGAGAAACACATGCCTTTATCTTATGAGTATGTTACCTCATCCACTAAGCCCTCTAGAACCATAATTTGAATGTCTAAACTAATAAAACTTTAGACTTTTAGCCTCAAAACTTTAGTAAATAGACAAATAGGCCCTTGAAACCCTAGAAAAGGCCCAAACTTGATTGGCAATGTGTGTATACAACCTATATTTGCATGCGTATAAGCCATCTATGAGTGCTTGTAGCCCATGTTAATGCACAGATAACAATGCAGGCTCAAAAATTTATAAATAGTTGCATTTTTACCATTTTCGAGGGCCATGGGCTATTACTCTACTCGATTGGAAACTCAAATATGCATTTAGACAATTTAGCTAAATTTTCATCCTTTTTCTTTACTATTTAGACCTATTTGAACTACATCTAACTCCATCTTTGTCAAAGCACGCTACAAGAGATATGAAGATAATATTTTCCATCCATTTTGCATTTTAGTTACAAGAATGGCTTGTTTTACACTTTTTTGAGGTAAAGGCTTCCTTTTAAATTAAAATAAGTCTAGTTAGAAACTTTAAGAACCATTTTGTATATCATATTTATTTTTTGAATTGCATTTAAATCTCCTTATACTCATGGTGATTTTACATATTGAAATCCAAATATGTTGCATGCTTGGTGATATTTTACGTTGACTCTATGTTGTGTTATATTTTGGTATTATTATAATGTTATGTGGGTCTCATACAACCAACATGTGCTAGGTATGTAAAGTTTCCATCTTTACATCCAAGTTTGTATTTTTAGCATAGTGCCATCATTAAGTTTGTATTATTAATTTGTTTTAGCATAATCTTGCATTTGTCGTTCACTTTAATGTGAAGTTATTGTTTTGGCATAAAGCTTACATTTTTAGTTTATTTTCATTACAAAGCTTATCCTATTTAGCTCATTATTTGTATAAAATTTTGTATCTTTGTTTCATTTTGATGCCCAATATGCTATTTTACTTCTACTTTGTCTATTTTCGATGATTTTAGGTTGTTTAGAATCACCTTATGTTATTTTCATTATTTTTTATGCTTTTGGCTCATTTCAATATGTTTTAGGTTATTAGTATGCTTTTCATGATAAATGTCTCATTTTGTTATTTTATCCATATTCAAATGCTTATTTGTCGTCATAGGCATTTTTGTGTTATTTTTTGTCATCTTGTTGTTTTTTTTTATTATTTTTGCTCTTATGAATGATTATGCACATCATGTGAATAGAAATATTATTGTGCTATATTTTGCAAATTTTTATTAAACTAGTAGTAGATTTACCTTTCCATACTTTTTCTTATATTGATATATTTACTAAGAAAGCGATGTAAATAATTGTAAATATTTCCTTTTTGCTTTTTAATTACCATTGTAGATGGATGTATGGATGTATGTATGTATTACTTTCATACTGAAATTAGGGTGATTAGAAATGTGTAATGGGTACTATCTAATAAGAAAGAAGTCAAGTAGAATTGACATTCTACATTCAAAATATCTGTCTTTACGAGTAAATTTTGCTTAGTGTCAAGATTGTCTTCCATTTCTCGAATGATCAAGTGGTAAATCCTTCATATGAGAATTTCTCTAGGTTATTAGAAAGGATTCCTAACTTTCTCTTTTTCATTTTTAGTACTATAGTCACATTTTTTACCTATAATACATGGATAGCCGTATTTGGCTAGCTTACAACTAGTGATCCCATTTAGGATTAGAGAGAAGTGATAATTTTTAAATGAGCTACTTCTTATTATATCATTAGCCATAAGTTATGTTTGATCCCATGTAGATAAACTAGTAAAATTTTCTACTAAAATCCCACTTGACTATGCATGTTACCTTATTGAGATACTTCCCATTTAATTTTAAATCTCCAAATAATGTGATATTTTCTTATGATCATTGTCTATTTGTGTCAAAATAATAAGATCCATGTAGAATGTGTGTTGACCCTTGCATGACCAATCTCTAATTATATATGGTTTTGACTTTAATAATCAATTTTAGTCTACTAATGTGTGTGTTTGAGTGTGTCTTTTAGTTAGGTTTAAGTTCATGCTCCATTGGTGAAGTTTTAAAGTTAAATTAAACTCATTTGGGAGTCACAAGACTCCCCACGATCATGAGGAGCATCATAAGCCAAAAGACAACTAAATTCATGTTGTCTGATGTGGCAAGAATCCTCACAACTATGAGCATCCAATTTCGATATTAAGCAAGTGAAATTCAAGTGAAAAAATAATTAGTGCCGCTCACTATCCCCTTTATGATCATGAGCGAGGTCGTGAGCATCACAAGGATGATTTCATAACCTTTGTAATAGGTATTTCAAATCTTTAATGGCTATAAAATTGGAGATCATGATCATGACACCTCCTTTCATGATTATGAGAATTATTTCTCTTGTAAAAAGTGAAAGAAACATTAAATGAAGATGGAGAAGTATTAGGACAAAAATCAAAGCTCCAATAGCTAGTTTTGCATCCTTTACTATAAACACAGGCTCAATACATCATTTAAAGAGTTAGAAAACTAGTAAAGATAATTTATTATGAACATTCATTGAGCCATACTTAGTTTTTTCATAATTCTTTTTATATATGTAGCGGTAGCAATAATGGACGTGATGCATAGGCCATTGAGTCAGAGGGTTCTTAGATCAGGATTTAGACTCTCTTTTTTTATTATTATCTTATTTTGATATTGCATGATTACTTTGATTTCATTTCAAAAATTTATGTTTAAATTTAATTATATGTTTAAACATTTATACTTATTTTAAGGAGAAATTTCAATCATTCCAATCCAACACTGAACAAATTCATCATTCAATCATATAAATGTTTAATTAATGAACTAGAAAAAAATGAGTCGATATGAATAATACAATCAAAACAAGCCCCTAATGGTCAAAGAGACAATCTCCTCTTCATTAAGGCATCACCTCTTCACGAAAAGGTGATATCTAAATGCCTCTTCATGATAAGGTGTTGCTTGATCGAAGAGGCGAATGCCTCACCACCTCTTTTGTAGATTCCCCATTTAAATCCCTATATTTCCTTATAAAATCAACCTCTTCTTCTCATACCTATGCCCAAACTCTTCATTTCTTCTCTCCAAATAGCTCTAAAATCTCAAAACATGGTTGTGAGAAGCCATAAACAACTACAATTGATCTTAAAGAGGTTAGATGGTAAATTATAGGAAAAATAAAAGCCTTTTCACATGTCAGTTTTTAGATCTTTGCATGCTAGGAGGATCAATTTTCCCTTCCTCCATGTTGTGGCTCAATTCTAAGATCTAAGTAAATATGTTTTTTGACTCAACTCTCTAGAGATATGCTTCCTATTGGAAGAATTTGAGGCTATCTTGGGTTGTCATATGGATTCTACCATTCATATCACAATACCTCAAGTTGGAACTCCAAATATATGCTCAATCTAATATCAGATGGCCAGGCTATTCAATCTTTTCCCTTAACCTTCCTGTCACCATAACTTCAATTTTGAAGTTCTAATAGGATCCTTTCTTAAGGTTGTTGCAACTATATATAAGAAGGACGTTCATTAGCCATGCATGATTGCCCTTTGCCTGTATGCTCAACTTTTGCTTGTTTCTACTTCTAGTGACTATGATTCAAAAATCCTTCATATCCTAGATTAAGTGGAAGCTGGACTCAATCCCTTTCTCCTTATTTTGGCAAAAACCATCATTGGGCTAGACAATTTCCCAGAAACCAAGCGATTCTCTGGGAGTCCATTATTGCTGAACGTCAACTTTCTCTTCTCTTTTCTTTATTTTTTACTTTTTTCATCATTTTCTAACTCATTTCTTTTAGGCATGGCTTCATGAAAAGCTGAGATTACTTAAACTTCCTAGAGACATTGCGTACTATAAAGCATAGCATTATTGCACTAGAAAACTCCATCCTATACAGAAGACATTCACAACTAGTTATCCACTTTTTCAAATATTATGATCTGATGGATGTGCCTATGGTGGAAACTGCAACATGTGACCATTCGATCTTACACCTACTGTGTCTCAATAGCTAGCCTTCACTTTGCTACTTTCTATAATCCTACCTGCCTTTGCCGATAATATGGATAAAAATAACTAATTATGGGGTTAGTGCATGAGTTTGAACTATGACCCCTATTTTAAAATTTTTTGGACAACTTATTTGTGACCTAGCCTCATAGAATCATTTAAAAGCACATTGACTATGACAAAGATCAATCTACTAATGATCAGTACAAGGTATGGATTCAGTTACACCAGATAGAAAAGGATGAGTTTATGAGGAACAAAAGAACAAGAGAATTGCAAACATTAAGTACTTAGGGTGTTCAACAAAAGAAAAGAAAGCAAAATTAGTTTGTGGAATTTAATTATCATTTTGCCTTTTTATAGAATGGGATTTCCCTTTTTAGTTAAATAGTTTGTAATAGACATTTAATGTAATGTTCAATAGTAGAAAAGGCAATCCATTCCATTTAGTTTAAGCATAATATGGCTATACATTTTGCTTCTGACATATCTTATGTCGTTAGCTTGCCCTTGTAACTTTTCCAACTAACTATTTTTTTCTCTTTCTCCTTTTATATGTCTTTAATTTTTGCTTTGACTACCCTTTCAAGGTTCTCAATCCAACATGACTTTTTTATTATTTGATTTTTTGTCTCCAACTTTTGCCTAAACAACCTCTTTCTTAAGGTTTTCTCTCTAGTGAGACTTCACAAAAAGTATTTCTTAAGCTTGTCTAAGTTGATAGGTTCCTTGAACTCATTCCCTTCAGACATTATAGTAGTACCCTTTGAAAATAACTTTTTTACTAGATGCGAACCCTCCCAATTTGGCTTGAACTTTCCTTGTGGGTTAGTCATGATTGGCTTAGTGAGCTTTAGCACCAAATCACCTTCTTTAAACTTTCTTGGCTTAATCTTCTTATTATAGGCCTAGGCTATCCTCTTTTAATATAGCTAGGAGTGATACACAACTTTATCCTTGTCTTATCCAATAGCATCAGTTATGCCAATTGACTCTCTACCTAGTGATATTCAAGGATTTTGGACTCCAAGAGAACCCTTAATGATTGAATCTTGACCTCCACTGGTAACACAACTTTTTACCTATATACTAATGAGTACAAAGCAGCTCCTGTCGATGCCCTGACAGTGGTTCTATATCCCCATAATGCAAATTGCATATAGCTTGCCTAATCTTTATAAATCCAACATGTTCGACATAATTTTCTTTACATTCTTTTTTGCTGCTTCTACCGCTCCATTTGCCTATGGGTTTGTATGGAGATTGTCTATGATGCTCAATTTTTATATTCCTTCAATAAGGTAGCCATTTGTACTTTAAGCTAAGCACCATTATTAGTGATAATATGATGAGGCAACCCATATCTATAAATTATGTTCTTCTCTATGAACTTCATCATCTGTTTTGCCCCAACAGTTGTGAATGATTCTACTTTAATGCATTTAGAAAAATAATCAATTTCGACCATAATATAGCGATGCCTGTTAGATGTCGTGAATGTTATTTCTCCAATAATATAAATTCCCTAGACTATGAATAGCCATGGTGAAGTCAACCCTTAAAGTTCCATTAAAGGCATGTGGCTCATATATCTATACACTTAATAATTATGGCACTTCTTCATAAATTTCACATAGTTAGTCTCCATGGTTAACTAGGAATACCCCTATCGAGCTATCTTTTTAGCAAGAACTATCCCATTCATATGCAACCCACATGCACCTTCGTGAATTGCTTCCATGACTGTTCAGGCCTCATCTTTACCAATGCATCTTACATGCACCCCAGTCGACATTCTTTTATATAACATCCCATTATGGATAATAAACTATCAAGATAATATCCCCAAAGATATTCTCTCTTTCTTATTTACATCTTCAGGAAATTGTCCTGGTTCCAAATACTGCTGTAAATCATAAAACTAAGGCTTTTATGTAGAGTCAACTGGCATTACTCTTATCTCCTTATAATAGGGGGTTCAAAACTTCACAAGAATAAGAGGTTTGGCTTTTGTCTATTTTCCTCCTTCCCACATTAAAGCTAAAATGGCTAAAGCATTTTCCATCTGATTCTCCTCTCATGGCAAATGTATAAATCTACATTATGTGAAAGCCAACAAAACAGTAGCTGAGTAATCCCAATACACTCTTAGCTTTTCTTCTCTTACTTCCTATATATGGGAAATCTATTTTATTACTAATATAGAGTCCTCACATACTGCGACTTCTACTGCCCCCACATTTTGAAGTGCTTCCAATCCAAAAATGCAGGCTTTATATTCTACTTAATTATTGGTTACTTCAAACTCTAACCTTTTCACCATTGGAATCATCTCCCCTTTTGGCATGACCAAAATTACACTAATGCCTGCTCCTTCATTATTAATCGCCCTATCAAAGTACATTTTCCATCCTTGGACCTCTATTGTCCTTAGATGCTTATTTGGAAATTCCAATTCCCACTCTTGTTCATCCTCTATCAGACTCTGAGCCTAAAAGTTTTCTATTGCTCTCCCTTTCACTACTTTCTTTATTGTATAATCTATATCAAACTCTATGAGCAGAACCAACCATCTAACCAATTTTTCACTAGTAATGGAGTCTATTGAAGGTACCTAAAGGGGTTATGTTTAGTAACTCCATTTACATGTAAGATTGGAAATAATGCTAAAGCTTCTTAGTTTCCCAAATCACAGCCAAGAATGTCTTCTCCACCAAGGTATAATAATATGAATGCTAAAAGGGATTCAAAGTGCAAGCATGGAGTTGAATGATGAAAAATTTAAGTTAATTAATTTAATTTTATATTTTAAAATTAATTAGCTTGATATGGACTAATTTTAATTTTTCTATTTTAGAGTTAATAAGGAAGACTTAAGAAGATGTGAGAAGATTTAAGGATATTTCAAGTCAAAGTCGAAGAGTTAATAAGTCAAAGAGTCAATAGTTAACATCCTACATTGCATGTGACATGGCATACTTTAATGCTTAGTTGTCATTAGTTATCATTTTATTTAGTTATAATGAGCTGTCATTAGTTGTCAATTTTGAATTTTTAAAGATGAGTTAGTGTTAGTTTTCCTATTTTAAAGGAAACCTTCTTAATTAAGGATTTTCCTATATAGGCATATTTGGGAATAAAGAAGAAAATCTTTTCCTTTAAGCATTAGGTTGTTATATGCCTAAATAAGGGCTAACACTTTGTAAAATGAATTAAAATTGATTGAAATATTAAAAAGTGAGGTTTTTTTTCTTATACTTTGTTCTTTTTAAACGTTGTAAGTTTACTTGAATTATTTTACTTTTACCTTTCATTACAATTGCTAGGTTAGACTTAGAATTGTTTCTTGCTTCAATTTAATAAGAAAGGGGTTTAGCTCTATCAACACAACCTATCTTTGATGATCCTTGGGCTAATATTCAAAGTTGGATGCACATTTTATCTTTATTATAGGTAGGGTTTGTATCAATTTATTTTACTCAAAAAAAATTATTTTCTTTAATCTATGAAGAATTAAGAAGAAGAAGAAATAATACATGAAAATTAAAAGGATAGTTAATAGATATACAAACCCTACTTATAATAGAGATAGAGCATGCATCTAACTTTGAATATTAGCCTAATGATCATGAAGGATAAGTTATGTTGATTGAGTTAAACCCCTTGCTTATTAAATTGAAGCAAGATACTTATCTATTAAAAGATGAAAAATCACACAATTTTAAGTCTAACCTAGCAATTGTAATGAAAGGTAGAAGTAAAACAATTTAAGTAAACTTGCAAAGTTTCAAAGGAACAAAGTATAAGGAAAAAACCTCACTTTTTAATATTTCAATCACTTCCAATTCATTTTATATAGGCTTAGTCATTATATAGGCATGTAAATAACCTAATCCTTGAAGGAAGATATTTTGTTCCTTACTCCCAAAGATGCCTATATAGGAAAATCCTTAATTAAGGAGGTTTCCTTCAAAATAGGATAATTAACAACAACTCATCTTTAAAAAGTCAAAATTGACAACTCATGACAACTCATCTTTGAAAAGTCAAAATTGACAACTAATAACAACTCATTATAACTAAGTAAAATGACAACTCATTACAACTAAGCATTGAAGCATGCCATGTAGGATGTTGACTATTAACCCTTGACTTTGACTTATTGACTCTTTGACTTTCACTTGTTGACTTATTGACTTTAACTTAGAATATCCTTGAATCTTCTCACATCTTCTTGAATCTTCCTTATTAACTCTAAAATAGAAAAATTAATCAAAATTCATCTATTTCAAGCTAATTAATTTTAAAATATGAAATTTAACTAATTAGCTTGAATTCTTCATCATTCAACTCCATGCTTGCACTTTGAATCCCTTTTAGGGTTCATATTATATAGTTGGCTCCATACTATAGGAGTTTCTTACTTAAGTAACACACCACATGCTTAACTTTACCTTCACATTCTTAAGCTAACATCATGCTTATCGTCTCCTCCTCAATTGCTAGATAAAGAATTAAAGGCTTACTTGGACTTAATGGCTGTAAAACTGAAGGATTCATTAAATAATTCTTAATAGCTTTAAAAGCTTATTGAAATTTATCATCCTATATTATTGGTTGATTCTTCCTTAGCAGCTTAAAGATTTTCTCATAAATGGTGGTCAGCTTGGCTATGAATCTACTAATGTTATACAATTACCCGATAAACCCTCTGACTTCTTTTTCATTTTTTGATGTAGGCATCTCTTTAATTGCTTTAGCCTTATCTGGGTCCACCTCTATTCCTTTTTGACTAACAATATGTCCTAGCAGTTTTCCAGATGTTACCCTAAAAGCACACATCTTTGGGTTCAATATAAGATTATACTTTTCAACCCTTGCCAAGAACTTGTCTAAACCCTCAAAATGCCCTTCTCTAGTTGGAGACTTTACCATTATATCATCCACATACACCTCTATCTCTTTATGGGTCATGTCATGTAGTAAGGTGGTAGCCATCCTCTAATACGCTACTCCTGCATTCTTTAACCCAAACAATATGACTAGGTAATAGTAGATACCCCATTCCATGGTGAAAGACATTTTTAGCTTATCATTTAATGGCATTATCATCTGACTATATCCCAAGAAACCATCCATGAAAGAGTACATCACAATAGAATCATGCTATCAACTAGTGTGTTAATATGCAATAAGGGAAAGTCATCTTTTGGGTAGGCCTTATTTAAATCTCTGTAATCCACACACATTCTAACTCTCCTATCTTTCATAGGAATAGGTACTATATTTGCTAGCCATAGGGTGTCTTCTACTACTTCTAAAAATTTCACTTTTAGCTGCTTTTCAACCTCTTCTTTAATAAAAAAAAAGCCCATTTTGGCCTTAACCTTCTCTTCTTCTGCTTCATTAGTGTGATGTAAGGGTATATAGGGATCCTGTGTTCAGTAATCTCCCTATCAATTCTAGGAAAATCCTCATAGCCCCAAGCAAATACTTTCTATATTCTTTTTAAAGTTTATGTCATTTTTTCTCTTTTATCAGTAGTTAAATAATAAGCAATTAGTATATTTTTAGGGTTATCACTTGTGCCTAAATTAAATTATTTAGTTTGTGCATAATTAATGTCAAAATATATATGAAGTGATTATCATAAATAGAATAACTATTAGGAAACGCATCATATAAATAAGCAAAGTCATATTTCATTGCATTAACTTTAGAGGAAAATAGACCATCAATTTCAAATAAGGTAGCAAAGAAACATCACAATCATTATAGAAAACATGCATGAAAAAATTTAGAATGTAGGTCTCGAAGTCTAGATCCTCTTCTTGATCAGTAGTGTCCTTTAGCTTTGCAGCATGAATGTGCTCTTCTGATTTTGGAGTCAACACTAGCTCTTCCATTATTATCTCTCTAACAGCAGCCTCCTTAACCCTATTCACATCAACAAAAATATCAAACTTGGGGACTAACTTACCCACCAACATTAATTGTTTAGGAGCTCCCTTGTATAGATATGCATTGCCCTCCTTCATAAATGTTTCCCAAAGTTGCCATCTTCTAGTTTTAGTCCCATTGCCTTCTTTAAAATCTTCATCTCCATGATGCCCAATCCCATACTTTAGAATCAACACTTTATATTCCATAAATTCAAGCGGCCCATTATGATTCTTCCCAAGTCCTAAGCCGGGCATAAAGTTCATGTTGAGCATCATACTCATGACCCTCTTATCAAGCTCATATTTATACAACACATAGAACTCAAAACTTGGACTAATATGTATATCCTTTGGAATCAATTTTAAAGCAGCAACAGAAACTTTGATTTTTGTCAAAATCATAACCACCTTCCTTTTATATGGAAATTTGATCTTTTGGTACACAATAGATGGTACACCTCCCAAAGGATGAAACCAAGGTCTTCCTAATAGGATGATAAAAGTGATTAGGAAGTTAATCACTTGCAAATTGACCCAAGCCTTAATGGGTCTAGTCTTGAGTAGAGATTAAAAAGTTCCCTTGATAGGTCACCTTATATCATCTTATGCTTTGATAATCACATTAGATGGCGTAAGGTCAGCCATAATGAGTCTGAGCTTAGGTAGAATTTTGAAGGGGCTTACATTAATAGTAGAGCCATTATCCACCATTACACAATAGGTTAGCTTGTCTTTTACCTCAACCTTGATGAATAAGGCTTTGTAATGTTCCTTACCTTCTAATGGTAAGTCGTGATCAGTAAACACAATAGCTCCTTCAGGACTCTTCATTAAAGAATTCACCATCTATTCGGGAGTCTAAGTTCTAGGGACCTTTTTCTGGTCTAAAGCTTGGACTAATGCCTCTCAATGGGTCTTGGAATTCATGAAAAATTCCTAAACACTAGCCATAAACTTCTCTTCTTTCTTTAGCTCTTTTTTCAACTCTTCTTTGTCTACCTCCTTACTCTCAATTTCAACTTTGACATTAGATACTAGTTGGTCCTCACTTTTCCCTTTCCCTTTTTAGTAGCCTTCTTAATTAATTAAAACTCTCACTCTTTATCACTATCTCACATGTCAATCTACCCTCCTTCATCAAAGCTCTAAATATCCAACGTACTAATGGATAATTCAATGGGTTATGGGCTTTATGGTTCAAGGTCAGATTTTGGTGAACTAGGTGTGGTATTAACAAAAGAATTAAAGACCTGCTTTTCCATCAAACCAGTGTTAATCATGAGGATAGGTGCATTTGGTGAAGGGACATTTTTGAAGTTAGGTGTTTTAGGTGTTTAGTTTTCTAGATTTTGGATTAGTGCTTTTGCCAGAGTTAATTAAGCTTGGACTTTATGTTTCAATTGAGTGCAATTGTCAGTGTCATTTCTAATGGCTTGTTGAAACTTTCACTAGAGCTTTGGGTTGGCATTTGGTAGAGGTTGTTTCAGGGGTAAAGGTTGTAGAAAATTCTTTTCTATTAACTTCTCCAAAACTTTTGAAAGGGGCCTACCTAGATTAAAGAATCTTCGAGGTTGCCTAATGGGATTGATTTGTATATTGTTACTTAATCCACTCGCTTATTTTCCTCTAGACCTTCCACTAAATAACTTCTTTTCTTATGCCAAATCAGACTCTTTTTATACCATAAACCTATATAATTCCTCAAAATTCTAAATGCCAAGGTCTTTCTACTTCTTAAAGAGTGATGAAACATAACCCTCCATAGCTATCATTAACCGATTAGACTTAATAGGTCTATGCCTCATATGTGCTAGCTTCCCTCTCCATCTGGTTAGGTAATTAGCAAAGGACTCATTAAATTTTTTTCTAGTATTCTATAAGTCCCTCAGAGACACCTCCATATGAGCATTCAGACAATACTATTTTATAAATGCAGTATATAGCTATAAGCACCCATTTTTGGGATGCGATTGTGCACAATTGCGATGTAAGTCCCTATGATGAAATTTATTCAAAAATTGAACTTGGTTGTCGATTTTCTAGACTTTAGGGAATAAATTGCAATATTTTTTAGGATTTGGTTACAAGGAAGTCAATTGTTAGGAGTCTTTTGGTAATTAAAAGTTAAAAAAATTAGGACCAGCATTCTATAATGCCGATCAACATTATACAATGTCGGTCAGTATTGTATAATGCCAACGCATTAAAAAGTCCCATTTTTTTTTATTTTTTTGTGTTTTTATTATTTTTTATCAATTTTTTCATTGTTTTGATTGGTTGAAAATTTTATTTTATTATTATTATTATTTGATGAAAATTTTAACATGTCTAAAACGCGTAAATAGCTTTCAAAAATCAAAACTCTATTAGTTTATTTTGAAGAGATGAGACCGTTCTTGCAAATTTGGGAAGTTAGTATGTACAGACTCTGCTTTAAAAATCAAAGAGTCTGCATGTGTGCAAAAGAGGGGCTTGAGACTCACACACACAGATAGAAAAAAAAAGACAAAAGAAAAAAAAGAGAGACTGCGAAAGAGAGAAGGGAGTTACACAAAAAAAACCCTATCGCATAAAAAAACCCTAGATGCGAAGTACACCTCGCACACACCCTTGTCTTTCAAAACCCTAATTTTGGATATTGTCAGTGTCTTTGAACGCAATCAAATCCCAATCTAGAATCAAATCAATACTGAGTCAATTTTAATGGTGATAATCCAATCTGAGGGGCTATCTCAAAGCATTTGCACAACATCTAAAATCATCAATATTCTTTTCTATTCTTTTCTTTTTGTGAATTTTATTTTTTTTATTGTTTTGATTATTCAATTTCACTACTAATCTGATTATTTATGTGTTTTTTTTTGACATGCGAATGTGGATTGAGGAGGATACTGCTTGTGTTTAGACAAACAGAAGGTCCATGGAATGCCATGGAAGAACCTTTGTTGTTTTCCAATAGAACTTAGGATTTTTATCTTTATTTTTCATTTTGGTATTCTGTGTAGTTATTTTAATTCATGGGTGTATAATTGTTTAATTTTAATTTTGTACGTAGTTTGTAATAACCCCAGTAGTAGGAATAGTGAAAGATTTAATTTTCTGCATTTAAAATTATTTAGTAATTAGGTTCAATTAGGTAAAAATCAATTAAAATTAGTGGTGGTAGTAGCTTAATTTAGGTTTGCATGTAATTGATTTAGCATTTCTAGAAAATCACTAAAATGTTTGTTTGATCCTTTTTTATGTTTTATTTATTTTGGGTTGTGTTTTTGGGTTTTTATATTATTTTGGGCCCCAAGCCCACACTTAGGTCCAAATCACTTTAAATAGGCTTAAAAAATGGTTTAGGACTTTAAATGATTAAAATCAATTTAGGCCCATTAAGCTAATTAGATTTTAGGCCCATTTAATTAATTAAAACTTGTTTAGACTTAACCCAACCCACTTAATTTCATTTCTTTTAAAATAAATAGACCTAAGCCCATTTCTCATTTTAAATAAAACAAAGTTAGACTTAGGCCCATTAATTTAACTTTCCTTTAAAATTGAATAGACTTAAGCCCATTCCTTAGACAAACTAAAATAAATAGATCTAAGCTCACTAATTAATAAAAAATGTAGGCCCACCTTTAGTCCATTTCTCACTTGTAAATAAAAAATATAAATCTAGCTAACCTTTTAATAAAATTAACATAGTTTAGACTTAAGGACAATGCAATCTTGAGTGCATTTTTATGTGTAATTTTATTGACTAAATGCCTAGGGTTAGATGCATGAAATAATCATTTATAAAATTATTCTAAATGAACACGAGACTAAGAGAAGTTAGTATTCCATTCCCAGAATCTCCTGGTTGTGGTGCTAACCTTCTTTTAGAGAATCAAGTACCACCAATCAAATTGTCCTAATTATTACCCTGGGTGGCGACTGCTCTTCTCCATGCTATGACTTTGTGACATAGTAGTGTGTTCCCTAAGGCCCTGAGCCTAAACAATATTATGGTTGCTAAAATCTTGGATGCACACTAAACCCCGCCGTCTACAATAGCTCTTTCCAATCATTGTACACATATGATTCTAAAATATAGTACCATCAGATAAGCACCTTCCAATGACATGGGAAATTGCTTGACTATCTGAGCCTTAGTAAATTCAGTGGCCATTATATAGGTCATATATTATTTCAAATGCAGGTGTGGGTCATCAATCCTAGAATACTTTTTCATGTCAAGGAACTTGAATTTCCTTAGAAGAGGATCATCATCCTCATTTAGGTCGAGATTGGTATAGTCCATTAAAGCTTCAATTCCTTTATTCTTCATCATCTTTTAGAATTGTGACATAGCCTTGGAAATTTTTTTAGCCCAATTAATTTATTCTACAATTTTGGATAGGTTCATATTCTGTCAGTTTACCGAATATTGTGACATCATTATCTTCCTTCTCTTTCATAGGAATCTCAATATCAAGATTAACTAAGTTAGTTGGCTATTTTTCCTTGAGTAATTAGGTTATTTCCCCATCATCTCCTTCATCATCAATCAAGTTTTAGCAAGTAGCACTTTTTTTAACAATGCTTTGAAAGCTTTAGGATCAAAACCACCTCCCATTGCTCTTTTTGAATTTTTTATTAAATGACTAGAATTAGATTGAATCCAAATGGAAGAGCTTGAAGGATTTATAGCTGTAAAACCACATATTAGAATTATGCATGGCATGTATGCATGATCTGCAGATTCATTTTATTATTCAAAGAAAAAAAATAAACACTCTATTTATGCATGACAAAGAAACAAACATGAAACTTTAAAATGATAACCCCCACCCTTATTTCTCCCACACACATGTTCAATGGTGAGTTTCTTATCCTAGGATTTTTGGCTTAGGTTTTAATTATCTATAAGGGATAACAAAATCGATGTATGCAAGATAACTCTCAAGATGGAACAAACAAGTAGTAATTCCTCTAAATAAATCCAAAGTCCATCTTAATGGGCCATAATGGGCATAAAAGGCCCACCTTAACATGGTCCATTTATAGTGGGGAGAATCCTTACAGAAATTCCAAAGTCATTATATGTGCTGAGTCTCGGGTGAATAAGCTTTGGCCCCCACAGTGATATACCTCCATTACATCTCCCCACTCAAGGGTCCATACAACATGGATCAGTATGTGCTGTGAGTGATAAAAATCAAATACTCCACTACTAGGCTTGAATGAAACATAGGAAGCAAGCAATGGCTATTATTGGGTTATTTAAAATTGAGTGCTCATTTTGTGAAAATGTGTAATGAATGCAAAAGAAATAAAAGAACAATTAAAAATGATAAAATTCAAAACACTGAATTAGTTTCTCTATCCATAGTGGAGTCGCCACTATATAGGGTGGGGTTAAACACACACCCAAGTGTTGGACGACCATGGCACTATGTGAGCTTGAGGCCCATTAGGAAATACAAAATAGGCTCAAGGCCTAAATTGGAGAAGGAGTCACCACTCAAATAAGACTTGGGACACATTGTACAATAACTACATTCCATAAAGGTTCCTAGTAGATGTCCAAAGAGAATGGATTAAAAAACTGCGTATGGGCTTTTGGAATGCCCACCCAACCTTGTAGTTGGCCTCTGTGTGTATTTTATAATTTATTACCTTTAATTATTCAATTATTTCTTTATTAACATGAAAATTACAATTGCCTACAATTAATTTCCAATTTTATGATTTAGTCCCAATTTGCATATTAATTCAAATTCATGCATTTTAATATGATTTACACCATTTATCATATAAATAAACATCCATTTATGAAATAAAAATAAGTTCACATGTAAAGAAAGGGGAGAGGAGGTTATATTACAACTCTTTTGCATTCAAGAAAGGGTAAAATAAATAAAAAATAAATCAAAAGTAAACCTATAAAAGAGAAGGGAAACAAATTACATCTTTAACATACAAATAACAACAAGACAAATAAAAGTAACAATTGCGAGGATTAATTAAGGGGCAATTATTTGATGATAAAAATTATCTCAAGGTTCCTAAAATAAGTAGCATGTTAATCTCCATAAATATATCAATCCTACAAAAAGAAACCATAAAGTTAATCCATTGACTAAATAAGCATAAATAAAAAAAATAATAAAACATTATCAATTTAAGTAAGCAAGGTAAACAAATGATTGAATAAAGGTAACTAAATTATAGAAATGTGAAAATACATATAATCATAAATCATAATAAAACTACACATGACTCTATTAATATGGCAACGCTTTATCAAAGTGACATCATCTCTATGCATAAAGGCGATACCATATCACCTTAACATAAAAAGGCAGTGCCTATTCAAAGAGGCATTGCTTAACTGCCAAATGTAGGAATGCTTTTGAAAGATTTTCTTTAGTTTTAAGTAAATAATATCATAGATAAATGACTAAGGACTTAGAACTATATCTAGTAACTTAATAAATCATGTTACAAATGTAGAGTAAAATAGCAATGAATCTGAAAAACAAGCCAATAGAATAAAAAAAGAACTTTATGCAAATCAAGAGCTTAACATTTAAAAATAGAGGTTCTTACTACTCAAGACAAGTTTAAAGCTCCTAACTCAACCCTCAAAGATGCATTTATGGTTTTTAATCCCCATTTGAATGCAAGAATTCCTTCTTCTTCTTTTTGGGAATGCACCTCTAAGCTAAAACTCCTCTTTCTCTGTTCTCTTAAGTTTTTTTCTTAGTTTTTTTACTACAAACCTAGCAAAGTCGTTCTTCAAAAACATTCTTCCCTTTTAAAGTCCCCTCTTTTCACCTTTTTAAGCTACTCATGACTTTGATGAGAGATCTCACCTTCCCCCTTACATCTCTTACCCATTGTGTGTACCTTTCTAACCCTTTATTTTGACTCCAATACCTAGGGATCATTATCAGTAACGTGTGGGCCCACCCACTTATCCATCATTATCATTTATGCATTTAACATTTATGCAAGTGGCTAGCAAAGAGGCAGTGCCTCTTTAAAGAGGTGTCACCTCACCAAAGTAAGCACCATAGAGGCAATGCCTTTTTAATTAGGCATGGCCTCTTCGGCCCTAACCTATGGTTAGGCCTTTAGGCTAAAATGGGCTTGGGCTTGGTCTTTTAGGCTAATTCTTGTATTCATGGGTCTATGCTTGGGTTGGATATGGATGAAAATTTAGGCTTTTAGTTCCATTCTCAAAAAAGGTTTTAGACCTCTTACATTCAAGATTCATTTCTTCTCATCGTCGAGCTTTCATTGTGGGCTAATCAAATTAAGTGTCCATAATGTATTAATTTCTTATAAACAAACTTTTATTGAATTTTTATTTACACTTCTTATGAAAGTTGGGTGTGTGTTTAGCTGATAGGATAATTTTATCTACTCTTTCTTAGGGTTAAGAAGGAAATAGTAAGGAGTAATCAACATTAGGTTAGTATTGTTCCTTGTAAAAATACTTTAATCATAAAAAGGATGTGAGTTAGCCTTTAAAACTCTAGTGGAAATGTTTAAGTGTAAACCATGAGAACACTTAAGAAAAGGTTGAATGTTAGCCTTAAAACACTTTATGAAATGTTAGCATTAAGCTTAGAAAAACATAAGGATGTAAGGTTTAGTGTGAGCCATTAAAAACACCATATTCTAATTAATCTTTAGAATATGATCGGTATGGATGATTGAAAAATCCTAACTTAGGGATGAAATAAATGCCTAAATTCCTTATATCTCAATTCTCTTAATCCTTTAATCTTGAAATTTCTTTTTATTTCATAATCCTTTCTTACACCTTACTTACAATTTAAATAGCCCTATTCACCTTCTCTAGGGTTCTAACAATGTGTGCATACTAGGTATCCACGATGATGCTTTTGAACGTTGCACAACTATAAGCATTAGGAACATAAAAATCACCTATGACTTAGTGTTATTGTGTTGCATGTTTGATCTTACAGTTTCATTGCTCTAGGATAATAGTTTTTAGGAATATTTGTCATTTTTGTTCATTTTAGAATAAAGAAATAGTTGAGGCACTTTATTTGGATGGCAAGAATCTATTTCTAGAGTAACAAAAGACCAACTTGCAAATAAACTTTATATATCCCTATAGTATACTTATCAAACTGTGTAACTAATGTGTATGTTATTTACTATGATGTTTGTGATGCTCATGCACTGGGGCATATAAAGGACATGAAAATTGTGCACGACTTGATGTTGCCAATTTTTTATATGGACTATATGTATTGACAATGCATGATTAAGTATTTGCCATGATAATTGTAAACCATGTGAGTTAATTATATAAGGGATGCAAAATTAAACGAGACCTAACTATGTGTTACTTATGTTAAGGTACATGTTAATTATGATGATATGATTGGTTCATTCTCCAGTTTCCATTTAAAATTGTTAAAGAGAACGATACCATTTATACTTAAGCATGGATCCACTATCCCGTATTGACTATGGATCAAAATTCACCTAGGAATAGAAATGGAAATGCTATGGACTAATAAGGGTATAAATAAGTGTTACTTGTGTTTGGTTGGTTCATTTTACAAGAAATACTAACCAATTATTTTTCTTTATTTCTTCTTTGTATATGACTTATTCTAATAAATCCTATTCCTTTATTGTGTAGTCTTCTAATGCATACATTCATCCATGTAGATACATTCTTAACATGTATTTTTTATACCCATACTGCTTGAATGATAAGCGTTTTACATATGCATGTCATGCATACATGCTAACCCTTTTTTTTTGTAAAATATTATATGTATATACTCCATGTCACTTTCACTAACTTTGTGATTTTGTAGTCATAACTTCTCAAAAAACCCCTTGGAAAAAGAGTTTACTATGGTTAATGTTCAAAGATGGTCAAATAACTAGGAACTAAAATCAAAACTTCAAGTACAATTTAAAGAGAGCATCCAAAAATTTATAAGAGATGGTCGCATCACTGATATCCTCCAAACCCATAAAATTGCCCTTGACCAAACCCTAAGTACCATAGATGGGAAGATATTTTAGGAAGTTTTTGCAAATAATAAAGGGTGATTTGATTCTCATAAACCTAAACTGAATAAGGGCGAGGAAGTTATGGACACCCTAGTTGATTATGACAACAAGTACTATCAAGCATTATGAATCCTTCATTTTCTTCTTCTAGGATAACAGGTCTAACCAAGATTGAGTTGTTAGAGTTAAAGACTAATAAGTGTGGTAAAGGCTATATTTTGAGTGCTAATTTGTTAGTTTTTATGTGTCAAGAGTCTAGGTTAGTATTGAATATTGACATGTTTTAGGTTAAAATTGTTAAGTCTAGGTTTTTAGGAGTTTTTATAGTTTTGTTATGTTTTTTTTAATTTTTAGGTGCATTTTATGTTTTCTTTTATTGATAAGCTAGGGGTGCTTATTGTGAAGTTGATGTTGATGTGCCAATGTAAGGACTTAAAGCTAGAAGCTCACTTCATCGTGAGAAAGGACAAAGGCATAAACTCTAAGGTGAAGGAGTGGGCACACAACTATGTGCATTTGGACATATAATCATGCTTGAGAGTCAACACTCACACTCTATAATAAGGTATGGATGCATTGCCATGTGCATGAAGTAACACAGTTATGCCTTATTAGAAGACTATAGTCTGTCAATATAAAGGTCAAACACGACTGTGTATGCATTTGGACATACTACCATGCTTAAGAGGATCAATTTTAGAGGAAGTGGAGTCACACAGCCATGTGCAATTCTTGCACATCCATTTACGAACAACTAGGATTTTTAAGGAATGTTATTTTTAAGGTTTTTTTAGAAAGAACTAAATAAACAGTCTTATTTTACTTATTTGAGAGAGGTCGATAATTTTAGTTTTAGTTTCTTTTACATTCTTGAATTTAATTTTCCATTTTCTTTTTACTACTAAAAGGATTGATTCAATTTGGATTAAGAGAGGGAGATTTAATTTAGATTTTGAACATCATTCCAAATAAAGCGGAATCAAAATGGGGTTTCTTTATTATTCTTATTGATATCACTTTACATATTATAATGAATATGTTTGAATCTTTAATTTCTATGAGTGGCTAATTTAGTTAATTAGGGTTTTTAATACATAGCTTAACATGAACTTAATTAAGTTAAACTTCTAATTAACCAATTCACATTCCATGATTGTTATTAAACCTAATGTTGTCATTGGACTTATCACTCATTGAATTAATTTCGACAATAGGGTTAGATTGAAAGATTAATTCTATTAAGAACAGAATAATAATTAATTAAGTAAATTGAATTAGTTGAGAGATAATTCAATTGTTAATATTCTTAGAAGAGGTCTACTTCAAGATTGAATATGATTGAACTGATTGAGTTAGTGAGAGCTAAATAATTAGGTAATTGTCATAATTAAGCAATTATGGGAGTAACTTTCATAGTTCAATAGATGCTTTGGAATGGACTTCATAATTGAGAAGGAAGTTGACACAATTTCTAAATAGTTTGAGTTAGGGATAAAAACCCTAACATTTATAAGTTTATTGAATTATAAGAATAGTTATTTAATTTTGATTTTTTTTTTCATTTCCTTTATTCAAAAATATTAATTGTCTAAACAAGCAAATACTAAAAGTGATTCAATAGTTAGTTTTAAAATCCATATAGGAATGATATTATTTTACTACTTAAATGATTTTATGCACTTGCGAAGATTTTGAACTACTAAGTTTTTTATGTCATTTTTGAGGGTTTTATAGGATTAATATTGAGATAAAATTGGTATTATTTGCATTATATTTTTATTTTTTTATTATTTTTTATTTATTTTTTATTTTGTTAAATTATTTTTTCAAGAACTCTTATTAGTGTATGCGCATAATGTGAAATGTAAGTAGACAAGGTGATTTTTTTATATCTTTTAACTTAAAAATTGACAAAACTTTCCATAGGAGACTAATAAGGTAAAGGAATAGAATGAATGAATGTGACGATAGAGTTAAGGATGCTAGGGTTACTAAGCAAGCTTTGCCACTTGTTTGATAACTTGAAAATTAGAATAGACAAAATGTTCGAAGGATAATAAGAGATTTTGTTAGTCTATATTGAAAGGAAATCAAAATACGATTGCTAGATTAGCAGTTATAGCTAATAATTCTAAAATCAAACTAGCTATGATTTTGAATTCCTAATTCAATGGATTGCCTTATAAAGATCCAATAGGCTATATGACTAGATTTTTGGACTATTATTCTACATTTAGAATGAATAGGGTGCAACCAAAGACTATCAAATTAATACTTTTTTCCTTTCTCACTCACTGATAAAGTGAAGAGATGGTTTACTAGTTTGCCCCCCAACTCTATTAATACATTGCAAGAGACGTACACTATATTCTTTAACAAATACTTTTCACCTATAAAGGTACTAAAGATTAGAAATGAAATCAATTCATTTTATCATTGAGAAAATGAAAAATTTTATGAATGTTGGGATAGATTTAAGGACCATCAAAGGCAATGCCCACTATATTTAATACCAACTTGAGATTTGGCTAAATATTTTTATAAGGGTGTTAATCATATAGTTAGGGTGACTGTTGGGGGGACAATCATGTTTAGGACATTAGAAGATGTCCTAGATCTTTTTTAAAAAATGGCAAACACTCAGTCTATGGTTTAATGAAAGAGCTAGCCAAGGAAGGATGGAACATTTAAAGTAGATGCAATAACTATGTTAAATGCAAAATTAGATGCCTTGATAAAGAGAATGGACAAGATGAGGATTAATGCAATTTTTTTATTAGCTCCTTCATCTTTTAAGCTTTGTCATGGTGGACATCCTACTATTGAGTATTGTTGATGCTAGTAGGACTGACTTGGCACTCTTTAGATCATTGACCCTTTTTGTTTATTATGGGAAAACAAAGGGTAGTGAGGGGAGTACTGAAAGAGCTTAAAGATATCATAAATGTATATTATAACCTTTCATTCAAGTAGCAGAAACATGGAGTCGCCACTCGGTATCACTCAAGAAATTGTCCGCTTTAGGGACTTAAGCAAACTCAAATCCCTTGCTTGGAACTGCATTCACCCATTGGATAAAGAATTGGGTTTGGATGTTGATTTCAGTAGGATTAGACTCTTTTATTTGAGGGATTTCCATACCACCCAGATGTTGAGCATAGTTGGCCTTACTTTATGTATAGTGCTTCCAAGAACTATGTACTATTATACATCAACTTCTACATGTAAATGCAAACACAATATATACACACAAGCATGAAAGAGCATGATAAGATTATGCATAAATATGGCAAAGTGACATAATATTAAAATGATACATGATCATGGTATATACTAAACTAATATACATAACATGGCATTTATACATATTATAGCATTCATGGTATAAACATGGCATATTTACATGATGTAAAAATATACAAGGCAAAACCCATTATGAGGCCCCTAAACCTATCATTTTTTTTAGCTTTAGTCCCCTAAAGTTTCATTTTGTATATTTAGGCCCCTAAATTTCTTTTTGTATATTTAGACCCTTAAACTTCGTGGATTTGAAGTTTAAAAACCTGTTGTCAATTTTTTAACAAAAATTATTTCCTTTTGGTCCTTAAAGTTTTATATTTCTAACATTGATACCATTTTTACTTTTTAACACTTACAACACTTTTAAAATTTTTTTCACCAGTAAAAAATAAATTTACTTATTTTAATTTCTAATATTTTACATTATTATATACATGTTTAAATAATTTTAAATTTTAAAAATAGACAAACAAGTTAATGTTAAGATATAAAAAATTATAATAATACTACTGTTTTTCATAATATTTTAACTTATTGTGAATAAATTTTTATAACATAAATTTTTTTCATATACCCAAAAAGCATGATAAATTAATGAAGATTAAGATAATGGTTATAAAAAGTTTGAGTTGGTTGGAAAATCTATCACCATTTTTTTATGATGTACAGACATGCATTGATATCTACTATTTGTAAAAGTTATATTACAAAATATTATTCACAATAATTTAATTAAAATTTTGTACAAAAAAACTAAAAAAATGTATTAAAAATATAAAATTTCAATTTTTAAGAATTATAAAATATTTTTTTATCATAATCTCTTTTAATTATGGTGTTCTTTTTCATCATAATATTTTATTTTGAAAAAAAATTAGTTTTATTAGAATTTTTTTATCTTAACATTAACTTGTTTATTTATTTTTAAAATTTAAAATTATTTTAAAATATATATAAATTTATGCTTTTAATTTAAAATATTAGAAATTAAAGTAAGTAAATTTATTTTTTACCAATGAAAAAATTTTAAAAGTGATATAATTGTTAAAAGATTGAAAATTTTATGAATGTTAGAAATATAAAACTTTAAGAACCAAAAGGAAATGATTTTTGTTAAAAAATTAACATAAGGGTTTAAAATTTCAAACTTGTGAAGTTCGAGGGCCTAGATATATCAAATGAAAATTTAGGGCCCTAAAGCTATAAATCTAATAATTTTAGGGGCCTTAGGATGGATTTTGCCTAACATACAAACATGGCATAGAATAATAAACACGGCAAAATAATGAAACATGTAAACATGGTAATATGACATCCAACATAATATATGGCACATGGTAAAACATTATTTATGAATATATCATAAACATGTAAAAAAACAATAAATAAAGCAAGAAAAATGCAAACAATTAACCCACAACATGGCAATTATGGCAAAGTTATGATATGAACAAACATGTGCATGCTAAATTAGAAATTATGAAAAATAAATAAAAGCAATAAAATAAAAAGAGAAGAGAGTTGAGAATGGCTAACACATTTCATAAATATACTCTCCATAATTGCTTCATATTTCGAGTTTTAGGGCAATAAAACATTTTATTTGAGAAATGAAAAAAAAATCCTTAAAAACCAAAATAAAGAAATGAAAATGTTTACAAATAATCTTGAAAATAGAAGAATAATTTGAAAATTAAAAGAAAGAAATAATATTTGAAAAATGGATTTTAAATTATATATAGTTTAGAAAAACATTTAAAATGACATTTAATTAATTATGTGAACCGTTAATTCACAATACGAGTTTCCATCAAGTTAGGCCTCAAAATGTGAATTTTGTACCTTGGATGGATATTTCCCACATCATATATTATTGAACACATAATAAAATCATTTAATTGAAAAACTAAAAAATATAGGAGATTGTGATCCATATTCTTGCACTTGGATGATTTTTGTGATTAATAAAATAACATCCCAAATATAACACAGAAGCATTATATGTATTAACAAACTGATTTAAAGAAAATTATAAATGAAAATATAAAAATGATTGATTTTTATTAAGAAAATGCAAAATTCTATAAATAATAAATAAAAATATTTATTAAAAAGAAAAGGTGTAGAGAAATGAATATTAATAAAGTTAATTTATTAATAAAAAGATTCATTTAATAATCAATAAAACCACAAAAGGAATTTGGTTTATTTTTGATATATTTCTAGTTTATGATACCAAATAAAACACTATTTAAACACAAAACAAAAGGAAATTTTGATATAATTAACAAGATAAAGCATAAATAATATTAATAAGAGATATGTAAGTAATGCAAGTTGGGAAACAAGCAAGTATACATTAGAGGATCTAAACATGAGCAACGTATTATAATGATATACATTAAGCAAGTGATATGCATAAAGGCACATGAATGCATGAAAATGCAATAATGCAAAAGAAATAGGAGGAGAAGTAGAGAATAGTAGTATAATGTAAAATAAGAATATAAAAAAAAGGTTAGTAAAGACAAGAAAACTACGTTAAATATGAAATAGATAAATGGACACTAAAAACAACAATAAATAAGACATTATTTAAGTTGGAGACACCAAATATAGATAAATGGAATTTAAAAGTAAAATTAACACACAAACAAACATGAACATATAAATTGCCTTAAAATAGACCTAATCAAAGCATAAAATATGCAAATTGAAACTCTCAAGACTCAAACATTGTACATAAAACACATAAACTAGACACAAATATCAAGAACACAAGATATGTATATTAAAGCTCATAAATCAACACCAAACTCATAAAATGCACAAATTATAATCTATAGCTCAAAAATAATAAAAATTCTAAATTAGAACACAAATTATGCTAATCACATCATAGCAATAGCAAATCACCAATCAAAGCTCTTTAGACTACAATTAAGTTGCACATAGACATAATGCTCACTTAAATAAAGCTTTAAATAAGTATTCACATCAAAATAAACCATAAATCACAAATAAAAGTAATAAAATATTCAATTAAAATTCATAAACATCAACAAACACAATCACAATTATTAAACAAAAATAAGAATAAGGATCACACTTAAAAGAACTTTGAAAAGAGTTTTAAGAAATAAAAGAAAATTAATTTAAAAATCATTTAAAAATATAAAAATATGTTAAAATACTTCAATTTCATCATGCTAAGATCTTACAGAAGGGTTAAAATCATGCTCAAGCAAGGAGGAACCCTTTAGGACCATAAAAACCATCATTGGAGTCACTTGGAGTGAATGACCAAATTTGCTTACTATCTAGCTATTTTTTAGGGTCACAACAGCTGGTTTGAGGATCACCAATGGCCAGATTTAGAGCATGAATAGCCAGTTTAGCTGTTCATGGGACAAATATTGTTGTTCATGTATGAACATTGCAGATTTGTACTCCTTTGCCCTCAAAACTCAATTTTAATGCCCTAAACCCTAGAAATAAAAGAATAATTGATGAATATAATGATATTAAAAGTTTTTAGCCTTATAATTTGGGCAAGAAATCACCAAGAAACATCAATTAATTAAAGAGAATTAAGATTGAACTCAAAGGCTAAAATGTGGTTTTTTTATGAGTTCAAGTGATAAATTGGTTTCGATTTGATAAAGATTGATTTACAAAAGCTTAGTTATGTATTTGGGTATTTGATTTTGGTATTTTGAGAGACATTTGTGGAGAAAATAGAGAGAAATTAGGTCTAGAGAAATTTTGGCATTATTTCCCCTTATTTTCCTAATTTTTCCCAAATTTCTAAGGCTTTTTTTTAGAGAATTTTTAGAGATATTTTTGGGTTTTTTTGCTAAAATTTTATCTCTATTAGGAAGTGGAAAAAATCTCCCATTAAAGCTTCCTTAAAGCTTTTATTTATAGACATTTGAGGTTAATGGCATATAGTGTAAATACCCTTAAATATTCAAGGTTATTAGGTAATAGTATATACTCTCCCTTTAATAAGTTGACACTTGTCCTAGTATATTCCAAATTTGGAATATTATAAACTTAGAAAGCACCCCTTTATACAAGTGTCCCTTTTTGGATAAGGATAAAGAGAGGTAGACAACTGTGAGGCTCGATCTAACCGCTAGAGGTTAAAATTTGACTTTTCGCCAAATGGGACCCATTGACACATTCAAATTTTAAAAGACAGTTTCAAATTGAAATTCAACTCTAAGAGCTCTGTTTGACCACTAAAAAGTCCTTTTCACCAAAGTTTGACTTGTGTTCTCAGGGCTTTCAAAGGTTAAACTAAGAATTCAAGAATTAAAACTAAACTGAAAACTACTGAATAATGATAATAAATAGCCCTTACATAGGAATGTACCTATTTTTTTAGAAAACATAGCTCGGGTGAACTTCTATTTAATTATTCTTCTCAAACCTCTTTCTCAATACTAAGGGTAAGGTTAAGGTTCGATTGAGGTTTGGTTAGGTCTTGAAATGGTGTAATTAGTGATCAAGAAAGGTTTTAGTGGTTCGATTAGTTTTGAAATGGTTTGAATGTCAATTCTCTTCATCAAATTGATTTTCTGATAAAACATTTTAACTTTTTCATCATTGGTTATCAAGGTTTTGAAAAATGACCCTAACAACAGCCAAATTATGTAGGTTTTATCCATAAAAAACATGAACTACATGGGCAACTTTAACAAAGGTTAAAAATAAAAAAATCCTATGCTAGGTAATACATATGATCTAAGTTGAAAGAAGCATCCAAATTTCTCATGGAGTAATTAAGGCAATAATTAGTGGAGACCTCAACCACTAACTAGTTTTAGAGAGTTAAATGCTCATTATCAACAAGGACAATCTGATTGTCAACAAGAGAATGCTTCATCATGTTCTTCCTTAGAAAGTAAAATAGAGAAATTCATAGTTATAATGGAAACTAAGATAAATTAGCATAATGAAACTACAAATAGACTTGAAGGTAGGTTTTAATAAAGTCATTAAGATACTCAGCTCATGTCACTCATCTTCAATTCATAATTTAGAGGTATGATTGGGATAGTTGGCTAACTATTTATCCATAACAAACTAAGGGGCTCTTCCTAATAACACAAAAAAGAATCTTGAGAAACAATTAAAACTAATCACTCTAAGGAGCATAACAGAGTTATAACTACTAAAAAGGAGTGAAAATATCTAGACTGAGTAGCATGAAATAGAAAATGAAAGTGAGTAGGTTGAAGTGCAAGTAGAAGAAGAGGTAAAAGTTCATAACAAGAGTCAACATAGGAGTCACTACCTCAACCTAAACCATATGAGCCACTGGTTCCATTTCCACAAAGGCTAAGGAAGCAAAAGCATGACCAACAATGTAATAACCTAAATTTTAGTGGTTATTATTATTATTATTGTTGTTGTTGTTGTTGTTGTTGTTATTATTATTATTATTATTATTATTAGTATTATATATATTTAATATAAGGACAAAAAGAGAAAGATGAGAACAATGAATATGTATATGTTTAAATTAAAGAAGTTGGTTACAGCGAGGGAAGGATTGGATTTTGGTGGCAAAATTACCATTTTAATCCTTATATTTTTCTTCTTTTTCATTAACCACCCAAATGACCGCAGATCAACATGAAATTTTGACCATAGCTATTTCTCGATGTCCTATACATTGTTTTAGTAGTAAAGTTTGCCAAAAATTCTAGATTTGCCCCTAAGAATCCTATATATTTTATTATCATTGGAAAACTTCCATCATCACCTTTCAATGAAAATCGTCACTAGCTACTTGTTCCTCATCAGCGTAGGAGTCCACAGACACTAACCTCGCATCCAATCTCATCCGTTTGAATTTTTATAAATTTTTTGATAAATTTCATTTAAATTGTTGATCTTTTAATTCCATGCATATTTTGGTATGTTTGAGTCTAGATTTTTGTTCTACAAATTATTGTGAATGCATTGGTATCTTTGGTTTGGTTAGCTGACGTGTTTCCAGTGAGAAATCTAGTGCTCCCATCTGAATTCTTATGAGAAAATAGTACCATCCCAAAAAATTATGAAACTATTTTTAATAAATATTATAAATTATAGTGATCAATTTCCATAACTAGAGTTTGGCCTAATTCCTTATGGTTGTGAGAAATAATTTTCAGAATTGTTGTAGTAGAAATTACTTATTTCCATTTAAATATGTTTAACTTGTTGAAAATATTCTTTAAGCCTCAAAATTAATTATCTAGAGCATTCGCAAGTCAATTTCAATAATTCCTTCATATTAGTAATAATTCTAGAATTTTATGGAATTAATAGGAATTTATTTATTAAACATTCATTATATAAATATTGTTTATTATAGAGTATACCAGAGTAGAGATATTAAAAATTAAGTATATGAGGACATGTCAGCCTACTCTTTGCACTTGTAAGTTAATATTTTCAAATGCATGTTAATTTTATGCCTAAAAACCTAGTTTAGTTAATTATAATTAAAAAAGGGATTTAGTTCAAGAATTTGCATTTTTAGTATTTGAAATGTCCTTATGTGAATTTTGATAATTTAAATATGCTATTAATGTTATGATTATTATTGATGCTTTATTGATATTATTTGTTATTATGATTTCTAATTATAAGGATATTGTGGGGAATAAAATAAAGTATTTCATTCCCAATTATTATATTCCTTGAAATTTTATTATGTATTTATATATAAAAAGAATTTGGAAAAGACTGGTATAATGGACTACTTGATGGGTGTCATCAGGATACAAATAATGATTCTTGAGTTAGGCCCTTATTAAGAAATTTAATTGTGAACCTTAGTTGATGCATAGCTCTCGGACGTATGATATTGAAAGGCTTGGTCTATGCATAGCTCTCAAGCATATTTTGATTGAACATTTACTAGGACCGATGGCTTGATTGATGCTTAGCTCTCAGGAATCGTCAATAAATATTGGAACAAGAGATTGACTGTGATTGGTAACTTGGTGGAAGCTTAGCTCTCAAGAACCGATAGTCATTGGATAAATAAGAGAGTTAAATGGCTTTTGGATTTATGGTTTAAACTTCTACCACTATTTTCCACCTAAGTTATTTATTAACGTTGTTTTATTATTTTATCTTTTTATCATATACTTGTTTAATTAATGGCAATTTGGAAGTTAAGTTTTTAATAAAGTTACTAAATAGATTTGTGGTGTATTTATATATATCCATATTATATAAGATTTATATTTGGATATGTACATAGTATTTGGTAAATTAATAATTTTCTTTAAATATAATTTCATAATAAATATTTTGTAATAAATGTTTTAACAAAAAAAAAGGTTTTCAAACTAATATACATTTCTTTATATTAACTTACTCAATGAGGTCTAACTCCCCTCAACTATTTTTCCAGGATCTTGGAAGTCTATAGCTAGTTCTTTTAGCTTGTGCTAGAGTCAATCTTCACCAGTTGCTTTATGTAGGCTATTTTAATGTTATTATTTTTATGTAGATTATGTGTAGTAATCTAGACACTACAAAAGTTTGGAAGACTTGTATTCATAGTAATTGCATTATAATCAGTTTAAATTATATTTTGAGATTTTATGAATAATTATGTTTTGTAAGATATTTTTGTTGGGTTGATGATGACTTTGGTATTGAGTTTTTGAGTAATAGTGATCATATATATGTATTGGGAGTTTATTTACATTTTATTAGGTTTAGGAATTTTCCTAGTACATGGGAAACTCTGTCAAAATTTCCTTAAAATTTTAAAGTTAGATAATTTTTCTATAATAAATTTCTTAAGGCTTATTACGGGTTTCATAAGCTTCATGCTTTCCCATTCTCTAATGTCGATCATGTGCCTCTAGGGTTTAAGTTATGACAAACAATTTGCAAAGATTTTGGAGATGTTCAAGAAGTTACATATCAACATACCTTTAATTGAAGTTATAGCACAATTGCCTAAATATGTAAAATTCTTAAAGGAGCTTATCTCCAGCAAGAAAAAGCTATAAGAGTTTGAAACTATTACTCTCAATAAGGAGTGTAGTGCCATAGTTTCTAGCAAGATTCTTGTAAAGAGTAGACATTCAGGGAGTCTTACTATACCTTACTCTATTGGTAATTTAAATTTTTAAAAAGCTTTATGTGATTCAGGTGCTTTTATTAATTTAATGTCTTCATCTGTTTATAGGAAACTTGGGATAGATGAATTAAAGGCTACAAACATCTGTTTGCAATTTACAGATAGTACAGTTAAGAAACTTAAAGGAATAATAGAGGATGTTTTAGGGAAGGTAGGGAAGTTCATCTTTCTAGTGGATTTTGTTATTCTAGACTTTGAGGAAGATGAAGATGTGCCTTTAATACTGGGAATGTGTCATACCTCTAATTTTGACACATTTCTAACATTAAAGTGTTAGAATCATAAAATAAATGACAAAATAAGAAGAGAAATAAGAAAGAGATGAGAGTAGAGGAATATATATAGAAATGATAAAAAAAATAAGAAACAAATATTAGATCAATAAAATAAATAACAAAATGAAATAAAAAGAGAAGAAAGAGTGAGGTGTGAATAAGAAGATATTATGAGCATGAGACATAAAGAGTAATAAAAATAAATATAAACAAAATGAGATGGAGAGATTGACATTTGATAGATAATAGCAATAGTATATTTAATATTAGTATATATATATATATATATATATATATATATATATATATAACTAATTTAGTACCCGTGCAATATGCAGATTGTGTATATATAATAATAATAATAATAATTAATATAACCACAAAATATAAAATAATGATACATGAAGGTTGTCACGACCCGAACCCAGGGGCACATGACCGACACCAGGGAATGGGAAAACATAAAATTATCGAAACCCGTAGTAAGCCTTAAAAGAAAAACACGGAATATGTAAACTTTAAAACCTTACAATAAAATTGATAATGCACATTATCAAATTGATTTTTCTCAATAAAATTAAACCATAATGTCATAGTGTATAAAATAAATAAACATCAGTTATACAATTAGTACCTCAGTACATAAATCTTAATACATGATATCCTAAATAAAATATGCAGTTATATTGTTTTCTTTACTGCGGTACACAAATATAAATACAACACAACTAAGTAGACCTACGTAGAATAGTCGGTAACGAAGCTACACGGCAAAAAGAAGTAGGCCTAACAGAAAACTTCCAAACTCCTAAAAAAATAAGTTGAGGAGATTCCAACCTCACTGAGTAAGTTAATAAAGAAATGCAAGCGGTTTGAAAATCTCCTTTAAAATAAATTTTTGTGGAATTATAATATATTTATAATTTTATTCAAATAATTTGATATACATATAAGAAATCCATTTTTCAAAGGAAAAAATTAAATATTCAAATGCATTTTAAAACATTTCAATATAAAAATTAGGTAGAACCCGATTTATCAATTTTTAAACAGTCAATCGACTCACTTATATCCAAAACTGCCGAATCCCGAGAGCAAAGTATCACCAGGATACACAGCCGCAGTCATAACACTTAATCCAATATCATTGGTGGTGTCCGAGAGCAAAGCATCATCAGACCATCGGTCCCAGTGATTTAATAAATATTTATCCAAATTATACTGACGGTGTCCGAGAGCAAGGCATCACTAGACCTTCAGCCCCAGTATTTATTAAATAAACAAATAATATACTACTGGCGGTGTTCGAGAGAAAAGCATCACCAGACCATTGGCCCCAGTAATATAATTAATAATCACATATTTTTACCGGTGTGCACACGATCCTGTTGAAACCCATCAGGTAGCTCATTCTACCGTGGTTTATTTAAAATAATTGGAAAAAAATAAAATAAGGAAAATAACAATAAATAACAATAAATTAAATCAACTATAAGTTAAATCATGTAATATCATATGAAGAATGCCGACTAGAATCTCATAACTTAAATAATTCATCAAAATTTAATACGATTTAAATTGAAAGACTTGACACTCAAATCAAATATTAACTTACAAGAATAAGGCGCTCCTCTAATATGTCGTATCTAACCTTGACTGGTAGACGAGAGCGGAGGGGCAGCTAAAAGACAAAAAAAATGAAAACAACTATAAGAAAATAGAACCCTAACTTCTAGAATTTCTAAGGAAGACTCGACTCGAACTCAGAATAACAAATTTAGGATTAACCTGGTGTCACATTTTATGAAAAATCTATCGGAAATTTAGCAGAGTTTTCTTTGTAAAATGGACAACCCTCTATCGATGTGGAGTCAATCCTTCAAGTAAACACACTTTAAAATTCCACAGTAACTCAACACCTCGGGTTGGGGCCCCGAACTATACAATTCCCAATCGATGTTCACAAAAATATAAATAAGCAAATATTAAATATTAATATAATAAAATCACCAAAAACTATAAAAATTAATAATAAATCATAATATAATTTATTCAATTCTCAAAACACTAAATACATTTATTTTCACCATAATTTAATAAAATCCTAAATAATAATATAATATTAATAAAAACCCAACTTTCCAAATATTCTACATAATATAGTCAAATTCAAAATTTAATTGCTCACATAGTTTAAATATACTATAATATTAATTAAAAACTCATTTAAATCACAAAAAAATAATAATTTAATATTGAAAATAATTTTCAAAAATTAGAATTAATTAGTTAAAAATAGTAATTAATTTATAAAAATTATTCTAATACTCTATAAAATTCTAAAACCATTTAAAATATAATATAACTATATTTTCAACCAAATTACATAATTACCCCCAAAATTTCAATACTCACATAAACATAATAATTCCTCAAAAATAATATCAATTTACTAAAAATAATTTTATTAACACAGAAATTATTAACTTAATATACTAATCACTAATTACTCAAATATTCAACCAAAAATAATTAATTAATAACATTAACAAAATATACATAAAACTTAAAATATCCAAATAAATATACAAAAAACCATAAAATCAAATTAATTAATCTAAATCACTTTTTTATATAATCTTAACCAAAATCAACCCCAAATAATTTAGATCAATCAATATATGTATAAATCAACCCAAATTAACCAAATAATTAAAATAAAATTTCTGCATAATTTAAACAAATAATTCATAATTAACAAAATCAAACAAATCAACCTAAAAACTAAGTAAAATCAACTAACAACCAACTAAACTAAAACTCACTTAAACTAAGCCAAAATCAAGAGGAAGAAGGCTATTGTTGTTGTCGTTCCTGCTACTGTTCCTGCTGCTGCTCCTGCTACTGTTTCTTGTTGTTGTCTTCTCACGCGAGGAAGGAGGAAGAGTAGAGTGATGGCTTTGGTTCAGACAGCAAAAATGTAATATCCCGAGTTTTTAAATATTTTTATACTACATCGGGATATGCAGTGTTAATAATTTTTGTACATATTTATGATATTTTTATGATTTTGATATTTATTAAAACTAATTTTAATTATTTTTAATTATTTTAAGGTATTTACATAAAATTTTCCCGGGAATGTTATTTTCGGGGAAATTGACACGTAAATAATTTAATATTAATTATTTTGACTAGTTTTATAAATTTGCATGAACTCATACATAATTTTTAAGTGCTAGATAAAATTTATATATGTGTATTTATTTAAATTAAATTAGGGTTTAATTAATTAATTAACTTAATTTTTATTATTTAGTTTTAATATTAATTAATTAATTATAAGTGTATAAATTATTAAAACATATTAAAATATATGTGTGGTGAGTATTAAATGTGTGTGAGATTTTACATTATTATAATATATGGTTTGGATATATATATATATATATATATATATATATATATATATATATATATATACTTAATTTTTAATCAAAATCAAAAGTTTGATATATTTACAACTTTGCCATTCTTCCCCTCCAAAACGCCTGATGCCATTTTCCTCCATTTTTTGGCTGTTCCAAGCTATTTTTCTTGCCGTCAATGTGCCTCTCATCCTTCCTCCTCTACCTCTAGCCTTTCTCGACGCCTGAAGCACCCATTTTCGGCGTGTTTTGGTCAGATTTTTCAAGAATTGCTGAAACTCGACCAAGCTCCGATCGATGTGATTCCATTCACCAAACTCGACGCGACCAGTCTCTATCTTCTCCTTGAGCTCCAGTGAGTGTGATTCCAAGCTTTTTTTCACTTAAAATGGTCTAGATTTTCCTAGGTTTCAATTTCTCAATTTCGGCCCATTAGGGTTTCTGAATTTTTTTAGCTTTAATTTGGTTGATTCATGAAAAATCCCTTCAAAAACATTTATCCTTGTAGCTTAATCTACATGTGGTAATTTTTTTAGAATTTTTGAAATTTATTTTTATTTTTGGGAATTTTTGATTATTTTATTAATATTTTATAATTTTCGAAAATTAATTAATTAAATTATTAAATTGTGTTTTATGGTAATTATAGGTGTTAAAATGAATTTTATAAATTTATTTGTAATTTTTGTGAATTTTATGTATTCATTTTGGAATTTATTAAGTTTATGTAATTTTGAAAAATAGGGTTAATTATGTGTTTAATTGAAATTAATTGGTTAATTGAGTATATTTATTGATATTATTGAATTATATGTTAATAAAATTAATTTTGAGTAATTATACTATTTTTGGTGAATTTTTTATTATTTTTAGTGAATTTATATATATAGGGGTATTTTGGTAATTTGACACTAAATTGGTTAAAAATGTAATTGAATTGGTTTTAATAGTTATTTAAGGTATAAAAATGATTTCTAAAAATGATTTAGTATTTTTAACTAATTAAAACTATTTTTCGTAAATTGTTTTCAAATTATATATATAATATACGATTTTTCTAAATAAATGAGTTTTTTTTAGTTTTTAACGTGTTTTAGGGTTAATTAAGTAATTTGGACAGATAAAATGTATTTTTAGTATATAAGGGCATTTTCAGTATTTTTATAATTGTTCTATGAATTGTGACCTCGGTCGGTGAATTATAGTTTGGAGTCCGATCGAGGGATTTTGTTTGTGAATTCTGTGTCTATTTTTGAAGTGTGTTTCTTTACAAGACCGGCTCTACTCTTTGAGTAGAGAGATGTCCATTTTACAGGGGAGGTTTTGCCGAATTTTTGACAGAATTCTTATAAAATGTGATGTCCGGTCGAATTCTGATTCTAATTATGTGTTAAGTATTCTAGATCGAGTTTTTAGGATTTTTTGTTAGATTTATTTTGATTTTTTATTGTCATTTGTTTGTTTAGTTGCATCGAGATCGAGGCCTAGTGGACCAGGCCCGTCGGACCCATCTCGTGGAGCGCAATAACGGTGAGTTATTATTTTATATATATATATGTTTTAGGGTGCATGTTTTAGAAATGTGTGGTTTATTTTGATAAAATATGCATAAATGATTTAATTAGTACTTAGGCTTATTTTTGGTATATTTTAAATTATATGCATGTTTTATTAAACATTTATACTTAAAATGTTTTTAAATATATTTCTAGTTTATTTTGCAATTATATTGGATTTATTTGGCGTATATATACTCGAAATATACCTGATTTACTTTTGGTATATTTCTAGTATATATATGGTTTATGTTGCTATTTTTTATTGAAATTCATGCATCATTTATTTATAAATGTATTTTTATATTTAAAATGAAGGATATCGATAGAACGTGCTTCTTAGTGGGCAACACTAGGACCGAGTACATACCGGTACGCTGATAGCATCTAGGCTATATTACTAACCAATTTGTGGATATGGATTGGATTTGATTAATTGATATGTGAGATATGATTTGGGAGTGTGATTGCTGGAGCTCGGTTGACTAAGTGTCTCGGGGCCAATCACACTGACAGTCAGACTGTTGGAGTTCGATTGACTTAGTGTCTCGGGGCTAGTCTACTCTCCAAATGGAACAAGTGAGTATATTTAGAATAAGTGAGCCTGTATGGCTAGAGTGTTGTCTAACACTATTTGAGGTTGCGATTTTCTAGGGTTCTATTTGATCCTTCATAAAGAGTGATTTTCAGTAAAATATATAAAATGACTTTGTTGCATCTATGTGTATTTGCTTGTATATATATTTATTATATATACTATTGACTGTGTGCATTGTCATTTAGTATGCATGTATATAAATTATAACAATTCACTCAGTGAGGTCTGACTCCCCTCCGTGACTATTTTTCAGGAGAGTCATCGTCTTCAGACCTCAGTAGCAGACCCTTACGTCGGATTTCTTCTGCCCCGGCTTCACTATGTAAATTGCTTATCTGAGTTTTATTTTATAATCTAGATACTGCAGTAGTTGTAAAATTGTTAAAGGGTTATGTATTATATTTGTGTGAGTTATGTATTTTAAAATATTTGAACTGGATTTGTATTAAAACATTATTAATATATGAGATAGGGATGTTCGATTTAATATCATTGGCAGATTATTATTTTGTTTTATTTATGATTTATTTCCACTGTAGAATATTTTAATTATGTTATTATTATTATTACATGTTTTATTTTATTTTAAGGCTTGCTACGGGTTCCGGATTCGAAAGAATTCCCATTCCCTAGCGCCGGTCATGGCCCCTGTTTTGGGTCATGACAAAGTTGGTATCAGAGTGAAGTTTTGTGTCAAGGCTTTAGTTGAGTGAGTTATGGCCCTAGTTTCAGTGTTGTGTTTTCTTTTGGAAACTACTGCAGTGAATTAGGTTCGAATATGTCTTGATAAGTATTCCTTGCTTTAGTTTTCTGTGTTATTCCTCCATTATCTATTTTTTCTGAATCATTCTGTTTGTCTTTTCAGAATGAGGAGGCGAGCACGTGTCGCTCCACTGGTCGTTGAGGCTGAGGATGATGAGTCCTTTCAAGATGAGGTTTTACCTCTTGAGCCGCCAGTTAGACGCAGAAGTCATGGCAGAGGTAGATCTCGAGGAACGACAGGTTACTTTAGGCAGAGAGAGATACAGGACGAGGAGCCTATTGAGCTTGAGTATGAGGATATTCCTATACCTCCAATCGTTCAGCCTGCCTATCAGCAGTGTATGTCTGACCTTGAGGTAGCTCTGTTTTATGCCAGAGTTAGTAGGATTGCCTTCGATGGGAGTTCCAATCCGTTAGACTTTCTGCATACGATTGAGACTAGGACTCAGACTGCTCACACCGAGTACCAGCGGATTATGATCGTCGAGTTGTCTGTTGAGGGACAAGCCCTGGACTGGTTTATTCAGATGATCCAACCTTATATGATGACGATGACCTAGGCTCAGTTCAGAGAGCGATTTATGAGGAGATTCTGTCTAGAGCCGCTTCATATGAGTTATCGTCTCAGACTGACCAACATTTCTCGCAATGATCGATCAATATAGGAGTACACCCGAGAGTTCCTCTGGTTAGGTAGATATGCAGAGGATCTAATGTGAGATTAGTATTTTGCAGTCACTACCTACGTCACCGGATTGGGTTCAACATTTGTTGGTATGCCTACAGTGGGCCTTACTTTGGAGTCTATGATTAAGTTGGCCAAGGAGATTGAGCTGAGGCTAGTTAGGTAGGGAGTGATGCCTGATTATTACCAACTGGGTGTTCAGTCGAGTGGATTGCAGGCTAGTCCGTATTTGAGTTTTCATATTGGTTCAAGTAGTCAGCAGAGAGGTCCAACTCAGTAGAGTCAGAGGCAGTAGCAGCGAGTGCATCAGAGCAGTAGACATGGCCGTGGAGGTCAGCATAGACCATTCAAATTCAGATCAGGTGCTTCGAGTAGTAGCAGTGGACGTAGTTCTGGGTCAGCTGCCAGTGTTTGCTAGACCTGCGGTAGAGTCTGTTAGGGACCATGTTACCTGACACCACTTACATGCTTCAGATGTGGGCAGACAGGACATTATGCCAGATCGTGTCCTTATTTCGGGTATCAGCAGCCATAGATTCCGCGATTTCTACAGCAGTTGATTGTTAGTGCTGCACCCATACCATTTCAGTTACCTCCAACCCAGCATCAGAGTTCCACTCAGCTTGTTCCACAATAGGGTCATGGTAGAGGTGCCAGAGGTGTTGGCCAGGCTTCTACCAGTCGGCAGGGAGGTCGAGGATAGGCCAGAGTTTTCCATCTCACTTAGCAGGATGCTCAAGCATCCGATGCAGTCATGGTAGGTATTGTTTTTGTCTATTATCTGGATGCATGGGTTCTGTTTGATCCGGGTGCCACGCATTCATTCGTTTCTCCCATTTTTGCTTTCAAGTCTTGTTGGCAAGCTTCAAGGATGGCTTTTCCTTTGTTTGTCGCCACTCCTTTAAGCGATTCTTCGGACACCAATACTATTCTTTCTGGTTATCCAGTTCTCGTGGGAGATAGAGAATTATCCACTGATTTGACTCTGTTGGATGTGATGGAGTTTGATATTATTCTGGGTATGGATTGGTTATCTCAGCACTATGCCGTGGTGGATTGTTGGAATAAAAAGGTGACTTTCAGCACCTCAAAATCTTATTTATGCTATTATGGCTAGGAAGTTGCTGAGGAAAGGTTGTCAGGGGTATTTGGCATTGGTCAGGGATACTTCAGTGGAGAAGTTGTCACTCACATATGTTTCGGTTGCTTGTGAGTTTCCTTATATTTTCCCTGAGGATTTGCCAGGTTTACCACCTCACAGAGAGATTGAGTTTTGTATAGATGTGGTTCCAGGTACTACTCCTATATCTATGCCACCCTATAGAATGGCTCCTGTAGAGTTGAAAGAGTTGAAGGAGTAGTTGCAAGAGTTATTGGATAAGGGTTTCATTAGACCCAGTGTTTCTCCTTAGGGTGCACCAGTCCTATTTGTGAAGAAGAAGGATGATACCCTAAGACTGTGCATTGACTACAGAGAGCTTAATAAGGTGACAGTGAAGAACAAGTATCCTCTCCCAAGGATAGATGACTTGTTTAATTAGCTACAGGGTGCACAATTCTTTTCTAAGATTGATCTGAGGTCGGGTTATCATCAGTTGCGGATCAGTGAAGCCAATGTTCCTAAAACGGCATTCTGCACTCGATATGGCCATTATGAGTTTTTGGTAATGTCTTTTAGTTTAACTAATACACCAGCAGCTTTTATGGACCTGATAAACAGGGTATTCAGATCGTATATGGATCAGTTTATGGTAGTCTTCATCAATGATATATTGGTTTATTCGAGGAGTATGGAGGAGCATGTAAATCATTTGAGGATTGTACTATAAACATTGAGAGATCATCAACTTTATACTAAATTCTCGAAGTGTGATTTCTGGATGGAGAGTGTTTCTTTTCTTAGGCATGTGGTGTCTAAAGACGGTATCTAGGTTGATCCACAGAAGATTGAGGCAGTGTCTGAGTGGCCTAGACTGACTTCTATTACTGAGATTCAAAGTTTTCTAGGTTTAGCCGGGTATTATAGGCGGTTTATACAGGATTTTTCCAGAATTACAGCCCCTATGACTCGCATGACTCAAAAGAATGTTAGATTCGAGTGGTCAGAGGCTTGTGAGAACAGTTTTCAATTGTTGAAGGAGAAATTGACCACAGTTTCAGTGATAGCTTTGCCTAATAGTGTGGACAAGTTCATAGTTTATTGTGATGCCTCTAGAGTTGGTCTTGGTTGTGTGTTGATGCAAAATGGTAGGGTGATAGCCTATGCTTTGAGGCAGTTGAAGAAGCATGAGCAGAACTATCCTACACATGACCTTGAAATGGCTACAGTGATTTGGAGACACTATTTGTACGGGGTGACTTATGAGATTTTTACTGATCACAAGAGCCTTAAGTATATTTTCCAGTAGAGAGATCTGAATCTGAGGTAAAGGAGATGGTTGGAACTGTTGAAAGATTATGACTGTGAGATTTTATATCATCTGGGCAAGGCTAATGTGGTAGCAGATGCCTTGAGTAGAAAGTCCTCAGGCAGTCTTGCTCATATCAATGTTGGGAGGAGATCGTTGATCCAGGAGTTGCATCTGTTAGTGGATCAAGGTCTGATGATGAAGATCAGTAGGTCAGGTGGACTGCTAGCTCAATTTAAGGTGCGATCTGTACTGAGGGATAGGATTAAAGCATCTCAGAGCCGAGATCCTATTCTAGAAGAGCTTACAGAGAATGTTCGAGCATGGAAGTTCACTGATTTCACACTCGATGATGATGGTGTGTTGTGGATCAGTGGTAGATTATGTGTTCCTGATATGGATGATTTGAGAGAAGAGATCCTAGAGGAAGAACATTCTACGGCCTACAGCGTACATCTGGGTGTTACTAAGGTGTACCACAGTATCAGAGATCTGTACTGGTAGGATGGATTGAAGAAGGATGTCACTAAATATGTTGCTAAGTGCTTGACGTGTCAGCAAGTAAAAGCTAAACATCAGAAGCCTTCTGGGAAGCTTCAGCCTCTTCCTATTCCCGAGTGGAAGTAGGAAAGGATAGCTACGGATTTTGTGGTTGGTTTACCTCATTCCAAGGATGGATACGATTCCATCTGGGTGATTGTAGACAGGTTGATGAAGTCTGCACATTTCTTTCCTATGAAAGCCACCTATTCTGTAACTAGATTGGTGAAGCTATATATGAAGCATATTGTGTGCCTTCATGGAGTACCTGTGTCCATTGTGTCAGACAGAGGTTTAGTGTTTAGATCACATTTTTGGCAGAAGTTGCAGGAAGCGATGGGCACTAGGTTGGATTTCAGTACTGCTTTTCATCCTCAGACAAATGGCCAGTCTGAGAGGACGATCCAGACACTGGAAGATATGTTGAGGATGTGTGTCTTGGATTTGGGAGGTAGCTGGGATAATCATTTGCCTCTTGTCGAGTTTGCTTATAATAACTGCTACCATAGCAATATTGGCATAGCATTGTATGAGGCATTGTATGAAAGAAAATGTAGATCCCCTCTGAGTTGGGATGAGATTGGGGAGAGAGCTTTGACTGGACCTGAGATGGTTCAGGATGCTGCAGAGAAAGTTATCATGATTAAGCATAGATTAGAGACCACAGTTAGCAGGTAGAAGAGCTATGCGGATCTTAGGCGTAGAGATGTAGAGTTTCAGGTTGGAGACTTTATTTTCCTGAAGGTGTCTCCGATGAAGGGTGTGATGAGATTTGGCAAGAAGGGTAAGTTGGCACCGAGATATATCGGACCATTTGAGATTTTGGAGAGAGTTGGCACTATTGCATATCGGTTGGCTTTGCCCCTGAGTATGTCACAAGTGCATCCGGTGTTCCATATCTCAATGCTGAGAAAGTATATCTCAGACCCTTCACATGTGTTGTAGCTCGATAGTGTATAAGTGCATGAAGATCTGACATTTGTGGAAGAACTTGTGGCGATCGTTGATTATCAAGTTTGAAAGTTGCGATTGAAGCAGATTCCGATGGTCAAGGTTTTGTGGCGTAGCAACAGAGTTGAGGAGCATATGTGGGAGACTGAAGCTGAGACACAAGCTTCTTACCCATATCTATTTCCTCCTTGATTTGTAATTATTCTTTTCTAGAATTCGGGGACGAATTCTTATAAGGGGGGAAGACTGTAATATTTTGAGTTTTTAAATATTTTTATACTACATCGGGATATGCAGTGTTAATAATTTTTGTACATATTTATGATATTTTTATGAGTTTGATATTTATTAAAGCTAATTTTAAATATTTTAAGGTATTTACGTAAAATTTTCCCATGAATGTTATTTTTAGGGAAATTGACACGTAAATAATTTAATATTAATTATTTTGACTAGTTTTACGAATTTGCATGAACTCATACATAATTTTTTTAAGTGCTAGATAAAATATATATATGTGTATTTATTTAAATTAAATTAGGGTTTAATTATTTAACTTAATTTTTATTATTTAGTTTTAATATTAATTAATTAATTATAAGTGTATAAATTATTAAAACATATTAAAATATATGTGTGGTGAGTATTAAATGTGTGTGAGATTTTATATTATTATAATATATGGTTTGGATATATATATATATATACACATATATACTTAATTTTTAATCAAAATCAAAAAGTTTGATATATTTACAACTTTGCCATTCTTCCCCTCCAAAACGTCTGACTCCATTTTCCTCCATTTTTGGCCTTTCCAAGCTGGTTTTCTTGCCATCGGTGTGCCTCTCATCCTTCCTCCTCTACCTCCAGCCTTTCTCGACGCCTGAAGCACCCATTTCCGGTGTGTTTTGGCCGAATTTTTTAAGAATTGCTGAAACTCGACCAAGCTCCGATTGAGGTGATTCCGTCCACCAAACTCGATGCCACTGGTCTCTATCTTCTCCTTGAGCTTTGGTGAGTGTGATTCCAAGCTTTGTTTCATTTACAATGATCTAGATTTTCCTAGGTTTTAATTTCTCAATTTCGGCCTATTAGGGTTTCTAAATTTTTTTAGCTTTAATTTAGTTGATTCATGAAAAATCCCTTCACAAATTTTGATCCTTGTAGCTTAATCTACATGTGGTAATTTTTTTAGAATTTTTGAAATTTATTTTATTTTTGGGAATTTTTTATTATTTTATTAATATTTTTAATTTTTGAAAATTAATTAATTAAATTCTGAAATTGTGTTTTATGGTAATTATAGGTATTAAAATGAATTTTAGAAATTGATTTATAATTTTTGTGAATTTTACGTATTTATTTTGAAATTTATTAAGTTTATGTAATTTTGAAAAATAGGGTTAATTATGTGTTTAATTGAAATTAATTGGTTAATCGAGTATATTTATTGAGATTATTGAATTATATGTTGATAAAATTAATTTTGAGTAATTATACTATTTTTGGTGAATTTTTTATTATTTTTAGTGAATTTATATATATAGGGGTATTTTGGTAATTTGAAACTAAATTGGTTAAAAATGTAATTAAATTGGTTTTAATAGTTATTTAAGGTATAAAAATGATTTCTACAAATTATTTAGTATTTTTAACTAATTAAAACTATTTTTCATAAATTATTTTTAAATTATATATATAAGATACGATTTTTCTAAATAAATGAGTTTTTATCAATTTTTAATGTGTTTTAGGGTTAATTAAGTAATTTGGATTGATAAAATGTATTTTTAGTATATAAGGGCATTTTTGGTATTTTTATAATTATTCTGTGAATTATGAACCTCGGCAGGTGAATTGTAGTTTGGAGTCCGACCGAGGGATTTTGGTTGTGAATTCTGTGTCTCTTTTCGAAGTGTGTTTCTTTGTAGGACCGGCTCTACTCTTTGAGTAGAGAGATGTCGGTTTTACAAGGGAGGTTCTATCGGATTTTTGGTAGAATTCTCGTAAAACGTGATGTCCGGTCGAATTCTAATTATAATTCTGTGTCTAGTATTCTAGATCGAGTTTCTAGGATTTTTCGTTAGATTTATTCTGATTTTTTGTTGTCATTTGTCTGTTTAGTTGCGCCAAGACCGAGGCCTAGTGGACCAGACCCGTCGGACCCATCTCGTGGAGCGCAATAACAGTGAGTTGTTATTTTATATATATATATGTTTTAGGGTGCATGTTTTAGAAATGTGTGGCTTATTTTGATAAAATATGCATAAATGATTTAATTAGTACTTAGGTTTATTTTTGGTATATTTTAAATTATATGCATGTTTTATTAAACATTTGTACTTAAAATGTTTTTAAATATATTTCTAGTTTATTTTGCAATTATATTGGATTTATTTGGCGTATATATATTCGAAAGATACCTGGTTTACTTTTGGTATATTTCTAGTATATATATGGTTTATGTTGCTATTTTATTGAAATTCGTGCATCATTTATTTATGAATATATGTTTTATATTTAAAATGAAGGATATTAATAGAACGTGCTACCTAGTGAGCAGCACTAGGACCAAGTACGTACCGGTACGCTGATAGCATCTAGGCTATATTACTAACCAATTTGTGGATATGGATTGGATTTGATTAATTGATATGTGAGATATGATTTGGGAGTGTGATTGCTGGAGCTCAGTTGACCAAGTGTCTCGAGGCTAATCACACTGACAGTCAGACTGTTGGAGCTCGGTTGACTTAGTGTCTCGAGGCCAGTCTACTGTCCAAATGGAACAAGTGAATATATTTGGAATAAGTGAGCCTGTATGGCTAGAGTGTTGTCTAACATTATTTGAGGTTGCGATTTTCTAGGGTTCTATTTGATCCTTCATAAACAGTGATTTTCAATAAAATATATAAAATGACTTTGTTGCATCTGTGTGTATTTGCTTGTATATATATTTATTATATATAATATTGACTGTGTGCATTGTCATTTAGTATGCATTTATATATATTATAACAATTCACTCAGTGAGGTCTAACTCCCCTCCGTGACTATTTTTCAGGAGAGTCATCATCTTCAAACCTCAGCAGCAGACCCTTACGCCGGATTTCTTCCACCCCGGCTTCACTATGTAAACTGCTTATCTGAGTTTTATTTTATAATATAGATACTGCATTAGTTGTAAAATTGTTAAAGGGTTATGTATTATATTTGTGTGAGTTATATATTTTAAAATATTTGAACTGGATTTGTATTAAAAGATTATTAATATATGAGATAGGGATGTTAGATTTAATATCATTGGCAGATTATTATTTTGTTTTATTTATGATTTATTTCCACTACAGAATATTTTAATTATGTTATTATTATTATTGCATGTTTTATTTTATTTTAAGGTTTGCTATGGGTTCCGAATTTGAAAGAATTCCCGTTCCCTAGCGCCGGTCATGGCCCCTGTTTTGGGTCGTGACAAAAAAGGAGAAGAAGCAGCTGATGGTGAGGAAGATGGCAGTGAGGGTTGGTCTATTGCGAGTGGAAAAGGAGAGAATGATAAAGGAAGAAGAGAAGGAAATAGTAAGGAAGGGAAAAAAAAATAATTTTGGCCTATATAAACTTTTTGACCAACTTTGGTTTGAATATATTTGTAATAACCCTAGTTTTTAAATTATTTTATTTTAAAATGAGATATGCAGTATTAATAAATTCAAAGTTATATTTGATTATTTGATTATTTTGTGGTTAATATTTATTATTTTATATTAAATTATAATTTTCTACATAAATATTTATTCCGAAACTTATTATTTTAGAAATTAATTCACATTATATTTACTACTTTGAAAATAATTATTTTAATAATATTATTTAAACACTAATGTTATTTTATTGATTGACTTAAATTTGAGTATTATTTTATTATTTAATTATTCCATAATATTGTTTATTTTTTATCATTATTATTATTATTATTATTATTATTATTATTATTATTATTATTATTATTATTATTATTATTATTATTATTATTATTATTATTATTAAATTACATTATTTTGCATGGTTCTTTTATGTGAGTATATTTTTATATGGTGGAGATTTGTTTACATAAAAGTATTATTATATAATACAAAGTATACTTTAGGTATAGTTTCGGTATATTTTAGGTTTATTCTTAAATAATTGCATGCTATATTGTGCACTTACACTCAATTTTTTTTTAAGTTTATTTTTGGTATATTTTTTATATATTTCCCAAATAAATTCATGTTTTATTATTAATTGAAACCTAAAACATTAGTGGTATGCTTAGGGTTTAATTATGGTATATGCATGCTAGAAAAATTAGTTTATTTTGGTAGAATGTGAATATAAGTTAAACCTAAACACATATTTAAATGAATATTTGTACATAAATGTTTTATTAAGTGATTTGTGTACTTAGGGCATATCTTTTGTATATTTAGGTATATTATTAAGAAAATGCATGTTATATTATTGATACACACTTAATTTTTTTTAACTATATTAATGGTTTTCCTTTAGTATATTTCATATTTTATTTGATATATATATATATATATACCCAAAATATACTGGATATATTTTAGGTATATTTTTGGTATATATATATATTTTTGATTTTTACTATTATGAATATTGTTCCACATTAATTATTTTCAGAATGAATGATTTATTTTAAGTGAAGGATATCAATAGAACGTGCTTCCTAATGGGTAGCACTAGGACCGTGTATGTACCGGTGCGATAGATAAGGGTTGAGTGAGAATTAATTGTGGTGATTATAATTGATTTGATTGATTTGACTAAGATTAATGGTATGTTAGATAGTGTGATTGCTAAAGCTCGATTGACCAGGGGTCTCGGGGCCAATCACACTGACAGTCAAACTACCGGAGCTCGGTTGACTTAGTGTCTCAGGGTCAGTCTACTGTCCATAGTGGAATGAATGATCTATTGGGTTGATTGAGATGTGAGGTGATAAATAGTGTGATTGTTGGAGCTCGGTTGACCAAGTGTCTCGGGACCAATCACACTAACAGCTAGATTGTTGAAGCTCGGTCGACTTAGTGTCTCGGGGCCAATCTGCTATCCAGATTGGAATAAGCATTCTATTTGGAATCAAGTGAGCCTGTATGGCTAGCGTGATGATGGGATTGTTTGAGGTTGCTATTATTAGGGTTCTATGGATCCTTTATGAATTAAAACTAAACGTTTTCTGCATTTAGTATATTTATATAAGCAGAGTCGACATATGTGTGAAATGTGTGAATATATATATATATATATATATATATATATATATATATATATATATATATATATATATATATATGTGTGTGTGTGTGTGTGTGTGTGTGTGTGTGTGTGTGTGTGTAAATGCATGATTGGATATGTTTTAGATTGCATGTATATATAGTATAATAATTCACTCAGTGAGGTCTGACCCGCCTCAATTATTTTTTTCAGGAGATCTCATATCATCAGACCTTAGTTGTAGAGTTCCTCGCCGGTGTTCTTCAGTCCCGACTATTTTATGCAAATGTATATTTTGAACTATGATTTGTATTCTAGAAACTGCAGTAGTTGTGTTATTGTATCTGAGGAGTATTATTTTGCATTAAATATTAAATACTCTGAGAATTTGTATTTGAACACTGTATGAATATGTATTCATTTATGAAAGGATTTGGAGTATTTATTTTATATATTGATTCAAAAAATTTTAATTTTGTTGTATTTTATTTATTTATTGCATGATTTTATTTTCTAAGGCTTGCTACGAGTTCCAGATTCGAAAGAATTTCCATTCCCTAGCGCCAGTCATGACTCCTAGTTTGGGTCGTGACAAAGTTAGTATCAGAGCCTAGGTTTAGAGATGTGGACCAAGGTTGTCAAGTCATGTTTTCTTTAAAACTACTACAGTTAAATTAGGTTTGATCATGTCTTTGAAAAGTCTTCCTCGCATTAGGAATTTTGCGTAACCGTTAATGTGTCTGTTGATATTTGTGATTGTTTGAACTATTTGTTTATTTTTGCTCCTTACTGATTGCCTCGAGCGTAAGTCGCTCCATCGTTCGATGAGATCGATGATAGTTGATCTTTTGAGCATAAGGTTCTACCCCCTGTGTAGCCTGTTAGGCATAGGGGTAGAGGTGGACTTAAAAGGCTTGATGATCACTGTTGACAGCAGGAACAACTGAATGAGGAGCTGGTGGCTTAGCATTGTGATGATGTTGCTTCTGCAATAAGAGTTTCACAGGATATAGTGTCGATACCTTCGATCATATAGAAGATGTAATTTCTTTTAGCCAGCAACTCGAGATATGTCAATTCTGCGTATATTCCATATTCTAAATCCTATTGATTTCCATATCTTTTTAGTGTGGTGAATGCAAATTATTTCTTCTGTTGAGACAATATAGATAATCAGTCTTTTCAAGCTCAAGTCGTGGTTATAGTTTTGGCCCTACTACACATGTCTAGTATAGGGGTAGGTTAGAGGCAACTATAACTCAAGGGTTAAGGTAGTCATTGTAAGCAGTACAAGCATTCCTTTCGAACTTGAACAAGCAGTAATTATGGCTAGGATAGCCGAGATTAAAGAGAGCTTGATAACATTTGGCCAAGTTTGACAGTTGTTTGAATATTGCTTTGAATAAGGAATTAGGAAAATGTCTAATGAGGACGAAACACTCTTGTACTCTTTATGGTGAAATTGTTAGTTCTGACTGCAACATATAACTTGAGTTAAAGAGGGATTTCTAAGATACTTCCACCCACCTTCAAGGAGGGATAATTAACTGTGGTTGTTATTGTTTAGAGTAAGAGAAGACTGGTAGAATTGTGTGTTATAGGACTAAGTTTAATATATGGGCATCTGAACCGAGAATTGAGATTCAGAGAGTTATCATGAATTTAGTGTTTTGGGTGTAATTAATCTTGATGAGATGTGAAAGGGTTGTCAGGAATATCTGACTCTAGTCAAGTATACTTCAGTGGCGAAGTTTTCTCTCCTAGATGTTTCCTGATGAGTTGCCAGGTTTACCACCTCATAGAGATTGAATTCTGTCTCGATGTGGTTCCTGATATAACTCCTATTTCAATGTAGCCCTACAGAATGACTCTTACAGAGCTGTAAGAGCAATTGCAAGATTTGTATGACCAGGGTTTTGTTAGACCTTATGTTTCTCCTTGGGGTGCACTAGTCCTGTTAGTGAAGAAGAAGGACGGTACACCCAGGCTGTGTATTGATTATATAGAACTGAACGGGTATCCTCCTCCGAGGATGAATAATCTATCCAATCATCTACATGGTACATAGTTCTTTTCTAAGATTGATTTGAAGTTGGGTTATCATTAGTTATGGATCAATTTATAGTAGTCTTCATTAATGATATACTAGCATATTCAAAGTGAATGAAAGGGCACATATATCACTTAAGGACTATACTACGGACATTAAGAGAATGTCAGTTTTATGTTGAATTCAGAAAGTGTGATCATTGGGTGGAGTGTGTTTTTTTTCTTAGAAGTGTGGCATTTAAAGATAGTATTCAAGTTGATCCATAAAAGATCAAAGCAGTATCTGAGTGGCCCAGACTGACTAGATCTATTGAGATTTGTAATTTTCTAGGTTTAATTGGGTATCATAGGAAATCTGAACAGAATTCTCTAAAATTGTAGCTCTTATGACCTGCATAATTCAGAAGAATGTGAAGTTTATGTGAACAAATATTTGTTAGAACATTTTCCAAGTGCTGAAGAAGATCATTGATCTAAGCGTTACGTGAACTTTAGAGGATAAGACCTTATATCATTATAGCATTTCATCATATTATCATAGCATCTCATTACAATATTTCATCACGACATTTCATTCCAGTATTTCATCATAACATTTCATTATACCATTTCATCATAACATTCATCATAGCATGTCATCATGGCATCTCATCATAAGAATGATCTACTGATAAGAGATGCACAAGTTGATTATATAGGGTTGATGTTATAATATGAGAAAGGGATTCTGCATAAGCTGTGGAATGAACTTGCAGTGTACATCCAGATGTTACTAAGAAGTATCATAGTATTCAGGATCAGTACTAGTGGGTTGGATTGAAGAAGGATGTGACTGATTGTATGTCTAAGTGTTTAATTGCCAGCCGGTGAAAGTTGAACATCAGAAGTCTTCTGGGAAGTTTTGACCTCTTTCGAACTTTAGGTGGAAATGAGAGAGAATTGTGATAATTCTTGTGGTTGGTTACCTTGTTCGAAGGGTGAATATAATTCCATCTGGGTGAGTGTAGACAAATTGACAAAGTTAGCTAATTTTTTGCCAGTAGAAGCCACTTATTCAGTAGCTAAGTTAGCTACGCTGCATATGAAGCATGTTGTGTGCCTGCATGGAATGTTTATGTCTATTGTATATGGTAGAGGTACAACATTTACCTCTCGATCTTGATAAAGTTGCTAGAAGCGATAGGCACCTGGTTGGATTTCAGCACTGCTTTTCATCCTCAGACAGATAGTTAGTCTGAGAGAACGATCCAGACACTAGAAGAAATATTGAAGATGTGTGTTTTGGATCTAAGAGGTAGCTGGGTTGATTATTTGCTAATTGTGGAATTCGTTTATAATAACAGTTACCACTATAGTATTAGAATAACACCATATGAGGCTTGTATAAAAGAAAGTCTTATTTAGACCTGAGAATGTCCAGAATGCAGCAGAGAAAGTCATTATGATCAGAATAAGATTAGAGACTGCAGTTAGTAGGTAGAAGAGCTATGTGGATCCAAGATGCAGAGATATGGAATTTCAGATTGAAGATTGTGTTTCTGAAGGTGTCTTCGAAGAATGGTCTGAAGAAATTTAGTATGGTTGCATATCGGTTGACTTTGCCTCTGAATCTATTTCATGTGCATCCAATGTTCTATGTCTCGATACTGAGAGAGAGTATTTCAGACTGTTTGCACATGTTGTAATCGAACACTGCAGAAGTGAATGAAGATATGAAGTTCAAGAAGGAATCAGTTGTGATTGTAGATTATCAAGCTCGACAGTTACGTTAGAAGCAAATTACGATAGTCAAAGTGTTGTGGCGCAGCAACAACGTAGAAGAGCATACCTGGGAGACTGAAGCTAAGATGCGAGCTTCTTACCCGTATCTCTTTCCTCCTTGGTTCTTGTTTATTCTTTCTTGAATTCGGGGACGAATTCCTATAAGGAGGGGAGACTGTAATAACCCTAGTTTTTAAATTATTTTATTTTAAAATGAGATATGCAGTATTAATAAATTCAAAGTTATATTTAATTATTTGATTATTTTGTGGTTAATATTTATTATTTTATATTAAATTATAATTTTCTACGTAAATATTTATTTTGAAACTTATTATTTTAGAAATTAATTCACATTATATTTACTACTTTGAAAAGAATTATTTTAATAATATTATTTAAGCACTAATGTTATTTTATTGATTGACTTAAATTTGAATATTATTTAATTATTTAATTATTCCATAATATTGTTTATTTTTTTATCATCATTATTATTATTATTATTATTATTATTATTATTATTATTATTATTATTATTATTATTATTATTATTATTAATAAACTACATTATTTTGCATAGTTATTTTATGTGAGTATATTTTTATGTGTTGGAGATTTGTTTATATAAAGTATTATTATTATAATATAAAGTTTTATTAATATATATATATGCACACATGCATGCATTCAAGACCCATACATACTCATGCATTCACTAACAAACACACTACACAAAGAAAAAAAAAAGAGTAACATGAACAAAGGAAAAAACAAAACATAGGAGACTTTATCTCCTTTCTTTCCTGCACCGTTCGACTTTTACACTGTCACTGTGCCTCCACCACTTTCGGCCACCGTTTCTTGAGCTTCCGGTCTTTATCGACTCTCTAGGCTCCGGTGAGCATGAATCTAAGCTTAGTTTAAGCTTTAAACTTCATTTTCTTGAGTTTTGTTGATTTTTAGTTTATGGAGCTTTAGGGTTTCGAATTTTTTTTAAGCTTGATCTTGATGAATCTTTCAATCTTACTTAACAAAAGTTGTTCCTGGAAGCTTAATCTACTTCTATGAATTTTTGAGTGATTTTTGGAATTTATTTTGATTTTTTTGAATTTTTGAATATTTTAATATTATTTTATTAATTTCCTTAAATTAATTATATAAATTATGAAATTATGATTTTTGGTGTTATTAGTAGTTATTATTAATTTTAGAGTTGAGTTTATAATTTTTTTGAATTTCGTGCAATTTTTATAATTATTTTTATTTTATTTCAATTTTGGAAATATAGGTTAAATATATTTTTTTGTTAGAAGTAGTTGGTTAAATATATGTTTTTTTTGATATTATGGAGATATATGTTGAGAAAATAATTTTTGTGTATTTATATAATTTTTATTGAATTTTTTAGTATTATTAGTATTTTATGTGTATTTTTAAATATTAGGGTTAATTTGGTAATTTGGTGGTAATTTTAGTTGAATATTATTTTTAATTGATTTTTATAATTTTTGAGGTATAAAAATGATTTCTTACAAAATTTTTTACTATTTTTAACTAAATAAAACTAATTTTTGAAAATTATTTTCAAATAATATATTATATATTATTTTGATAATAAAATGAGTTTTTATAACTTTTTGTTATATTATTGGGCTAATTAAGTTAATTGGAGTTATAAAATGAATTTTTATTGATATTTGTGTAATTATTGGAAAAATGGATTTTTAATAATATTATAATATTATTTGTGATTTTAATTAATTATTTGGGAAAATAATTATTTTGATGTTTAATGTTAAATATACTGTATTTTGATATTTTGAGGGTATTTATGGTAATTATTGATTTTTAATATATTTTATTTTATTATTTGAATTTTGGTGAATTGTGGACCTCGGTTGGGAAATTTTTGTAGTTCGGGATCCCAACCGAGGGTTGTGTGAATTTCTATACTTGAAGTGTATTTTTCTTACAGGACTGACTCTACTTTTTAGTAGAGAGATGTCCATTTTACAGAAGAGTTTCTATCGAATTTTTGGTAGAATTCTCGTGAAATGTGACATCGAGTCTAATCCCTATTCTGTGTTTGTTCGTGTTTAGTAATTCTAGATCGAGTCTCTAGAAGTCTAAGTTAGAAATTTATTTTGATGGTTGTTGTTATTTTATTTTTCTAGCTGCGCCGAGACTGAGGCCTAACGGATCAAACCCGTCGAGTTTGTCTCGTGGAGCGCTAACATGTGAGTTATTATACTGTATATATATGTATTGCATATAGGATACATCACTTAAGGTTCTTCATTTTCATTATATGTTTTTAAAGTGATTTAAATTATAATATTTTTGGTATATCTAGGGTTGTATTTTTGTATATATGCATGTTATTTTGATATATGCACATTAAACGATTAGGGTTATGTTTTATACATTTTAGTAATATATACATGTTTAAAATGTACATTTAGTCACAATTAGTATACTTTAGGTATAGTTTCGGTATATTTTAGGTTTATTCTTAAATAATTGCATGCTATATTGTGAACTTACACTCAAATTTTTTTTAAGTTTATTTTTGGTATATTTTTTATATATTTCCTAAATAAATGCATGTTTTATTATTAATTGAAACCTAAAACATTAGTGGTATACTTAGGGTTTAATTGTGGTATATGCATGCTAGAAAAATTAGGTTATTTTGGTAGAATGTGAATATAAGTTAAACCTAAACACATATTTAAATGAATATTTATACATAAATGTTTTATTAAGTGATTTGTGTACTTAGGGCATATCTTTTGTATATTTAGGTATATTATTAAGAAAATGCATGTTATATTATTGATACACACTTAATTTTTTTTAACTATATTAATGGTTTCCCTTTAGTATATTTCATATTTTATTTGATATATATATATACCCAAAATATACTGGATATATTTTAGGTATATTTTTGGTATATATATATATATATATATATGGTTGATTTTTACTATTATGAATATTGTTCCACATTAATTATTTTCAGAATGAATGATTTATTTTAAGTGAAGGATATCAATAGAACGTGCTTCCTAGTGGGTAGCACTAGGACCGTGAACGTACCAGTGTGATAGATAAGGGTTGAGTGATAATTGATTGTGGTGATTATAATTGATTTGACTAAGATTAATGGTATGTTAGATAGTGTGATTGCTGAAGCTCGATTGACTAGGGGTCTTGGGGCTAATCACGCTGACAGTCAAACTATTGGAGCTCAGTTGACTTAGTGTATCGGGGTCAATCTACTATCCATAGTGGAATGAATAATCTATTGGGTTAATTGAGATATGAGGTGATAAATAGTGTGATTGCTGGAGCTCAGTTGACCAAGTATCTCGGGGCCCATCACACTGGCAGCCAGACTGCTGGAGCTCGGTCGACTTAGTGTCTCGGGGTCAGTCTGTTGTCCAAATTGGAATAAGCGTTCTATTTGGAATCAAATGAGCCTGTATGGCTAGAGTGATGATAGGATTGTTTGAGGTTGCTATTATTAGGGTTCTATGGATCCTTCATGAATTAAAACTAAACGTTTTCTGCATTTATTATATTTATATAAGTAGAGTCAACATATGTGTGGAATGTGTGAATATATATATATATATATATATATATATATATATATATATATATATATATATATATAGTGTGTGTGTGTGTGTGTGTGAATGCATGATTGGATATGTTTTAGATTGCATATATATATAGTATAATAATTCACTCAGTGAGGTCTGACCCCCCTCAATTATTTTTTTCAGGAGATCTCATATCGTCAGACCTTAGTTGTAGAGTTCCTCATCGGTGTTCTTCAGTCCCGACTATTTTATGCAAATGTATATTCTGAACTATGATTTGTATTTTAGAAATTACATTAGTTGTGTTATTGTATCTGAGGAGTATTATTTTATTTTGAATATTAAATACTCTGAGAATTTGTATTTGAACATCGTACGAATATGTATTCATTTACGAAAGGATTTGGAGTATTTATTTTATATATTGATTCAAAAAATTTTAATTCTGTCATATTTTATTTATTTATTGCATGATTTTATTTTCTAAGGCTTGCTACGGATTCCGGATTCGAAAGAATTCTCGTTCCCTAGCGCCGATCATGACTCCTAGTTTGGGTCGTGACTATATATATATATATATATTAGGTAGTTTAAGTAGTAAATATAATAATAATATTAATATATCTCTAGATAAAATAATACTATAAATATATTAGTCAACAATAGTAATGTTACGAATAAATATTTGGACAATTAAATTAATAAAGTATGTGCATAAAATAAAATAATGCAAAAGTAATAATATTAATAGTTCTCAATAGTATTTTAAATTTAGTAATTAAATATAATAATTTAATATATCAATTATAACAATATAAAATGAAGATAATTAGTATTGTTGAAAACCTCAATATTTATATAAATAATTTAAAATATTCGGGTTATTACAAAGATAATATTTAGTGCAAATAAATTATTAAAATTAGAAATATAAAAAATAAAAAATTACAATTTAAAAAATTAAAATAAAAACAAAAATATAGTACATGCCAAAATTAAAAAGTTGCAGCAAATTGATAAAGAAAAATCAAAATTTCAAATTAATTTATCATATTTATGATTACTTTTTATAAGCTAAGGGTGTGAAGTCAAAATAGTCATTTTAAACTCAATTCATATAAAATATGAGAAAAAAAATATATAAAGTCAGACAATATATATAACTTAATATAAAATTTGCATGCATCGATAAAATTGCTAATAAAAAAACCAACATAAAAATAATAAAAAATAATAAGAGTTTTACCTATGTAATAAGAGTAGTATCATAAAAAAAATTTTAAAAAAAATCTTTAAAAAATTTATTATTCTCATGTCTATTCTTTACAAGTTAATAGAAGAAAGTGAGAATAATTACTTTAAATTTACTTTATTTTGTGATAATTTTAAATATAAAAGTATTTATAAATATATAAGAAAATACATGAAATGTCAAAAAATAATATATTACTAAAGATAAAATACAATTAATCATAATAATTAATGATTCAGAACCTTTTTAATTTTCAAGATAGTTTAATAGATGGAGACCGTTTAGTTTTTTAAGACAATTAAAAAGATATAGGTTGGAGGTAAAATTTATGGGATGAAATAAAAATAAAATAATATTTCATTGAAAAGAAAAGAAAAAAAATAAAACAATGATCACTGATTTAAATCTCTTTGAATTTTCAAAATAATTTTAAAAATGGAGACTTTTTAGTTTTTTCAAGATAATTGAAAAGGTGTATGTTAGAGGAAAAATTTATGAAATAGAAATAAAATAATTTACAAAAATTAAAAAAAAAAAACAGAAAGAAGTAGAATTGCCATAAATGCAAAATCTGCTCGTTAAATAGTAAATAATTAAAAATATAAGTAGTTAATTTAAAATTTTCAAAACTGAAGTAAATATAATTTAAAATATAGGAGATAAAAATATAAAAAATAATACTCATTAATACATTGTAAAAGAAAATTATATAAAATTAAATATAATTAGAAAGATAAAAAGTTATAAAATATAAAAAATTCAATGCCCTTTAATATTTTATGAAATGAAAATAAAATAAAATACTGTAATGATCCTGTATTTTAAATAATATAAAATTATTTTGAGATATGCAGTATTAATAAAATTTTAAATTTTATTTATAGATTATTGCTATTATTTGTGAATATTATTTATTTATTTTATTCTAAAAATTTTGTTTACGTAAAATAATTTATTTATGAGTTCTATTATATATATATATATATATTAAAGTTATTATCATTACTATGATTTTAAATATTATTATTATTATTATTATTATTATTATTATTATTATTATTTTCATTTTAGTGCTTAGTGTGCATGAGTTGTGTTTTGTGTGTGTGTATATATAAAGAGGATTAAAAACAAAAAATTTTGGGTCAAAGAAAGTTAGCCCCCTCTTTCTTCTTTTTCTTTTTTTTCTTCCCTCTACTTCTCGAAACCTCACCTACGCAACCCAACCTCGCCGAACTACCCACCACCTTCGACTTCCTTCACCTCCTCCTTCCCTTCCACCACCTGAGGACCGCCAGACCACTGTCTAGAAGCTCGAAATCAGCAACAACAATAAGGACAGCTTCACGCTGATGACTCAATTTCTGGCCACCTTAGCTTGACTTTCTGGTGTCAATCCTTTTGGACCGAAGAGTCCATTTCCAAGCTCCGTTTGAGCTTTAACCCTCTCGTTTTTTAGTTTTAGTTAGATTTTAGTTTATGTCTATTTTAGGTTTTATTTTGTTTGAGCTTGATATTGTTTGATTTATGAATTCTTACTTAAGAAATGTTTTTCATGGCAACTTTAGCTTCTAAAAAAAAAATATATATTTTTTGAATTAATTTGAATTATGGGTAATTTTTTATTATTTTAATATTAAAATATTAAATTTTTTATAATTATATTAAGTAATTTGTCATGACCCGAACCTAGGGGCACGTGACCAGCACTAGGGAATGAAAAAGTATAAAGCTACCGGAACCCATAGTAAGCCTTAAAGGAAAAATCGCAGAATATTTAACTTTGAAACCTTACAATAAATGATAAAATAACAATGCAAATTATCAAGCTGATTTTTCTCAATATAATTTAAACCATAGTATCAGTGTATATAAATAGATAAATAAACATCAGTTATACAAATAGTATCTCGGTACATAAATTATAAATACAGGAATTTCCAAATAAAGTATGCAGTTATACAATTTTCTCTACTGTAGTATGCAAAAGTAAATACAACACAACTAAATAGACCTATGTAAAATAGTCGGTGATGAAGCTACACGGGGAAGAGAAGTAGGCCTAATAGTAAACTCCCAAACTCCTGAAAAATTAAATTGAGGGGAGTCAGACCTCACCGAGTAGGTTAATAAAGAAATGAATGTGATTTGAAAACTTCATCAAAATAAATTTTATGGAAATATAATATAATATAATTTTGTTTCAACCATTTGGTATACATATATAAATCTATTTTTTAAAAGAGAAGAAATAAATATTTAAATATCTTTTAAAATCATTTTAGTATAAAAATTTAGTAGAACCCAATTTATAAATTTTTAACAGTCATATGACTCACTTATCCAAGATTGTCGGATCCCGAGAGCAAGGCATCACCAGGATACACAGCCGCAGTCATATCTCTTAATCCAATATCACTGGCGATGTCTGAGAGCAAAGCATCACCAGACCATCAGCCCCAACGACTTAATAAATAAACAAATATTATACTACTGGCGGTGTCAGAGAACAAAGCATCATCAAACCTTCGACCTTAGTAATATAATTAAATAATCATATATTTTTACCGATGCGCACACGGTCCTAATGAAATCCATCAGGTAGCTCGTTCTACCGTGATTTATTTAAAAATAAATAAATAAATAAAACAATGAAAATTACAATCAATAATAATAAATAAATAATAAAATAAAGTAACATAAAATAAATCAACTATAAATTAAATCATGCAAAACCCTATGAATGATGCTGACTAGAATTTCATAAAATTAAACTCATAAGAATTTAATATAATTTAAATTAAAAATCTGACACTCAAATCAAATATTAACTTATAAGATAAAGATCTCCTCTGGCACGTCGTGTTCGACCTCGACTGGAAGACGTGATTGGAGGGGCAGCTAAAAGACAGAGAAGGAAGTGACAAACAAAAAATAGAAACCTAACTTCTAGAGTTTCTAAGGAAGACTTGATTCGAACTCAGAATAAAAATTTTAGAATTGACCCGATGTCACGTTTTACGAGAAATCTACCAAAAATTCGACAAAGTTTTCTCTGTAAAACGGGCATCCCTCTACTGATGTAAAGTCAATCCTGCAAATAAACGCACTTCAAAATTCACAATGGCACACCACCTCGGGTTGGGACCTCAAACTACAAAATTCCCAACCAAGGTTCACAAAAAATATACAAATAGCAAATACTAAATATTAATTTAGTAAATCACCAAAAATAATAAAAATTAATAATAAATCATAATATACTTTATTTAATTTTTAAAACACTAAATAAAATTATTTTTCACCATAATTTAATAAAATTTCAAATAATAATATAATATTAATAACAATCCAACTTTCCAAATATTCAACATAATATAGTCAAATTCAATTATAATTGTCCATCTAGATTAAATATACTATAATATCAATTAAAAACTCATTCAAACCACAAAACAATAAATAATTTAATTTTGAATAAATTTTTAAAAATAGTTAGTATTAATTTACTAAAATAATAAATAATTTATAAAAATTATTTTAATACCACATTTTTTCTCAAAATAATTAAAACATAGTATTTAATTATAATATCAACAAAAACACACCATTTACCTATTATATCAAAATTTACATAATATAATAATTTCCTAAAAATAATTTAGATAAATTAACAAAAATTATTTTATAACTACTAAAATTACTAACATAATATACTAACACTAATTAACTCCAATAATCAACCAAAATTAGTTAATTAATCACATTAATAAAATATACATAACACTTAAAATACTTAAATAAATATACTAAAATTCCATAAAAAAAAATCAATTTAATTAATCTAACTAAATTCTTATACACTCTTAACCAAAATTTACTTCAATAACTTAGACCAATTAATAAGCATACATTAATCAACCAAAATCACCCCAAATAATTAAAATAATTTCTGCAAAATTAAGTAATTAACTCATAATTGACAAAAATTCCAAAACAACCTAAAACTAACCAAATTAACCAACAATCAACTAAATCCAACTAAAAACTAACCTAAAGCTAACTAATTACTAACTCACTTCAAGTTCAAATTAGGGCAGGGGAGGGGCTACTGCTGCAAGCCTGGGCTACTGAATTTCCAGGTGACAGTAGGTTGGGGCAGTGGTTATGCTGGTCGTCATGGTAGGAGGAATGGAGGCTGTTGCTGCTGTCGTTCCTGCTGCTGCCCTTACTGTCAATCTGCCCTGCTGAGCCTACTGCTGCCCTTGCTGCCGATCTGCCCTGCTGAGCCTGCTGCTGCCCTTGCTGCCAATCTGCCCTGCTGAGCCTGTTGCTGCTACACGTTGCTGGATCTGCTACTGCTGCTTCCTCTGCTCGTGTTGCTACCTCATGCAGTAGCTGCTGCTATCTCTGTTCATGTTGTTGCCTCACGTAGCTACTGTTGCTGCCTCTCTTCGTATTGCTGCCTCACGCAGCTACTGCTACTGCCTCTCTTCATTTTGCTGTAAAGATGACACCAAAGGAAGAAGAAATAGATGGAGAAGGAGCAGGCGCATGAAGACAGGGGCAGAGAAAGTGGCGTGACAGAAGAAGAAAGAAAGAAAGAACGAAAGAAAGAAAGAAAGAAGGAAGGGGAAGAGGAAGATGGGGTTGATTGAAATTTGGTCTCCAAAATTCCTAAGTCACACACACACACACACACACATATATATATGTATGTATGTGTATTGTAGATAATTTAAGTATATAATAATGTTATTCATATACCCCTAAATAAAAATAAAACTACCATTATAATAGTCAATAATAGTAGTGCTACAAATAATTATTTAGACAATTTAAAATAATAAAATATGTGCATAAGAATAAAATAATATGAAAGTAATAATATTAATAGTTTCTATTGGAATTTTAAATTTAGTTCTTAAATATAATAATTTAATATATCAATTATAACAATATAAAATAAAGATAATTTGTATTCTTAAAAACCTCAATGTTTATATAAATAATTTAAAATATTTGAGTTATTACAGTCTTCCCCCCTTACAGAAATTCGTCCCCGAATTTCAAAGAAAAGGTAAGGAATTATGAAGTCTAAGGATGAAAAAGATAGGGATAAACAGCCTGTTGCATCTCAGATTCTGCCTCCCACATATAGTCTTCTGTTATATGGTTACTCCAAAGTACTTTCACCATCAAAATCTCCCAAGAGCGAAGTTGGTGAACCTGGCGATCCACAATCGCTACTGGATACTCCTCATAAGATAGATCTTCACTGAGCTCCATTGCTTGAGGCTGAAGTATATGAGAAGGATTAGGAATATACTTCCTCAACATAGACATATGGAACACTGGGTGGATTAGAGATAACTTAGGTGGCAACACTAGTCTATAAGCTACTTCCCCAACTCGTGACCGTATCTCGAAAGGTCCAATGTACCTTGAAGCCAACTTACCCTTCTTACTAAACTTCATAACTCCCTTCATTGGAGATACCTTCAGAAAAACCATATCTCCAACTAGAAAGGAAACATCATTCCTTTTGGGATCAACATAACTCTTCTGCCTACTGTATGTTGTCCTCAACCTCTACTGAATGATAGGAACTTTTTTAGAAGTAATTTGGACCAACTCTAGACTTGTGAGTTGTCTCTTACCAGTTTCCCAACACAAAAGTGATATGCACTTCCTACCATACAACGCTTCATATGGAGCCATCTCAATAGTTACATGATAACTGTTATTATATGCGAATTCAATCAGTGGCAAATGATTATCCCATTGACCTCCAAAGTCCATCAAGCACATTTGGAGCATATCCTCTAAAGTTTGAATGGTCCTCTCAGACTGACCATCAGTCTGAGGATGGAATATTGTGCTGAAGTCAAGTCCAATACCTAATGCCTTATGCAACTCTTGCCAGAAAACTGATGTAAAAGTGGCTCCTCTGTCAGATATTATACTTAATGGAACTCCATGAAGATAAACAACTATGTTGACATACAATCGTGCCAACCTGTTAGTGGAGTATGTCTTCTAAACTGGCAGAAAATGAGCTGACTTAGTTAATCTATCAACGATCACCCAAATAGCATCAAACCCACTTATCGTCTGAGGCAAACCAGTCATAAAATCCATAGCAATCATATCCCACTTCCACTCTGGGATTGGTATGGGATGCAATAATCCTGAGGGCCTCTGATATTCTAATTTCACCTGCTGACATGTGAGCCACTTGGATACAAACTTTGCAACATCCTTCTTCATTCCATTCCACCAGTATGTATCCTTCAAACTATGATGCATCTTGGTAGAACTTGGATGAATACTGTAAGCAGAAAAATGTGCCTCTTCTAAGATCTCTTTCCTCAGATCATCAATATTTGGCACACACAATTGAGTACCCAAGCATAGAACTCCCTCACTGTCAATCATAAACTCTCCGGATTGACCCTGTTGCACCTCAAACATAATTCTCTATAACTGTGGGTCCCTTCTTTGAGCTGCCTTAACTCTATCCAAGTACACAGATCGTACTCTGAACTAAGCTAAAAGGCACTTCTTAAACACTTTCCACTACAAACCCTGATCAATCAGCTCATGCAACTCCTGAATAATCGGTCTCCTCTCAGTACTAATGTGGGCAAGACTACCTACTGATTTTCTACTCAACGCATCAATTACTACATTCACCTTGCCTGGATGGTAAAGAATCAAATAATCATAGTCTTTCAGAAGTTTCATCCATTTTCTTTGCCTTAAGTTCAAATCTCTCTGCTCGAAAATATACTTTAAGCTCTTATGGTCGGTGTAGATCTCACAAGTGACACCGTATAGATAATGCCTCCAGATCTTCAGTGTGAACACAACTGCAACCATCTTTAGATCATGAGTGGGCTAATTCTATTCATGCTTCTTCAACTGCCTTGAAGCATAAGCAACCACTCTGCCATTCTGCATTAGCACACATCCCAAACCTACACAGGAAGCATCATAATACACCGTGTATCCATCCTTACCAAAAGGTAATATCAGTACTGGACCTGAAGTCAATAAATCCTTAAGCAACTGGAAATGCTCCTCACATCTATCAGTCCACACAAATTTAACATTCTTCTGGGTTAGTCTAGTTAAAGGCGCGACAATCTTAGGGAAATCCTTTACAAATCTCCTGTAATAACTTGCTAAACCTAAAAAACTTCTCACTTCAGTAACCGTTGTAGGTATTGGCCATTTAGTAATTGCCTCTATCTTCCTGGGATCCACTTGAATGCCATCTTTAGACACCACATGGCCTAAGAATGCCACTTGGTCTAACCAGAACTCACATTTCAAAAATTTAGCATATAATTGGTGCTCTCTCAAAGTCTACAGCACCAATCTCAGATGCATCGCATGCTTCGCCCTATTCTTTGAATAGACTAGAATATCATCAATAAACACGATCACAAATTGGTCTAAGTATGGCCTAAACACCCTATTCATCAAGTCTATAAAGGCTGCTGGGGCATTAGTCAACCCAAAGGACATCACTAAGAACTCATAGTGGCCATATCTAGTTCAAAATGCTGACTTAGGTATATCCTCCCTTCTAATCCTCAGCTAATGATACCTAGATCTCAAGTCAATCTTAGAGAAATATCGAGCTCCTTATAATTGATCGAACAAATCATCAATCTTGGGGAGTGGATACTTATTCTTGATGGTAACCTTATTCAGCTGTCTGTAATCAATACAGAGTCGAAGACTACCATCCTTCTTCTTTACAAAGAGAACCGGAGCACCCTAAGGAGATGTACTAGGTCGAATGAACCCCTTATCTAATAATTCCTGAAATTGCTCTTTTAACTCCTTTAACTCTATAGGTTCCATCCTATAAGGTGGCATAGAGATAGGATTTGTACCTGGGAGAACATCGATATAGAATTTTATCTCTCTATCTAGTGACAATCCAGGTAACTCCTCTGGAAAAAAATCTATAAATTCACGTACTACTGGTACCCTCTCCACTGATCCCATTACTGCTTGAACATCTTAAACTACAGCTAGATAGCCTTAACATCCTCTACTGAGCATCTTCCTAGCTGTAATGGTAGAAATAAGAATACAGAACATGGAACTCTCAGTACCTCTAAATCTGAATTCCTCATCACTAGGAATTCTGAAAATTATTTCCTTTGCTCGATAATCCACAGAAGCATAATACTGGGACAACCAATCCATTCCAAGAATCACATTAAACTCGATCACATCTAAAAGGACTAAGTCTGCTAACAATTCTCTACCCTCTACTAACACGAGACAAGATTGAAAGAAAATGTCTGTCTCCAACTCATCACTAAGCGGAGTCAAAATAGATAGAGGAAAACTCATCTTGGAAGGAAGACAAGCCACTTTTAAAGCAAATAAAGGAGATACAAATGAACATATGGCACCCGGATCAAATAATACTCTAGCCTCAAAGTAACAGACTGGAATAATACCTTCTACTACAGCGTTGGATGCCTGTACATCTTGAGGAGTCAAAGTGAACACTCTAGCCTGACCACGTCCTGGTTAATATAAGGTGAATGGCTGAGTCTGTCCTTTACCTCGACCCTACTGGTTCACATACTGCATCAGTTGCTGCTGAGAGTACATGGGTGCCTGATATTACTGAGGCACCTGCTGTAATGGCTGAATAATAGTAGGTGAAGATCCCTGAGCAAAAGATGTCAGAAATCCATAGTTCAGACAAGCTCTAGCAAAATGTCCAAACTGACCACATCTAAAACATGCTCCTAGCATCAAGTGACAAGGACCCTGATGCACTCGACCACAAATGGCACACGCACTAGCTCCAAACCCAGAACTACCATGCCCAGAGCTCTACCCACTACTACTGCTGGCGCTACCACTAAATCTAGCGGCCCTACTGCTCCTGCGATCCTGAGTGAGGCGGTGCCTACCAGTCTGATGTGCCCTAAATTATCTGCTCTGCTGAGAAGGGCCTGCTGACTGAGAACTCGAGTTGCCTATCTGAAATATTGGCTATTGTGCCCTCTGGACAGGTCTGAAAATGCCACTATCATATAGGTCAGGTATGGTGCCATGCCGGATGTGTCTGTGCCCCAGTTGTCTTGCCTCCTCTACCGTACTCTTGAGACTATGACCCTCTGGTCAAATACCAATATAGGCTGGGCCTAATCCCGTCATATACAGCTCTACTGCCCTGGCGACATCCTGCCTCACGTCCTCAGCATGCCTCATCAGTCTATAGAACTCCCAAGTATAGTCTGCCACTAATCGATCTCACCTATCAATGTTAAGCAGCTACCATCTATAGTTCTCTCGCATAGACGAAGGACAAAAAAATCTCATGAACTCCTCCTTAAATCCCAACCATGTCATCATCGTTATGAAAGGCTGAATGGACTGCATAAACCAATCCTGAGCTGTTGCTGAGACTGATAGCTCCATAATCATAATCCTCTGGTAGTTAGAATACCCAGATCTGGTCCTGGACTTAATGCTTTTAATGAAATCTAACGCATCCCCAGTACCATCAAAGTGAACTCGCCCCACTCTGGAGTATAATAAGGCTGCATCAGCATCTAACATTCCCTGAGTTTGTCGCTAAAGCATCTGCTACACAATGGGCATCACTTGATTAAGAGCTGCCAAGCCCTAGTTAATACCTACCATGCCAGCTACAAAGACTGCAGGATCCTCTATTGGAATCTGAGGCTTTACCGGAGGCTGATCCTGCCTATGAGCTGCTGCTACTCTCGCTCTACCCTTACCTCTACCTCTACCCCTACCTCTAAGTCGAGGGGCAAGAGGGATAATCTCATCCTAAAATGACTGCTCACTGTCATCAGGTTCTGCATCTACAGCAGGGGCATTCTGAGCACGCCTCATTTTGAAAAGACAAGAAAACCAAGATTTAAAACAAGACAAGAACATAGACTCAGATGCTGAAACCAAAAGACAAGAGATTGACAAATGAAGTTCAACAACCTAAGTACCACAGTATTATGAGAAAAAGATAGATTTTGATAGTCAAAAGCATGAAAAATGAGCCAAAGCTCTGATACCAACTTTGTCACGACCTGAACCTAGGGACACGTGACCGACACTAGGGAATGGGAAAGCATAAAGCTACCAGAACCCATAGTAAGCCTTAAAGGAAAAATCACATAATATTTAACTTTGAAACCTTACAATAAATAATAAAATAACAATACACATTATCAAACTGATTTTTCTCAATATAATTTAAACCATAGTATCAGTGTATAGAAATAGATAAATAAACATCAGTTATACAAATAGTATCTCGGTACATAAATTATAAATACAGGAATTTCCAAATAAAGTATGCAGTTATACAATTTTCTCTACTGTGGTACGCGAAAGTAAATACAATACAACTAAATAGACCTATGTAGAATAGCCAGTGACAAAGCAACATGACGAAGAGAAGTAGGCTTAACAGTAAACTCCCAAACTCTTGAAAAATTAAATTGAGGGGAGTTAAACCTCATTGAGTAAGTTAATAAAGAAATGAATATGATTTGAAAATTTCATTAAAATAAATGTTATGGAAATATAATATAATATAATTTTGTTTCAACCATTTGGTATACATATAATAAATCCATTTTTTAAAAGAGAAGAAATAAATATTTAAATATCTTTTAAAATCATTTTAGTATAAAAATTTGGTAGAACCCAATTTATAAATTTTTAATAATCATATGACTCACTTATCCAAGACTGCTGGATCCCGAGAGCAAGGCATCACCAGGATACACAGCCGCAGTCATATCTCTTAATCCAATATCACTGGTGGTGTCTGAGAGCAAAGCATCACCAGACCATCAGCCCCAGTGACTTAATAAATAAACAAATATTATACTACTAATGGTGTTCGAGAGCAAAGCATCACCAGACCTTCGGCCCCAGTAATATAATTAAATAATCACATATTTTTATCAGTGTGCATATGGTCCTGATGAAACCTATCAGGTAGCTCATTCTACTGTGATTTATTTAAAAATAAAGAAAATAAATAAAACAATGAAAATTACAATCAATAATAATAAATAAATAATAAAATAAAGTAACATAAAATAAATCAATTATAAATTAAATCATGCAAAACCTTATGAATGATGCTGACTAAAATCTTATAAAATTAAACTCATAAGAATTTAATATAATTTAAATTAAAAATCTGACACTCAAATCAAATATTAACTTACAAGATAAAGGTGCTCCTTTGGCAGGTCGTGTCTGACCTCTGATACTATGGTACATCTTAGTGATACTCAGATGAACGCTATAGGCTGTAGAATGTGCTTCCTCTAGGATCTCTTCTCTCAAATCATCCACATCAAGAACACACAATCTACCACTGATCCACAACACACCATCATCATCGAGTGTGAAATTGGTGAACTTCCTTGCTCTGACATTCTCTGCAAGCTCTTCTAGAATAGGATCTCGGCTCTGAGCTACTTTAATCCTATCTTTCAGTACAGATCGCACCTTAAATTGAGCTAGCAGTCCACCTGATCTACTGATCTTTATCATCAGACCTTGATCCACCAACAGATGCAACTCCTGGATCAACGGTCTCCTCTCAACATTGATGTGAGCAAGACTGCCTGAGGACTTTCTACTCAAGGCATCCGCTACTATATTAGCTTTACCTAGATGATATAAAATCTCACAGTCATAATCCTTCAACAATTCCAACCATCTCCTCTGCCTCAGATTTAAATCTCTCTGCTGGAAAATGTACTTAAGGCTCTTGTGATCAGTAAATATCTCATAAGTCACCCCGTACAGATAATGTCTCTAAATCTTTAGAGCAAAGATCACTGCAGCCATCTCAAGGTCATGTGTGGGATAGTTCTGCTCATGTTTCTTCAACTGCCTCGAAGCATAGGCTATCACCCTTCCATTCTGCATCAACACACAACTAAGGCCAATTCTAGAGGCATCACAATAAACTGTGAACTTGTCCACACTATTAGGCAAAGCTAACACTGGGGCTGTGGTCAATTTCTCCTTCAACAACTGAAAGCTATTCTCACAAGCTTCTGACCACTCAAATCTAACATTCTTCTGAGTCAAGTGAGTCATAGGGGCTGCAATTCTAGAAAAATCTTGCACAAACCGCCTATAATACCCGGCTAAACCTAGAAAACTTTGAATCTCAATAACAGAAGTCGATCTAGGCCACTCAGACACTGCCTCAATCTTCTGTGGATCAACCTGGATACCTTCTTCAGACACCACGTGTCCAAGAAAAGAAACACTCTCCATCCAGAAATCACACTTCAAGAATTTAGCATAAAGCTGATGATCTCTCAGTGTCTGCAGTACAATCCTCAAGTGATATACATGCTCCTCCATACTCCTAGAATAAACCAGTATATCATCAATGAAGACTACCATAAACTGATCCACATATGGTCTGAATACCCTGTTCATCAGGTCCATAAAAGCTGCTGGTGCATTAGTTAAACCAAAAGACATCACCAGAAACTCATAATGACCATATCGAGTGCGGAATGCTGTCTTAGGAACATCGGCTTCACTAATCCGTAGCTGATGATAATCCGACCTCAAGTCAATCTTAGAAAAGAACTGTGCACCCTGTAGCTAGTCAAACAAGTCATCTATCCTCGGGAGAGGATACTTGTTCTTCACTGTCATCTTGTTCAGCTCTCTGTAGTCAATGCACAGTCTCAGGGTACCATCCTTCTTCTTCACAAATAGGATTGGTGCACCCCAAGGAGAAACACTAGGTCTGATAAAACCCTTATCCAACAACTCTTGCAACTGCTCCTTCAACTCTTTCAACTCTGCAGGAGCCATTCTGTAGGGCGGCATAGATATAGGAGTAGTACCTGGAACCACATCTATACATAATTCAATCTCCCTGTGAGGTGGTAAACCTGGCAACTCCTCAGGAAAAACATCAGGAAACTCACAAGCAACAGGAACATCTATGAGTGACAACTTCTCCACTGAAGTATCCCTGACCAATGCCAAATATCCCTGACATCCTTTCCTCAATAACTTCCTAGCCGTAATAGCAGAAATAAGATTCTGAGGTGCTGAACTCCTATCACCCACAAACTTAAAATCTTCTTCATCAGGAATTCTGAAAGTCACCTCTTTATTCCTGTAATCTACCACGGTATAGTGCTGATATAACTAGTCCATTCCCAAAAAAACATAAAACTCCATCACATCCAACAGAATTAAATCAGCGGGTAATTCTCTATCTCCCACGAGAATTGGACAACCAGAAAGAATAATATCGGTGTCTAAGGAATCGCTCAGAGGAGTGGCAACAGATAAAGGAATAGCCATCCTCGAAGCTTGCCAACAAGATTTGGAAGCAAAAACAGGAGAAACAAACGAATGCGTGGCACCCGGATCAAATAAAACCTAAGCATCCAGGTAACAAACAGAAATAATACCTGCCACGACTGCATTAGATGCCTGAGCATCTTGCTGAGTAAGATGGAAGACTATGGCCTGTCCTCGACCTCCCTGCTGATTGGTAGAAGCCTAGCCAACACCTCTAGCACCTCCTCTAGTACCTCTACCACGACTCTATTATGGAACAAACTGAGTGGAACTCTGATGCTGGGCTGGAGGCAACTGAAATGGCATGGGTGCAGCACTAGCAATCAACTGCTGTGGAAATTGTGGAATCTACAGCTGCTGATACCCGGAGTAAGGACACGATCTAGCAAAATGTCCTGTCTGCCCACATCTGAAGCATGTCGGTGGTGTCAGATAACACGATCCCTGATGGACTCTACCACAAGTCTGGCAAACACTGATAGCTGATCCAGAACTACGACCACTGCTGCTGCTTGAAGCACCTGACCCAAATTTGAATGGTCTACTATGACCTCCACGACCATGTCTACTGCTCCGATGCACTCGCTGCTGCTGCCTCTGACTCTGCTGAGTCTGACCTCGCTGTTGAATACTCGAACCAACATGCAAACTAGAATGTGGTGTAGTCTGCAATCCACTCGACTGAACTCCCAGCTGGTAATAATCAGGCATCGCTCCCTGCCTAACTAGCCTCAGCTCAATCTCCTTGGCCAACTCGATCACAGACTCCAGAGTAAGGCCTGCTGTAGGTATACCAGCAAAAGTTGAACCCAATCCGGTGACATATGTAGTGACTGTGAAATACTGGTCTCGCATCAGATCCTCTGCATATCTACCTAGCCAGAGAAACTCTTGGGTGCACTCCTCCACTGATCGATCACCACGAGAAATGTTGGTCAGACGGAGACGATAGCTCATACAGAGAGGCTCTGGACAGAATCTCCTTATAAATCGCTCTCGGAACTGAGCCTAGGTCATCGTCATCATGTAGGGCTGGATCATCTGAATGAACCAATCTAGGGCTGGTCCCTCGACAGACAACTCGACGATCATAATCCATTGGTACTCAGTATGAGCAGTCCGAGTCTGAGTCTCGATCACATGTAGAAAGTCTAACGGATCAGAAGTCCCATCGAACGCAATCCTGCCAACTCGGGCATAGAACAAAGCTGCCTCAGGGTCGGACATACCCTACTGATAGGCAGGCTGAACAACTGGAGGCACAGGAACATCAAATTCAGGCTCTACAAGCTCCTCGTCTTATAACTCTCTCTACCTACGGCGACCTGCCGCTCCTCGAGGTCTACCTCTGCCATGACCTCTATGTCTAACTGGCTGCTCAGGAGGTAAAACCTCATCCTAAAAAGACTCATCATCCTCGGCCTCAACGATCGGTGGAGCGACACGTGCTCGCCTCCTCATTTTGAAAAGACAAACGGAAAGATTTAAACAAAACAGACAACAGAGGAATAACGCAAAAAACTAAAGCAAGGAATACTCATCAAGACATACTCGAACCTAATTCACTGCAGTAGTTACCAAAAGAAAACATAATTTTAAAATCTAGGGCCATGACTCACACAACTAAGCCCTGACACAAAACTCCGCTTTGATACCAACTTTGTCATGACCCAAAATAGGGGCCATGACCGGTGCTAGGGAACGGGAATTCTTTCGAATCCGGAACCCGTAGCAAGCCTAAAAATAAAATAAACATGCAATAATAATAACAACAGCTCTTAATGCAGCGGAAATAAAATCATAATTATCAAAATAGAAATCCATATCTCATATATAGATAAATCCTTTAATACACGTTTCAGTTCAAACTCTTAAAATACATATCTTATATAGATACAATACACCACATCTCTGAAACAATCATAACTACTGCAGTGTCTAGATTATAAAATAAAACTCAATACTCAGATAAGCAGTTTACACAAAGAAGCCGGGGTGAAAGAAATCCGGCGTACAGGCCTGCTACTGAGGTCTGAAGAAGAAGACTCTCCTGAAAAATGGTCAACAGAGGGGAGTCAGACCTCACTGAGTGAATTACTATAATATATATACATGCATACTAAATGACAATGCATACAGTCAACAATATATATCTAATATATATATATACAGGCAAATACACACAGATGCAATAAAAATCAGTTTATATATTTTATTGAAAATCATCGTTTATGAAGGATCAAATAGAACCCTAGAATATCGCAACCTCAAATAGTGTTAGATAACACTCTAGCCATACAGGCTCACTTATTCCAATATATGATCACTTATTCCATTTAGACAATAGACTGGCCCCAAGACACTAAGTCAACCGAGCTCCAGCAGTCTAACTGTCAGTGTGATTGGCCTCGAGACACTTGGTCAACCGAGCTCCAACAATCACACTCCCAAATCATATCACACATTAGACAAATCAAATCCAATTGATATCCTCAAACTGGTTAGTAATATAGCCTAAATGCTATAAGCATACCGGTACGTACTCGGTCCTAGTGCTGCCCACTAGGTAGCACGTTCTATTGATATCCTTCATTAATAAATATAAAACATACATTCACAAATAAATGATGCATTAATTTAAATAAAATAGCAACACAAACCATATATATACTAGAAATATACCAAAAATAAACCAAAAAATAAACTAAAAATAAACTTGAGTACTAATTAAATCATTATGCAAATTTAATCAGAATAAAACGTAGATTTCTAAAATCATGCATCCTAGAGCATATATATATAAAATAGCAACTCACACTTAGTGCGCTCCTCGAGATGGGTCCAACGGGCCTAGTCCACTAGGCCTCGGTCTCGGTGTAACTAAACAAACAATAAATAATAGACATCAGAATAAACCTAACAAAAAATCCTAGAAACTCAATCTAGAATATTGAACACAGAATCAGAATTAGGGTTCGACCGAACATCACGTTTTACGAGAATTCTACCAAAAATTCGATAGAACCTCCCCTGTAAAATGGACATCTCTCTACTCAAAGAGTAGAGTCGGCCCTGCAAAGAAACATACTTTGAAAAACATGCACAACAACTCATCCACAACCCCTCGGTCGGACTCCAAACTATAGTCTACCGACCGGGGTCCACAATTCAAAAAAAATAATATAAAAATACCAAAAATGCCCTTATATCACAGAAATACATTTTATAAGTAGAAATTACATAATTAACCTTCAAACACAGTAAAAACCGATAAAACTTATTTTATTTAGAAAAATCGTATATTATATATATAATTGAAAATAATTTACGAAAAATAGTTTTAATTAGTTAAAAATACTAAATAATTTTTAGAAATCATTTTTATACCTTAAATAATTATTAAAACCAAGTAAATTACATTTTTAGCCAATTTTGGATAAAATTACCAAAATATCCCTATATATATAAATATACTAAAATTACTCCAAAAATTCACCAAAAATAATATAATTGCACAAAATTAATTTTCTCAACATATTTATCAATAATATCAATAATTAAACTCAATTAAATAATTAATTTCAATTAAAAACACAATTAACCTAATTTTCCAAAATTACATAAACCTAAATAAATTCAAAATAAATACATAGAAATTCATAAAAATTCCAAATAAATTTCTATAATTCATTTCAGCACCTATATTTATCATAAAACACAATTTCATAATTTAATTAATTAATTTCCGAAAATTAGAAAATAATATTAAAATATTCAAAAATACCCAAAAATCAAAATAATCTCCAAAAATTCACACATGTAGATTAAGCTAAGGAGAACAACATTTGTGAAGGAATTTTTCATGAATCAATCAAATTGAAGTTCAAAAAAATCAAGAACCATAATAGGCTGAAATTGCAAAATCAAAACCTAAGCAAATCAAGACCATTTTAAGTGAAACAAAGCTTGGAATCACACTCACCGGAGCTCAAGGAGAAGATAGAGATCAGCGGTGTTAAAAATGGTGGCCAAAAACGTCGTGAACGACATTAGCTCCCACTTTCGGCTTTTCGGCAAAAAATGACTTCCAGATGCCGGAAATAGCTGCAATAGGTAGCAGGGAAGGCTGAGGAAGGAGGTGGCACGCCGGGAGGCACACCAACAGTAAGGAAATGGGATGGCAGGCGGCAGAACGCTGATGGGGAACGGTCGGGAGAGAGGAGGAAGAAGAATGGCAATCTTGTAAATAAACTAAACTTTATAATTGTTTTAATATTAAATGTATATATGTATATATATATATTTTATACTATACATTAAAATAATATAAAATTACACACATTAAATATACACCACACACTTATAATTTAATATTTTAATAATTTAATACACCTAAAAATAATTAAATAATATTAAAACAAATAATAAATAATAAAATATTAGGGTAGTTATTTAAACCTAGTTAAATAAATAAATATACACATATGCTTTATTTTGGTGCTTTAAAAATATGTATGAGTTCATGCAATTATGGAAATCCATTTAAAATAATTAAATATAAATAGTTTACGTATCAATTTCCCCGAAAATGCAAGTCCCGGGAAAATTTTACGTAAAGCACTTAAAATAATATACAATAATTAAAATAAGTTTTAAATACATATCAACTCATAAAAATATCATAATATATATACAAAAATTATTAACACTGCATATCCCGATGAAATATTAAAACATTTAAAAATACGGGATATTACATATATATGTGTGTGTGTGTGTGTGTGTGTGTATTGTAGATAATTTAAGTATATAATAATGTTATTCATATACCCCTAAATAAAAATAAAACTACCATTATAATAGTCAATGATAGTAGTGCTACAAATAATTATGTAGATAATTTAAAATAATAAAATATGTGCAAAAAAATAAAATAATATGAAAGTAATAATATTAATAGTTTCTATTGAAATTTTAAATTTAGTTCTTAAATATAATAATTTAATATATCGATTATAACAATATAAAATAAAGATAATTTTTATTCTTGAAAACCTCAATGTTTATATAAATAATTTAAAATATTTTGGTTATTACATAATTATTTTTAATGAAAATTTAGTTAAATTAGTGTTATTAATTTGAGTTAATAATTTTAGAATTATTAAAATAATTTCTTGTGAATTTATATAATTTTTTAAAATATTACTAGTATTTTGTTAATTTTATATATATAGGATAATTGTGTATTTTTTTTGAAATTATAGTTAAATAATATGTTTTAAATGATTTTAAAATTATATAGGGTATTAAAATGATTTTTATAAATTATTTACTATTTTTAACTAATTAATAAAAAATTTTGAAAACTATATTCGAATAATCTATTACTTACTATGTTAGTGATTAAATTGAGTTTTAATTAGTTTTATTATATAATTAAGTTATTTGAGTAATTAAAAGTGAATTTTACCATTTTATGTGGAATTTATTGAAAATTTTGATTTTGATTAATATTATATTATTATTTGAGATTTTATTTAATTATTGTGAAAATAATGATATTTGATGTTTAAATAAATTATATTATGGAATTTTAATTATTTTATGAATTTTTTAATGATTTTAGTATATTATTATTTAATATTTATTTTTATCGTATATTGTGAACTTCAGTTGGGAATTGTGTAGTTCGGAGTCCCAACCAGAGGTGTTGAGCTATTATGTTGTTAGAAGTGTGTTTTCCTTGTAGGATCAACTCTACTTTTGTAGAAAGCTATCCATTTTACAAAGGAGATTCTGCTAATTTTTTGATAGAATTCTCGTAAAACGTGACATCGGGTCGATCCTGAATTTTTATGTTTATCCAAGTTTTCAATTCTTAGATTGAGTTTTCTTTTGAATTCTTAGAAGTATCAGTTAGAAATTTATTTTTATTTTATTAATATTTATTTTCTAGTTACACCGAGATCGAGGCCTATCAGACCAAACCCATCGAGTTTGTTTCGTGGAGTGCAAACTTGTGAGTTATTATTTTATATATACATTACATTTAGTGCATGATTATAAATAGTTATGTTTTGATATGAATTATTTCATTAAATGGTTTAGTATATTTTTGATATACTTTCAATATATTTTGGTACATTTTAATATATATACGATGTATAAACTTGATAAATTCTCAATATGCATTCAAGTATATTTTGGTATATTTTCTGTTATGAATGTCATTTATGTTTAATTATGCATTTATTTATTTTCCATAAATATACAATTTTATTTGAAGGATTTCATTTTATGAAATGACATTTAAATATTTATTTTTATATCGACTTAAGTTTTAATTTTGGTGTATTTTTATTTATTTATTGTATGCTTTTTCTTTCTAACGCTTGTTACGGGTTCCAGATTTGAAAAAATTCCCGTTCCCTAGCGTCGGTCATGACTCGCTAGTTTGGGTCGTGACAAAGTTGGTATTAGAGCTCTAGGTTATTAGTGTTATAGACCTAGGTTTTCAGAGTTTTGTTTTCTTTGAAAATACTACAATTAATTAGCTTTGAGTATGTCTTCGATAAGTTTTCCTTGATTTAGTATTATGCGTGTAATACCCTATATATTTATTTAAATAAATGGATTTTTAAATAGTATTATTAATAATTACTTATGCATTATATTATATGTATGTTAATATTATTTAGGGTTATTAATATGTGTGAGTATTTTTTTTACTTAATGTCCAGAAATTTCCATTTGTCTATTATTATCATTATTATTATTGCTATTTTAAACTATATTAAATTTTATGGTAATATATATATATTAGGTTAAATATTATTTTGATGTGTATATTAAAATGACTTGTATATATAAGTGCATGTAGTGTATGTATATATATATATATACACTAACATTTACCTAGACACACATATATGTACAATAATATATTAATATATATATTAGTAGTATATATATATATATATATATATATATATATATATATATATATATATATATGAAGAGAAAGACCAAACCGAAGCATCATCTCCCTCAGCCCTCCCTCATCGCGCGACATCCCCGACCGCCACCGTCACTGTGCCTCCCCCATCTCCGACCACCACCTGCTGCCTTCTCCTCCTTCTCCCTCACCTCCGGTCGCCTGCAGAGTTGCCTGAATCCCTAAAAACAGGGGGAAGCTGAGAGTTGCTCCTAGAATCGGCCAAGCTCCGTCTGACCACCATTTCACTCTATTCCAGTGTCAATCCCCTCCTCTTGCACCGATGAGACCTATTCCAAGCTTAGTTTAAGCTTTGGTCATGAGTTGGTTGAGTTTTGGTTGATTGTTACTTTTGAGCTCTAGGGTCTTGGAATTTTTTTAGTTCGATCTAGCTTGATTCATGCAAACTTCCTTTACAAATGTGATTCCTAGTAGCTCAATCTACCTCGATGAATTTTTGTATAATTTTTGGAATTTATTTTGATTTTTGGTGAATTTTTGAATATTTTAATATTATTTTAGGAATTTTCATAAATTAATTATAAAAATAATAAATAATAATAATTTTGGTATTTTTGGTATTATTATGAGTTGATATTAATTTTAGAGTAAAGAAAACAATTTTTTTAGAATATTATTCAAATTTTAGGAATTTTCATAGTTTATGTCAAAAAATTGAATATTAGGTTAAATTATATTTTAGAAGAAATTGGAAGTCATTTATATGTTTTAATTATATTAGGAAGATTTATCTTGAGAAAATAAGTTTTAGATGATTAAATAATTTTAAGGATTTATTTTTGTACTAATAATACTAAGATGTAAATTATGTGTTTAGGGGTAAAATTGTAATTTTATGCTTATGATAGTTAATTATATATTTTAGTTAGTTTTATCAATATTTAAAGGGTTTAGAGAATTTATATAAATTAATTGGTATTTTTACCTAAGTGGTGTAAATTTTAAATATTAAATCCCAAATATTATATATATATAATACATTATAATGGTTTTAATTTAGGCTTTAATTATATCTTGATAATAAAACGCAAGTTTAGTTGTTTAATTTTTTTTGATAATTAAGATTTTATATATTTTTATTTTTTTTAGTATATGTGTATGTGAAATATGTATGTTGAGAAATAAATATTATTAATTCTTGATATTTTATTGAGTTGTGATCTCGGTCGGGCCAAAATGTAGATTTGGGAGCCCGACTCGAGTGTGGATGTTTGTGGATGTTAGAAGTGCATTTTATGCAGGTCTGGCTCTACCTTTGGTAGAGAGATGTCCATTTTACAGAGGAGACTCTGTCGAAATTTTAGTAGATTTCTTCGTAAAATGTGATATTCATAAAATTTCTACCGTTAGTTAGGTTATCCTGTCTGTCGAGTCTTGCCCGTTTTCCTCGAGTCAGCCTGGAATTTCATTGTTTTGTTGATTGTTGATTTTGATTCCATAACCATATTTTAAAAGTCGATTCATTATTTTTCTTTTAGAGCATTTCGGAGCAGAAGCTGTGAGACCGAGGTAGACGTGTGGTCGTCAGCCTTCGCATTCATCTTGTAAGTCGATAGAATGATCTGTGCATGTGTTTTTAATTAACAAATGTGTGCACTCCTATTTTAATATTGATTATATGGTTTATTTAATTTAATGCTGTTATTTAATATTTAAACACATTTTATTTAATTAAAATCGATTTTGAGAAATTTTGGTAGAACGGGCTACCTGATGGGTTTCACCAGGACTATGTGCACATGGTAGAGATTGAGAGATGGATCCGTAGTATATATGATTGGTGAATGTTAAACTGGGATGGGTGCCTCGGTGGAAGCCTTTGCTCTCGGGGACCGCCAGTGATTGAAAGGTTAATAATGGACTGGGATGGGTGCCTCGGTCGATGCCTTTGCTCTTAGGGACCGCCAGTGCCATATATTTGGATTAAGTGAATGACTACGGCTTGGTGCCTCAGTTGATGCCTTTGCTCTCAGGGACCGGTAGTCTAGTTGGAATAAGTGGGCCCAGCTGGCCATTTAGATTTTGGGTTTAGGGTTCTACCTAGATTTTTCTCAAAAGCTATACCTATACATTATAAATTATTTTTCACTATAAATATATATAGTTTTCAAAAAGGTTTTCAAACCGTACAACTCTTTTTATTGACTTACTCAGTGAGGTCTGATTCCCCTCAATTTATTTTTTTTCAGGAGCTTGGGAGTTCGACCTCAGACTACCCCCATGTCGGGTTTCTTCTTCATCGACTATTTTATGTAGGTTATTGTAAGTTGTACTGTGTGTTAATCTAGGTTGCTGCAGTAGTCTATGTACTAAGGATTTGTATGGTTTAAACATAAATTATAAGTTGTACTGTGTGTTAATCTAGGTTGCTGCAGTAGTCTATATACTAAGGATTTGTATGGTTTAAACATAATTGTGTAATTTATTTGTGTAACCACACTTATGTATAAAGATTCAAATTTGATTTATAAAGTGAGACGTTGAAGCACATTTTAATTAAGCACTTGAATTTGTGTAATTTGAGAAAAATCAATTTGATAATATGTTCTGTTATTAATTAAAGTTAAAAAGAATGGATGGTTTTACTTTTCTTTTCTTTTAGGCTTACTACGTGTTTCGGGGGCCTTATGCCTATCCATTCCCTAGTGCCGGTCACGTGCCCTCGGGTTCAGGTCGTGACAAAGTTGGTATCAGAGCATAAGTTTGATTAATTATCCATGTCTGTCTTTCTGTGTAACTACTGCAGCTTTAGGGTTGATAATTGTCTTTGAGATGTTCTTATTTCTAATTCCGCATTGCGTTAAATATTTTTACCCCATTTTGAATTCAATTTTCCTTGTTTTCTTTTCATAATGAGGCGTGTGCGTACCGACCCCGATGTCGATCTGACCCTTAGACTTGATGAGCAGTCTGTGCACAATGAGGCTCCCCTTCCTGCTCCATGTCGTAGGGGCAGAGGTAGAGGTAAAGGTCGAGCTAGGGTAGCTGCAGCTGAGATTCCTGATCAGCAGCCAGTCAAGCCTGAAGCCCCAGCTATTGACCCCATAACCTTTGCAGCTAGACTAGCAGGGATTAATCAGGGTCTAGCAGCATTGAATCAAGCGATGCCCCTTGTACAGCAGATGCTTCAGCAGAGGAACCAGGGGATGTCAAACACTAAAGCAGCCCTTCTTTACTCTCGGATCGATAGAGTTTCTTTCGATGGTACGGGTGATGCCTTAGACTTCATTAATGCAACTGAGGCACGTACCAGGATGGGACACACGGATTATCAAAGGATTATGATTGTGGAGTTATCGGTACAGGCAGCCGCTCAGGATTGGTTTATACAGTCGATTAAGCCATCTATGCATGAGTTGACTTGGCTAGAGTTTAAGGACTGCTTCTTGAGATTTTTCTATCCTCCAGCCACCAGAGATGCCTACAGGTGGCAGTTACTCCACATTACTAGAGGGGATAAATTAGTGGAGGACTATACCAGAGAGTTTAATAGGTTGTCCCGACATGCAGAAGATATCAGGAGGGACCCTTACAGAGCAGTGGAGCTGTATGTTACTGGATTAGGACCCATTTTTATTGGTATGCATACCGAGGACCGTACCCTAGAGAGTGTGATTGAGGAGGCCCGTTTGATAGAGAGGCGACATATCCACCAGGGCACCATGGTAGATCCTTATATGGTTGGGGGCAGTGGATATGGAGTAGCTCCCGAGTACCAGCAACCAGCATTTCACATTGGTAGTTTGAGTCAACAGGCTACGGGTAGTTCTCAATAGAGTGGTAGGAGGTCCAGGACCCATCGAGTTGGCCGACATGGGTACGTCATGAACAGGAGGAGTAGTAGGGATCATAGATTCGGTACAGGAGTTAGTAGCAATAGTAGTGGGCAAAGTTCCGGGCAGAGTAGTTCTAGGTCTAGAGCCAGTGCTTGCGCGAGTTATGGACAATTTCATTAGGGCCCGTGTCATATGCCGACGGGTGCCTGCTTCAGATGTTGGCAGGTTGGACATCTTTCCAGAGCTTGTCCCCACTCTGGATGCCAGCCACAGTACGTTCAGGGTTCATCTTCATCAGTGGCTCAGGCCTACTATCCGATGCCTCAGCAGTATCGAGCACCCGTATAGCCACAGCAGAGACCACCTCAGCCTATGAGTCAGCAGGGTCGAGGTTCAGTTGGTAGACCTAGTGATCGTGGATTTGTGCAGCCTTCGACTTCTCAGCAGGCAGGTCATGGTCAGGCTCGAGTGTTCACTTTGACACCATAGGATGCTCAGACTTCGAATGCAGTGGTAGCAGGTATTCTCTTAGTCTGTGCATGCGATGCTAGAGTGTTGTTTGATCCCGGTGCTTCATATTCCTTCATTTCTCCTGTATTCACCTTGAGAATCGAGTGGCAGCCTTCTAGGTTGTCCTTTCCTCTATCTGTGTTGACTCCTCTTAGCGACGAGTTGGAGACATATGTCTTCTTTCCTTTGTGTCCGGTAATAGTTGATGGTAAAGAACTATTGGCAGACTTAGTATTGCTTGATGTGCTGGAATTCGACATCATTTTGGGCATGGATTAGTTGTCGAGGTACTATGCTTCGGTGAACTACCGAGAGAAAGAAGTGGTGTTTAGAATTCCAAATGAAGAAGAATTTTGTTTCAAAGGTGAAAAGAGCTCCATGCCTCGTAATCTCATATTTGCCATTACAGCTCGGAAGATGCTTAGAAGGGGTTGTCAGGGCTACTTGGCAGTGGTAAAAGATGTTGATCAAGAGAATGTGGCAATTGAGCAGGTACCAGTGGTGTGTGAATTTCTGGATGTCTTTCCTGAAGAATTACTAGGATTACCACCAGACAGAGAGATAGAGTTCTGTATCGATGTCATACCTGGTATGGATCCTATTTCTATGCCACCCTATAGAATGGCACCAACTGAACTATAGGAGCTGAAAGAGCAATTGCAGGAGTTGCTTGATAAGGGTTTCATCAGGCCCAGTACATCGCCTTGGGGTGCTCTGGTGTTGTTTGTGAAGAAGAAGGATGGTAGCCTTTGACTCTGTATCAATTATAGGTAGTTGAATAAGGTCACCATCAAGAACAAGTACCCACTATCGAGGATCGATGACCTGTTTGATTAACTTCAAGGTGCTATATGCTTCTTTAAAATAGATTTGAGATTTGGGTATCACCAGTTGAGGATCAGAAGAGGTGATGAGCCCAAGATAGCCTTTCGAACAAAATATGGCCATTATGAATTCCTAGTAATGTTATTTGGGTTGACTAATGCTTTAGCAGCCTTTATGGACTTGATGAATCGGGTGTTTAGGCCATACTTGGACCGGTTTGTAATAGTCTTCATTGATGATATCTTGGTTTATTCCAAGAGTGAAGCTGAGCATGTTATGCATCTGAGAAGGGTGCTTCAGACTTTAAGGGAGCACAGGTTGTATGCCAAATTCTCAAAGTGTGAGTTTTGGTTAAATCAAGTGGCATTTCTAGGCCACGTGGTTTCTATAGATGGCATATAGGTGGACCCTAAGAAGATAAAGGCTATTACAGAGTGGTCGAGGCCGACTACAGTTAGAGAGGTACGGAGTTTCCTGGGTCTAGCAGGCTATTACAGAAGATTTATGAAAGACTTCTCTAAAATTGTTGCACCTTTAACAAGGTTGACCCAGAAGAGTGCTAAGTTTGTATGGACAGACAGATGCGAAGAGCACTTTCAGTTATTGAAGAACTTGTTGACGTCGGCTCCAATTCTAGCTTTGCCCTCTGGAAATGAAGGGTATACAGTGTATTATGATGCTTCCAGAGTAGGATTGGGTTGTGTGTTAATGCAAAATGGCCAAGTGATTGCTTATGCTTCGAGGCAATTGAAGAAGCACCAGCAAAACTATCCTACTCATGACTTGGAGATGGCAGTCGTGGTGTTTGCTTTAAAAATATGGAGGCATTACTTGTATGGGGTGACATGTGAGATATACACTGATCATAAGAGCTTGAAATATATTTTCCAGCAAAGGGACTTGAATTTACGACAGAGAAGATGGATGGAACTCCTTAAGGATTATGATTGTTCCATTTTATACCATCCAGGCAAGGCAAATGTAGTCAAGGATGCCTTGAGTAGAAAATCAGTAGGCAGTCTTGCCCATATTAGCTCAGAGAGAAGACCCATTATCAAGGAGTTGCATGGGTTGATTGATCAGGGGTTACAGATGAAAGTTACCCGAAAGTGCCTTTTAGCTCAATTCAGTGTATGATCAATATACTTGGATCGGGTTAAGGCAGCTCAGAGTAGAGACCCACAGTTGCAGAGAATTATGTATGAAGTGCAACAAGGGCAATCACGGGACTTTGTGATTGATAGAGAAGGTGTATTGCGGTTGGGCACTAGGATTTGTGTGCCAGATGTTGATGACTTGAGGAAGGAGATTATGGAAGAAGCACATTTTTCTGCATATAGTGTTCATCCGGGTTCTACCAAGATGTATCATAACTTGAAGGATACATATTGGTGGAATGGAATGAAGAAGGACATTGCATAATTTGTATCCAGGTGCCTGACTTGCCAGCAAGTAAAGCTTGAACATCAGAGACCCTCGGGACTGTTGCAACCTATGCCAATTCCTGAATGGAAATGGGATATGATAGCCATGGATTTCGTGACTGGGTTACCTCGGACTACTGGAGGTTCTGACGCTATCTGGGTGATTGTTGACAGGCTAACTAAGTCAGCACACTTTCTACCTATAAAGAAGATGTACTCTACTGATAGACTGGTGAGACTTTATGTCAATAGGATTGTTTGTCTACATGGAGTACCTGTGAGCATAGTGTCGGATAGAGGAGCCACCTTTACCTCAGTCTTTTGACAAGAGTTACATAAGGCCTTAGATACCATATTGGATTTCAGTATGGCCTTCCACCCTCAGACAGATGGTCAGTCAGAGACGACCATCCAGACATTAGAAGATATGCTGAGGATGTGTGTAATGGACTTTGAAGGACAGTGGGATTCACACTTGCCATTGATTGAGTTTGCTTATAATAACAGCTATCATGCTAGCATCGAGATGGCTCCATATGAGGCACTATATGGTAGGAAGTGTAGATTACCGTTGTGTTGGGAGATTGGTGAAAGGCAGTTAATGGGACCAGAGTTGGTGCAGATCACTTCAGAGAAAGTCCCCATTATTCAACAACGATTAAAGACAGCCTTCAGTAGATAGAAGAGCTACGCTGACCCTAGGAGAAAGGATGTATCCTTCATGGTTGGAGACATGGTGTTCCTGAAGGTGTCTCCAATGAAAGGAGTTATGAGATTTGGCAAGAAGGGTAAGCTAGCTCCTAGATACATTAGACCATTTGAGATTCGGTCTAGAGTAGGGGAAGTGGCATATAGGTTGGTGTTACCGCCAGAACTGTCGAGAATCCATCCTGTATTTCATGTATCCATGCTGAGAAAATACATCCCTGATCCGTCCCATGTGTTGCAACCTCAAACCGTAGAACTTAGTGACGATTTGACTTATGAGGAGTATCTAGTGGCGATTGTGGATCGCCAAATCCGACAGCTGCGGACTAAGGAGATACCGATGGTGAAGGTGCTATGGAGTAATCATTCCATTGAGGATTGCACTTGGGAAACTGAAGCCGAGATGCGAGTTTCTTTCCCGTATCTCTTTCCTTCTTAGCCTTGTAATTCTTCTTTTCTTTCCTTTCTTGAATTCGAGGACAAATTCATATAAGGAGGGGAGACTGTAATACCCTATATATTTATTTAAATAAATGGATTTTTAAATAGTATTATTAATAATTACTTATGCTTTATATTATATGTATGTTAATATTATTTAGGGTTATTAATATGTGTGAGTATTTTTTTACTTAATGTCTAGAAATTTCCATTTGTCTATTATTATCATTATTATTATTGTTATTTTAAACTATATTAAATTTTATGGTAAATTATGTGCTACTATAAACATGTATATATATATATATATATATATTTATTTATTGGGTTAAATATTATTTTGATGTGTATATTAAAATTACTTGTATATATAAGTGCATGTAGTGTATGTATATATATATATATATACACTAATATTTACCTAGACACACATATATGTACAATAATATATTAATATATATATTAGTAGTTTATAATATAGTATATATATATATATATATATATATATATATGTGTGTGTGTGTGTGTGTGTGTGTGTGTGTGTGTGTGTGTGTGTATGTGTGAAGAGAAGGACCAAACTGAAGCATCATCTCCCTCAACCCTCCCTCACCGCACGACATCCCTGACCACCACTGTCACTGCTCCTCCCCCATCTCCGACCACCACCTGCTGCCTTCTCCTCCTTCTCCCTCACCTCCGGTCGCCTACAGAGTTGTCAAAATCCCTGAAAATAGAGGGAAGTCGAGAGTTGCTCCTAGAATCGGCCAAGCTCCATCCGACCACCATTTCACTCCATTCCGGTGTCAATCCCCTCCTCTTGCACCGGTGAGACCCATTCTAAGCTTAGTTTAAGCTTTGGTCATGAGTTGGTTGAGTTTTGGTTGATTGTTAGTTTTGAGCTCTAGGGTTTTGGAATTTTTTTAGCTCGATCTAGCTTGATTCATGCAAACTTCCTTTACAAATGTGATTCCCAGTAGCTCAATCTGCCTCTATGAATTTTTGTATAATTTTTGGAATTTATTTTGATTTTTGGTGAATTTTTGAATATTTTAATATTATTTTAGGAATTTTCATAAATTAATTATAAAAATAATAAATAATAATAATTTTGGTATTTTTAGTGTTATTATGAGTTGATATTAATTTTAGAGTAAAGAAAATAATTTTTTTAGAATATTATTCAAATTTTAGGAATTTTCATAGTTTATGTCAAAAAAATTGAATATTAGGTTAAATTATATTTTAGAAGAAATTAGAAGTCATTTATATGTTTTAATTATATTAGGAAGATTTATCTTGAGAAAATAAGTTTTAGATGATTAAATAATTTTAAGGATTTTTTTTAGTACTAATAATACTAAGATGTAAATTATGTGTTTAGGGGTAAAATTGTAATGTTACGCATGTGATAGTTAATTATATATTTTAGTTAGTTTTATCAATATTTAAAGGGTTTAGAGAATTTATATAAATTAATTGGTATTTTTACCTAAGTAGTGTAAATTTTAAATATTAAATCCCAAATATTATATATATATATATATATATATAAAATACATTATAATGGTTTTCATTTAGGCTTTAATTATATCTTGATAATAAAACGCAAGTTTAGTTGTTTAATTTTTTTTGATAATTAAGATTTTATATATGTTTATTTATTTTTAGTATATGTGTATGTGAAATATGTATGTTGAGAAATAAATATTATTAATTCTTGATATTTTATTGAGTTGTGATCTCGGTCGGGCCAAAATGTAGATTTGGGAGCCCGACTTGAGTGTGGATGTTTATGGATGTTAGAAGTGCATTGTATGCAGGTCTGGCTCTACCTTTGGTAGAGAGATGTCCATTTTACAGAGGAGACTCTGTCGAAATTTTGGTAAATTTCCTCGTAAAACGTGATATTCGAAAAATTTCTATCGTTAGTTAGGTTATCCTGTCTGTCGAGTCTTGCCCGTTTTCCTCGAGTCAGCCTGGAATTTCATTGTTTTGTTGATTTTTGATTTCGATTCCATAACCATGTTTTCAAAGTCGATTCATTATTTTTCTTTTAGAGCATTTCAGAGCAGAAGCTGTGAGACCAAGGCAGACGCGTGGTCGTCAACCTTTGCATTCATCTTGTAAGTCGATAGAATGATCTGTGTGTGTGTTTTTAATTAACAAATGTGTGCACTCCTATTTTAATATTGATTATATGGTTTATTTAATTTAATGTTGTTATTTAATATTTAAATGCATTTTATTTAATTAAAATCGATTTTGAGAAATTTTGGTAGAACGGGCTACCTGGTGGGTTTCATCAGGACTATGTGCACATGGTAGAGATTGAGAGATGGATCCGTAATATATATGATAGGTGAATGTTAAACTGGGACGGGTGCCTCGGTGGAAGCCTTTGCTCTCGGGGACCGCCAGGATTGAAAGGTTAATAATGGACTGGGATGGGTGCCTCGGTCGATGTCTTTGCTCTCGGGGACTGCCAGTGCCATATATTTGGATTAAGTGAATGACTACGGCTTGGTGCCTCAGTTGATGCCTTTGCTCTCGGGGATCAGTAGTCTAGTTGGAATAAGTGGGCCCAGTTGGCCATTTAGATTTTGGGTTTAGGGTTCTACCGAGATTTTTTTCAAAAGCTATACCTATATATTATAAATTATTTTTCACTACAAATATATATAGTTTTCAAAAAGGTTTTCAAACCGTACAACTCTTTTTATTGACTTACTCAATGAGGTCTGATTCCCCTCAATTTATTTTTTTTCAGGAGCTTGGGAGTTCGACCTCAGACTACCCCCACGCCGGGTTTCTTCTTCACCGAGTATTTTATGTAGGTTATTGTAAGTTGTACTGTGTGTTAATCTAGGTTGCTGCAGTAGTCTATGTACTAAGGATTTGTATGGTTTAAATATAATTGTGTAATTTATTTATGTAACCACGCTTATGTATAAAGATTCAAATTTGATTTATAATATGAGACGTTGAAGCACATTTTAATTAAGCACTTGAATTTGTGTAATTTGAGAAAAATCAGTTTGATAATATGTTCTGTTATTAATTAAAGTTAAAAAGAATGGATGGTTTTACTTTTCTTTTCTTTTAGGCTTACTACGGGTTTCAAGGGCCTTATCCTACCCATTCCCTAGTGCCGGTCACGTGCCCTTGGGTTCGGGTCGTGACAATGCGTAACCGTTAGATTGTTTGTTTTGTCTGAATCTCTTTGGCTTTTGTCTTTTCAGAATGAGGAGGCCAGCGTGTGTCGCTCCACCAATCATTGAGGCCAAGGTTGACAGGTCCTTTTATGACGAGGTTTTACCTCCTAAGTCGCCAGGTAGGCACAGAGGCTGAGGTAGAGGTAGACCTCAAGGAGCGATAGGTCACTGGAGACAGCAAGAGCTACAGGATGAGGAACCTATATAGTTAAAGTATGAGGAAGTTGTTATACCTCTAGTTGTACCGCCAATGCAGCCTGCCTATCAACAGGGTATGTCTGACCCTAAGGCAGCACTATTCTACGCCAAAGTTAGTTGTATAGCCTTTGATGGGACATCGGATCCATAAGACTTCTATAAACTATTGAAATAAGGACTCAGACTGCTCACACTGAGTACCAGCGGATCATGATAGTTGAGTTATCTATTGAAGGACTAGCCCTGGTTTGGTTCGCTCAGGTGATTTAACCGTACATGACTACAATGACTTGGGCTCAGTTTAAAGAAAGATTTATTAGGAGATTATATCTAGAGCCACTGAGGATGAGTTACAAACTTCGGTTGATGAGCATCACTAGAGGTGACAAATTTATCGAGGATTACACTAGAGAGTTTCTCCAACTTGGCAGATATGCAAAGGATCTGATGTAAGACTAGTATTTTGCTATCACGACTTATATTACTGGTATGGGTTCTACATTTACTGGATGCCTATTGCAGGCCTTACTCTGGAGTTAGTGGTAGAGTTGGCAAAGGAGATAGAGTTAAGACTAGTCAAGCAAGGAGCTATGCCTGATTACTATTAGTTGGGTGTTCAGTCAAGAGGATTCTATACTACTCCATATTCAAATTTCCATCTTGGTTCCAGTAGTCAGCAAAGAGGCTGAGTGCAGTAAAGCCAAAGATAGTAGTAGAGAGTACATAGGAGTAGTAGACATGGTCGTGCTGGACCTTGTAGACCTATTAGATTTGGGTCAGGTGCTTCCAGCAATAGCAGTGATTGGAGTTTGGGTTACAACAACACAAGATCAGTAGCCAATGCCTGTCATACTTATGGTAGAGTCCATTATATGGCATTGCTAATATGTTTTCGGTGCGAACAGATGGGGCACTTTGCTAGATCATGCCCATTTTCTGGTTTTCAGTCACAATAGTTTCTGCAGTTTCCATAGCAGTCGATTGCTAGTGTAGCACTAGCTCTTTTTTAGTTGCCTCCAACTCAGTACCTGAGTTTGACATATATTGTTGCCCAGTAGGGGCATGGTAGAGGTAATAAAGGAGGTGTCAGAGGTTTTGGCCAGGCTTCCACCAGTCAGCAGGGAGGTCAAGGTTAAACTAGGGTTTTCCACCTCACTCAATAGCATGCTCAGGCATCTAATGTCATCGTTGTAGGTATTATTCTAGTATGTTACTTGGATGCATGGATTTTTTTTGATCTGGATGCCACACACTCCTTCATATCCCTTATTTTTTCTTTGAAGTCATGTTGGCAAGCTTCAAGGATGGCTTTTCCTTTGTCTATCGCCACTCCTCTAAGTGATTTATTGGACACCGATGTTATTTTTTCTAGTTGTCTAGTGTTCGTCAGAGGCAAAGAACTGCCAGTAGAATTAGTGATGTTAGATGTGATTTTAGGTATGGATTGGTTGTCTTAGCACTATGCCATTGTGGATTGTCAAAGTAAAGAGGTGACTTTTAATAATAGGGGATGAAGAAGAGTTTAAGTTTGTGGGTGATAAGAGTTCTGCACCTCAGAAGCTTAACTCCACTGTCACAGCTAGGAAGATACTGAGGAAGGGTTGTCAAGGATATTCAGCATTAGTATTTCTATGGAGGAGTTGTCACTCAAAGATGTTCCTATTGTCTATGAGTTTTCTGAAATTTTTCTTAAGGAGTTTCTAGGTTTACCACCTCATAGAGAGATTGAGTTATGTATAAATATGGTTCCAAGCACCACTCCTATTTTGATGCCGCCCTACAAAATGGCTCCTGTAGAGTTGCAAGAGTTGAAGGAGTAATTGCCGGATTTATTAGATAAGGGTTTCATTAGACCCAGTGTTTCTCCTTAGGGTGCACCAGTCCTATTTATAAAGAAGAAATATGGTACCCTGAGACTGTACATAGATTACAAAGAGCTAAACAAAGTGACAGTGAAGAACAAGTATCCTCTCCCAGGGATAGATGATTTGTTTTATCAGCTTCAAGGTGTATAATTCTTTTCTAAGATTGACTTGAGGTCGGGTTATCATCAATTATGGATCAGTGAGGCCGATGTTCCTAAAATGGCATTCCATACTTGATATGGCCACTATGAGTTTCTGGTGATGTCATTTGGGTTGATTAACACACCAACTACTTTTATGGATCTGATGAATAGGGTATTCAGACCATTTTTGGTAGTCTTCATTGATGATATACTAGTATATTCAAAGAGTATGGAGGATCATGTATATCACTTGAGGAATGTACTATAGACACTGAGAGAACATCAACTTTATGCTAAATTCTCGAAGTGTGAATTCTGGTTGGAGAGTGTTGCATTCCTTGGACATGTAGTGTTTAAAGATGGTATCTAGGTTGATCCATAAAAGATTAAGGCAGTTTCTGAGTGGCTCAGACTGACAATAGTCACAAAGATTCATAGTTTCCTAGGTTTAATCGGGTATTATAGGAGATTTATGTAGGATTTTTCTAGAATTGTAGCTACTATGACTTGCTTGACTCAGAAGAATGTGAAGTTTGAGTGGTCAGATGCTTATGAGAATAGTTTCCAGTTGTTGAATGAGAAGTTGACCACAGGTCCAATTTTAGCTTTGCCTAATGGAGTAGATAAATTCACTGTGTATTGTGATGCCTTTAGAGTTGGCCTAGGTTGTGTGTTGATGCAGAATGGTAGGGTGATAGCATATGCTTTAAGATAGTTAAAGAAGCATGAATAGAATTATCTTACCCATGACCTATATATGGCTGCAGTAATGTTTGCTCTCAAGATTTAGAGACATTATCTGTACAGGGTGACTTATGAAATTTTCACAGATCATAAGAGCCTTAAGTACATTTTTTAGCAAAGAGATCTGAATTTGAGATAGAGGAGATGGTTAGAACTCCTGAAGGACTATGATTGTGGGATCTTTATCATCCAGGCAAGGCTAATGTGGTAGCAGATGCCTTGAGTAGGAAGTCCTCAGGTAGTCTTGCTCACATTAGTGTGGAGAGGAGACTGCTGGTCTAAGAGTTGCACCAGTTAGTGGATCAAGGTATGATGATGAAGATTAGCAGATCTAATGGATTGTTAACTCAGTTCAGAGTTTGATCAGTGCTGAGAGATAGGATTAAGGCAGTTCAGGGCTGAGATCCTATTTTAGTAGAGCTTGTAGAGAATATTCATGTAGGGAAGTTCACTGATTTCACACTCGATGATGAAGGTATTTTGTGGATCAGTGGTAGGTTGTGCATTCCTGATGTGGATAATTTGAGAGAAGAGATCCTTGAGGAAACACATTCTACAACCTATGGCGTACATTCAAGTGTTATGAAGATGTACCATAATATTAGAGACTTGTACTGGATGGACTGAAGAAGGATGTAGCTTATTTTGTTTCTAAGTGCTTGACTTGTCAGCAAGTGAAAGCTAAACATTAAAAGCCTTCTGAGAAGCTTCAGCCACTTCTTATTCCTAAGTGGAAGTGGGAAAGAATTTTTATGGATTTTATGGTTAGGTTACCTCATTCTAAGGATGGATACAATTCCATCTGGGTGATTATGGACAAGTTGACCAAGTCTGCACATTTCTTGCCTGTGAAAGCTACCTATTATGTGGCTAAATTAGTGAAGCTGTATGGTAAGCATATTGTGTGCCTTCACAGAGTACTTGTGTCCATTGTATCTAATAGAGGTTCAGTATTTACCTCTCATTTTTTGCAGAAGTTGTAAGAAGCAATGGGCACTAGGCTTGATTTCATTACTACTTTTCACCCTCAGACAGATGGTCAGTCTAAGAGGACGATCCAAACACTTGAAGACATGTTAAGGATGTGTGTATTGGATCTTGGAGGTAGCTGGGATGATCATTTGCCACTTATGGAGTTTGCATATAATAACAACTACTATAGCAGTATTAGGATGGCACCGTATGAGGCTTTGTACTGAAGGAAGTGTAGATCCCCTCTAAGTTGGGATGAGATTAGAGAGAGAGCCTTAACTAGACCTGAGATGGTTCAGGATGCCACTAAGAAGGTTATTGTGATTAAAAGGAGATTAAAGATCGCAGTTAACAAATAAAAGAGCTATACGGATCCGAGACACAGAAATGTGGAGTTTCAGGTTGGAGACTATGTATTCTTGAAGGTGTCTTCAATGAAGGGTGTGATGAGATTTGGCAAGAAGAGGAAGCTAGCACTAAGATATATTGGACCGTTCTAGATTTTGGAGAGAGTGGGCATAGTTGCATATCGGTTGGCTTTGCCTCTGAATTTGTCTCAAGTGCTTCTAATATTCCATATCTCGATGCTGAGGAAGTATATTTTAGACCTTTTGCACGTGTTGTAGCCTGATAGTGTGGAAGTGAATGAAGATTTGACATTCGAGGAGGAACCAAACGTGTTAATAGACTGTCAAGTTCATCAATTGTGTTCGAAACGGATTTCGATGGTCAAGGTGTTGCGGCAAAGCAACAACTTGGAGGAGCACACTTGGGAGACATAAGCTAAGATGCAAGCTACTTACCCTTATCTCTTTCCTCGATAATTCTTATTTCCGTTCTTTTCTTTGAATTCGAGGACGAATTCTTATAAGGAGGGAAAATTGTAATGACCATGTATTTTAAATAATATAAAATTATTTTGAGATATATAGTGTTTATAAAATTTTAAATTTTATTTATATATTATTGTTATTATTTGTGAATATTATTTATTTATTTTATTCTAAGAATTTTTTTTACATAAAATAATTTATTTAGGAGTTTTATTATTTATATATATTAAAGTTATTAGCATTACTATGATTTTAAATAGTCTTATTATTATTATTATTATTATTATTATTATTATTATTATTATTATCATCATCATCATCATCATCATCATCATCATCATCATCATCATCATCATCATCATTATTATTATTATTATTATCATCATCATCATCATCATTATTATTATTAATTGTATATCCATTTCTAGCCACCTTAGCTCCACTTTTTGGTGTCGATCAACTCCTTTTGGACCGGTGAGTCCATTTCCAAGATTTGAGCTTTAACCCTCTCATTTTTTAGTTTTAGTTAGATTTTATTTTATATCTATTTTAGGTATTTTTTTTATCTTAATATTGTTTGATTTATGAATTCTTGCTTAAGAAATGTTCTTCATGGCAACTTTAACTTCTCAAAAATAGTTTTTGTTTATTTTTTTTTAATTAATTTGAATTAGGGGTAATATTGAATTTTTTATAATTATGTTAATTAATTATTTTTAATGAAAATTTAGTTAAATTAGTGTTATTAATTTGAGTTAATAATTTTAGAATTATTAAAATAATTTTTAGTGAATTTATATAATTTTTCAAAATATTATTAGTATTTTGTATATATAGGTTAATTGTGTATTTTTGTTGAAATTATAGTTAAATAATATGTTTTAAATGATTTTAAATTTATATAGGGTATTAAAATGATTTTTATACATTATTTACTATTTTTAACTAATTAATACAAATTTTTGAAAAATATATTCACATAATATATTATTTACTATTTTAGTGATTAAATTGATTTTTAATTACTTTTATTATATAATTAAGTTATTTGAGTAATTAAAAGTGAATTTTATCATTTTATGTGGAATTATTGAAAATTTTGATTTTTATGAATATTATATTATTATTTGAGATTTTTTTTAATTATTGTGAAAATAATGATATTTAGTTTTTTGATGTTTAAATAAATTATATTGTGGCATTTTAATTATTTTAAGGATTTTTTAATGATTAATATATTATTATTTAATATTTATTTTTATCGTATATTGTGAACCTCAATTGGGAATTGTGTAGTTCGGGGTTTCAACCCGAGGTGTTAAGCTATTGTGTTGTTAGAAGTGTGTTTTCCTTACTGGATCAGCACTACTTTTGTAGAGAGATGTCCATTTTACAAAGGAGGTTCTGCTGATTTTTTGGTAGAATTCTCATAAAACGTGAGTCGGGTCGATCCTAAATTTCTGTGTTTATCCGAAGTTTGAATTCTTAGATCGAGTCTTCTTTAGAATTCTTAGAAGTATTAGTTAGAAATTTATTTTGATTTTATTAATATTTATTTTTTAGTTGTGTCGAAACCAAGGCCTATTGGACCAGTCCCATCGAGTTTGTCTCATGGAGTGCAAACTTGTGAGTTATTATTTTATATATACATTGCATATAGTGCATGATTATAAATAATGATGTTTTGATATGAATTATTTCATTAAATGGTTTAGTATATTTTTGCTATACTTTCAGTATATTTTGGTACATTTTAATATATATGCAATGTATAAACTTGATAAATTCTCAATATGCATTCAAGTATATTTTGGTATATTTTCTATTATGAATGTCATTTATGTTTTATTATGCATTTATTTATTTTTCATAAATATACAATTTTATTTGAAGGATATTAATAGAATATGCTACTTAGTGGGCTGCACTAAGACTATGTACATATCGGTTCGTTAGACTTTAGGGTCAATATTGTGAGAATTATTTGAGGTGAATTGATTATTGTGAATATTGAATATTTAGTGAGTGAATAGTGTGGTTGCTGGAGCTCAGTTGACCTAGTATCTTGGGGCTAATTACACTGACAGTGAGACTATTGGAGCTCAGTTGACTTAGTGTCTTGGGGCCTATCTATTGTCCAAAATAGAATAAGAGAATTTATTTAGAATTAAGTAAGCTTGCATGGCTAGTGAGATATTTGTTTGAGGTTACGATTTTCTATTTGATCCTTCATTTAAATAATGTTTTCTGTATTTGTTATACATATATGAAAATAGAGTTTTACATCTATGTGAAATGTGTGTATATGTATATATATATACATTGATGCCTGACTGTATATGTTTTAGATTGCATGTATATATATTATAATAATTCACTTAGTGAGGTCTGACTCCTCTCAATATTTTTTTTCAGGAGATTCCTCATCGTCAGAATTTAGTAGTAGACCTATACGCCGAACTTCTCCAACCTCGGCTAGATTATGGAAATTATTTATCTGAACTTTATTGCGTTCTATAAAACTGTAGTAGTAGTGTTTTGTATCTGTAGAATGCTATTTTTAGTAAGAGACCTTTCTCTAAATATTGTATGAAAATATTTTTTATTTTATGAAATGACATTTAAGTATTTATTTCTATATCGACTTAAGTTTTAATTCTGGTGTATTTTTATTTATTTATTGCATGCTTTTTAATTTTAAGACTTGCTACATGTTCCGGATTTGAAAGAATTCCTATTCCCTAACACCAATCATGACTCCCTGGTATGGTTTGTGACAAATACAAAAATTAGAAAAAATAGTTATGAGCAAAATTACCACATGCGAAAATTTTTTTAGGTGCAATTTTCCCTTGCAATCTTACTTTTTTACAAGTTCAATTTTTATATATTCTTAACTGATGATGTTCAAAATTTAAATAACTGCAACTACATATTTTATCTTTATTATCAATATGAATTTCACCATAACCAATCATAGGAAAATTTCACAATCGACCACATTGACTATCTATAAAATGCCTTTCTATAACTATGGGCTAATTTATACTACCAAATCTATCTCTTCCATTGCCTAATTCATAATTCAAAATTTATTTTCATAGAAAATAAAACTTATCTAACATCAGTTATAAATAATTTAATAATATCATGACTTTTATTTATAAGCTAAAAAGATAAAGTGGACATGATCATTTTAAATTTAGTTCATATATAGAGTTGTAAAAAATACAAAAACATCAACGAAATTATTAATAATAAACTGACATCAAACAAATAAAAAAAAATAAAACAGTTAGCTATGTAATAAGAGAAACATAGTAAAAAAAAAAAAAAAAAACCTTTAAAAGAATTTACCATCTTTGGAACTTTTTTTTTAAGTTAAGAGAGTGAAGTAAAAATAATACACTCTAAACTCTAAAGTGATTTCATTTTGTGAGAATAAACAATGTGAATAATTATAAAGATATAAGAAAGGATGCAAAATGTAAGTATTTATAAAAATATGAAACATAATGCAAAAGGTCAAAACATATATATATATATATAACTTAAAAGAAGAATAAAAGTTAAACTTAAAATAATTATTGATTTAAAATATAAAGGATCACATACAATATAAATGCATTAAAAAATTTTAACAATTAGAATAATTCAAAATTCAAATAGAAAGAAATATTAAGCATTTTTAATTTTTTATAAAGAAAAAAATTATAACTTTTACCTTTTCATAATATTCAATTCAATTTTATAAAAGAATAAAATAAAATATACAAATTAAAAAAAATTGTAGTTTATATAGTGAAAGTTATCTTATGATTTATATAGATATAAAATTAAAAAATAATTATATAAAGATATAAAAAGTTTATAATTTTTCATAAAATTTAATTTAATTTTATAACTAAAAGTCTTTCTTGGTAATATAATAAAAATTATGTAAATAATTGGTAAACGTAGAAAATAGTTAATTGTAAAAATTTAGAATTTTTTACAATTAATATAAATATAATTAGGAATAGAAGAAGATAAAATTGTCACAACCTAAATCCAGGGGGCAAATGACCGGTATTAGGGAATGAAAAAGTTTAAAGCTACTGAAATCCATAGTAAGCCTAAAAAAACGCGAAACATTTCACCTTTTAAACCTTATAATGCAATAATTAAATTATGATACACATTATCAAACTAATTTTTCTCAATTTAAATAAACCATATTATCATCATGCATAATATAGTAATAATCAGTTATATAAAATGATATCTCAATGCATAAATCTCAAATACATAATATTCAAATTAAAGTATGTAGTTATACAATTTCTCTACTGCAGTACATGGATTCTATTACAAACACAAACTATGTAGACCTACATAAAATAGCTGGTGAGGAAACTACTCGGCATAGGCAAGTAGGTTTAACATAAGACTCCCAAACTCCTAAAAAAATAAGTTGAGGGGAGTTAGACCTCACTAAGTAAGCTAATAAAAGAAATGAATGCATTTTGAAAATCTCCTTTAAAATAGATTTTTATGAAAATATAATATATTTATAATTTTATTCAAATCTTTTGATATATATATATATATATATAAGAAATCCATTTTTCCAAGGGAGGAATAAATTTTTAAATGCTTTAAAAACATTATAGTATAAAAACTAGATAAAACTCTAATCCTCAATTCTAATAGTCATTCGGCTCACTTATATCCAAGACAGCTGGATCCTAAGAGCAATGCATCACCAGGATGCACAACCACGGTCATATCACTTAATCCAATATCACTGGCAGTGTTCGAGAGCAAATCATCACTAGACCATCGGCCCCAGTGATTTAATAAATATAATCCAAATTTACTGACGATGTCCAAGAGCAAAGCATCACCAGACCTTTGGCTCCAGTATAAATCAATCCAATCAAATATCATATTACTGGCGGTGTCTGAGAGCAAAGCATCACCAGACCTTCAGCCCCAGTAATATAATCAATGTAACCCAACATTTTACTGCTGCACACACGGTCCTGATGAAACCCATTAGGTAGCCCATTCTATTTTAGTTTATTTAAAATAAATAAAGATAATTAATACAAGGAAAATTACAAAAAATAAAAATAAAATAAATCAACTATAAATTAAATCATGCAATATCATCTAAAGAATACTGACTTGAATCTCATAAATTTAAATTCATTAGAAATTTATGTATTTAATTTGAAAACCTAACATGCAAATCGAATATTAACTTACAAGATGGATGTGCTCCTTTGCTACGTCGTGTCTGACCTCGACTGGTAGACGCGACCGGAGGGGCGGCGGCTAAAAGATAGAAAATAAAATGACTATCAAAAAGTAGAAACCCTAACTTCTAGAATTTCTAAGGAAGACTTGACTTGAACCCAAAATTCAAAACTTAGGATCGACCTGATGTCATGTTTTATGAGAAATCTACTGAAAATTCAACAGAGTCTCCTTTGTAAAACGGACATCCCTCTACAGAAGTAGAGTCAATCCCACAAGTAAACACACTTCTAAACTTCACAATAGTTCAATATCTATTATTAGGCCCCCAAATTGCGTTTTATGCCCAACCAAGATCTAGACTCCACAACCAATAACTAAACAATAAAATCATGTTTTTTAAAATCATAATTAAATCATGAAGTTCAATTTATTTTCCATACATATTAAAATTCAAGCCTTTACCATTAAATCAACATTAATTATGTCACGACCTAAAACAGGGGCCATGACCGGCGCTAGGGAACGGGAATTCTTTCGAATCTGGAACCCGTAGCAAGCCTAAAAATAAAATAAAGCATGCCATAATAACAATAAAAATATAATATGCAGCAGAAATAAAAATCATAATATCATTTTTCCATATCAACTGGATTTAAACTAAATCTCATCTCATCACATAGATGTATATAATCTTTAAATACAAATCCAGTTTCAACATAATACATCTCTTTAAAATAAAGTACATGAAATCCAATACTTTAATTTACAACTACTGCAGTGTCTAGATAAAATAAATAAGACTCAAGTAGACAATTTACATAAAGAAGCCGGGGCGGAAGAAATCCGGCATATCGACCTGCTACTGAGGTCTGAGGAAGTTGACTCTCCTGAAAAATAGTCAACGGAGGGGAGTCAGACCTCACTGAGTGAATTACTATAATATATATACATACACACTAAGTGATAATGCATACAGTCAACAGTATATATATAATATGTATATATACAGGCAAATTCATACAGATGCATAAAAATCATTTTTATATATTTTACTGAAAAATCCCAGTTTATGAAGGATCACATAGAACCCTAGAATATCGCAACCTCAGAAAATAGTGTTAAACAACACTCTGGCCATACAGGCTCACTTATTCCAAATATATCCACTTAATCCATTTGGACAGTAGACTGGCCCCGAGACACTAAGTCAACCGAGCTCCAGCAGTCTGACTGCCAGTGTGATTGGCCCCGAGACACTTGGTCAACCGAGCTCCAGCAATCACACCCAAACCACATCTCACATATCGATAATCATAATCAAATCAATATCCACAAATAAGTTAGTAATATAGCCTAAATACTATAGGCGTACCGGTACGTACTCGGTCCTAGTGCTGCCCACTAGGTAGCACGTTCTATTGATATCCTTCATTAATAATATAAATCATTCATTCACAATAAATGATGCATGAATGTAAATGAAACAACAATATAAACCATATATATACCGAAAATATACCAAACATAAACCAGGTATATTTTGAGTATATATATGTCAAATAAATCCAATCAAATCATGAATTAAACTAAAAATATATTTAAAAACATTTTAAATATATTTTATTAACAAAACATGTATATAATTTATTATATACCAAAAATATACCAAAAATATACTTGAATATAAATCACATTATTTATGCATATTCAGTCAAAATAAAACATGCATTTTCTAAATCATGCATCCTAAGCATATATATATAATATAGTAACTCACCTAATGCGCTCCACGAGACAGGTCCGATGGGCCTGGTCCACTAGCCCACGGTCTCGGCACAACTAAACAAGAAATAAATAATCGACATTAGAATAAACCTAACAGAAATCCTAGAATTCAATCTAGAGTATTAAAATACGAAAACAGAATTAGGGTTCGACTGGACATCACGTTTTATGAGAATTCTATCGAAAATTCGGCAGAACCTCCCCTGTAAAATGGACATCTCTCTACTCAAAAGAGTAGAGCCGACCCTGCAAAGAAACACACTTCGAAAAACGAGCTCAACACAATCAAAATCCCACGGTCGGACTCCAAACTACAGTCCACCGACCGGGGTCCACAAACACAGAACAATATTCCAGATACAACAAAAATATCCTTAAATCACAAAAATACATTTCATATGTAGAAATTACATAATTAACCTTGAAACACTATAAAAACCGATTAAAACTCATTTTATTAGAAAAACCGTATATTATATATATAATTGAAAATAATTCCCGAAAAATAGTTTTAATTAGTTAAAAATACTAAATAATTTGTAGAAATCATTTTTATACCTTAAATAAATATTAAAACCAATTAAATTACATTTTTAGACAATTTAGGGTAAAATTACCAAAATACCCCTATATATATAAATATACTTAAATTACTTCAAAAATTCACTAAAAATCATACAATTATCAAAAATTAATTTTCTCAACATATTTATCAATAATATCAACATTTAAACTCAATTAACCAATTAAATTCAATTTAAAACACAATTAACCTAATTTTTCCAAAATTCCATAAACTTCAATAATTCAAAATAAATACTTAGAAATTCATAAAAATTCCAAATAAATTCCTATAATTCATTTCATCACCTAATTCAACCATAAACTCCAATTTCATAATTTAAATAATTAATTTCCGAAAATTAGAAAATAATATTAAAATATTCAAAAATACCCAAAAATCCAAACAATCTCCAAAAATTCTACAAAAATTCATACATGAAGATTAAGCTACTAGGAACAACATTTGTGAAGGAATTTTCCATGAATCAATCAATTCAAAGCTCAAAAAAATCAAAAACCCTAATAGGCCGAAATTTACAAATCGAAACCTAAGCAATTCTAGACCATTTTAGCTCAAACCAAAGCTAGAATCACACTCACCGGAGCTCAAGGAGAAGAAAGAGACCAGCGGTGTCGAAAACGGTGGCCGGAATCGGCGTGATCGACGGTGGGTTGATTTTCGGCTTCTCCGGCCAAAATCGTTCTCCCGACGCCGGAAACGGCCTCCTCAGGCGGCGAAATTGGTCGGGGAAGATGGTGGCACACCGGACGGCACACCCACGGTGAAGGAACGGTGTGACAGGTGGCGGAACGGCGATGGGGAATCGGTCGGAGAAGAAGAAGAAGTCGGGGGCCAAAATGTAATTTTGCAAACTTTTGTAATTTTTAACAAATATATGTATATATATATACTTTATACTATATATTAAAATAATATTAAATTACACACATCAAATATACACCACACACATAAAAATATTAATATTTTAATAATTTATACTAAATGAAATTAATTAAATAACAATAAAACAATTAAATACTTAATAAAATATTAGGGTAATAATAAACCCTAATTAAATACATATACACACACAGGCTTTATTTAATAATTTAAAAATATGTATGAGTTCATGCAAGTCCGTAAATACATCTAAAATAATTAATAATAAATTGTTTACGTGAAAATTTTCCCGAAAATGCAAGTCCCGGGAAAATTTTACGTAAAACACTGTAAATAATATACCGTAATTAAAATAAGTTTTAAATACATATTAACTCGTAAAAATATCATATAATGTACAGAAATTATTAACACTGCATATCCCGGTACAGTGTGACAAAATTTTAAAAAAAACACGGGATATTACAGTCTTCCCCCCTTATAGAAATTCGTCCCCGAATTCCAGAAAACAAGATTACAGAATCAGGAAGGAAAGAGATACGGGTAAAAAGCTCACATTTCAGCTTCAGTCTCCCACGTATGCTCTTCAACTCTGTCGCTACGCCACAGAACCTTGACCATCGGAATCTGCTTCGATCTCAACTGTCGAACTTGAAAATCAACGATCGCCACAGGTTCTTCCACAAAAGTCAAATCTTCACTCACTTCTACACTGTCAGGTTGCAACACATGTGAAGGATCTGAGATATACTTCCTCAACATCGAGATATGAAATACTGGATGCACCTGTGACATACTCGGAGGCAAATCCAACCGATATGCAACAGTGCCAACTCTCTCCAAAATCTCAAACGGTCCAATATATCTCGGTGCTAACTTACCCTTCCTGCCAAATCTCATCACACCCTTCATCGGAGATACTTTCAGAAAAATGAAATCTCCAACCTGAAACTCCACATCTCTGCGCCTAGGATCCGCATAACTCTTCTGTCTGCTAACTGCAGTCTCTAATCTGCGCTTGATCACGGCGACTTTCTCTGCAGCATCCTGAACCATCTCTGGTCCAGTCAAAGCTCTCTCCCCAATCTCATCCCAACTCAACGGGGATCTACACTTCCTTCCATACAACGCCTCATATGGTGCCATGCCAATACTGCTATGGTAGCTGTTATTATATGCAAACTCAACAAGCGACAAATGATCATCCCAGCTACCTCCCAAATCCAAGACACACATCCTCAACATATCTTCTAGTGTCTGGATCGTCCTCTCAGACTGACCATCTGTCTGAGGATGAAAAGCAGTACTGAAATCCAACCTAGTGCCCATCGCTTCTTGCAACTTCTGCCAAAAACGAGAAGTAAACACCGAACCTCTATCTGACACAATGGACACAGGTACTCCATGAAGGCACACAATATGCTTCACGTACAAATTCGCCAATCTAGCAACTGAATATGTGGCTTTCATAGGCAAGAAATGTGCAGACTTCGTCAATCTGTCTACAATCACCCAGATGGAATCGTATCCATCCTTCGAACGAGGTAAACCAACCACAAAATCCATAGCTATCCTTTCCCACTTCCACTCGGGAATAGGAAGAGGCTGAAGCTTCCCAGAAGGCTTCTGATGTTCGGCTTTCACTTGCTGACACGTCAAGCATTTAGCAACATAATCAGCAACATCCTTCTTCAATCCATCCCACCAGTATAGATCTCTGATACTGTGGTACATCTTAGTAACACCTGGATGAACGTTGTAGGCTGTAGAATGTGCTTCCTCTAAAATCTCTTCTCTCAAATCATCCACATCAGGAACACACAATCTACCACTGATCCACAACACACCATCATCATCGAGTGTGAAATCAGTGAACTTCCCTACTCTGACATTCTCTGCAAGCTCTTCTAGAATAGGATCTCGGCTCTGAGCTACTTTAATCCTATCCCTCAGTACAGATCATACTTTAAACTGAGCTAACAATCCACCTGATCTACTAATCATCATCATCAGACCTTGATCCACCATCAAATGCAACTCCTCGATCAATGGTCTCCTCTCTACACCGATATGAGCAAGACTACCTAAGGACTTCCTACTCAAGGCATCTGCTACCACATTAGCTTTACCCGGATGGTAAAGAATCTCACAATCATAATCCTTCAACAGTTCCAACCATCTTCTCTGCCTCAGATTCAAATCTCGCTGCTGGAAAATGCACTTAAGGCTCTTGTGATCAGTAAATATCTCACAAGTCACCCCGTACAAATAATGTCTCCAAATCTTCAAAGCAAAGATCACTGCAGCCATCTCCAGATCATGTGTAGGATAGTTCTGCTCATGCTTCTTCAACTGCCTCGAAGCATAGGCTATCACCCTTCCATTCTGCATCAACACACAACCAAGACCAATTCTAGAGGCATCACAGTAAACTGTGAACTTATCCACACTATTAGGCAAAGCTAATACTGGCGCTGTGGTCAACTTCTCCTTCAATAACTGAAAACTATTCTCACAAGCTTCTGACCACTCGAATCTAACATTATTCTGAGTCAAGTGAGTCATAGGGGCTGCTATCCGGGAAAAATCCTGCACAAACCGCCTATAATACCCGGCTAAACCCAGGAAACTCCGAATCTCCGTGACCGAAGTAGGTCTAGGCCACTCAGATACTGCCTCAATCTTCTGTGGATCAACCTGAATACCTTCTTTAGACACTACGTGTCCAAGAAAAGAAACACTCTCCATCCAGAAATCACACTTCGAGAATTTAGCATAAAGCTGATGATCTCTCAGTGTCTGTAGTACAATCCTCAAGTGATATACATGCTCTTCCATACTCCTCGAATATACTAGTATATCATCAATGAAGACTACCACAAACTGATCCACATACGGTCTGAATACTCTGTTCATCAGGTCCATAAAAGCTGCTGGTGCATTAGTCAAACCAAAAGACATCACCAGAAACTCATAATGACCATATCGAGTACGGAATGCTGTCTTAGGAATATCGGATTCACTGATCCGCAGCTGATGATAACCCGACCTCAAGTCGACCTTAGAAAAGAACTGTGCGCCTTGTAACTGATCAAATAAATCATCTATCCTCGGGAGAGGATACTTGTTCTTCACTGTCACCTTATTCAGCTCCCTGTAGTCAATGCACAGTCTCAGGGTACCATCCTTCTTCTTCACAAACAGGACTGGTGCACCCCAAGGAGAAACACTAGGTCTAATAAAACCTTTATCCAACAACTCTTGCAACTGCTCCTTCAACTCTCTCAACTCTGCAGGAGCCATACGATAGGGTGGCATAGATATAGGGGTAGTACCTGGAACCACATCTATACAGAACTCAATCTCTCTATGAGGTGGTAAACCTGGTAACTCCTCGGGAAAAACATCAGGAAACTCACAAGCAACAGGAACATCTGTGAGTGACAACTTCTCCACTGACGTATCCCTAACCAATGCCAAAAACCCCTGACAACCTTTCCTCAACAACTTCCTAGCTGCAATAGCAGAAATAAGATTCTGAGGTGCTGAACTCCTATCACCAACAAACTTAAATTCTACTTCACCAGGAATTCTGAAAATCACCTCCTTATTCCTGCAATCAACCACGGCAAAGTGCTGAGATAACCAATCCATTCCCAAAATAACATCAAACTCCATCACATCCAACAAAATCAAATCAACGGGTAATTCTCTATCTCCCACGAGAACTGGACAACCAGAAAGAACAATATCGACGTCCAAAGAATCACTCAGAGGAGTGGCAACAGACAAAGGAAAAGCCATCCTCGAAGCTTGCCAACAAGATTTAGAAGCAAAAATAGGAGAAACAAACGAATGCGTGGCACCCGGATCAAACAAAACCAAAGCATCCAGGTAACAAACAGAAAGAATACCTGCCATGACTGCATTAGATGCCTGAGCATCCTGCTGAGTCAGATGAAAAACTCTGGCCTGACCTCGACCTCCCTGATGACTGGTAGAAGCCTGGCCAACGCCTCTGGTACCCTCCTCTAGTACCTCTACCACGACTCTGCTGTGGAACAAACTGAGTAGAACTCTGATGCTGGGCTGGTGGTAACTGAAATGGCACGGGTGCTGCACTAGTAATCGACTGCTGTGGGAATCGCGGAATCTGCTGCTGCTGATACCCGGAATAAGGACACGATCTGGCAAAATGTCCTGTCTGTCCGCATCTGAAACATGTCAGTGGTGTCAGATAACACGGTCCCTGATGGACTTTACCACAAGTCTGACAAACACTGGCCGCTGATCCAGAACTACGACCACTGTTGCTGCTCGAAGCACCTGACCCAAATCTAAACGATCTACGCTGACCTCTACGGCCATGTCTACTGCTTCGATGCACTCGCTGTTGCTGTCTCTGACTCTGCTGAGTCGAACCTCGCTGCTGACTACTCGAACCAACATGAAAACTCGAATACGGAGTAGCCTGCAATCCACTCGACTAAACTCCTAGCTGGTAATAATCAGGCATCGCTCCCTGCCTAACTAACCTCAGCTCAATCTCTTTAGCTAACTCAATCACGGACTCCAGAGTAAGACCTGCTGTGGGCATACCAGCAAAAGCTGAACCCAAACCAGTAACATAGGTAGTAACCACGAAATACTGATCTCGCATCAGATCCTCAGCATATCTACCCAGACGAAGAAACTCTCGGGTATACTCCTCTACTGATCGATCTCCATGAGAAATACTGGTCAGACGAAGACGATAGCTCAAACGAAGAGGCTCTGGACAAAATCTCCTCATGAATTGCTCTCGAAACTGAGCCCAGGTCATCGTCATCATATAGGGCTGGATCATCTGAATGAACCAATCTAGAGCTGGTCCCTCAACAGACAACTCGACGATCATAATCCGCTGGTACTCGGTATGAGCAGTCCGAGTCCTAGTCTCAATCGCAAACAGAAAATCTAAAGGATCAGAAGTACCATCAAAAGCAATCCTGCCAACTCTGGCATAGAACAAAGCTACCTCAGGGTCAGACATACCCTGCTGATAGGCAGGCTGAACAGGCTAAACAACTGGAGGAACAGGAACATCAAACTCAGGCTCAACAGGCTCCTCGTCCTGTAACTCTCTCTGCCTACGGCGACCTGCCGCTCCTCGAGGTCTACCTCTGCCACGACCTCTACGTCTAACTGGCTGCTCAGGAGGTAAAACCTCATCCTGAAAAGACTCATCATCCTCGGCCTCAACGACCGGTGGAGCGACACGCGCTCGCCTCCTCATTCTGAAAAGATAAACGGAAAGATTCAGACAAAACAGACAACGGAGGAATAATGCTGAAAACTACAACAAGGAATACTCATCAAGACATACTCGAACCTAATACACTGCAGTAGTCCAACAGAAAACACAACTTTAAAACTAGGGCCACAACTCACATAACTAAGCCCTGACACAGAACTCCACTCTGATACGAACTTCGCTCTGATACCAACTTTGTCACGACCCAAAACAGGGGCCATGACCGGCGCTAGGGAACGAGAATTCTTTCGAATCCGGAACCCGTAGCAAGCCTAAAAATAAAATAAAGCATGCCATAATAACAATAAAAATATAATATGCAGCGGAAATAAAAATCATAATATCATTTTTCCATATCAACTGGATTTAAACTAAATCTCATCTCATCACATAGATGTATATAATCTTTAAATACAAATCCAGTTTCAACATAATACATCTCTTTAAAATAAAGTACATGAAATCCAATACTTTAATTTACAACTACTGCAGTGTCTAGATAAAATAAATAAGACTCAAGTAGACAATTTACATAAAGAAGCCGGGGCGGAAGAAATCCGGCGTATCGACCTGCTACTGAGGTCTGAGGAAGTTGACTCTCCTGAAAAATAGTCAACGGAGGGGAGTCAGACCTCACTGAGTGAATTACTATAATATATATACATACACACTAAGTGATAATGCATACAGTCAACAGTATATATATAATATGTATATATACAGGCAAATTCATACAGATGCAGAAAAATCATTTTTATATATTTTACTGAAAAATCCCAGTTTATGAAGGATCACATAGAACCCTAGAATATCGCAACCTCAGAAAATAGTGTTAAACAACACTCTGGCCATACAGGCTCACTTATTCCAAATATATCCACTTAATCCATTTGGACAGTAGACTGGCCCCGAAACACTAAGTCAACCGAGCTCCAGCAGTCTGACTGCCAGTGTGATTGGCCCCGAGACACTTGGTCAACCGAGCTCCAGCAATCACACCCAAACCACATCTCACATATCGATAATCATAATCAAATCAATATCCATAAATAAGTTAGTAATATAGCCTAAATACTATAGGCGTACCGGTACGTACTCGGTCCTAGTGCTGCCCACTAGGTAGCACGTTCTATTGATATCCTTCATTAATAATATAAATCATTCATTCACAATAAATGATGCATGAATGTAAATGAAACAACAATATAAACCATATATATACCGAAAATATACCAAACATAAACCAGGTATATTTTGAGTATATATATGTCAAATAAATCCAATCAAATCATGAATTAAACTAAAAATATATTTAAAAACATTTTAAATATATTTTATTAACAAAACATGTATATAATTTATTATATACCAAAAATATACCAAAAATATACTTGAATATAAATCACATTATTTATGCATATTCAGTCAAAATAAAACATGCATTTTCTAAATCATGCATCCTAAGCATATATATATAATATAGTAACTCACCTAATGCGCTCCACGAGACAGGTCCGACGGGCCTGGTCCACTAGCCCTCGGTCTCGGCGCAACTAAACAAGAAATAAATAATCGACATTAGAATAAACCTAACAGAAATCCTAGAATTCAATCTAGAGTATTAAAATACGAAAACAGAATTAGGGTTCGACTGGACATCACGTTTTACGAGAATTCTATCGAAAATCCGGCAGAACCTCCCCTGTAAAACGGACATCTCTCTACTCAAAAGAGTAGAGCCGACCCTACAAAGAAACACACTTCGAAAAACGAGCTCAACACAATCAAAATCCCACGGTCGGACTCCAAACTACAGTCCACCGACCGGGGTCCACAAACACAGAACAATATTCCAGATACAACAAAAATATCCTTAAATCACAAAAATACATTTCATACGTAGAAATTACATAATTAACCTTGAAACACTATAAAAACCGATTAAAACTCATTTTATTAGAAAAACCGTATATTATATATATAATTGAAAATAATTCCCGAAAAATAGTTTTAATTAGTTAAAAATACTAAATAATTTGTAGAAATCATTTTTATACCTTAAATAAATATTAAAACCAATTAAATTACATTTTTAGACAATTTAGGGTAAAAATTACCAAAATACCCCTATATATATAAATATACTTAAATTACTTCAAAAATTCACTAAAAATCATACAATTATCAAAAATTAATTTTCTCAACATATTTATCAATAATATCAACATTTAAACTCAATTAACCAATTAAATTCAATTTAAAACACAATTAACCTAATTTTTCCAAAATTCCATAAACTTCAATAATTCAAAATAAATACTTAGAAATTCATAAAAATTCCAAATAAATTCCTATAATTCATTTCATCACCTAATTCAACCATAAACTCCAATTTCATAATTTAAATAATTAATTTCCGAAAATTAGAAAATAATATTAAAATATTCAAAAATACCCAAAAATCCAAAAAATCTCCAAAAATTCTACAAAAATTCATACATGAAGATTAAGCTACTAGGAACAACATTTGTGAAGGAATTTTCCATGAATCAATCAATTCAAAGCTCAAAAAAATCGAAAACCCTAATAGGCCGAAATTTACAAATCGAAACCTAAGCAATTCTAGACCATTTTAGCTCAAACCAAAGCTAGAATCACACTCACCGGAGCTCAAGGAGAAGAAAGAGACCGGCGGTGTCGAAAACGGTGGCCGGAATCGGCGTGATCGACGGTGGGTTGATTTTCGGCTTCTCCGGCCAAAATCGTTCTCCCCGACGCCGGAAACGGCCTCCTCAGGCGGCGAAACTGGTCGAGGAAGATGGACGGCACACCCACGGTGAAGGAACGGCGTGACAGGCGGCGGAACGGCGATGGGGAATCGGTCGGAGAAGAAGAAGAAGTCGGGGGCCAAAATGTAATTTTGCAAACTTTTGTAATTTTTAACAAATATATGTATATATATATACTTTATACTATATATTAAAATAATATTAAATTACACACATCAAATATACACCACACACATAAAAATATTAATATTTTAATAATTTATACTAAATAAAATTAATTAAATAACAATAAAACAATTAAATACTTAATAAAATATTAGGGTAATAATAAACCCTAATTAAATACATATACACACACAGGCTTTATTTAATAATTTAAAAATATGTATGAGTTCATGCAAGTCCGTAAATACATCTAAAATAATTAATAATAAATTGTTTACGTGAAAATTTCCCCGAAAATGCAAGTCCCGGGAAAATTTTACGTAAAATACTGTAAATAATATACCGTAATTAAAATAGGTTTTAAATACATATTAACTCGTAAAAATATCATATAATGTACAGAAATTATTAACACTGCATATCCCGGTACAGTGTGAAAATATTTTAAAAAAAACACGGGATATTACAAATTATAACTAAATCACTAAAATATACCATAAGTTTAGTAAATCGGAAATAATATATATAAAAATATAATTCTGGCCAATTAAATATTTTCTCTTGAATAAGTTCCATATATAAAACTTAATTTATATTTAAACTATTTAAATTCATCAAAAATTAATATTTCACATATTAATATAAAAAATAACATAAAACCAAAATTACATATTAACCTCAAAATAAAATTTAATCAAATATTAAATATTCAAATTAACCAATTTCATAATTTATATAAATATAATTAATTTCTGAATTCTAAAAAACTAAATTAACAAAATATATATAATACTTAAAGTACCTAAAATTAATTATACAAAACTTCATAAATACTAAAATAATTAACATAAATTGTTTTTTATATCCCCATAATTAAAATCAACTAAAAATAAATAAAAAATTTTAGAATAATACTAATAAAATTTTATAAGAAATATACTATATAACCAAAAATATAGATCAATTAAAATACAGATGAATCAACCCAAAAATTAAGCTAAAATTTTAAAAAATAAATTCTGGAAAAATAACAAATATCATATCAATTAACCAAAAATTAAAATCAAGCTTAAATCATGAAAATCACTCAATTAACTTATAAATCAACTAACAATTAACCTAGATCAACTAAGAAACCAACCAAAAAACTCTAACTAACAACTAACCTAATGTCTCCACTGAGAATGGGAGTTAAGAACAAAGGAAGGAGGAGTTGTCGAAGGAGGAGCTATGACCAAAAATTAGAGCTGCTACTGTCTTCGATGGCTGCAGGAGGCGGAGGGGCTAGTGTCGTGTGATAGAGGACTAGAAGGAGTTGTTGTTGTCTCTTGCGGGAAGAAGAAGGAAGAGCAGGATGGTGGCAGCTTGGGTTCAGACAGCAAGAAGGCAAAGAAGCAAGCTGATGGTGGTGAAGATGACAATGAGGATGGTTTAAGCCAAGCGGAAGGAGAAGCACATGGAGGGGAAAGTAGAAGAAAAAAATGGGAAGAAGGAATGTGGTTTGCGTTTTTAACTCAACACTAGCTTTTTTCTAAAATAATAATAATAATAATAATAATAACAACAACAACAACAACAAAAGTTACTCAACCACACACGTCAATAAATAGTCAACTATCCCATAAATAAATAAATAAATAAATAAATATATATATATATATATACATACCCATATAATACACATACACACACATAACTTTAAATAAATACACATAACACTATATGATATAAAATACATTTAAGTTAAAGTTCTATAAAATTCAAATAATAATATAGTACATACTAGAGTCCCAAGATAAATTTTTAAATTTGATAATTAGATATAATAATTCAATAAAATAAAATAATAACAATATAAGATAAGAGTAATTAATAACACTGCAAATCTCAATATTTATTTACATAAATTAATTTAAAAAATTCAAATTGTTACAGTCTTCCCCCTTTATAGAAATTCATCCTTGAATTTCAAAAAAAAGTAAGGAAATATAAGGTTTATTGATGAAAAAGATAGGGATAAGCGGCTTGCATCTTGAATTTTGTCTCCCACATATAGTCTTTTGCTATGTTGTTACTCCACATTACCTTTACCATTAGAAGTCCCCTAAAGCGAAGTTGACAAACCTGGTGATCCACAAGCGCCACTAGATACTCCTTATGAGATAGATCTTCATTGAGCTCCACTGCTTGAGGCTGAAGTACACGAGAAGGATCATGAATATATTTTCTCAACATAGACACATGGAACACTAGGTGGATTCGAGATAATTCATATGGTAACACTAATTTATAGGCCATTTCTCCAACTCGTGATCATATCTCAAAAGGTCCAATGTATCTTGGAGCCAACTTACCCTTCTTACCGAACCTCATAACTCCTTTCATTGGAGATACCTTCAGAAACACCATATCTCTAACTAGAAAGGAAACATCTTTCCTTTTAGGATCAACATAACTCTTATGCCTACAAAAAGATGTCCTTAACCTCTACTGAATGATAGGAAATTTCTTAGATGTAATTTGTACCAACTCTAGACCTGTTAGCAGTCTCTCACCAATTTCCCAACACAAAGGTTATATGCACTTCCTACTATACAACGCTTCATATGGAGCCATTTCAATACTTGCATGATAACTATTGTTATATGCAAATTTAATCAGTGGTAAGTGGTTATCCTATTGACCTCCAAAATCCATCACACACATTCTAAGCATATCCTCTAAAGTCTTAATGGTCCTTTTTGATTGACCATCAGTTTGAGGATGAAATGTTGTACTGAAGACTAACCTTGTACCCAAAGCTTTATGTAACTCTTTTTAGAAAATTGATGTAAAAGTGGCTCCTCTGTCAGATATTATGCTTACTAAAACTCTACAAAGACAAACAATTCTATTGACATACAACCGTGCCAACTCACTAGTGGAGTATGTCTTCTTTATCGGCATAAAGTGAGTTGACTTGGTTAACTTGTCAACTATCACCCAAATTGCATCAAATCCACTTATCGTTTGAGGCAACCCAATTACAAAATCCATGGCAATCATATCCCACTTCTACTATGGGATAGGCATGGGCTATAATAATCCTGAGGGCCTCTGATGTTCTAGTTTCACCTACTAACATGTGAGACACTTGGATACAAATTCTACAACATCTTTCTTCAGTCCATTCTACCAGTATGTATCCTTTAAATTATGATACATCTTAGTGGAACATAGATGAATACTGTAAGCAGAAAAATGTGCCTCTTCTCATATCTTTTTCCTCAGATCATCATCATCTAGCACACACAACCGAGTACCCAAGCATAGAACACCTTCACTATCAATTAAAAACTCTATGGATTGACCCTGTTACACCTCAAACATGATTCTCTGTAGCTATGGGTCCTTTATTTAAGCTGCTTTAACTATTTCCAACTACACTATCGTACCTTGAACTGAGCTAAAAGGCATTTCTTAGTCACTTTCCACTACAAACCCTGATCAATCAGCTAATGCAACTCTTGAATAATCGGCCTCCTTTCAGTACTAATATAGGCAAAGCTGCCTACTAATTTTCTGCTCAACGCATCTGATACTATGTTCACCTTGCCTGGATGGTAAAGAATCGAATAATTGTAGTCCTTCAGAAGTTTCATCCATCTTCTCTGCCTTAGGTTCAAATGCCTTTACTTAAAGATATACTTCAAGTTATTATGGTCGGTATATATTTCACAAGTGACACTATACAGGTAATGCCTCTAAATCTTCAGTGAAAATACAATTGCTGCCATCTCCAAATAATGAGTAGGATAATTTTTCTCATGCTTCTTTAGCTACCTTAAAGCATAATCAACCACTCTACCATTTTGAATTAGCACATAACCTAATCCTACTCAAGAAGCATCATAATACACCGTGTATCCATCTCCTTTATAAAGCAATGTCAGCACTGGAGCCGAAGTTAATAAATCCTTAAGCAATTGAAAATGCTCCTCATATTTATCTATCCACACAAACTTAACATTCTTCTAGGTTAGTTTGGTTAAAGGCATGGCAATTTTGGAGAAATCCTTCACAAATCTCCTGTAATAACCAGTTAAACCCAAAAAACATCTCACTTTTGTAATCGTTATAGGTCTTGGCCACTCAGTGATCACCTCTATCTTCCTAAGATCTACCTAAATGTGATCTTTGGATACCACATGGCCTAACAATGCCACTTGTTCTAACCAAAATTCACATTTTGAAAACTTGGCATGCAGCTAGTGCTCTCTCAAAGTTTGCAACACCAATCTTAAATACATCGCATGCTTTGCCTCATTCTTAGAATAGACCAGAATGTCATCAATAAATACAATAAAAAATTGGTCCAAGAATGACCTAAACACCCTATTCATCAAGTCCATAAAGGCTACTGGGGCATTAGTCAACCCAAAGGACATAACTAGGAATTCATAGTGGCATACCTTGTCACGACCCAAAACAGGGGGCCATGACCAGCGCTAGGGAACGGGAATTCTTTCGAATCCGGAACCCGTAGCAAGCCTAAAAGTAATAAAATAAACATGCAATAATAGCAATAACAATATAATATGCAACGGAAATAAAAATCATAATATCATAATATCATTTTCATCATTGGATTTAATCAAAATCCCATCTCATAAATATATAATCTTTTAATACAAATCAAGTTTCAACATAATACATCTCTTTAAAATAAAATACATGAAATCCAACACTTTAATTCACAACTACTGTAGTGTCTAGATAAAATAAATAAGACTGAAGTAGACAATTTACATAAAGAAGCCGGGGCGGAAGAAATCCGGCGTATCGACCTGCTACTGAGGTATGAAGAAGTTGACTCTCCTGAAAAATAGTCAACGGAGGGGAGTCAGACCTCACTGAGTGAATTACTATAATATATATACATACACACTAAGCGATAATGCATACAATCAACATTATATATGTAATATGTATATATACAGGCAAATTCATACAGATGCAGAAAAATCATTTTTATATATTTTACTGAAAAATCCAGTTTATGAAGGATCACATAGAACCCTAGAATATCGCAACCTCAGAAAATAGTGTTAAACAACACTCTAGCCATACAGGCTCACTTAGTCCAAATATATCCACTTAATCCATTTGGACAGTAGACTGGCCCCGAGACACTAAGTCAACTGAGCTCCAGCAGTCTGACTGCCAGTGTGATTGGCCCCGAGACACTTGGTCAACCGAGCTCCAGCAATCACACCTCCAAACCATATCTCACACATATCAATAATCATATCAAATCAATATCCACAAATAGTTAGTAATATAGCCTAAAGCTATAGACGCACCGGTACGTACTCGGTCCTAGTGCTGCCCACTAGGTAGCACGTTCTATCGATATCCTTCATCATTAAATATAAAACATTCATTCACAATAAATGATGCATGAATTTAAATAAAATAACAATATAAACCATATATATATCGGAAATATACCAAACGTAAACCAGGTATATTTCGGGTATATATATGTCAAATAAATCCAATCAAATCATAAATTAAACTAAAAATATATTTAAAAACATTTTAAATATATTTTATTTACAAAATATGCATATAATTTATTATATACCAAAAATAAACCAAAAATATACTTAATGTAAACTTAAGAAATAATCAAATTATTTATGCATATTTAATCAACATAAAACATGCATTTCTAAATTATGCATCCTAAGCATATATATATAGTATAGTAACTCACCTAATGCGCTCCACGAGACAGGTCCGACGGGCCTGGTCCACTAGCCCTCGGTCTCGGCGCAACTAAACAAGCAATAAATAACCGACATTAGAATAAACCTAACAGAAATCCTAGAATTCAATCTAGAGTATTTAAGTACGGAAACAGAATTAGGGTTCGACTGGATATCACATTTTATGAGAATTCTACCGAAAATTCGGCAGAACCTCCCCTGTAAAACGGACATCTCTCTACTCAAAAGAGTAGAGCCGACCCTGCAAAGAAATACACTTCGAAAAAAACAAGCTCAACAAAAATCCACAACCCCTCGGTCGGACTCCAGACTACAATCTACCGACCGGGGTCCACAAACACAGAACAATTCCAGATATACCAAAAATATCCTTAAATCACAGAAATACATTTTATAAGTAGAAATTACATAATTAACCTTAAAACACTGTAAAAACCGAATAAAACTCATTTTATTAGAAAAATCGTATATTATATATATAATTGAAAATAATTCCCGAAAAATAGTTTTAATTAGTTAAAAATACCAAATATTTTGTAGAAATCATTTTTATACCTTAAATAATTATTAAAACCAATTAAATTACATTTTTAGGCAATTTAGGGTAAAATTACCAAAATACCCCTATATATATAAATATACTTAAATTACTTCAAAAATTCACCAAAAATCATACAATTATCCAAAATTAATTTTCTCAACATATTTATCAATAATATCAATAATTAAACTCAATTAACCAATTAAATTCAAATAAAAACACAATTAACCTAATTTCTCAAAATCACATAAACTTCAATAATTCAAAATAAATACTTAGAAATTCATAAAAATTCCAAATAAATTCCTATAATTCATTTCAACACCTAATTCAACCATAAACTCCAATTTCATAATTTAAATAATTAATTTCCTAAAATTAGAAAATAATATTAAAATATTCAAAAATACCCAAAAATCCAAACAACCTCCAAAAATTCTACAAAAAATCATACATATAGATTAAGCTACTAGGAACAATATTTGTGAAGGAAGTTTTCATGAATCATCCAATTCGAAGCTCAAAAAAATCAAAAACCCTAATGTGATCAAAATTGAAAAATCGAAACCTAAGCAATTCTAGATCATTTTAGCTCAAACCAAAGCTAGAATCACACTCACCGGAGCTCAAGGAGAAGAAAGAGACTGGCGGTGTTGAAAACGGTGGTCGGAATCGACGTGATCGATGGTGGATCGATTTTCGGCTTCTCCGGCCAAAATCGACTTCCAGGCACCAGAAACGGCTTCCTCAGGCGACGGAAATGGTTGGGGAAGGCGGTGGCACACCGGACGGCACACCCACGGTGAAGAAACGGCGTGACAGGCGTCCGGACGACGAGGAGAAGGATCGGGAGGAAGAAGAAGACTCGGGGGCAAAATGGTAATTTTCCAATTCTTTTGATTTTTGATGTATATATGTATATATATATACTTTATACTATATATTAAAATAATATTAAATTACACACATCAAATATACACCACACACATAAAATCTAATATTTTAATAATTTATATTAAATAAAATTAATTAAATAACAATAAAACAAATAAATAATTAATAAAATATTAGGGTAATAATAAACCCTAATTAAATAATTATACACACACAGGCTTTATTTAATAATTTAAAAATATGCATGAGTTCATGCAAGTCCGAAAATATATTTAAAATAATTAATAATACATTGTTTACGTGAAAATTTCCCCGAAAATGCAAGTCCCGGGAAAATTTTACGTAAAACACTGAAAATAATACACAGTAATTAAAATAGATTTTAAATACATATTAACTTGTAAAAATATCATATGATATACAGAAATTATTAACACTGCATATCCCGGTACAGTGTAAAAATATTTTAAAAAAAAACACGGGATATTACAATCTTCCCCCCTTACAAGAATTCGTCCCCGAATTCCAAAAGATAAGATTACAGGATCAGGAAGGAAAGAGATACGGGTAAGAAGCTCGCATCTCAGCTTCAGTCTCCCACGTATGCTCTTCAACTCTGTCACTATGCCACAGAACCTTGACCATCGGAATCTGCTTCGATCGCAACTATCGAACTTGAAAATCAACGATCGCCACAGGTTCTTCCACAAACGTCAAATCTTCACTCACTTCCACACTGTCGGGCTGCAACACGTCTGAAGGGTCTGAGATATACTTCCTCAACATCGAGATATGAAATACTGGATGCACTTGTGACATACTCGGAGGCAAATCCAACCAATATGCAACAGTGCCAACTCTCTCCAGAATCTCAAACGGTCCAATGTATCTCGGTGCTAACTTACCCTTCCTGCCAAATCTCATCACACCCTTCATCGGAGATACTTTCAGAAAAAATAAATCTCCAACCTGGAACTCCACATCTCTGCGCCTAGGATCCGCATAACTCTTCTGTCTGCTAACTGCGGTCTCTAATCTGCGCTTGATCACGGCGACTTTCTCTACAGCATCCTGAACCATCTCTGGTCCAGTCAAAGCTCTCTCACCAATCTCATCCCAACACAACGGGGATCTACACTTCTTACCATACAACGCCTCATACGGTGCCATATCAATACTGCTATGGTAGCTGTTATTATATGCAAACTCAACGAGTGACAAATGATCATCCTAGCTACCTCCCAAATCCAAGACACACATCCTCAACATATCTTCCAATGTCTGGATCGTCCTCTCAGACTAGCCATCTGTCTGAGGATGAAAAGCAGTACTGAAATCCAACCTAGTGCCCATCGCTTCCTGCAACTTCTGCCAAAAATGAGAAGTAAACACCGAACCTCTATCTGACACAATGGACACAGGTACTCTATGAAGGCACACAATATGCTTCACATACAACTTCGCCAATCTAGCGACTGAATATGTGGCTTTCACAGGCAAGAAATGTGTAGACTTCGTCAATCTATCTACGATCACCCAGATGGAGTCGTATCCATCCTTCGAACGAGGTAAACCTACCACAAAATCCATAGCTATCCTTTCCCACTTCCACTCGGGAATAGGAAGAGGCTGAAGCTTCCCAGAAGGCTTCTGATGTTTGGCTTTCACTTGCTGACATGTCAAGCACTTAGCAACATAATCGGTGACATCCTTCTTCAATCCATCCCACCAGTATAGATCTCTGATACTGTGGTACATCTTAGTAACACCTGGATGTATGCTGTAAGCTGTAGAATGTGCTTCCTCTAAAATCTCCTCTCTTAAATCATCCACGTCAGGAACACATAATCTACCACTGATCCACAACACACCATCATCAAGTGTGAAATCAGTTAACTTCCCTGCTCTGACATTCTCTGCAAGCTCTCCCAGAATAGGATCTCGGCTTTGAGCTGCTTTAATCCTATCCCTCAGTACAGATCGTACTTTAAACTAAGCTAACAGTCCACCTGATCTACTAATCTTCATCATCAGACCTTGATCCACCAATAGATGCAATTCCTGGATCAATGGTGTCCTCTCAACACTGATGTGAGCAAGACTACCTGAGGACTTCCTACTCAAGGCATCTGCTACCACATTAGCTTTACCCGGATGGTAAAGAATCTCGCAATCATAATCCTTCAACAATTCCAACCATCTTCTCTGCCTCAAATTCAAATCTCGCTGTTGGAAAATGTACTTAAGGCTCTTGTGATTAGTAAATATCTCACAAGTCACCCCGTACAAATAATGTCTCCAAATCTTTAAAGCAAAGATCACTGCAGCCATCTCAAGATCATATGTAGGATAGTTCTGCTCATGCTTCTTCAACTGCCTCGAAGCATAGGCTATCACCCTTCCATTCTGCATCAACACACAACCAAGACCAATTCTAGAGGCATCACAGTAAACTGTGAACTTATCCACACTATTAGGCAAAGCTAATACTGGCGCTGTGGTCAATTCTCCTTCAATAACTGAAAACTATTCTCACAAGCTTCTGACCACTTGAATCTAACATTCTTCTGAGTCAAGCGAGTCATAGGGGCTGCAATCCTGGAAAAATCCTGCACAAACCGCCTATAATACCCGGCTAAACCCAGAAAACTCCGAATCTCAGTGACAGAAGTAGGTCTAGGCCACTCAGATACTGCCTCAATCTTCTGTGGATCAACCTGAATACCTTCTTTAGACACTACGTGTCCAAGAAAAGAAACACTCTCCATCCAGAAATCACACTTCGAGAATTTAGCATAAAGCTGATGATCTCTCAGTGTCTGTAGTACAATCCTCAAATGATATACATGCTCTTCCATACTCCTCGAATATACTAGTATATCATCAATGAAGACTACCACAAACTGATCCACATACGGTCTGAATACTCTGTTCATCAGGTCCATAAAAGCTGCTGGTGCATTAGTTAAACCAAAAGACATCACCAGAAACTCATAATGGCCATATCTAGTGCGGAACACTGTCTTAGGAATATCGGATTCACTGATCCGCAGCTGATGATAACCCGACCTCAAGTCAACCTTAGAAAAGAACTATGCACCCTGTAGCTGATCAAAAAAATCATCTATCCTCGGGAGAGGATACTTATTCTTCACTGTCACCTTATTCAACTCTCTGTAGTCAATGCACAGTCTCAGGGTACCATCCTTCTTCTTCACAAACAAGACTGGTGCACCCCAAGGAGAAACACTAGGTCTGATAAAACCTTTCTCCAACAACTCTTGCAACTGCTCCTTCAGCTCTCTCAACTCTGTAGGAGCCATACGATAGGGTGGCATAGATATAGGAGTAGTACCTGGGACCACATCTATACAGAACTCAATCTCTCTGTGAGGTGGTAAACCTGGCAACTCCTCGGGAAAAACATCAGGAAACTCACAAGCAACAGGAACATATGTGAGTGACAACTTCTCCACTGACGTATCCCTAACCAATGCCAAAAACCCCCGACAACCTTTCTTCAATAACTTCCTAGCCGTAATAGCCGAAATAAGATTCTGAGGTGCTGAACTCCTATCACCAACAAACTTAAACTCTACTTCATCAGGAATTCTAAAAGTCACCTCCTTATTCCTGCAATCTACCACGGCAAAGTGCTGAGATAACCAATCCATTCCCAGAATAACATCAAACTCCATCACATCCAACAAAATCAAATCAGCGGGTAATTCTCTATCTCCCACGAGAACTGGATAACCAGAAAGAACAATATCGACGTCCAAATAATCGCTCAGAGGAGTGGCAACGGACAAAGGAAAAGCCATCCTCGAAGCTTGCCAACAAGATTTAGAAGCAAAAACAAGAGAAACAAACGAATGCGTGGCACCCGGATCAAACAAAACCCAAGCATCTAGGTAAAAAACAGAAACAATACCTACCACGACTGCATTAGATGCCTGAGCATCCTGCTGAGTGAGATGAAAGACTCTGGCCTGACCTCGACCTCCCTACTGACTGGTAGAAGCCTGGCCAACACCTCTGGCACCTCCTCTAATACCTCTACCACAACTCTGCTGTGGAACAAACTGAGTGGAACTCTGATGCTGGGCTGGTGGTAACTGAAATGGCATGGGTGCTGCACTAGCAATCGACTGCTGTGGGAATCGCGGAATCTACTGCTGCTGATACCCAGAATAAGGACACAATCTGGCAAAATGTCCTGTCTGCCCGCATCTGAAACATGTCAGTGGTGTCAGATAACATGATCCCTGATGGACTCTACCACAAGTCTGACAAACACTGGCCGCTGATCCAGAACTATGACCACTGCTGCTGCTCGAAGCACCTGACCCAAATCTAAACGATCTACTTTGACCTCCACGGCCATGTCTACTGCTCTGATGCACTCGCTGCTGCTGTCTCTGACTCTGCTGAGTCGAACCTCGCTGCTGACTACTCGAACCAACATGAAAACTCGAATATGGAGTAGCCTGCAATCCTCTCGACTGAACTCCTAGCTGGTAATCAACAGGCATTGCTCCCTGCCTAACTAGTCTCAGCTCAATCTCCTTAGCTAACTCAATCACAGACTCGAGAGTAAGGCCTGTTGTAGGCATTCCAGCAAAAGCTGAACCCAAACCAGTAACGTAGGTAGTGATTGTGAAATACTGATCTCGCATCAGATCCTCGGCATATCTACCCAAATGAAGAAACTCTCAGGTATACTCCTCTACAGATCGATCTCCACGAGAAATACTGGTCAGACGGAGACGATAACTCAAACGAAGAGGCTCTGGACAGAATCTCCTCATGAATCGCTCTCGAAACTGAGCCCACGTCATCGTCATCATATAGGGCTGGATCATCTGAATGAACCAATCTAGAGCTGGTCCCTCGACAGACAACTCAACAATCATGATCCGCTGGTACTCGGTATGAGCAGTCCGAGTCCTAGTCTCAATCGCATGCAAAAAATCTAAAGGATCAGAAGTCCCATCAAAAACAATCCTGCCAACTTTGGCATAGAACAAAACTGCCTCAGGGTCAGACATACCCTGCTGATAGGCAGGCTGAACAGGCTAAACAATTGGAGGAACAGGAATATCAAACTCAGGCTCAACAGGCTCCTCATCCTGTAACTCTCTCTGCCTACGGCGACCTGCCACTCCTCGAGGTCTACCTCTGCCACGACCTCTACGTCTAACTGGCTGCTCAGGAGGTAAAACCTCGTCCTGAAAAGACTCATCATCCTCGGCCTCAACGACCGGTGGAGCGACATGTGCTCGCCTCCTCATTCTGAAAAGACAAACAGAAAGATTCAGACAAAACAGACAACGGAGGAATAACGCTGAAACTACAACATGGAATACTCATCAAGACATACTCGAACCTAATACACTGCAGTAGTTCAATAGAAAACACAACTCTGAAAACTAGGGCCACAACTCACATAACTAAGCCCTGACACAGAACTCCGCTCTGATACCAACTTTGTCACGACCCAAAACAGGGGCCATGACTGGCGCTAGGGAACGGGAATTCTTTCGAATCCGAAACCCGTAGCAAGCCTAAAAGTAATAAAATAAACATGCAATAATAACAATAACAATATAATATGCAGCGGAAATAAAAATCATAATATCATAATATCATTTTCATCACTGGATTTAATCAAAATCCCATCTCATAAATATATAATCTTTTAATACAAATCTAGTTTCAACATAATACATCTCTTTAAAATAAAATACATGAAATCCAACACTTTAATTCATAACTACTGCAGTGTCTAGATAAAATAAATAAGACTCAAGTAGACAATTTACATAAAGAAGCCGGGGCGGAAGAAATCCGGCGTATCGACCTGCTACTGAGGTCTGAAGAAGTTGACTCTCCTGAAAAATAGTCAACGGAGGGGAGTCAGACCTCACTGAGTGAATTACTATAATATATATACATACACACTAAGTGATAATGCATACAATCAACAGTATATATGTAATATGTATATATACAGGCAAATTCATACAGATGCAGAAAAATCATTTTTATATATTTTACTGAAAAATCCAGTTTATGAAGGATCACATAGAACCCTAGAATATCGCAACCTCAGAAAATTGTGTTAAACAACACTCTAGCCATACAGGCTCACTTAGTCCAAATATATCCACTTAATCCATTTGGACAGTAGACTGGCCCCGAGACACTAAGTCAACCGAGCTCCAGCAGTCTAATTGCCAGTGTGATTGGCCCCGAGACACTTGGTCAACCGAGCTCCAGCAATCACACCTCCAAACCATATCTCACACATATCAATAAGTATATCAAATCAATATCCACAAATAGTTAGTAATATAGCCTAAAGCTATAGACGCACCGGTACGTACTCGGTCCTAGTGCTGCCCACTAGGTAGCACGTTCTATCGATATCCTTCATCATTAAATATAAAACATTCATTCACAATAAATGATGCATGAATTTAAATAAAATAACAATATAAACCATATATATACCGAAAATATACCAAACGTAAACCAGGTATATTTCGGGTATATATATGTCAAATAAATCCAATCAAATCATAAATTAAACTAAAAATATATTTAAAAACATTTTAAATATATTTTATTTACAAAACATGCATATAATTTATTATATACCAAAAATAAACCAAAAATATACTTAATGTAAACTTAAGAAATAATCAAATTATTTAAGCATATTTAATCAACATAAAACATGCATTTCTAAATTATGCATCCTAAGCATATATATATAGTATAGTAACTCACCTAATGCGCTCCACGAGACAGGTCCGACGGGCCTGGTCCACTAGCCCTCGGTCTCGGTGCAACTAAACAAGTAATAAATAACCGACATTAGAATAAACCTAACAGAAATCCTAGAATTCAATCTAGAGTATTTAAGTACGGAAACAGAATTAGGGTTCGACTGGATATCACGTTTTACGAGAATTCTACCAAAAATTCGGTAGAACCTCCCCTGTAAAACGGACATCTCTCTACTCAAAAGAGTAGAGCCGACCCTGTAAAGAAATACACTTTGAAAAAAACAAGCTCAACAAAAATCCACAACCCCTCGGTCGGACTCCAGACTACAATCTACCGACCGGGGTCCACAAACACAGAACAATTCCAGATATACCAAAAATATCCTTAAATCACAGAAATACATTTTATAAGTAGAAATTACATAATTAACCTTAAAACACTGTAAAAATCGAATAAAACTCATTTTATTAGAAAAACCGTATATTATATATATAATTGAAAATAATTCCCGAAAAATAGTTTTAATTAGTTAAAAATACCAAATATTTTTTAGAAATCATTTTTATACCTCAAATAATTATTAAAACCAATTAAATTACATTTTTAGGCAATTTAGGGTAAAATTACCAAAATACCCCTATATATATAAATATACTTAAATTACTTCAAAAGTTCACCAAAAATCATACAATTATCCAAAATTAATTTTCTCAACATATTTATCAATAATATCAATAATTAAACTCAATTAACCAATTAAATTCAAATAAAAACACAATTAACCTAATTTCTCAAAATCACATAAACTTCAATAATTCAAAATAAATACTTAGAAATTCATAAAAATTCCAAATAAATTCCTATAATTCATTTAAACACCTAATTCAACCATAAACTCCAATTTCATAATTTGAATAATTAATTTCCGAAAATTAGAAAATAATATTAAAATATTCAAAAATACCCAAAAATCCAAACAACCTCCAAAAATTCTAAAAAAAATCATACATGTAGATTAAGCTACTAGGAACAACATTTATGAAGGAATTTTTCATGAATCATCCAATTAGAAGCTCAAAAAAATCAAAAACCCTAATGTGATCGAAATTGAAAAATCGAAACCTAAGCAATTCTAGATCATTTTAGCTCAAACCAAAGCTAGAATCACACTCACCAGAGCTCAAGGAGAAGAAAGAGACCAGCAGTGTCAAAAACGGTGGCCGGAATCGGTGTGATCGACGGTGGATTGATTTTCGGCTTCTCCGGCCAAAATCGACTTCCAGGCGCCGAAAACGGCTTCCTCAGGCGACGGAAATGGTTGGGGAAGGCGGTGGCACACCGGACGGCACACCCATGGTGAAGAAACGGCGTGACAGGCGTCCGGACGGCGAGGAGAAGGATTGAGAGGAAGAAGAAGACTCGGGGGCAAAATGGTAATTTTCCAATTCTTTTGATTTTTGATGTATATATGTATATATATATACTTTATACTATATATTAAAATAATATTAAATTACACACATCAAATATACACCACACACATAAAATCTAATATTTTAATAATTTATATTAAATAAAATTAATTAAATAACAATAAAACAAATAAATAATTAATAAAATATTAGGGTAATAATAAACCCTAATTAAATAATTATACACACACAGGCTTTATTTAATAATTTAAAAATACGCATGAGTTCATGCAAGTCCGAAAATATATTTAAAATAATTAATAATAAATTGTTTACGTGAAAATTTCCCCGAAAATGCAAGTCCCGGGAAAATTTTACGTAAAACACTGAAAATAATACACAGTAATTAAAATAGATTTTAAATACATATTAACTCGTAAAAATATCATATGATATACAGAAATTATTAACACTGCATATCCCGGTACAGTGTAAAAATATTTTAAAAAAAAACACGGGATATTACATACCTACTCCAAAATGTTAACTTGGGTACATCCTCACTTTTAATCCTCAACTGGTGATACCTAGATCTCAAGTCGATCTTGGAGAAATACTAAGCTCCTTGCCACTAATCAAACATATCATCAATCCTGGGGAGTGGATACTTGTTCTTAATGGTAACCTTATTCAATTATCTATAGTCAATACAGAGTCGAAGACTACCATCCTTCTTCCTTATAAAAAGATTCAGAGCACCCCAAGGAGATATGCTAGGCCGAATAAACCCCTTATCCAATAATTCCTGCATTTGTTCTTTCAGCTCTTTCAACTCTGCAGGTGTCATCCTATAAGGTGGCATAGAGATAGGATATGTACCGGGCACAACATCAATACAAAATTCTATCTCTCTATCCGACAGCAATCTAGGTAACTCCTCTAAAAAAACATCCGAGAATTCATGTACCATTGGTACCCTTTCTATTGATCCCATTTCTGCTTGAACATCTCTTACTATAGCTAGATAGCCTTAACACCCTATACTAAGCATCTTTCTAGCTGTAATAGCAAAAATAAGGTTACGAGGTATGGGACTCTCATTACCTCTGAATATGAACTCCTCTTCACCTAAAATTCTAAAAATTATTTCTTTCGCTTAATAGTCCATAAAAGCATAATACTGGGACAACCAATCCATTCCCAGAATCACATCAAACTCAATCACATCTAGAATGACCAAGTCTGCCAATAACTCTCTACCTTCTACTAACACAAAAAAAGATGCAAAGAAGATGTCTGTCTCTAACTCATCACTAAGCAAAGTCAAAACAGAGAAAGGAAACCTCATCTTGGAAGGAAGACAAGCTACTTTTAAAGCAAACAAAGGAGAATCAAAAGAATACATAGCACCCAGATCAAATAAAACTCTAGCCTCAAAACAACATACTAGAATAATACCTACTACCACTACATTGGATGTTTGTGCATCCTGAGGAGTCAAAGTAAAGACTCTAGCCTGTCCACATCCTGACTGTTGCGAGGTGAATGGCCGAATATGTCCTTTGCCTCGACCTTGCTAACTTAGTCACTGCTGAGGGTACATGGGTGCCTAATACTGCTGAGGCACCTACTACAAAGGCTGGACAGCATAAGGTGAAGATCCCTGAGCACAGGACGATTGGAATCCATAGTTTGAATAGGCTTTAGCAAAGTGTCCAAACTGACCACATTTGAAACACGCACTTGGAATTAAGTGACAAGGACCTTGATGCACTCACCCACATATGGTACACGCATTAGCTTTAGACCCAAAACTGCCATGTCCAGAGCTCTATCCACTACTACTATTGCCACTACCACTAAATCTAACAGCCTTAGGACTCTTGTGATCCTAAGCAAAATGGTGCCTACTAGTCTGATGTGCTTTGAACTGTTTACTTTGTTGAGAAGAACTTGCTAACTGAGCACTCATACTGCCTATCTGAAACACTGGTTGCTATACCCTTTGAATAGGTCTGACAATGCCACTATCATAAAGATCAAGTATGGTGCCATGTCAAATATATCTCTGCTCTAGTTGTCTCGCCTCCTCCACAACACTCTGTAAACTATGACCCTCTAGTTGAATGCTAATATAAGCTGGGCCTAACCCAGTCACATATAGCTCAACTGCTCTGGCAATATCCTGCCTCACATCCTTAGCATTTCTCATCAATCTGTGGAAGTCCTGAGTATAGTCCTCAATTGATCAATCTCTCCTATCGATATTAAGTAGTTGTCATCTATAGTTCTCTCTCATAGATGAAGGATAGAAGAACCTCATAAACTACTCCTTAAAACCCAACTAAGTTATCATAATCATGAAGGGCTAGATGGACTGCATAAACAAGTCCTGAGCTACCGCTGAGATAGATAACTCTACAATCATAATCCATTGATAATCAAAATACCATGATTTGGTCCTAGACTCAGTAGTGTTAGTAAAATCTAGTACGTCTCCAATACTATCAAAATGAACTTGTCCAACCCTGAAGTATAACAATGTAGCATCTACATTAGACATCTCTTAATTTTATCGCTGAAGCATCTGCTACACTATGGGCATCGCTTGATTAAGAGCTACCAAGCCCTAATTAATGCCTGTTATGCCAGTTGCAAAAGTTGTAGGATCTACTACTGGAATCTTATACTCTACCTAAGGCTATTCCTACCTCTAAGCTATTGTTACTTTGGCTCTGCCCCTACCTCTACCTCTACCCTTACCTCTAGGTCGAGGGGTAGGAGGAAGTATCTCATCCTGACATGACTGTTCACTGACATCATACTCTGCATCAATAGCAAGGGCATTCTGAGCTTGCCTTATTCTAAAAAGACAAGAAAACCCAAATTCAAAACAAAACAAGAATACAGACTCAAACACATAATCCTAAGGATAAGAAAATTAACAAGTGACAGTTAATAACCTAAGTACCATAGTAACACAAGAAAAGACAAACATTGACAGTCAAAAGCATGAAAAATAAGCCAAAGCTCTGATACTAACTTTGTCATAATCAAAACCTAGGGGGCATATGATCGGCACTAGGGAATGGGAAAGCTTAAAGCTATCAAAACCCGTAGTAAGCCTTAAAAGAAAAACGCATAATATTTCACCTTTAAAACCTTATAATACAATAATTAAATTATGATGCACATTATCAAACTAATTTTTCTTAATTTAAATAAACCATATCATCATCATGCATAATATAGTAATAATCATTTATACAAAATGATATCTCAATGCATAAATCTCAAATACATAATATCCAAATTAAAGTATTCAGTTATCCAATTTCTCTATTATGGTACATGGATATTATTACAAAACACAACCTCTGTAGAGCTATATAAAATAGCCGGTGAGGAAGTTACTTGACATAAGGAAGTAGGTCTAATAAAAGACTCCCAAACTCTTGAAAAAAAAATTAAGGGGAGTAAGACCTCACTGAGTAAGCTAATAAAAGAAATGAATGCAGTTTGAAAATCTCCTTTAAAATAGGTTTTTATGAAAATATGATATATTTATAATTTTATTCAAATCCTTTATATATATATATATATATATATATATATATAAGCAACCCATTTTTCCAAGGGAGGACTAAATTTTAAATGCTTTTAAAAAATTATAGTATAAAAACTAGGTAAAGCCCTAGTACTCAATTCTAATAGCCATTTGGCTCACTTATATCCAAGACTGCCAGATCCTGAGAACAAAGCATCATCAGGATGCACAACCGCAGTCACGCCACTTAATCCAATATCACTGGCAGTGTCTAAGAGCAAAGCATCACCAGACCATTAGCCCTAGTGATTTAATAAATATAATCCAACTTTACTAGCGGTGTCCGAGAGAAAAGCATTACTAGACCTTTGGCCCCAATATAAATCAATCCAACCAAATATCATATTACTAGTGGCGTCTGAGAGCAAAGCATCACCAGACATTTGACCCTAGTAATATAATCAATGTAACCCAATATTTTATCAGTGCGCACACATTCCTGATAAAACCCATCAGCTAGCTTGTTCTATCATAGTTTATTTAAAATAAATAAAGATAATTAATACAAGGAAAATTATAATAAATAAAAATAAAATAAATTAAATATAAATTAAATCATTCAATATCATATAAAGAATACCAACTTGAATCTCATAAATTTAAATTCATTAGAAATTTATGTATTTAATTTGAAAACTCGACATGCAAATTGAATATTAACTTACAAGATGGATGCGCTCCTCTGTTACGTCATGTCCGACTTCAATTGGTAGATGCGACCGGAGGGGCGGCTAAAAGATAGAAAATAAAATGACTATCAGAAAATAGAAATCCTAACTTTTATAATTTCTAAGGAAGACTTGACTTGAACCCAGAATTCAAAACTTAGGATTGACCCGATGTCACATTTTATGAGATATCTACCAAAAATTCGACAGAGTCTCCTTTGTAAAACAGACATCCCTCTACAGAATTAGATTCAATCCTGCAAGAAAACATGCTTCTAAACTTCACAATAGTTCAATATCTATGGTTGGGTCCCCAAACTGTGTTTTATGCCCAACCGAGATCTAGACTCCACAACCAACAACTAAACAATAAAATCAATTTTTAAAAATCATAATTAAATCATGAAGTTCAATTTATTTTCCATAAATATTAAAATTCAAGCCTTTACCTTTAAATCAACATTAATTATAACTAAATCACTAAAATATACCATAAGTTTAGTTAATCAGAAATAATATATATAAAAATATAATTCGGGCCAATTAAATATTTTCTCTTGAATAGGTTTCATATATAAAACTTAATTTATATTTAAACTATTTAAATTCATCAAAAATTAATATTTTACATATTAATATCAAAAATTAATATAAAACCAAAATTACATATTAACCTCAAATTAAAATTTAATCAAATATTAAATATTCAAATTAACCAATTTCATAATTTATATAAATATAATTAATTTATGAATTCTAAAAAACTAAATTAACAAAATATACATAATACATAAAGTACCTAAAATTAATTATACAAAACTCCATAAATACTAAATTAATTAACATAAATTATTTTTTATATCCCCCATAATTAAAATCAACTATAAATAAATAAAAAATTTTAGAATAATACCAATAAAATTTTACAAGAAATATACTATATAACAAAAACTATAGATCAACTAAAATACACATGAATCAATCCAAAAATTAACCTAAAACTTTAAAAAATAAATTCTGGAAAAATAACAATTATCATATCAATTAACCAAAAATTAAAATCAAGCTTAAATCGTGAAAACAATTAACTAACAAATCAAGTAACAATCAACCTAGATCAACTAAGAAGCCAACCAAAAAAATTCTAACTAACAACTAACATAATGTCTCCATCGAGAATGGAAGCTAAGAACAGAGGAAGGAGGAGCCGTCATTGAAAACTAGAGCTGCTACTATCTTTGGTGGCTATAGGAGGCAGAGGGGCTAGTGTCGCACGATAGAGGACTTGAATCTTGTGAGAAGAATAAGGAAGAGTAGGATATTGGTGGCTTTGGTTCAGACAACAAGAAGAAGAAGAAGCAAGCTCATGGTGGTGAAGATGGCAGTGAGGATGGTTTGAGCTAGGTGGAAGGAGAAGTACAGGGAGGGGAAAGCAAAAGAAAAAAATAGGAAGAAAGAATGTGGTCTACATTTTTAACTCAACACTAGCTTTTGTCTAAATAATAATAATACCAAAAATTACTCAACCACACACTTCAATAAATAATCAACTATCCCATATATATATATACATACATACCCATATAATACACATACACACACATAATTTTAAATAAATACACATAACACTATATGATATAAAATACATTTAAGTCAAAGTTCTATAAAATTCAAATAATAATATAGTATATACCAGAGTCCCAAAATAATTTGATAATTAGACATAACAATTCAATAAAATAAAATAAAATAATAACAATATAAGATAAAAGTAATTAACAACATTGCAAACCTCAATATTTATTTGTATAAATTAATTTGAAAAAATTCATGTTATTACAAAAATATTAAAAAAATAATGCTCATTAATAAGTTAAAAAGTGAAAAATGAAAAAAAAAATAAATAAATATAGTTAGGAATACGAGAAGTAAAAAAAATGTAAAACATTAATGCTCATTAATATGTTGTAAAGTAAAAAAATAAAATTAAAATAAAAAATAAATATAAAAATTAAAAAAATGATTAGTAGTAAAAGTGCTACATGGCAAAATTTGTCTTAAGTGGCAAAATAAATGTCTTTAGCTTATATAGAGAGAGAGAGAGAGAGGGAGAGAGAGAGAGAGGATTCATGATCATGAGCAATATATAAAAATTAATAATGAATAAAAATACTTGCAAAGTAAATTATAATAAGAAAAAATTACAATTTTAGTTTTTGAACTTTTTAGTTTTTTCTGTTTGAGTGTCTAATTTTTTTATTTTTTTTTTGGCAATCAAGTGTCGGAACTTTACAAAAATATATCAAATAAGTGTATCTATCCAATTTAAAGCTGATTGTGTGCCTTGTCAAATAAAATGGAACCCACATTCATCCTATACATGTTCCATGTAATGTCATGTCATATGTCACATGTCCAACACTTTAAGTTGATAAAATTGCGCCCGACTTATGTTGAATGTAAGTGGAAGTGAATTGAGAATTAGGTTTTAATTTGCATCTGATTTCAATTGAAGGAGAAGAGCAAGACTGAAGAAACGAAGCTGATTTGAAGCAAAAGAAGAAAGAAACTTGTGATTATGGAAAGAGATAGGCGATGCACATTTGGACAAAGGCATGCCATCAAGACTTGATGGACAACAAACATTTAACTATGGTTGAGGATGAGAAATCTGAAAGAGAAAGATGACTCATATCTGGTTTATTAACTTCAAAAATCCATATTCGACTTATAGCTTGAGAAGAGTAAAAACAGAGAAAAATGGTTGTGGGTATCTGTTATTATTCTTATTGTTGTCATTATATTTAAAAAACAACGTGGTTTATGTTAGTTGTGAAGGTAAGGCAGTATGAATTTTATGTATTTAACCCCTCTATGTAATTCTAAAAAAATATAATGAAATGAAGTTGGTTTATTTTGCTTAAGAAAGCATCCAATTTTTAGTATCTGCTAATGTGCAATGTAGTTTATCTTGCTTAAGAAAATGAAGTTGGTTTATTTTGATTAATAAAGCATTCAAATTATGCAATCTGAGAATTGATTTGACATGACTAGAATGTTGCATAGATTGTATTGTGATGTGTAGATATTTTGCAAAAAATAATTGGGAAAAAAGATATTTGTGTAGAACATGAGAATTTGTCATTCACTGCTGCTGAAAGTTTGCAATACAAATATATATGCAGGAGTATTATTAAAAGATAACTTGTTGTAGTCTTTTATATATTAATGAATAACAAAAGGATTTTGTTCTCAACAAGACAATGAATAAGAAAAAGCAAATTATGCTCAACATAATCAAGTATTAAGATAAAGGGAATGCTTGTTACATATAGATATAGTATCAATGGAATTACAAAGCATCCAAAATACTAAAAGTAGCAAAATATAACAAACTTCCAAAAGATCAAAAGATAAGATTACATCAGATTTCATCAAAGTTCATAAGACTTTTGTGTATAAATGATCTAAACAAGATTTTTTAATAAGGATTAGCTTTTATGTAGGTGGTGATACAACTGAACCAACAGGTATTGATGTCACGACCCAAACCCAGGGGCACATGACCGACACTAAGGAATGGGAAAGCATAAAGCTACCAAATCTCGTAGTAAGCCTTCAAAGAAAAACGTAGAATATTTAAACTTTGAAACCTTACAAATAAATAATTAACTCACAATGCACATTATCAAACTGATTTTTCTCAATATAATTTAAACCATAATATCATATTGCATAAATTAAATAAACTTCAGTTATACAAATAATATCTCATTACATAAATTATAAATACATGATATCCCAAAAAAAATATGCGATTATACAGCTTTCTCTACTGCGGTACACAAATATAAATACAACACAACTAAGTAGACCTACGTAGAATAGCTGGTGACGAAGCTACATAGCGAAGAGAAGTAGACCTAACAGAAAACTCCCAAACTCCTGGAAAAAAAAATAAGTTAAGGGGAGTCAGACCTCACTGAGTAAGTTAATAAAGAAATGAATGCGGTTTGAAAATCTCCTTAAAAATAAATTTTTCTGGAAATATAATATAATTATAATTTTATTCAAATCATTTGATATACACATAAGAAATCCATTTTTCAAATAAAATAATTAAATATTTAAATTCTTTCTAAAACATTTCAGTATAAAAATTAGGTAGAACCTGATTTATCAATTTTAAACAGTCATATAGCTCACTTAAATCCAAGACTGCCGAATCCCGAGAGCAAAGCATCACCATGATACACAGCTGCAGTCACAACACTTAATCCAATATCACTAGCGGTGTTCGAGAGCAAAGCATCAACAGACCATCGGCTCCAGTGATTTAATAAATAATAATCCAAATTATACTAGCGATGTCCGAGAGTAAAACATCACCAGACCTTCGGCCCTAGTATTTATTAAATAAATAAATATTATACTACTAGCGGTGTTCGAGAGCAAAGCATCACCAGACCATCGACCCCAGTAATATAATTAATAATTATATATTTTACCGATGCACACACGGTCCCGATAAAACCCATAAGATAGCCTGTTCTACCGTGGTTTATTTAAAATAATTATAAATATATAAAATAAAGAAAATTACAATAAATAATAATAAAATAAATCAAATATAAATAAAATCATGTAATATCATATGAAGAATGCCGACTAGAATCTCATAAAATTAAATTCATCAGAATTTAGTATGATTTAAATTAAAAAACCTGACAATCAAATCAAATATTAACTTACAGGTTAAAGGCGCTCCTCTAATACATCGTGTCCGACCTCGACTGGTAGACGCAACCCGAGGGGCGGCTAAAAGACAGAAAAGGAAAATGACAATCAGAAAATAGAACCCTAACTTCTAGAATTCTAAGGAAAACTCGACTTGAACTCAGAATAACAAATTTAGGATTAACCTGATGTCACGCTTTATGAAAAATCTACCATAAATTTGACAGAGTTTTATCTGTAAAATAGACATTCCTCTACGGAAGTAGAGTCAATCCTACAAGTAAACACACTTGAAAATTTCATACAAGCTCAACACATTGTGTTGGGACCCCAAACTATACAATTCCCAACCGAGGTTCACAAAAATACAAATAAGCAATTATTAAATATTAATATAATAAAATCACCAAAAACTATAAAAATTAATAATAAATCATAATATAATTTATTCAATTCTCAAAACACTAAATACATTTATTTTCACCATAATTTAATAAAATCCCAAATAATAATATAATATTAATAAAAAACCCAACTTTTCAAATATTCTACATAATATAGTCAAATTCAAACTTTAATTCCTCAAATAGTTTAAATATACTATAATATTAATTAAAACTCATTTAAATCACAAAAAAATAAATAATTTAATATTGAATATAATTTTCAAATATTAGAATTAATTAGTTAAAATAGTAATTAATTTATAAAAATTATTCTAATACTCCATAAAATTCTAAAACCATTTAAAATATAATATAACTATATTTTCAACCCAATTACATAATTATCCCCCAAATTCAATACTCACATAAACATAATAATTCTTCAAAAATAATATTAATATACTAAAAATAATTTTATTAACACAGAAATTATTAGCTTAATATACTAATCACTAATTACTCAAATAATCAACCAAAAATAATTAATTAATAACATTAACAAAATATACATAAAATTTAAAATATCCAAATAAATATACAAAATTCCATAAAATCAATTTAATTAATCTAAATCATTTGTTTATATACTCTTAACCAAAATCAACCCCAAATAATTTAGATCAATCAATATATGTATAGATCAACCTAAATTAACCAAATAATAAAAATAAAATTTCTGCATAATTTAAACAAATAACTCATAATTAACAAAATCAAAAATCAACCTAAAAACTAACTATAATCAACTAACAAACAACTAAATCAACTAACAACCAACTAACCTAAAACTCACCTAAACTAAGCCAAAATCAAGAGGAAGAAGGCTATTATTGTTGCTATTCTTGCTATTGCTCCTTGCTGTCTCCCACGTACAGTCTTCTACTGTGTGGTTACTCTAAAGCACTTTCACCATCGGAATCTACTGAGAGTGAAGCTGATGAACCTGGCAATCCATAATCACCACTGGATGCTCCTCAAAAGATAGATATTCACTGAGCTCCACTGCTTGAGGCTGAAGTATGTGAAAAGGATCAAGAATATACTTCCTCAACATAAACACATGGAACACTAGGTGGATTCGAAACTTAGGTGGCAACACCAGTCTATAGGCCACCTCCCCAACTCGTGACCATATCTCGAAAGGTCCAATGTATCTCAAAGCCAACTTACCCTTCTTACCGAACCTCATCACTCCCTTCATTGGAGATACCTTCAGAAACACCATATCTCCAACTAGAAAGGAAACATCTTTCCTCCTAGGATCAGTATAACTATTTTTCCTACTAAATGTTGTCCTCAACCTTTATTGAATAATAGGGACTTTCTTAAAAGTAATCTACACTAACTCTAGACCTGTTAGTTGTCTCTCACCAATTTTCCAACATAAAGGTGATATGCATTTCCTACCATATAGCGCTTCATACGGAGCCATCTCAATAATGATAACTATTATTATATGCAAATTCAATCAGTGGCAAGTGATTATCCTATTGACCTCCAAAATCCATCATGCACATTCTAAGCATATCCTTTAAAGTCTGAATGGTCCTCTCAGACTGACCATCAGTTTGAGGATGGAATGTTGTACTGAAGTCAAGTCTGGTACCCAATGCCTTATGCAACTCTTGCCAGAAAACTGATGTAAAAGTGGCTCCTCTGTCAGATATTATGCTCACTGGAACTCCATGAAGACAAACAATTCTGCTGACATACAACCGTGCCAACCTATTAATGGAGTATGTCTTCTTAATTGGCAGAAAGTGAGCTGACTTAGTTAACCTGTCAATGATCACCCAAATAGCATTAAACCCACTTGTCGTTCGAGGCAAACCAGTCATAAAATCCATAGCAATCATATCCCACTTCCACTCTGGGATAGGCATGGGCTGTAACAATCATGAGGGCCTATGATGCTCTAGTTTCACCTACTGACATGTAAGACACCTAAATACAAATTTTGCTACATCCTTTTTCATTCCATTCCACCAGTATATATCCTTTAAATTATGATACATCTTAGTAGAACCTGGATGAATACTGTAAGCAGAAAAATGTGCCTCTTATAAGATCTCTTTCCTCAAATCATCAACATCTGGCACACACAACTGAGTACCCAAGCGTAGAACTCCCTCACTGTCAATCACAAACTCTTTGGATTGACCCTGTTGCACCTCAAACATAATTCTCTATAACTATAGGTCCCTTCGCTGAGCTACCTTAACTCTATCCAAGTACATAGACCGTACTCTAAACTGAGCTAAAAGGTGCTTCTTAGTCACTTTCCACTGCAAACCTTGATCAATCAACTCATACAACTCCTGAATAAATTGGTCTCCTCTCAGTACTAATGTAGGCAAGACTACCTACTGATTTTCTACTCAACGCATCAGCTACTACATTTTCCTTGCTTGGACGATAAAGAATCGAACAATCATAGTCTTTCAGAAGTTCCATCCATCTTCTTTGCCTTAAGTTCAAATCCCTTTGCTCGAAGATATACTTTAAGCTCTTGTGGTCGGTGTATATCTCACAAGTGACACCGTACAAATAATGCCTCCAAATCTTCAGTACGAATACAGTTGTTGTCGTCTTTAGATTATGAGTGGGATAATTATACTCGTGCTTCTTCAACTGCCTCAAAGCATAAGCAACCACTCTGCCATTCTGCATTAGCACACATCCCAAACCTACACGGGAAGTGTCACAATACACCATGTATCCATCATCACCAGAAGGTAATGTCAGTACTGGAGTTGAAGTCAATAAATCCTTAAGCAACTGGAAATGCTCCTCACATCTATCAGTCCACATAAATCTAACATTCTTCTAGGTTAGTATAGTCAAAAGCGTTGCAATCTTAGAGAAATCCTTCACAAATCTCCTATAATAGCCCGCTAAACCCAGAAAACTTCTCACTTCAATAACCGTTGTAGGTCTTGACCATTCAGTGATCGCTTCTATCTTCTTGGGATCCACCTGAATGCCATCTTTAGACACCACATGGCCTAAGAATGCCACTTGGTCTAACTAGAACTCACATTTTGAAAACTTAGCATACAACTGGTGCTCTCTCAAAGTCTGCAACACCAATTTCAAATGCATCACATGCTCAGCCTTATTCTTAGAATAGACCAGAATATGATCAATAAAAATGATAAAAAATTAGTCTAAGAATGGCCTAAACACCTTATTCATCAAGTCCATAAAGGCTGCTAGGGAATTAGTCAACCCAAAGGACATCACTAGGAACTCATAATGGCCATATCTAGTCTGAAATGCTGATTTGGGTACATTCTCACTTCTAATCCTCAGCTGATGATATCCAAATATCAAGTCACTTAGAGAAATATCGAGCTCCTTATAACTGATCGAATAAATCATCAATCCTCGAGAGTGGCTACTTGTTATTGATGGTAACCTTATTCAACTGTCTGTAGTCAATACAGAGTCAAAGACTACCATCCTTCCTCTTTACAAAGAGAATTGGAGTACCCCAAGGAGATGTACTAGGCTAAATAAACCCCTTATCTAATAGTTCCTACAATTGCTCTTTTAGCTCTGCAGGTGCCATCCTATAAGGTGGCATAGAGATAGGATCTGTACCTGGTACAACATCAATACAAAATTCTATCACTCTATAACGGTAATCTAGGTAACTCCTCTGGAAAAACATCTAAGAATTCACGTACCATTGGTACTCTTTCCACTAATCCTATTTCTGCTTGAACATCTCTAACTACAACTAGATACCTTGACATCCTCTACTAAGCATCTTCCTAGATGTAATAGTAGAAATAAGGATACGAGACATGAAACTCTCAGTACCTTTGAATCTGAATTCCTCATCACCTGGAATGTTGAAAATTACTTCCTTTGCTCAATAATCCACAGAAGCATAATACTGGGACAACTAATCCATTCCTAGAATCATATCAAACTCAATCATATCCAAAAGGACTAAGACTGCCAATAATTCTCTACCCTCAACCAACACGGGATAAGATGGAAAGAAAATGTCTATCTCGAACTCATCACTAAGCGGAGTCAAAATAGACAAAGGAAAGCTCATCTTGGAAAGAAGACAAAGCACTTTCAAAGAAAAAAAAGGAGATACAAACAAACATATAGCACTCGGATCAAATAAGAATCTAGCCTCAGAGCAACAGACGGGAATGATACTTGCTACCACAGCATTAGATGCCTGCGCATCCTGAGGAGTTAAAGTGAAGACCCTAGCCTAACCATGTCTTGACTGCTGCAAGGTGAATGGCTGAGCCTGTCCTCTATCTCGACCCTGCTAACTCATAAATTTTATCGATCGTTACTGAGGGTACATGGGTGCCTGATATTGCTGAGGCACCTGCTATAACGACTGGACAATATAAGGTGAAGATCCCTAAGCAAAGGATGTCTAGAATCCATAGTTCAGACAAGCTCTGGCAAAATGTCCAAACTGACTACATCTAAAACATGCTCCTGGCATCAAGTGACAAGGACCTTGATGCACTCGTCCACATGTGGCACTAGCTTCAGACCCAAAACTACCATGCCCAGAGCTTTGTCCACTACTGCTACTAGCACTACCACCAAATCTAATAGCCCTACTACTCGGATGATCCTGAGTAAGGTGGTGCCTACCAATCTGATGTGCCCTGAACTATCTACTCTACTGAGAAGGGCCTGCCGACTGAGAACTCATGCTACCTATCTGAAACACTGGCTGCTACACTCTCTGGACAAGTCTGACAATGCCACTATCATATGGGCCAGGTATGGTGCCATGCTGGATGTGTCTCCACTCCAATTGTCTCACCTCCTCTACAACACTCTCCAGACTACGACCCTCTGGTTGAATGCATGGGCCTCATCCAGTCACATACAGCTTAACTGTTCTGGTGACATCTTATCTCACATCCTCAACATGTCTCATCAGTCTGTAGAACTCCCTAGTATAGTCCTCCATTGATCAATCTCTCCTATCTATATTAAGCAGCTATCATTTGTAGTTCTCTTGCATAGATAAAGGACAGAAGAATCTCATACTCTGCTCCTTAAATCCCAACCATGTCATCGTTGTCATGAAAGGCTAAATGGACTGCATAAACTAGTCTTGAGCTGCTACTGAAACTGATAGCTCCATAATTATAATTCTTTGGTAGTCAGAATACCCAGATCTGGTCCTGGACTCGATGGTATTAATGAAATCTAACACATCCCCAGTACTATCAAAATAAACTCGCCCCACTCTGTAGTATAATAATGCCACATCTGCATCAGACATCTCTTGAGTCTATCGCTGAAGCATCTGCTGCATAATGGGCATTGCCTGATTAAGAGATGCCAAGCCTTGGTTAATACTTACCATACCAGTTACAAAAGCTATAGATCCTCTGCTAGAATCTGAGGTTGTACCAGAGGTTGATGTTGCCTCTGAGATGTTGCCACTCTAGCTCCGCCCCTACCTCTACCTCTACCTCTACCCCTACCTCTAGGTGAAGGTGCAAGAGGAAGAATCTCATCCTGAAATGATTGCTCAACGTCATCAGGTTCTGCATCTACAGCAGGGGCATTCTAAGCATGCCTTATTCTGAAAAGATAAGAAAACCAAGATTCAAAACAAGACAGGAATACATACTCAAATGTTGAATCCAAAATATAAGAAATCAACTAACGACGTTTAACAACCTAAGTACCGCAATATTATGAGAAAAAGACAAACATCGACATTTCAAAGCATAAAAAATAAGCCAAAGCTCTGATACCAATTTTGTCATGACCTGAACCTAGGGGCATGTGACCGACACTGGGGAATGGAAAAGCATAAAGCTACTGAATCCCATAGTAAGCCTTAAAAGAAAAATGCAGAATATTTAAACTTTGAAACCTTACAATAATATTTAACTCACAATGCACATTATCAAACTGATTTTTCTCAATATAATTTAAACCATAATATCATAGTGCATAAATTAAATAATCATTAGTTATACAAATAATATCTCAGTACATAAATTATAAATACATGATATCCCAAACAAAATATGCAGTTATACAGTTTTCTCTACTGTGGTACACAAATATAAATACAACATAACTAAGTAGACCTACGTAGAATAGTTGGTGATGAAGCTACACAATGAAGAAAAGTAGGCCTAATAGAAAACTCTCAAACTCCTGAAAAAAAATAAGTTGAGGGGAGTCAGACCTCACTGAGTAAGTTAATAAAGAAATGAATGCGATTTGAAAATCTCCTTAAAAATAAATTTTTATGGAAATATAATATAATTTTAATTTTATTCAAATCATTTGATATACATATAAGAAATCCATTTTTCAAATAAAAGACTTAAATATTTAAATACTTTTTAAAGCATTTCAATATAAAAATTAGGTAGAATTAGATTAATCAATTTTAAACAGTTATATAGCTCACTTAAATCCAAGACTGCCAAATCCCAAGAGCAAAGCATCACCAGGATACACAGCCGCAGTCACATCACTTAATCCAATATCACTAGCAGTGTTCGAGAGCCAAGCATCACCATACTATCGGCCCTAATGATTTAATAAATAATAATTCAAATTATACTGGTGGTGTCCGAGAGCAAAGCATCACTAGACCTTCGACCCCAATATTTATTAAATAAACAAATATTATACTACTGGCGGTGTCTAAGAGCAAAGCATCACCAGACCATCGGCCCCAGTAATATAATTAATAATCATATATTTCACCGATGTGCACATGGTCCTGATAAAACCCATCAGGTATCCCGTTCTACTGTGGTTTATTTAAAATAATTACAAATAAATAAAATAAGAAAAATTACAATAAATAACAATAAATTAAATCAACTATAAATTAAATCATGCAATATCATATGAAGAATGTTGACTAGAATCTCATAAAATTAAATTCATCAGAATTTAGTATGATTTAAATTAAAAAACGCAACACTCAAATCAAATATTAACTTACAGGATAAAGGAGCTCCTCTAATATGTCGTGTCCGACCTCAACTGGTAGACACGACCGAAGGTGTCACGACCCAAAACAGGGGCCATGACCGGCGCTAGGGAACGGGAATTCTTTCGAATCCGGAACCCGTAGCAAGCCTAAAAATAAAATAAATCATGCCATAATAACAGTAACAATATGATATGCAGCGGAAAATAAAATCATAATATCATAATATCATCCATACCAACTGGATTTAATTCAAAACTCATCTCATCACATAAATATAATCTTTAATACAAATCCAGTTTCAATGTAGTACATCTCTTTAAAATAAAGTACATGAAATCCAACACTGTAATTCACAACTACTGCAGTGTCTAGATAAAATAAATAAGACTCAAGTAGACAATTTACATAAAGAAGCCGGGGCGGAAGAAATCCGGCGTATCGACCTGCTATTGAGGTCTGAGGAAGTTGACTCTCCTGAAAAATAGTCAACGGAGGGGAGTCAGACCTCACTGAGTGAATTACTATAATATATATACATACACTCTAAATGACAATGCATACAGTCAATAATACATGTCTAATATGTATATATACAGGCAATTCATACAGATGCAAAAAAATCATTTTTATATATTTTATCTGAAAATCATCTTTTATGAAGGATCATATAGAACCCTAGAATATCGCAACCTCAGAAAATAGTGTTAAACAACACTCTGGCCATACAGGCTCACTTATCCAAATATATCCACTTAATCCATTTGGACAGTAGACTGGCCCCGAGACACTAAGTCAACCGAGCTCCAGCAGTCTGACTGCCAGTGTGATTGGCCCCGAGACACTTGGTCAACCGAGCTCCAGCAATCACACCCAAACCACATCTCACATATCGATAATCATAATCAAATCAACATCCACAAATAGTTAGTAATATAGCCTAAAGCTATAGGCGTACCGATACGTACTTGGTCCTAGTGCTGCCCACTAGGTAGCACGTTCTATTGATATCCTTCATTAATAATATAAATCATTCATTCACAATAAATGATGCATGAATGTAAATGAAACAACAATATAAATCATATATATACCGAAAATATACCAAACATAAACCAGGTATATTTTGAGTATATATATATGTTAAATAAATCCAATCAAATCATGAATTAAACTAAAAATATATTTAAAAACATTTTAAATATATTTTATTAACAAAACATGTATATAATTTATTATATACCAAAAATATACCAAAAATATACTTGAATATAAATCACATTATTTATGCATATTCAGTCAAAATAAAACATGCATTTTCTAAATCATGCATCCTAAGCATATATATATAATATAGTAACTCACCTAATGCGCTCCACGAGACAGGTCCGACGGGCCTGGTCCACTAGCTCTCGGTCTCGGCGCAACTAAACAAGCAATAAATAACCGACATTAGAATAAACCTAACAGAAATCCTAGAATTCAATCTAGAGTATTAAACACAGAATCGAAAATTAGGGTTCGACTGGATATCACGTTTTACGAGAATTCTATCGAAAATTCGGCAGAACCTCCCCTGTAAAATGGACATCTCTCTACTCAAAAGAGTAGAGCCGACCCTGCAAAGAAACACACTTCGAAATACAAGCTCAACACAATCAAAATCCCACGGTCGGACTCCAAACTACAGTCCACCGACCGGGGTCCACAAACACAGAATGATTCCAGATACACCAAAAATATCCTTAAATCACAAAAATACATTTCATACGTAGAAATTACATAATTGACCTTGAAACACTATAAAAACCGATTAAAACTCATTTTATTAGAAAAATCGTATATTATATATATAATTGAAAATAATTCCCGAAAAATAGTTTTAATTAGTTAAAAATACTAAATAATTTGTAGAAATCATTTTTATACCTTAAATAAATATTAAAACCAATTAAATTACATTTTTAGACAATTTAGGGTAAAATTACCAAAATACCCCTATATATATAAATATACTTAAATTACTTCAAAAATTCATCAAAAATCATACAATTATCCAAAATTAATTTTCTCAACATATTTATCAATAATATCAATATTTAAACTCAATTAACCAATTAATTTCCATTAAAAACACATTTAACCTAATTTTTCCAAAATTACATAAACTTCAATAATTCAAAATAAATACTTGGAAATTCATAAAAATTCCAAATAAATTCCTATAATTCATTTCAACACCTAATTCAACCATAAACTCCAATTTCATAATTTAAATAATTAATTTCCGAAAATTAGAAAATAATATTAAAATATTCAAAAATACCCAAAAATCCAAAAAATCTCCAAAAATTCTACAAAAATTCATAAATTAAGATTAAGCTACTAGTAACAACATTTGTGAAGGAAGTTTCCATGAATCAATCAATTCGAAGCTCAAAAAAATCGAAAACCCTAATAGGCCGAAATTGACAAATCGAAAACTAAGCAATTCTAGACCATTTTAGCTCAAACCAAAGCTAGAATCACACTCACCGGAGCTCAAGGAGAAGAAAGAGACTGGCGGTGTTGAAAACGGTGGCCGGAATCGACATGATCGACGGTGGATCGATTTTCGGCTTCTCCGGCCAAAATCGTTCTCCCGACGCCGGAAACGGCCTCCTCAAGCGGCGAAATTGGTCGGGGAAGATGGTGGCACACCGGACGGCACACCCACGGTGAAGGAACGGTGTGACAGGCGCCCGGACGGTGAAGGAACGGTCGGAGAAGAAGAAGGAGACTCGGGGGCTAAAATGTAATTTTCCAATTCTTGTGTAATTTTGACAAATATATGTATATATATATACTTTATACTATATATTAAAATAATATTAAATTACACACATCAAATATACACCACACACATAAAAATATTAATATTTTAATAATTTATACCAAATAAAATTAATTAAATAACAATTAAAACAATTAAATACTTAATAAAATATTAGGGTATAATAAACCCTAATTAAATACATATACACACACAGGCTTTATTTAATAATTTAAAAATATGTATGAGTTCATGCAAGTCCGTAAATACATCTAAAATAATTAATAATAAATTGTTTACGTGAAAATTTCCCCGAAAATACAAGTCCCGGGAAAATTTTACGTAAAACACTGTAAATAATATACCGTAATTAAAATAGGTTTTAAATACATATTAACTCGTAAAAATATCACATATATATTCAAAATTATTGACACTGCATATCCCGGTACAGTGTAAAAATATTTTTAAAAACACGGGATATTACAGAAGGGGCGGCTAAATGACAAAAAAGGAAAATGACAATCAGAAAATAGAACCCTAACTTCTAGAATTCTAAGGAAAACTCGACTCGAAATCAGAATAACAAATTTAGGATTAACCCGGTGTCACATTTTACGAGAAATATACCAAAAATTCAGCAAAATTTTTTCTATAAAATAGACATCCCACTACCGAAGTAAAGTCAATCCTGCAAGTAAACACACTTTAAAATTTCATAGAAACTCAACACCTCAGGTTAGGACCCTAAACTATACAATTCCCAAGCGAGATTCACAAAAATACAAATAAGCAATTATTAAATATTGATATAATAAAATTACCAAAAACTATAAAAATTAATAATAAATCATAATATAATTTATTCAATTCTCAAAACACTCAATACATTTATTTTCACCATAATTTAATAAAATCCCAAATAATAATATAATATTAATAAAAAAAAACCCAACTTTTCAAATATTCTACATAATATAGTCAAATTCAAACTTTAATTGCTCAAATAGTTTAAATATACTATAATATTAATTAAAACTCATTTAAATCACAAAAAAAATAAATAATATAATATCGAATATAATTTTCAAATATTAGAATTAATTAGTTAAAAATAGTAATTAATTTATAAAAATTATTCTAATACTAAATAAAATTCTAAAACCATTTAAAATATAATATAACTATATTTTCAACCCAATTACATAATTACCTCAAAATTCAATACTCACATAAACATAATAATTCCTCAAAAATAATATTAATATACTAAAAATAATTTTATTAACACAGAAATTATTAACTTAATATACTAATCACTAATTACTCAAATATTCAACCAAAAATAATTAATTAATAACATTACAAAATATACATAAAACTTAAAATATCCAAATAAATATACAAAATTCCATAAAATCAATTTAATTAATCTAAATGATTTGTTTATATACTCTTAACCAAAATCAACCCCAAATAATTTAGATCAATCAATATATGTATAGATCAACCCAAATTAATCAAATAATAAAAATAAAATTTCTGCATAATTTAAACAAATAACTCATAATTAACAAAATAAAAAAAATCAACCTAAAAACTAACTAAAATCAACTAGCAAACAATTAAATCAACTAACAACTAACCAACCTAAAACTCACCTAAACTAAGTCAAAATCAAGAGGAAGAAGGTTGTTGTTGTTGCCGCTCCTGCTGCTGCTCCTTGCTGTCTCTACACTTTGCTGCTACTGTCTTCTCATGTGAGGAAGGAGGAAGGGCAAGGTGATGGCTTCGGTTCAGACAACAAGAAGGAGAAGAAGCAGCTAGTGGTGAGGAAGATAGCAGTGAGGGTGGGTCTGTTGCAAGCGGAAAAAGAAGAGAATAATAGAGAAAGAAGAGAAAAGAATAGTAAGGAAGGGAAAAATAATTTGGCCCGTATAATTTTTTGACCAACTTTAGTCTATATATATATATATATTAGGTAGTTTAAGTAGTAAATATAATAATAATATTAATATATCTCTAGATAAAATAATAAGATAAATAATAATAGTAAACAATAGTTATACTATGAATAAAATATTAGGACAATTAAAATAATAAAATATGTGTATAAAAATAAAATAATGTAAAAGTAATAATATTAATAGTTCTCAATAGAATTTGAAATTTAATACTTAAATATAATAATTTAATATATCAATAATAACAACATAAAATAAGATAATTAATATCATTGAAAATTTCAATATCTATATAAATAAAATAATTTAAAATATTCGGATTATTATTGAAGACCCATCTATCCCAGAAAAAGAAACCTTTCTCTTACCATAAATCACGTGCAATTTTTGTATTAGTAAAATGCAACTAAGGTTTAAAAGCAAATATTGAATGTTGATATGTTTGTTACTCACAACCTTCCATATAAACCACTCCAACGTCATTCTTTTTATTTAAAAAAAAAAACCCCACCAAAGAAAACATTAACAAGATGTTGTTCCACCTTAGCCTTCCCCTTCAAATAAACAGGGCTATCAACGGATTCACGACAATTATTCGGGAAGTTAACATTTCAAAAGTGTTCCTTTACTCGACCGAAATGCAGCAGTTAACCAAACAAGCTAGCAAGTAAGCAGTTTTTATTTCTTTGCAACGTGTAATGTTCTTGTGCCATTAAGGATTCTGACCAAAACTTTAAGGGTGAGATTTGTTGGACCCCAAAGCACAGAAGCACCTAGCATCACCAGTGAAAGGAAAATTCCACTTCAGAAAAACCCATCTTTCAAAGAAGATAACTCTTAATGACTCTTTGATTTTTTTCTTTAAAACTCTTAAAAATCTTATTTTGCGAACTCTTAAAAACTAAGGGATTAATGGAGACATACGTTCTAACCAAAGAACTTCCAATTTCCGCTTCAGATATTTGCCATTATCAACATTAACACCAGAGAACTTGCATTCGTTGCTTTTTGCAATCATTGTTTGAGATAGTTGCTTCAAGCTGAATTAATAGGTTAATTTTGTCTTTAGATCTTCTTAAGATTATTTTTGTCTCACAATAACCTAATGTAAGGTTATTTCAGTCTCACAACAACTTTAATGCAAGCTTTTTTTTTTATGTATTTTACTTAACATAGGATATGTGGCACATAAATGGAATAAATGTGGGTTCCATTTCATCTGATTAGTCACACAATCAGCATCAAATTGGTCAGATACATTTATTTGATATGTTTTTTTAAAGTTAAAACACTTTATTGCAAAAAAGAAAAGGTTAGACACTCAAATAAAAAAAAAAACTGAAAAGTTCAAATACCAAATGTGCAATTTTTCCTTTTAATAAAAATAAATGTTAGGTATTATTAGAGTTAGTACTAACTCTACTAACTTTACTAGCGCCTAACATTTAATTTTATTATAAAAATTTATTTAATGCTCGTTTTATATATATATATATATATATATATATATTAAATTGGTCAGATACATTTATTTGACATGTTTTTTTAAAGTTAAAACACTTTATTGCAAAAAAGAAAAGGTTAGACACTCAAATAAAAAAAACTGAAAAATTCAAATACCAAATGTGCAATTTTTCCTTGTAATAAAAATAAATGTTAGGTATTAGTAGAGTTAGTACTAACTCTACTAACTTTACTAGTGCCTAACATTTAATTTTATTATAAAAATTTATTTAATGCTCGTTATATATATATATATATATATATATATATATATATATATATATATATATATATATATATTAAATTGGTCAGATACATTTATTTGACATGTTTTTTTAAAGTTAAAACACTTTATTGCAAAAAAGAAAAGGTTAGACACTCAAATAAAAAAAAACTGAAAAGTTCAAATACCAAATGTGCAATTTTTCCTTGTAATAAAAATAAATGTTAGGTATTAGTAGAGTTAGTACTAACTCTACTAACTTTACTAGTGCCTAACATTTAATTTTATTATAAAAATTTATTTAATGTTCGTTATATATATATATATATATATATATATATATATATATATATATATATATATATATATATATATATATATATATATATATATATATATTCAATGATATTTATGCAAATGCATGATTCACAAAAGCATTAAATAAATTTAAGGTGCATGTAACATGATGCAAATTCTAAAATTCATACAAGAATGGTAGTGATGCAAGTCGAGGTGCATGCATGCATAATGCAAATGATATGCAAAGAAGCACGTGAGATACATTAAATGCACGAAAAAGATAGGTTAGTTAATAATGATCATAAGACAAAGGAAAAGAGGATAGTAGCAATAATAAATAAGAGACTAATCAAAAGAAATTTGGTTAGAGACCAAATAAACACACAATCAATAAGAATTTGTGTTTTAGAAGTGTCAAATCAACCAACAATTATTACTTAGCACTTCAAGGACCACAAAATTTGCACTAATCATAAATAAAGCATATATACATAAAATAACTCAAAACTAACACATCATCATCATCGAAGAACAAAACAAGTAAACACAAAAATTAATCACATCAATACATTAAAATCAAACTTAAACAAGCTCACAATCATGTAAATTAAAGATCAATACCACTAAACAAAAGCACACATAATCAATACACAAAATAAATAAGAAAAAGGATCAAATACTCATGATCACAACCATAGATACAAACCAAACACCTTGATCTTGATCATCAACCAAAAATAAAAATGAAAACATAATAGAATAACAATATGAGAGAAGTTTGAAAATAAGAGTTAAAAATAGAAGAAAAGTCATTTACAAATAAAAATAAATAAAAATAAATGAAATATAACCATCCTAGGACCATTGAGTCTCATTTGGATGATGTATAATCATCAATGAATGCATAGGAGCCTCTAGGATCATCCTTAAAGTCATTTTGGAGCAAGAAAAGCAAGTTTTCGAAGTCCATGTGCGTTTAGCCAGATTTGCCCCTTGGATAGGTGATTTTTCCAGTTGTTCAACTGGTCTAAGAGGTGTGTTTAGTCAATTTTAAATAGCTTTATTTGAAATTGCAAGATGAACTCCAAGTTGTAACATTAATAGTCAGTTTTACAAAAAAAAAAAAAAAGGAGCAACTCTTATTCAAAACACAAATTTTAATGGCTCCAAGCCAAAAAATAAAGATAGAAATCAATGAAAAAGATGCTTTTAAAAATTTTTGGCCTTAGAATTTAAGATTAGAATCACCAAAAATAAGATATTAATTGAAGATTGTAAGATTAAAAAAGATAGGTCTGAATGTGTTTGATAGTTGATTTAAGGTTGATTAGGAGTTTTTTTCTGAAGGTATTTTTGTGTTGGAATTTGAAGAGTTTCAGATGATCAAGGGTTGTGTTTAGGTTAAGAAATGGGTACAGATTGAGAGAGAGAGTTGAGAGAGGTAGAGTTTAGGCTAGTTTTTCTTATTTTCACTCTTATTTTTTAGAGCTCTTATTTCTTCATAATTTTTCTAGTTCTCACTAGTTTTTTTTCCTTATTTAAGCCTTTAAAGCTTCTATTTATAGTCAAGAGCCTTTATGGCAAGGAGAGTAATTATTTAGTTAAAATTAAGGTTTAAAGAGTAAAATGAATATCCTCTTCCACCCTAATTGTAACACGTGTCCTAGTATATGCCTAACTTGGAGAGCACCAAGCATGACAAGTGTCCCAAATGACATCATACCATGCCAAGTATTTCAAAGTGACCTTATATTATGACAAGTATCCTATGAATGGTGAGATGGACTCTCGTTGGACCCATTTTGACCACCATGGTCAAAATTTGACTTTTTGCCAAATGAGATTTACAGACACAATAATTTTAAAAGACAGTTTTATATTGAAATTTAACTCTGAGAGCTCAATTTGACATCCAAAAAATTGGTTAGCCAAAGTTTGACTTTTCATCATGGGATTTCTCAAGGTTAAATCAAGGTTCCCAAAATAAAAATCAATCTAAAAAACAAATATTACAAACACAAAATAATCCTTTTTATGACATTTCTTATTGTCACGACACAAAACAGGGGCCATGACCGACGCTAGGGAACGAGAATTCTTTCGAATCCGGAACCCGTAGCAAGCCTAAAAATAAAATAAAATATGCAATAGTAATAACAACAATATCAAATTTACAGCGGAAATAAAAATTATAAATATAATAATAACATTTCCATCAACTGGATTTAAATCAAATCTCAACTCATCACATATATAAAATCTCTTTAATACAATCCAGTTCAAATTCTTAAAATGCATCTCGCATAAATAAAATACATAATATCTCACAGTGAATTTACAACTACTGCAGTGTCTAGATTATAAAAATAAGACTCAAGTAAGCAGTTTACACAAAGAAGTCGGGGCGGAAGAAATCCGGCGTACAGGCCTGCTATTAAGGTCTGAAGATGTTGACTCTCCTGAAAAATTATCAACGGAGGGGAGTCAGACCTCACTGAGTGAATTACTATAATATATATATATATATACACACTAAATGACAATGCATACAATCAACAGTATATATATATCTAATATATATACAGACAAATACACACAGATGCAATAAAATCATTTTTATATATTTGACTGAAAATCATCGTTTATGAAGGATCACATAGAACCCTGGAATATCGTAATCTCGAAAATAGTGTTAGACAACACTCTAGCCATACAGGCTCACTGAATCCAAATATATCCACTTAATCCATTTAGATAGTAGACTGGCCCCGAGACACTAAGTCAACCGAGCTCCAGCAGTCTGACTGCCAGTGTGATTGGCCCCGAGACACTTGGTCAACCGAGCTCCAGCAATCACACCTCCAAACCATATCTCACACATATCAATAATCACATTCAATTGATATCCACAAATAAGTTAGTAATATAGCTTAAATACTATAGGCGTATCGGTACGTACTCGGTACTAGTGTTGCCCACTAGGTAGCACGTTCTATTGATATCCTTCATTAATAAATGTAAAACATTCATTAACAAAAATAAATGATGCATGAAGTTCAATAAAATATCAACATAAACCATATATATACTAGAAATATACCAAAAGTAAACCAGGTATATTTTGAGTATATATATATGTTGAATAATTCCAATATAATACAGAATAAACTAAAATATACCAAAATATACATAAAAGCATTTTTAAGAATAATTTAGTTATACAACATGCATATAGTTGAAAATATACCAAAATATACTGAAAATAAACCTAAGTAATACTTAAATCATTTATGCATATTTTATTAAAATAAAGCATACTTTTCTAAAACATGCATCCTAAAGCATATATATATAGTATAGTAACTCACCCTAGTGCGCTCCACGAGATAGGTCCGACGGGCTTGGTCCACTAGCCCTCGGTCTCGGTGCAACTAAACAAGCAATAAATAACTGACATTAGAATAAGCCTAATAGAAATCCTAGAACTCAATCTAGAGTATTAAACACAGAAACAGAATTAGGGTTCGACTAGACATCACGTTTTACGAGAATTCTATCGAAAATCCGACAGAACCTCCCCTGTAAAACGGACATCTCTCTACTCAAAAGAGTAGAGCCGACCCTGCAAAGAAATACACTTCGAAAAATAAACACCACATCTCATTCACAACCCTCGGACGGACTCCAGACTACAATCTACCGACCGGGGTCCACAAACACAGAACAATTCTAATAATACCAAAAATACCCTTAAAACCTAAAAATACATTTTATAGGTAGAAATTACATAATTAACCTTTAAACACAGTAAAAACCGATAAAAACTCATTTTATTAGAAAAATCGTATATTATATATATAATTGAAAATAATTCACGAAAAATAGTTTTAATTAGTTAAAAATACTAAATAATTTGTAGAAATCATTTTTATACCTTAAATAACTATTAAAACCAATTAAATTACATTTTTAGCCAATTTAGGGTAAAATTACCAAAATGCCCTTATATATATAAATATACTATAATTACTTCAAAAATTCACCAAAAATTATACAATTATCCAAAATTAATTTTCTCAACATATTTATCAATAATATTAATAATTAAACTCATTTAACCAATTAAATTCAATTAAAAACACATTTAACCTAATTTTCCCAAAATTACATAAACTTCAATAATTCAAAATAAATACTTAGAAATTCATAAAAATTCCAAATAAATTCCTATAATTCATTTCAACACCTAATTTAACCATAAAACATAATTTAATAATTTAAATAATTAATTTCTGAAAATTAGAAAATAATATTAAATATTCAAAAATACCCAAAAATCCAAACAATCTCCAAAAATTCCAAAAAAATTCATACATGTAGATTAAGCTACTAAGATCAACATTTGTGAAGGGAGTTTCCATGAATCAATCAATTTGAAGCTCAAAAAAATCAAAAACCCTAATATGGCCGAATTCGAAGAATCAAAACCTAAGCAATTCTAGACCATTTCAGCTCAAACCAAAGCTAGAATCACACTCACCGGAGCTCAAGGAGAAGAAAGAGACCGGCGGTGTCAAAAATGGTGGCCAGAATCGTCGTCGACGGCGAGGAGAAGAATTTCGGCCAAAAATGGAAAAATAGCTCGTCGGCGCCGGGGAAGGAAGCTGCTAGCGACGGGGGACGGCTGGGAACAGTGGTGGCAAGCCGAGAGGCACACCGACGGTAGGTGATCGGCGTGACAGACGGTGGTGAGGGGTGGTCAGGCGCTCGGGAGGGAAAGGAAGAAGAAGAAAAAGAAAGAAAAGAAAAAGAAAAGAAAAAGAAAAAGAAAAAAAAAGAAAAATAATAAAATATAATTTTAATAAAATATTTAAAAAAATACACCCACACATATAATTTAATATTTTAATAATTTAATAAATAAATAAAAATAATTAAATAACAATAAATTAATAAACAAATAATAAAATATTAGGGTAATATATTAAACCCTAATTAAATAAATAAGTACACATAGGCTTTATTTAGTATTTTAAAAATACGTATGAGTTCATGCAAGTCCGAAAATATATTTAAAATAATTAATAATAAATTATTTACGTGAAAATTTCCCCGAAAATGCAAGTCCCGGGAAAATTTTACGTAGAGCACTGTAAATAATACACAATAATAAAAAATAGGTTTTAAAAACTTATCAACTTATGAAAACATCGTAATATATACAAAAATTATTAACACTGCATATCCCGGTACAGTGTAAAAATATTTTAAAAACACGGGATATTACACTTATTGATAGGACGGACAAGACTTAATAAATATTATCTCTCTAATTCATCAAAATCTCTATCTTAACCTAAATAGGGTTTGTGAAACGCTTGGTTAAGGTTTGATTTGATCTTACTAGAGTTCAACAAATGATTGGGTAAGGTTATAGTGTGTCGAATGGTTATGAAATGATTATAAAAGCACTTTCCTTTATCAATCTCATTTATTGATGAAATATTTTCTGCTTTCATCATACGTGTAATACCCTATATATTTATTTAAATAAAGGGATTTTTAAATAGTGTTATTAACAATTACTTATGCATTATATTATATTTGTGTTAATATCATTATTTTAGGGTTATCAATATATGCGAGTATTATTTACTTAATGTCTAGAATTTCATTGTCTATTATTATCATTATTATTATTATTATTACTATTTTAAATTATATTAAATTTTAGGGCTATATATGTGTTTCCATGTACATGCACATATACATATTTATATATATATGAGTGTATATGTTCATACTTATATATATATATATATATATATATATATATATATATACCAATATTTACCTATATACACACATACATGCATAATAATATATTAATATATATATATATATATTAATGGTTTATAATATAATAGATATATATATGTACATGTGAAAGAGGGACCAAAACGGAATCAAAAGCAAAAGAAAAAGCAAGAAAAAAAAAACAAATAAAACATAAGCTTCTCGAGCCTTGCACCTTCTCCTTCATCATCCCTCACCACCTCTCCCTTCATTCTGGTATGATTCTATAATTATTTTTGGATTCTTGATGTTTGTTAGGACTTCAATTTTTAGTGTTGTCCTTCCTTACGAATTTGAATGTCTTGTGAGCAATTTTATTTACTATATTTTTATTGTTGCTCCCTTGTTGGAATTTTGTGCACTTGTCGTTGCTTTTTTTTTTTTTTTTGAAGTTTAAAGTTTTGTAAAAGATTTCATTTGCTTGAATTCAATGTCTTTAATACTGCTCTGTTTTTTGTTGAATTTGAATCTTGGACAGCTTTGAAACACATTGGCCTTTAGGTTGTTTTCTTGAGGTTATTAGTGAATGTTATTAATTTTAGAACTCAAATTATAATTTTTGTGATTTTATACTATTTTTATAAATATTTTTGAGTTTATGCCAAATTTGATTTGTAGGTTAAATAATATTTTTGGTAGAAAATTTGTTGGTTGATTAAATGTTTTAATTATATTAGGAAGATTTATTTTGAGAAAATGAATTTTTGGCATGATTATATAATTTTAAGGAATTATTTTTAGTATTAATAGCACATTATGTAATTTATGTATTTTAGGGGTAAAAAATGTAATTTTACGCTAAATATAGTTATATATATGTAATATCCCGTGTTTTTTTTAAATATTTTTACACTGTACCGGGATATGCAGTATTAATAAATTTTGAATATATGTGAGATATTTTTACGAGTTAATATGTATTTAAAATCTATTTTAATTACTGAGTATTATTTTCAGTGTTTTACGTAAAATTTTCCCGGGACTTGCATTTTCGGGAAAATTTTCACGTAAATATTTTAATATTAATTATTTTAAATATATTTTCGGACTTGCATGAACTCATGCGTATTTTTAAATTATTAAATAAAGTCTATGTGTGTGTATATTTATTTAATTAGGGTTTAATGTATTACCCTAATATTTTATTATTTATTTATTTATTTATTGTTATTTAATTATTTTATTTATTATTAAATTATTTTATTAATATTTAATTATTTTATTTTCTTTTTCTTTTTCTTTTTTTCTTTTTTTCATTTTCTTTTCATTTTCTTTCTTTTCTTTTCTTTCTTTTTCTTTTTCTTCTTCTTCTTCTTCTTTTCTTCTCTCCCGCGCGCCCGACCACCATCCCTCACCGTCTGCAACTCCGGCCACCTACCGTCGGTGTGCCTCCCGGCTTGCCACCGCCGTTCCCAGCCGTCCCCCGCCGCCAGCAGCTCCCTTCCCCGGCGCCGGCAGCTCCATTCTTCCTCTTTTGGCCGAAATCTTCCCTTCACCGTTTCTCCCTCCTCCGGCCACCGTTTTCGACACCGCTTGTCTTCATCGACTCCTTGAGGTCCGGTGAGTGTGATTCTAGCTTTGGTTTGAGCTAAAATGGTCTAGAATTGCTTAGGTTTCGAATTTTTAATTTCAGTCACATTAGGGTTTTCGAATTTTTTGAGCTTCGAATTGGATGATTCATGAAAACTCCCTTCACAAATGTTGTTCCTAGTAGCTTAATCTACATGTTTGAATTTTTGTATAATTTTTGGAGATTTTTTGGATTTTTTGGTATTTTTGAATATTTTAATATTATTTTCTAATTTTCGGAAATTAATTATTTAAATTATGAAATTGGAGTTTATGGTTGAATTAGGTGTTTAAATGAATTATAGGAATTTATTTGGAATTTTTATGAATTTCTAAATATTTATTTTGAATTATTGAAGTTTATGTGATTTTGAGAAAATTAGGTTAAATGTGTTTTATTTGAATTTAATTTGTTAATTGAGTTTAATTATTGATATTATTGATAAATATGTTGAGAAATTTAATTTTGGATAATTGTATAATTTTTGGTGAATTTTTGAAGTAATTTAAGTATATTTATATATATAGGGGTATTTTGGTAATTTTACCCTAAATTGCCTAAAAATGTAATTTAATTGGTTTTAATAGTTATTTAAGGTATAAAAATGATTTCTATAAATTATCTAGTATTTTTAACTAATTAAAACTATTTTTCGGGAATTATTTTCAATTATATATATAATATACGGTTTTTCTAATAAAATGAGTTTTATCGGTTTTTACAGTGTTTTAAGGTTAATTATGTAATTTTTACCTATGAGATGTATTTCTATGTTGTAAGGATATTTTTGGTATTTTCTGGAATTATTCTGTGTTGTGGACCCCGGTCGGTAGATTGTAGTCTGGAGTCCGACCGAGGGGTTGTGGTTTATGTTGAGCTTGTATTTCAAAGTGTGTTTCTTTGCAGGGTCGGCTCTACTCTTTTGAGTAGAGAGATGTCCATTTTACAGGGGAGGTTCTGTCGAATTTTTGATAGAATTCTCGTAAAACGTGATATCCAGTCGAACCCTAATTCTGTTTCCATACTTAAATACTCTAGATTGAATTCTAGGATTTTCTGTTAGGGTTTATTCTGATGTCTATTATTTATTGTTTGTTTAGTTGCGCCGAGACCGAGGGCTAGTGGACCAGGCCCGTCGGACCTGTCTCGTGGAGCGCATTAGGTGAGTTACTATACTATATATATATGCTTAGGATGCATGATTTAGAAATGCATGTTTTATGTTGATTAAATATGCATAAATAATTTGATTATTTCTTAAGTTTACATTAAGTATATTTTTGGTTTATCTTTGGTATATAATAAATTGTACACATGTTTTGTTAATAAAATATATTTAAAATGTTTTTAAATATATTTTTAATTTAATTTAAAATTTGATTGGATTTATTTGACGTATATATACTCGAAATATACCTGGTTTACTTTTGGTATATTTTCGGTATATATATGGTTTATATTGTTATTTTATTTAAATTCATGCAACATCTATTTTTGTGAATGAATGTTTTATATTTAATGATGAAGGATATCAATAAAACGTGCTACCTAGTGGGCAGCACTAGGACCGAGTACGTACCGGTACGCCTATAGCTTTAGGCTATATTACTAACTATTTGTGGATATTGATTTGATGTGATTATTGATATATGTGAGATGTGGTTTGTGGGTGTGATTGCTGGAGCTCGATTGACCAAGTGTCTCGGGGCCAATCACACTGGCAGTCAGACTGCTGGAGCTCGGTTGACTTAGTGTCTCGGGGCCAGTCTACTGTCTAAATGGATTAAGTGGATATATTTGGAATAAGTGAGCCTGTATGGCTAGAGTGTTGTTTAACACTATTTCTGAGGTTGCGATATTCTAGGGTTCTATGTGATCCTTCATAAAAGATGATTTTCAATAAAATATATATAAATGATTTTTCCGCATCTGTGTGTATTTGCCTGTATATATACATATTATATATATATATATATACTATTGACTGCATGCATTGTCATTTAGTATGTATGTATATATATTATAGTAATTCACTCAGTGAGGTCTGACTCCCCTCCGTTGACTATTTTTCAGGAGAGTCAACTTCTTCAGACCTCAGTAGCAGGTCGATACACCGGATTTCTTCTGCCCCGGCTTCTTTATGTAAATTGTCTACTTGAGTCTTATTTATTTTATCTAGACACTGCAGTAGTTGTGAATTAAAGTGTTGAATTTCATGTATTTTATTTTAAAGAGATGTATTATGTTGGAACTAGATTTGTATTAAAGAGATTATATATTTATGAGATGGGATTTTGATTAAATCCAGTGATGAAAACGATATTATGATATTATGATTTTTATTTCCGCTGCATATTATATTGTTATTATTGTTATTGCATGATTTATTTTATTTTTAGGCTTGCTACGGGTTCCGGATTCGAAAGAATTCCCGTTCCCTAGCGCCGGTCATGGCCCTTGTTTTGGGTCGTGACAAAGTTGGTATCAGAGCAGAGTTCTGTGTCAGGGCTTAGTTATGTGAGTTGTGGCCCTAGTTTTAAAGTTGTGTTTTCGATTGGACTACTGCAGTGTATTAGGTTCGAGTATGTCTTGATGAGTATTCCTTGCTGTAGTTTTCAGCGTTATTCCTCCGTTGTCTGTTTTGTCTGAATTTTTCCATTTGTCTTTTCAGAATGAGGAGGCGAGCGCATATCGCTCCACCGGTCGTTGAGGCCGAGGATGATGAGTCTTTTCAGGATGAGGTTTTACCTCCTGAGCAGCCAGTTAGACGTAGAGGTCGTGGCAGAGGTAGACCTCGAGGAGCGGCAGGTCGCCGTAGGCAGAGAGAGTTACAGGACGAGGAGCCTGTTGAGCCTGAGTTTGATGTTCCTGTTCCTCCGGTTGTTCAGCCTGCCTATCAGCAGGGTATGTCTGACCCTGAGGCAGCTTTGTTCTATGCCCGAGTTGGCAGGATTACGTTTGATGGTACTTCTGATCCTTTAGATTTTCTGCATGCGATTGAGACTAGGACTCGGACTGCTCATACCGAGTACCAGCGGATCATGATTGTAGAGTTGTCTATCGAGGGACTAGCTTTAGATTGGTTCATTCAGATGATCCAGCCCTACATGATGACGATGACCTGAGCTCAGTTTCGAGAGTGATTCATGAGGAGATTCTGTCCAGAGCCTCTTCGTTTGAGCTATCATCTTCGTTTGACTAGTATTTCTCATGGAGATCGATCTGTAGAGGAGTATACCCGAGAGTTTCTTCGTTTGGGTAGATATGCTGAGGATCTGATGTGAGATCAGTATTTCGCTGTTACTACGTACGTTACTGGTTTGGGTTCAGCTTTTGCTAGTATGCCTACAGCAGGTCTTACTCTTGAGTCTGTGATTGAGCTGGCTAAATAGATCGAGCTGAGATTAGCTAGGCAGGGAGCGATGCCTGATTATTACCAGTTGGGAGTTCAGTCAAGTGGATTGCAGGCTACTCTGTATTCGAGTTTTCATGTAGGTTCGAGTAGTCAGCAGCGAGGTTCGACTCAGCAGAGTCAGAGACAGCAGCAGCGAGTGCATCGGAGCAGTAGACATGGCCGTGGAGGTCAGCGTAGATCGTTCAGATTTGGGTCAGGTGCTTCGAGCAGCAGCAGTGGTCGTAGTTCTGGATCAGCGGCCAGTGTTTGTCAGACTTGTGGTAGAGTCCATCAGGGACCGTGTTATCTGACACCGCTGACATGTTTCAGATACGGGCAGACAGGACATTTTGCCAGATCGTGTCCTTATTCCGGGTATCAGTAGCAGCAGATTCCGCGATTCCCACAGCAGTCGATTGCTAGTGCAGCACCCGTGCCATTTCAGTTACCACCAGCCCAGCATCAGAGTTCCACTTAGTTTGTTCCACATTAGAGTCGTGGTAGAGGTACTAGAGGAGGTGCCAAAGGTGTTGGCCAGGCTTCTACCAGTCAGCAGGGAGGTCGAGGTCAGGCCAGAGTTTTTCATCTTACTCAGCAGGATGCTCAGGCATCTAATGCAGTCGTGGTAGGTATTGTTTCTATTTGTTACTTGGATGCTTGGGTTTTGTTTGATCCGGGTGCCACGCATTCATTTGTTTCTCCTATTTTTGCTTCTAAATCTTGTTGGCAAGCTTCGAGGATGGCTTTTCCTTTGTCTGTTGCCACTCCTCTGAGCGATCCCTTGGACGTCGATATCGTTCTTTCTGGTTATCTAGTTCTCGTGGGAGATAGAGAACTACCCGCTGATTTGATTTTGTTGGATGTGATGGTGTTTGATGTTATTTTGGGAATGGATTGGTTATCTCAGCACTTTGCCGTGGTAGATTACAGGAATAAGGAGGTGACTTTCAGAATTCCTGGTGAAGTAGAGTTTAAGTTTGTTGGTGATAGGAGTTCAGCACCTCAGAATCTTATGTCTGCTATTACAGCTAGGAAGTTGTTGAGGAAAGGTTGTCAGGGATATTTGGCATTGGTCAGGGATACTTCAGTGGAGAAGTTGTCACTCACAGATGTTCCGGTTGCTTGTGAGTTTCCTGATATTTTTCCCGAGGAGTTGCCAGGTTTACCACCTCATAGAGAGATTGAGTTCTGTATAGATGTGGTACTAGGTACTACTCCTATATCTATGCCACCCTATCATATGGCTCCTGCAGAGTTGAGAGAGTTGAAGGAGCAGTTGCAAGAGTTATTGGATAAAGGTTTTATCAGACCTAGTGTTTCTCCTTGGGGTGCACCAGTCCTATTTATGAAGAAGAAGGATGGTACCTTGAGACTGTGCATTGACTACAGAGAGTTGAATAAGGTGACAGTGAAGAACAAGTATCCTCTCCCGAGGATAGATGATTTGTTTGATCAGTTACAAGGTGCACAGTTCTTTTCTAAGGTTGACTTGAGGTCGGGTTATCATCAGTTGCGGATCAGTGAATCCGATATTCCTAAGACAGCATTCCGCACTAGATATGGCCATTATGAGTTTCTGGTGATGTCTTTTGGTTTGACTAATGCACCAGCAGCTTTTATGGACCTGATGAACAGAGTATTCAGACCGTATGTGGATCAGTTTGTGGTAGTCTTCATTGATGATATACTAGTATATTCGAGGAGTATGGAAGAGCATGTATATCATTTGAGGATTGTACTACAGACACTGAGAGATCATCAGCTTTATGCTAAATTCTCGAAGTGTGATTTCTGGATGGAGAGTGTTTCTTTTCTTGGACACGTAGTGTCTAAAGAAGGTATTCAGGTTGATCCACAGAAGATTGAGGCAGTATCTGAGTGGCCTAGACCTACTTCTGTCACTGAGATTCGAAGTTTTCTGGGTTTAGCCGGGTATTATAGGCGATTTGTGCAGGATTTTTCCAGGATAGCAGCCCCTATGACTCGCTTGACTCAGAAGAATGTTAGATTCGAATGGTCAGAAGCTTATGAGAATAGTTTTCAGTTGTTGAAGGAGAAGTTGACCACAGCGCTAATATTAGCTTTGCCTAATAGTGTGGATAAGTTCACAGTTTACTGTGATGCCTCTAGAATTGGTCTTGGTTGTGTGTTGATGCAGAATGGAAGGGTGATAGCCTATGCTTCGAGGTAGTTGAAGAAGCATGAGCAGAACTATCCCACACATGATCTTGAGATGGCTGCAGTGATCTTTGCTTTAAAAATTTGGAGACATTATTTGTACGGGGTGACTTGTGAGATATTTACTGATCACAAGAGCCTTAAGTACATTTTTCAGCAGCGAGATTTGAATTTGAGGCAGAGAAGATGGTTGGAATTTTTTGAAGGATTATGATTGCGAGATTCTTTACCATCCGGGTAAAGCTAATGTGGTAGCAGATGCCTTGAGTAGGAAGTCCTCAGGTAGTCTTGCTCACATCGGTGTTGAGAGGAGACCATTGATCCAGGAATTGCATTTGTTGGTGGATCAAGGTCTGATGATGAAGATTAGTAGATCAGGTGGACTGCTAGCTCAGTTTAAAGTACGATCTGTACTGAGGGATAGGATTAAAGCAGCTCAGAGCCGAGATCCTATTCTGGAAGAGCTTGTAGAGAATGTCAGAGCAGGAAAGTTCACTGATTTCACCACTCGATGATGATGGTGTGTTATGGATCAGTGGTAGATTGTGTGTTCCTGATGTGGATGATTTGAGAGAGGAGATTTTAGAGGAAGCACATTCTACACCCTACAGCGTTCATCCAGGTGTTACTAAGATGTACCACAGTATCAGAGATCTATACTAGTGGGATGGATTGAAGAAGGATGTCGCTGATTATGTTGCTAAGTGCTTGACGTGTCAGCAAGTGAAAGCCGAACATCAGAAGCCTTCTGGGAAGCTTCAGCCTCTTCCTATTCCCAAGTGGAAGTGGGAAAGGATAGCTATGGATTTTGTGGTCGGTTTACCTCGTTCGAAGGATGGATTCGATTCCATCTGGGTGATCGTAGAAAGATTGACGAAGTCTGCACATTTCTTGCCCTGTGAAAGCCACATATTCAGTTGCTAGATTGGCGAAGTTGTACGTGAAGCATATTGTGTGCCTTCATGAAGTACCTGTGTCCATTGTGTCAGATAGAGGGTTCGGTGTTTACTTCTCATTTTTGGCAGAAGTTGCAAGAAGCGATGGGCACTAGGTTGGATTTCAGTACTGCTTTTCATCCTCAGATAGATGGTCAGTCTGAGAGGACGATCCAGACACTGGAAGATATGTTGAGGATGTGTGTCTTGGATTTAGGAGGTAGCTGGGATGATCATTTGTCACTCATTGAGTTTGCATATAATAATAGCTACCATAGCAGTATTGGTATGGCACCGTATGAGGCATTGTATGGAAGGAAGTGTAGATCCCCGTTGTGTTGGGATGAGATTGGTGAGAGAGCTTTGACTGGACCAGAGATGGTTCAGGATGCTACAGAGAAAGTCGTCATGATCAAGCGCAGATTAGAGACCGCAGTTAGCAGATAGAAGAGTTATGCGGATCCTAGGCGCAGAGATGTGGAGTTCCAGGCTGGAGATTTCGTTTTTCTGAAAGTATCTCCGATGAAGGGGGTGATAAGATTTGGCAGGAAGGGTAAGTTAGCACTGAGATACATTGGACCGTTTGAGATTCTTGAGAGAGTTGGCACTGTTGCATATCGGTTGGATTTGCCTCCGAGTATGTCACAGGTGCATCAAGTATTTCATATCTCGATGTTGAGGAAGTATATCTCAGACCCTTCACACGTGTTGCAGCTCGACAGTGTGGAAGTGAGTGAAGATTTGACGTTTGTGGAAGAACCTGTGGCGATCGTTGATTTTCAAGTTCGACAGTTGAGATCGAAGCAGATTCCGATGGTCAAGGTTCTGTGGCGTAGCGACAGAGTTGAAGAGCATATGTGGGAGACTGAAGCTGAGATGCGAGCTTCTTACCCGTATCTCTTTCCTTCTTGATCTTATCTTCTGGAATTCGGGGACGAATTCTTGTAAGGGGGGGAAGACTGTAATATCCCGTGTTTTTTTTAAAATATTTTTACACTGTACCGGGATATGCAGTGTTAATAAATTTTGAATATATGTGAGATATTTTTATGAGTTAATATGTATTTAAAATCTATTTTAATTACTGAGTATTATTTTCAGTGTTTTACGTAACGTAAAATTTTCCCGGGACTTGCATTTTCGGGGAAATTTTCATGTAAATATTTTAATATTAATTATTTTAAATATATTTTCGGACTTGCATGAACTCATGCGTATTTTTAAATTATTAAATAAAGTATATGTGTGTGTATATTTATTTAATTAGAGTTTAATGTATTACCCTAATATTTTATTATTTATTTATTTATTTATTGTTATTTAATTATTTTATTTATTATTAAATTATTTTATTATTATTTTATTAATATTTAATTATTTTATTTTATTTTTCTTTTTCTTTTTTTCTTTTTCTTTTCTTTTTCTTTCTTTACTTTTCTTTCTTTTTCTTTTTCTTTTTCTTCTTCTTCTTTCCTTCTCTCCCGCGCGCCCGACCACCATCCCTCACCGTCTGCAACTCCGACCACCTATCGTCGATGTGCCTCCCGGCTTGCCACCGCCGTTCCCAGCCGTCCCCCGCCGCCAGCAGCTCCCTTCCCCGGCGCCGGCAGCTCCATTCTTCCTCTTTTGGCCAAAATATTCCCTTCGCCGTTTCTCCCTCCTCCGGCCACCGTTTTCAACACCGCCGGTCTTCATCGACTCCTTAAGGTCCGGTGAGTGTGATTCTAGCTTTGGTTTGAGCTAAAATGGTCTAGAATTGCTTAGGTTTCGAATTTTCAATTTCTATCACATTAGGGTTTTCGATTTTTTTGAGCTTCGAAATGGATGACTCATGAAAAATCCCTTCACAAATGTTGTTCCTAGTAGCTTAATCTACATGTGTGAATTTTTGTAGAATTTTTGGAGATTTTTTGGATTTTTTGGTATTTTTGAATATTTTAATATTATTTCTAATTTTCGGAAATTAATTATTTAAATTATGAAATTGGAGTTTATGGTTGAATTAGGTGTTTAAATGAATTATAGGAATTTATTTGGAATTTTTATGAATTTCTAAATATTTATTTTGAATTATTGAAGTTTATGTGATTTTGAGAAAATTAGGTTAAATGTGTTTTATTTGAATTTAATTTGTTAATTGAGTTTAATTATTGATATTATTGATAAATATGTTGAGAAATTTAATTTTGGATAATTGTATAATTTTTGGTGAATTTTTGAAGTAATTTAAGTATATTTATATATATAGGGGTATTTTGGTAATTTTACCCTAAATTGCCTAAAAATGTAATTTAATTGGTTTTAATAGTTATTTAAGGTATAAAAATGATTTCTATAAATTATCTAGTATTTTTAACTAATTAAAACTATTTTTCGGGAATTATTTTCAATTATATATATAATATACGGTTTTTCTAATAAAATGAGTTTTATCGGTTTTTACAGTGTTTTAAGGTTAATTATGTAATTTTTACCTATGAGATGTATTTCTATGTTGTAAGGATATTTTTGGTATTTTCTGGAATTAATCTGTGTTGTGGACCCCGGTCGGTAGATTGTAGTCTGGAGTCCGACCGAGGGGTTGTGGTTTATGTTGAGCTTGTATTTCGAAGTGTGTTTTTTTGCAGGGTCGGCTCTACTCTTTTGAGTAGAGAGATGTCCGTTTTACAGGGGAGGTTCTACCGAATTTTTGATAGAATTCTCGTAAAACGTGATATCCAGTCGAACCCTAATTCTGTTTCCGTACTTAAATACTCTAGATTGAATTCTAGGATTTTCTGTTAGGGTTTATTCTGATGTCTATTATTTATTGCTTGTTGCGCCGAGACCGAGGGCTAGTGGACCAGGCCCGTCGGACCTGTCTCGTGGAGCGCATTAGGTGAGTTACTATACTATATATATATGCTTAGGATGCATGATTTAGAAATGCATGTTTTATGTTGATTAAATATGCATAAATAATTTGATTATTTCTTAAGTTAACATTAAGTATATTTTTGGTTTATTTTTGGTATATAATAAATTGTACACATGTTTTGTTAATAAAATATATTTAAAATGTTTTTAAATATATTTTTAATTTAATTTAAAATTTGATTGGATTTATTTGACGTATATATACTCGAAATATACCTGGTTTACTTTTGGTATATTTTCGGAATATATATGGTTTATATTGTTATTTTATTTAAATTCATGCAACATCTATTTTTGTGAATGAATGTTTTATATTTAATGATGAAGGATATCAATAGAACGTGCTACCTAGTGGGCAGCACTAGGACCGAGTACGTACCGGTACGCCTATAGCTTTAGGCTATATTACTAACTATTTATGGATATTGATTTGATGTGATTATTGATATATGTGAGATGTGGTTTGTGGGTGTGATTACTGGAGCTCGGTTGACCAAGTGTCTCGGGGCCAATCACACTGGCAGTCAGACTGCTGGAGCTCGGTTGACTTAGTGTCTCGGGGCCAGTCTACTGTCTAAATGGATTAAGTGGATATATTTGGAATAAGTGAGCCTGTATGGCTAGAGTGTTGTTTAACACTATTTCTGAGGTTGCGATATTCTAGGGTTCTATGTGATCCTTCATAAAAGATGATTTTCAATAAAATATATATAAATGATTTTTCTGCATCTGTGTGTATTTGCCTGTATATATATATATATACTATTGATTGCATGCATTGTCATTTAGTATGTATGTATATATATTATAGTAATTCACTCAGTGAGGTCTGACTCCCCTCCGTTGACTATTTTTCAGGAGAGTCAACTTCTTCAGACCTCAGTAGCAGGTCGATACGCCAGATTTCTTCCGCCCCGGCTTCTTTATGTAAATTGTCTACTTGAGTCTTATTTATTTTATCTAGACACTGCAGTAGTTGTGAATTAAAGTGTTGAATTTCATGTATTTTATTTTAAAGAGATGTATTATGTTGGAACTAGATTTGTATTAAAGAGATTATATATTTATGAGATGGGATTTTGATTAAATCCAGTGATGAAAATGATATTATGATATTATGATTTTTATTTCCGCTGCATATTATATTGTTATTATTGTTATTGCATGATTTATTTTATTTTTAGGCTTGCTATGGGTTCCGGATTCGAAAGAATTCCCGTTCCCTAGCGCCGGTCATGGCCCCTGTTTTGGGTCGTGACAATATATTTTTTAATTAGTTGTATTAATATTTAAGGGGTTTAGACAATTTTTATAAATTAATTGGTATTTTTACCTAAGTAGTGTAAATTTTAAATATTAAATCCCAAATATTATATATATAATACATTTTAATGGATTTTAAATTAGGGTATAATTATATTTTGACGAAGGAATACAAATTTAGTTATTTAATTTTGAATAATTGAGATTTTATATATTTTTTTTCTATTTTTAGTATATGTGCATGTGAAATATGTATTTTGAGAAATAAGTGTTATTAATTCTCGATATTTTGGTGAGTTGTGAACTCGATCGAGGTTAAGTGTAGTTTTGGGAGCCCGACTCGAGTGTGGATGTTGTGGATATTGAAGTGCATTTTCTATGCAGGTTTGGCTCTACCTTTGGTAGAGAGATATCCGTTTTACAAAGGAGACTCTACCAAAATTTTGATAGATTTTCTCGTAAAACATGATATTCGTAAAATTTCTACCGTTAGTTAGGTTATGTCCTGTCTATTGAGTTTTTGTCTGATTTTCCTCGAGTCAGCCTGGAATTTCATTTTTTTGTTGATTGTTGATTTCAATTCGATTTGTTATTTTCTTTTAGAGCATTTCGGAGCAGAAGCTGTGAGACCGAGGCAGACGTGTGGTTGTCAGCCTTCACATTCATCCTGTAAGTCGATAGAATGATCTGTGCGTGTGTTTTAATTAACAAATGCGTGCCCTCATATTTTAATATTGATTATATGGTTTATTTAATTTAATGCTGTTATTTAATATTTAAACGCATTTTATTTAATTAAAATCGATTTTGAGAAATTTTGGTAGAACGGGCTACCTGGTGGGCTTCACCAGGACTATGTGCACATGGTAGAGATTGAGAGATGGATCCGTAATATATATGATTGGTGAATGCTAAACTGGGATGGGTAGTTGGTAGAAGCCTTTGCTCTCGGGGACCGCTAGTGATTGTAAGGTCGATAATGGACTGGGATGGGTGCCTCAATCGATGCCTTTGCTCTCGGGGACCGCCAGTGCCATATATTTGGATTAAGTGAATGACTACGACTTGGTGCCTCGGTTGATGCCTTTGCTCTCGGGGACCGGTAGGAATAAGTGGGCCCAGTTGGCCATTTAGATTTTTGGGTTTAGGGTTCTACCGAGATTTTTCAAAAACTATATTTATACATTATAAGTTATTTTCACTACAAATATATATAGTTTTCAAAAAGGTTTTCAAATCGTACAACTCTTTTTATTGACTTACTCAGTGAGGTCTGATTCCCCTCAATTTATTTTTTTCAGGAGCTTGGGAGTTCGACCTCAGACTACCTCCACGCTGGGTTTCTTCTTTACCGGCTATTTTATGTAGGTCATTGTAAGTTGTACTGTGTGTTAATCTAGGTTGCTGCCGTAGTATATGCATTAAAGATTTGTATGGTTTAAACATAATTGTGTAATTTATTTGTGTAAACCACGCTTATGTATAAGATTCAAATTCGATTTATAATATGAGATGTTAAAAAACATTATTATTTAAACAGTTGAATTTGTTTAATTTGAGAAAAATCAGTTTGATAATGTGTTCTATTTTAAAATAAAGTTTTAAATTGAAAGGAGTTGTTTACTTTTTCTTTAAGGCTTACTACGGGTTTCGGGGGCCTTATGCCTTCCCATTCCCTAATGCCGGTCACATGCCCTCGGGTTCGGGTCATGACAAAGTTGGTATCAAAGCATAAGTTCGATTAATTATCCATGTCTATCTTTCTATGTAACTACTGCAGCTTTAGGGTTTCATTAGACCCAGTACATCGCCTTGGGGTGCTCTGGTGTTGTTCGTGAAGAAGAAGGATGGTAGTCTTTGCCTTTGTATCGACTACAGGCAGTTGAATAAGGTCACCATCAAGAACAAGTACCCCACTTTCGAGGATCGATGATCTATTTGATCAACTTCAAGGTGCTACATGCTTCTCTAAAATAGATCTGAGATCTGGGTATCATCAGTTGAGAATCAGAAGAGGTGATGAGCCCAAGACAGCCTTTCGAACAAGATATGGCCATTATGAGTTTTTAGTAATGTCCTTTGGGTTGACTAATGCCCCAGCAGCCTTTATGGACTTGATGAATCGGGTATTCAGGCCATACTTGGATCGGTTTGTGATAGTTTTCATTGACGATGTCTTGGTTTATTCCAAGAGTGAGGCCGAGCATGTGATGCATCTGAGAAGGGTGCTTCAGACTTTAAGGGAGCACAGGTTGTATGCCAAATTCTCAAAGTGCGAGTTATGGTTACATCAAGTGGCATTTTTAGGCCACGTGGTTTCTAAAGATGGCATACAGGTGGACCCTAAAAAGATAAAGGCTATTACGGAGTGGCCAAGGCCAACTACAGTTAGGGAAGTACGGAGTTTCCTGGGTCTAGCAGGCTATTACAGAAGATTTGTGAAGGACTTCTCTAGAATTGCTGTACCTTTGACAAGGTTGACCCAGAAGAGTGTTAAGTTTGTATGGATAGACAAATGTGAAGAGCACTTTTAGTTATTGAAGAACTTGTTGACGTCGGCTCCAATTCTAACTTTACCCTCTGGGAATGAAGGTTATACATTGTATTATGATGCTTCCAGAGTAGGATTGGGATGTGTGTTAATGCAAAATGGCCAAGTGATTGCTTATGCTTCAAGGCAGTTGAAGAAGCACGAGCAGAACTATCCTACTCACGATCTGGAGATGGCAGCCGTGGTGTTTGCTTTGAAAATATGGGGGCATTACTTGTACGGAGTGACGTGTGAGATATACACTGATCACAAGAGCTTGAAATATATTTTCTAGCAGAGGGACTTGAATCTGAGGCAGAGGAGATGGATGGAACTCCTTAAGGATTATGATTGTTCCATTTTATACCATCCAAGCAAAGCGAATGTTGTCGTGGATGCCTTTAGTAGAAAATTAGTAGGAGTCTTGCCCATATTAGCTCAAAGAGAAGGCCCATTATCAAGGAGTTGCATGGGTTGATTGATCAGGGGTTGCAGATGAAAGTTACCCGAAAGTGCCTTTTAGCTCAATTCAATGTACGATTAGTATACTTGGATCGGGTTAAGGCAGCTCAGAGTAGAGACCCACAGTTACAGAGAATTATGTATGAAGTGCAACAAGGGCAGTCACGGGACTTTATGATTGACAGAGAAGGTGTATTGCGGTTGGGCACTAGGATTTATGTGCCAGATGTTGATGATTTGAGGAAGGAGATTATGGAAGAAGCACATTTTTCTGCATATAGTGTTCATCCGGGTTCTACCAAGATGTATCATAACTTGAATGGTACATATTGGTGGAATGGAATGAAGAAGGACATTGCAGAGTTTGTATCCAGGCACTTGACTTGCCAGCAAGTAAAGCTTGAACATCAGAGACCCTCGAGACTGTTATAACCCATGCCGATTCCTGAATGGAAATGGGATATGATAGCCATGGATTTCGTGACTGGGCTACCTCAGACTACTGGAAGTTATGACGCTATTTGGGTGATTGTTGATAGGTTGACTAAGTCAGTACACTTTCTACCTATAAAGAAGACGTACTCTACTGATAGACTGGTAAGACTTTATGTCAATAGGATTGTTTGTCTACATGGAGTGCCTATGAGCATAGTGTCGGATAGAGGAGCCACCTTTACCTCAGTCTTTTAGTAAGAATTACACAAGGCCTTGGGTACCAGATTGGATTTTAGTATGGCCTTCCACCCTCAGACAAATGGTCAGTCAGAGAGGACCATCCAGACGTTAGAAGATATGCTGAGGATGTGTGTAATGGATTTTGGAGAACAATGGGATTCACACTTGCCATTGATTTAGTTTGCTTATAATAACAGCTATCATGCTAGCATCGAGATGGCTCCGTATAAGGCACTATATGGTAGGAAGTGTAGATCACCTTTATGTTGGGAGATTGGTGAAAAGCAGTTAACGGGACCAGAGTTGGTGCAGATCACTTCAGAGAAAGTCCCCATTATACAACAACGATTGAAGACAGCCTTCAGCAGATAAAAGAGCTATGCTGACCCTAGGAGGAAGGATGTATCCTTCATGGTTGGAGACATCGTGTTCCTGAAAGTGTCTCCAATGAAAGGAGTTATGAGATTTGGCAAGAAGGGTAAGCTAGCTCCTAGATAAATTGGACCGTTTGAGATTCGGTCTAGAGTGGGTGAAGTGGCGTATAGGCTGGTGTTACTGCCATAACTGTCAAGAATTCATCTTGTATTTCATGTATCCATGCTGAGGAAATACGTCCCTGATCCGTCTCATGTGTTGCAACCTCAAACCGTAGAGCTTAGCGACGATCTAACTTACGAGGAGTACCCAATGGCGATTGTAGATTGCCAAATCTGACAGCTGCGGACTAAGGAGATACCGATGGTGAAGGTGCTATGGAGTAACCATTCCACAGAGGATTGCACTTGGGAAACTGAAGCCGAGATGCGAGTTTCGTTCCCGTATCTCTTTCCCTCTTAGCCTTGTAATTCTTCTTTTCTTTCTTTTCTTGAATTCGAAGACGAATTCATATAAGGAGGGGAGACTGTAATACCCTATATATTTATTTAAATATAGTGTTATTAATAATTACTTATGCATTATATTATATTTATGTTAATATCATTATTTTAGGGTTATCAATATATGCGAGTATTATTTACTTAATGTCTAGAATTTCATTGTCTATTATTATCATTATTATTATTATTATTGCTATTTTAAATTATATTAAATTTTATGGCTATATATGTGTTTCCATGTACATGCACATATACATATTTATATATATATATGTGTGAATATGTTCATACTTAAATATATATATATATATATACCAATATTTACCTATATACACACATACATGCATAATAATATATATATATATATATATATATATATATATATATATATATATATATATATATATATATATATATATATATATATATATATATATATATATATATATATATATATATATATTAATGGTTTATAATATAATAGATATATATATGTACATGTGAAAGAGGGACCAAAACGGAATCAAAAGCAAAAGAAAAAGCAAGAAAAAAAAAACAAATAAAACATAAGCTTCTCGAGCCCTGCACCTTCTCCTTCATCATCCCTCACCATCTCTCCCATCATTCTGGTATGATTCTATAATTATTTTTGGATTCTTGATGTTTGTTAGGACTTCAATTTTTAGTGTTGTCCTTCCTTACGAATTTGAATGTCTTATGAGCAATTTTATTTACTGTATTTTTATTGTTGCTCCCCTTGTTGGAATTTTGTACCCTTGTCGTTGCTTTTTTTTTTTTCAAGTTTAAAGTTTTGTAAAAGATTTTGTTTGCTTGAATTCAATGTCTTTAATACTGCTCTGTTTTTTATTGAATTTGAATCTTGGACAGCTTTGAAACACATTGGCCTTTAGGTTGTTTTCTTGAGGTTATTAGTGAATGTTATTAATTTTAGAACTCAAATTATAATTTTTGTGATTTTATACTATTTTTATAAATATTTTTGAGTTTATGCCAAATTTGATTTGTAGGTTAAATAATATTTTTGGGAGAAAATTTGTTGGTTGATTAAATGTTTTAATTATATTAGGAAGATTTATTTTGAGAAAATGAATTTTTGGCATGATTATATAATTTTAAGGAATTATTTTTAGTATTAATAGCACATTATGTAATTTATGTATTTTAAGGGTAAAAAATGTAATTTTATGCTAAATATAGTTATATATATATTTTAATTAGTTTTATTAATATTTAAGGGGTTTAGACAATTTTTATAAATTAATTGGTATTTTTACCTAAGTAGTGTAAATTTTAAATATTAAATCCCAAATATTATATATATAATACATTTTAATGGATTTTAAATTAGGGTATAATTATATTTTGATGAAGGAATACAAATTTAGTTATTTAATTTTGAATAATTGAGATTTTATATATTTTTGTCTATTTTTAGTATATGTGCATGTGAAATATGTATTTTGAGAAATAAGTGTTATTAATTCTCGATATTTTGTTGATTTGTGATCTCGGTCGAGGTTAAGTGTAGTTTTGGGAGCTCGACTCGAGTGTGGATGTTGTGGATATTAGAAGTGCATTTTCTATGCAGGTCTGACTCTACCTTTGGTAGAGAGATATCCATTTTATAGAGGAGACTCTACCAAAATTTCGGTAGATTTTCTCATAAAATGTGATATTCGTAAAATTTCTACCGTTAGTTAAGTTATGTCCTGTCTATCGAGTTTTTGTCTGATTTTCCTCGAGTCAGCCTGGAATTTCATTTTTTTGTTGATTGTTGATTTCGATTCCTTAGTCATGTTTTAAAAGTTGATTTGTTATTTTCTTTTAGAGCATTTTGGAGCAGAAGCTGTGAGACCGAGGTAGACGCGTGGTCGTCAATCTTCACATTCATCCTGTAAGTCGATAGAATGATCTGTGTGTGTGTTTTAATTAACAAATGTGTGCCCTCATATTTTAATATTGATTATATGGTTTATTTAATTTAATGATGTTATTTAATATTTAAACGCATTTTATTTAATTAAAATCGATTTTGAGAAATTTTGGTAGAACGGGCTACCTGGTGGGCTTCACCAGGACTATGTGCACATGGTAGAGATTGAGAGATGGATCCGTAATATATATGATTGGTGAATGCTAAGCTGGGACGGGTGCCTCGGTAGAAGCCTTTGCTCTCGGGGACCGCCAGTGATTGTAAGGTCGATACTGGACTAGGATGGGTGCCTCGATCGATGCCTTTGCTCTCGGGGACCGCCAGTGCCATATATTTGGATTAAGTGAATGACTACGACTTGGTGCCTCGGTTGATGCCTTTGCTCTCGGGGACCGGTAGGAATAAGTGGGCCCAGTTGGCCATTTAGATTTTTGGGTTTAGGGTTCTACCGAGATTTTTCAAAAACTATATTTATACATTATAAGTTATTTTCACTACAAATATATATAGTTTTCAAAAAGGTTTTCAAACCGTACAGCTCTTTTTATTGACTTACTCAGTGAGGTCTGATTCCCCTCAATTTATTTTTTTCAAGAGCTTGGGAGTTTGACCTCAGACTACCTCCACGCCGGGTTTCTTCTTCACCGGCTATTTTATGTAGGTCATTGTAAGTTGTACTGTGTGTTAATCTAGGTTGCTGCAGTAGTATATGCATTAAATATTTGTATGGTTTAAACATAATTGTGTAATTTATTTGTGTAAACCACGCTTATGTATAAGATTCAAATTCGATTTATAATATGAGATGTTGAAACACATTATTATTTAAACAGTTGAATTTGTGTAATTTGAGAAAAATCAGTTTGATAATGTGTTCTATTTTAAAATAAATTTTTAAATTGAAAGGAGTTGTTTACTTTTTCTTTAAGGCTTACTACGGGTTTTGGGGGCCTTATGCCTTCCCACTCCCTAGTGCCGATCACGTGCCCTCGGGTTCGGGTCATGACAATACGACTCCAACAATAGTCTAATTGAAACAACATATTCATGAGGAATTAAAATAAAGAAAATAAGGTTGATTGTTGTTGAAACCTTTTTTTTAGAATTTTATGTTTTTTGTTGTTCATTAAAGATGTTTTGTTATTCTTACATGTAGAAATCAGTTCCCTTTTATCATAACTCAATTGTCTAACCACATTCCCATTTTCGTTCAACTTTATTCTATGTAACTGACAGATAATTAATTAATTTGTATTTGGTCTATGGACTAAAAAATTTATTGGCTTTATTAAAACTCTAGATTTAGTATGAATAATTATATTTAATGATAATTTTTAGTATTGTACAAATTTGTGAGATTTTTATTTTTAGAAATTAAATTTAAATTATCTTAATTATTTTTAGGGTAAATTATGATTTCCCCCCAGTGGCTTGGCCTAATACACTACTTCATCTCTGGCATTCTAAAAATATATTTATAAATTCTTGTAATTTTCTCTGTTACACTCTTTAGTGCTTATGTAAGGACTTTTTAATAGTTTATAAAAAAATAAAGGTCAAATAAAGAAAAAAAAACAAAGGGAAAAATCTAAAATACCCATCATTTATTTGTTACTTAAATTAAGATGATGGTGGATTTTATTTTTTATGTGTTTTATTTTACATTATCTTCTCCATCTTAAAAAATAAAAGCTAGGGTTTGTATTGGAGATGGCTTGAGGTGGTTCAAGTAACAATGATGGATGGGAAGGAAGATATTTAAATAAAACTTGCAGGTGTGGGAACCGAGCTGGAATCAGAATTTTAAAATCTGAAGAGAACAAGAACAAGTTGTTCTATTACTATAAAGATAACAAATGTGGCACATTTCTTGGTTAATGCATCCTAGCAGTGATGAAATTTTTGTATAAAAATGTAGATCAATTGAATGCTAGAAACTTATGTTTTTTTAGATGAGTCTATTGTTGATTATTGCATGTTAACATTTATAGTATGAACATATGACATGGTCCATCTGATTTGTGTAAATTTAACTAAATGGCCCTTCTGATTTGTGTAAATTGAAAAAAATCATCCCTCAATTGGTAAATGTTATACTATCTACACCTTTAAAGTCAAAATTACATGACTTATTCCCTCCCTATTTTTTAATGCAAAATAACACCTAATAGTGCAAATATTTGACACATAGCATAAATAAACATACCAAAAAACTAAATAACCAAAACATTGTTAAATAAGCTTGCTTCACATTCATGTAATAGTGATCACTTTTGTACATGATCAGTCAGTGTTTCATGATTAGGTACAATGATCATCAATACATTAGTATATGCCTATAACTAATTATTTACATCCTCCAAAAAGATAAAAAAAATTGCCATTAGATAGAGTTTAATTTGGACATTTTCCATCTGACAAAGTTTAATATGGACATAAGCCAATTTGCTCTATCATGCCACCAAAATATATATTAAAATGCTATAGAGCTAAAAATAAAAGGGTTTAGCACGAACCCAAAATTTTAGCAACTGTGACACTATTTGGGCTTAAAGCCCTAGGGAACACACTACTATATCACAAAGATATAGTGTGGAGATAAAGAGTCACCACCCAAGGTAATAACTGGGACAAATCGAAAGGTGGTACTCGATTCTCTAAAAAAAGCTAGTACCATAACCAAGAGATTCTAGGAACGAAATACTAACTTCTTTCAATCTTGTGTTCATTTAGATTTATTTTATGAATTACTATTTTATTCTTTAATTACATGCAATTTTATTTAAACCCTAATTAAACATCCATCTAACCCAAAAATGCAATAAGTCATAAAATTACATGTAAAAATGCATACAAAAGGCAGCGTCCCTAAGTCTAAACTAGGTTAATTTGTAAAAGTTAGCTAATTCTACATATTTTTATTTACAAATGAAATGGATTGGAAAAAGACCTACATTTTTAATTAATTTTAGTAAACTTAAGTCTATTTAGTTTAATTTAACTAAAGGAATAGTCCTAAGTATACCAAATTTTAAAAAAGAAATTAAATTAATAAGTGCGACTAAATCTAACTGGATTTTAAATTAAGTGATGTGATCCTAAATCTATTTATTTTAAAAGAAATTAAATTAATGGGTTGAGCTAAGTCTAAATTAATTTTAGTTAACCTAAAAATGGGCCTAAGTCTAAATTAATCTAATGCGCCTAAATTGATTTTAATTAATTAACATAAACTATTTTTAAGCCTATTTTTTATTTAATGGGTTTGGACCTATCGTGGTCTTAGGGCCCAAAGAACTAAAAAATCCAAAAACAAAACCCAAATAAAAAATCATAACAAAATTAGATCAAACATAGGATTTATGTGATTTTTTAAAAAAATCGTAAATTAATTTAGATACAACCCTAAATTAATCTAAAGCCACCATTGATTTTAATTGATTTTTACCCAATTGAACCTAAATTACTAATCAATTTTAGTGCAAAGAATATAAAATTCTACTATTTCCTTCTATTGGGGCTATTACAAACTACTGTGAAGAAATTAAAATCAAATTAATTACAACCCAAAATAAAAGAAAATTAAAAGAACACAGAAATCATAAATCCTAAATCCTACGAGGGTTTTACAAATCTTAATTCATGGCATTCCATGGATTCTTCCAATGGTCACTGCCAAAATCTCATATCACCACCTTCACCTCTAGAGTACCACAGAACATCAGTCAAAACAAAAAAATACAAAAAAAAATAATTTGTAACTACTTAATTAAGCAATAAAATAATAAAAAATCAAATCAAGAATAAAAAAAAAGAAAGAGTGGAAGATGCTGTGCAAATATTATTTGAATACCCCTCATATTTGGATTATCACCATTTTGAGATTGACTCTATTATTTTTTCCTTCTTGATCTTCTAAACTTTTAAAAGAAAAGCATGTATTTTTTTCAGTAGCTAATTAGGGTTTTTTCTCTTTGATTTTTTCAGATTTTTCCTCCTTTCTCTCTAGTTAGTTTACTCTCTCTCTCTCTCAGGCTAGCTCGCTAGTGTTTTCACAACCTCCCCTTCTGGCTTTTAAAGCCATACCTATCAACCTCCAACCCCTGTGATCATGTAAGGAGTTGGCTTTTTAATTTTTGAAATCAAGATCAAGAGATAAAGTTTTTTTAAAAAAATCAAAGACTCAGTACGTAGAGACACATAGTGTCCTAGACCAATGAAAAATTAAAAAAAAAACAGAAAATCAACATAAAAAATTACATTTTAGCAAAAATCGGCATTCCAGAATGCCGATTTTGTCACGACCCAAAACAGGGGCCATGACCGGCGCTAGGGAACGGGAATTCTTTCGAATCCAGAACCCGTAGCAAGCCTAAAAAATAAAATAAATCATGCAATAATAATAATAACAATATAATATACAGCGGAAATGAAAATCATAATATCATAATATCATCCATATCAACTAGATTAATTCAAAACTCATCTCATCACATATATATAATCTTTAATACAAATCCAGTTTCAATATAATACATCTCTTTAAAATAAAATACATGAAATCCATTACTGTAATTCACAACTACTGCAGTGTCTAGATAAAATAAATAAGACTCAAGTAGACAATTTACATAAAGAAGCCGGGGCGGAAGAAATCCGGCGTATCGACCTGCTACTGAGGTCTGAAGAAGTTGACTCTCCTGAAAAATAGTCAACGGAGGGGAGTCAGACCTCACTGAGTGAATTACTATAATATATATACATACACACTAAGTGATAATGCATATAGTCAATAGTATATATATAATATGTATATATACAGGCAAATTCATACAGATGCAGGAAAATCATTTTTATATATTTTATTGAAAAATCCCAGTTTATGAAGGATCACATAGAACCCTAGAATATCGCAACCTCAGAAAATAGTGTTAAACAACACTCAAGCCATACAGGCTCACTTATTCCAAATATATCCACTTAATCCATTTGGACAGTAGACTGGCCCCGAGACACTAAGTCAACCGAGCTCCAGCAGTCTGACTGCCAGTGTGATTGGCCCCGAGACACTTGGTCAACCGAGCTCCAGCAATCACACCCAAATCACATCTCACACATAACAATAATCATAATCAAATCAATATCCACAAATAATTTAATAATATAGCCTAAAGCTATAGGCGTACCGGTACGTACTCGGTCCTAGTGTTGCCCACTAGGTAGCACGTTCTATTGATATCCTTCATCATTAATAATGTAAAACATTCATTCACAAAAATAAATGATGCATGAATGTACATGAATTAACAATATAAACCATATATATACCGGAAATATACCAAAAGTAAACCAGGTATATTTCAAGTATATATAATTCAAATGAATTCAATCAAATTATAACTTAAGCTGGAAATATATTTAAAAACATTTTAAATATATTTTATTCACAAAATATGCATATAATTTATTATATACCAAAAATAAACCAAAAATATACTTAATGTAAACTTAAGAAATAATCAAATTATTTATGCATATTTAATCGACATAAAACATGCATTTCTAAATCATGCAGCCTAAGCATATATATATAGTATAGTAACTCACCTAATGCGCTCCACGAGACAGGTCCGACGGGCCTGGTCCACTAGCCCTCGGTCTCGGCACAACTAAACAAGAAATAAATAACCGATATCAGAGTAACCCTAATAGAAATCCTAGAATTCAATCTAGAGTATTAAAATACGAAAACAGAATTAGGGTTCGACTGGATATCACGTTTTACGAGAATTCTACCGAAAATTCGGCAGAACCTCCCCTGTAAAACGGACATCTCTCTACTCAAAAGAGTAGAGCCGACCCTGCAAAGAAACACACTTCGAAATACAAGCTCAACACAAACAAAATCCCATGGTCGGACTCCAAACTATAGTCCACCGACCGGGATCCACAAACACAGAATAATTCCAGATATACCAGAAATATCCTTACAACATAGAAATGCGTCTCATAGGTAAAAATTACATAATTAACCTTGAAACACTATAAAAACCGAATAAAACTCATTTTATTAGTAAAACCGTATATTATATATATAATTGAAAATAATTCACGAAAAATAGTTTTAATTAGTTAAAAACACTAAATAATTTGTAGAAATCATTTTTATACCTTAAATAAATATTAAAACCAATTAAATTACATTTTTAGACAATTTAGGGTAAAATTACCAAAATACCCCTATATATATAAATATACTTAAATTACTTCAAAAATTCACCAAAAATCATACAATTATCCAAAATTAATTTTCTCAACATATTTATCAATAATATTAATAATTAAACTCAATTAACCAATTAAATTCAAATAAAAACACATTTAACCTAATTTTTCCAAAATCACTTAAACTTTAATAATTCAAAATAAATACTTAGAAATTCATAAAAATTCCAAATAAATTCCTATAATTCATTTCAACACCTAATTTAACCATAAACTCCAATTTCATAATTTAAATAATTAATTTCCGAAAATTAGAAAATAATATTAAAATATTCAAAAATCCAAACAATCTCCAAAAATTCTAAAAAAATTCATACATGAAGATTAAGCTACTAGGAACAACATTTGTGAAGGAAGTTTCCATGAATCATCCAATTCGAAGCTCAAAAAAATCAAAAAACCTAATAGGCCGAAATTGACAAATCGAAAACTAAGCAATTCTAGACCATTTTAGCTCAAACCAAAGCTAGAATCACACTCACCGGAGCTCAAGGAGAAGAAAGAGACCGGCGGTGTCGAAAACGGTGGCCGAAATCGGCGTGATCGACGGTGGATCGGTTTTCGGCTTCTCCGGCCAAAATCGATCTCCAGACGCCGGAAACGGCCTCCTCAGGCGGCGAAACTGGTCGGGGAAGATGGTGGCACACCGGACGGCACACCCACGGTGAAGGAACGGCGTGACAGACGCCCGGACGGCAAGGGGAAGGATCGGGAGGAAGAAGGAGATGTCGGGGGCAAAAGTGTAATTTTCCAAATTCTTTTGAAATTTTGACAAATATATGTATATATATATATACTTTATACTATATATTAAAATAATATTAAATTACACACATCAAATATACACCACACACATAAAAATATTAATATTTTAATAATTTATACTAAATAAAATTAATTAAATAACAATAAAACAATTAAATACTTAATAAAATATTAGGGTAATAATAAACCCTAATTAAATAAATATACACACACAGTCTTTATTTAATAATTTAAAAATATGTATGAGTTCATGCAAGTCCGTAAATACCTTTAAAATAATTAATAATACATTGTTTACGTGAAAATTTCCCCGAAAATGCAAGTCCCGGGAAAATTTTACGTAAAACACTGGAAATAATACACAATAATTAAAATAGGTTTTAAATACATATTAACTCGTAAAAATATCATATAAAATACATAAATTATTGACACTGCATATCCCGGTACAGTGTAAAAATATTTTTAAAAACACGGGATATTACAGTCTCCCCCCCTTACAAGAATTCGTCCCCGAATTCTAAAAGATAAGATCAAGAAGGAAAGAGATACGGGTAAGAAGCTCGCATCTCAGCTTCAGTCTCCCACGTATGCTTCTCAACTCTATCGCTACGCCATAGAACCTTGACCATCGAAATCTGCTTCGATCGCAACTGTCGAACTTGAAAATCTACGATCGCCACAGGTTCTTCCACAAACGTTAAATCTTCATTCACTTCCACACTATCAGGTTGCAACACGTGTGAAGGGTCTGAGATATACTTCCTCAACATCGAGATATGAAATACTGGATGCACCTGTGACATACTCGGAGGCAAATCCAACCGATATGCAACAGTGCCAACTCTCTCCAGAATCTCAAACGGTCCAATGTATCTCGGTGCTAACTTACCCTTCCTGCCAAATCTCATCACACCCTTCATCGGAGATACTTTCAGAAAAATGAAATCTCCAACCTGAAACTCTACATCTCTACGCCTAGGATCCGCATAACTCTTCTGTCTGCTAACTGCGGTCTCTAATCTGCGCTTGATCACGTCGACTTTCTCTGCAGCATCCTGAACCATCTCTGGTCCTGTCAAAGCTCTCTCACCAATCTCATCCCAACTCAATGGGGATCTACACTTCCTTCCATACAACACCTCATATGGTGCCATGCCAATACTGCTATGGTAGCTGTTATTATATGCAAACTCAACAAGCGGCAAATGATCATCCCAGCTACCTCCCAAATCCAAGACACACATCCTCAACATATCTTCCAGTGTCTGGATCGTCCTCTCAGACTGACCATCTGTCTGAGGATGAAAAGCAGTACTGAAATCCAACCTAGTGCCCATCGCTTCCTGCAACTTCTGCCAAAAACGAGAAGTAAACACTGAACCTCTGTCTGATACAATGGACACAGGTACTCCATGAAGGCACACAATATGCTTCACATACAATTTCGCCAATCTAGCAACTGAATATGTGGCTTTCACAGGCAAGAAATGTGCAAACTTCGTCAATCTGTCTATGATCACCCAGATGGAATCGTATCCATCCTTCGAACGAGGTAAACCGACTACAAAATCCATAGCTATCCTTTCCCACTTCCACTCGGGAATAGGAAGAGGCTGAAGCTTCCCAGAAGGCTTCTGATGTTCAGCTTTCACTTGCTGACACGTCAAGCACTTAGCAACATAATCAGCGACATCCTTCTTCAATCCATCCCACCAGTATAAATCTTTGATACTGTGGTACATCTTAGTAACACCTGGATGAACGCTGTAGGCTGTAGAATGTGCTTCCTCTAAAATCTCCTCTCTCAAGTCATCCACATCTGGAACACACAATCTACCACTGATCCACAACACACCATCATCATCGAGTGTGAAATCAGTGAACTTCCCTGCTCTGACATTCTCTGCAAGCTCTTCCAGAATAGGATCTCGGCTCTGAGCTGCTTTAATCCTATCCCTTAGTACAAATCATACTTTAAACTGAGCTAACAGTCCACCTGATCTACTAATCTTCATCATCAGACCTTGATCCACCATCAGATGCAATTCCTGGATCAATGGTCTCCTCTCAACACCGATGTGAGCAAGACTACCTGAAGACTTCCTACTCAAGGCATCTGCTACAACATTAGCTTTAATCTCGCAATCATAATCCTTCAACAGTTCCAACCATCTCCTCTGCCTCAAATTCAAATCTCTCTGCTGGAAAATGTACTTAAGGCTCTTGTGATCAGTAAATATCTCACAAGTCACCCCGTACAGATAATGTCTCCAAATCTTCAAAGCAAATATCACTGCAGCCATCTCAAGATCATGTGTAGGATAGTTCTGCTCATGCTTCTTCAACTGCCTCGAAGCATAGGCTATCACCCTTCCATTCTGCATCAACACACAACCAAGACCAATTATAGAGGCATCACAGTAAACTGTGAACTTATCCACACTATTAGGCAAAGCTAATACTGGCGCTGTGGTCAACTTCTCCTTCAATAACTGAAAACTATTCTCACAAGCTTCTGACCACTCGAATCTAACATTCTTCTGAGTCAAGCGAGTCATAGGGGCTGCTATCCTGGAAAAATCCTGCACAAACCGCCTATAATACCCGGCTAAACCCAGAAAACTCCGAATCTCTGTAACAGAAGTAGGTCTAGGCCATTCAGATACTGCCTCAACCTTCTGTGGATCAACCTGAATACCTTCTTTAGACACTACGTGTCCAAGAAAAGAAACACTCTCCATCCAAAAATCACACTTCGAGAATTTAGCATAAAGTTGATGATCTCTCAGTGTCTGTAGTACAATCCTCAAATGATATACGTGCTCTTCCATACTCCTCGAATATACTAGTATATCATCAATGAAGACTACTACAAACTGATCCACATACGGTCTGAATACTCGGTTCATCAGGTCCATAAAAGCTGCTGGTGCATTAGTCAAACCAAAAGACATCACCAGAAACTCATAATGGCCATAACGAGTGCGGAAAGCTGTCTTAGGAATATCAGCTTCACTAATCCGCAGCTGATGATAACCTGACCTCAAGTCGACCTTAGAAAAGAACTGTGCACCCTGTAACTGATCAAATAAATCATCTATCCTCGGGAGAGGATACTTGTTCTTCACTGTCACCTTATTCAGCTCTCTGTAGTCAATGCACAGTCTCAGGGTACCATCCTTCTTCTTCACAAACAAGATTGGTGCACCCCAAGGGGAAACACTAGGTCTGATGAAACCTTTATCCAACAATTCTTGCAACTGCTCCTTCAACTCTCTCAACTCTGCAGGAGCCATACGATAGGGTGGCATAGATATAGGAGTAGTACCTGGAACCACATCTATACAGAACTCAATCTCTCTATGAGGTGGTAAACCTGGTAGCTCCTCGGGAAAAACATCAGGAAACTCACAAGCAACCGGAACATCTGTGAGTGACAACTTCTCCACTGACATATCCCTAACCAATGCCAAAAACCCCTAACAACCTTTCCTCAACAACTTCCTAGCTGAAATAGCAGAAATAAGATTCTGAGGTGCTGAACTCCTATCACCAACAAACTTAAAATCTTCTTCACCAGGAATTCTAAAAGTCACCTCCTTATTCCTGCAATCTACCACAATGAAGTGCTGAGACAACCAATCCATTCCCAGAATAACATCAAACTCCATCACATCCAACAAAATCAAATCAGCGGGAAATTCTCTATCTCCCACGAGAACTGGACAACCAGAAAGAACAATATCGGCGTCCAAGGAATCGCTCAGAGGAGTGGCAACAGACAAAGGAAAAGCCATCCTCGAAGCTTGCCAACAAGATTTAGAAGCAAAAACAGGAGAAACAAATGAATGCGTGGCACCCGGATCAAACAAAACCCATGCATCCAGGTAACAAATAGAAAGAATACCTGCCACGACTGCATTAGATGCCTGAGCATCCTGTTGAGTCAGATGAAAAACTCTGGCCTGACCTCGACCTCCCTGCTGACTGGTAGAAGCCTGGCCAACACCTCTGGCACCTCCTCTAGTACCTCTACCATGACTCTGCTGTGGAACAAACTGAGTGGAACTCTGATGCTGGGCTGGTGGTAACTGAAATGGCACGGGTGCTGCACTAGCAATCGACTGCTGTGGGAATCACGGAATCTGCTGCTGCTGATACCCGGAATAAGGACATGATCTGGCAAAATGTCTTGTCTGCCCGCATCTGAAACATGTCAGTGGTGTCAGACAACATGGTCCCTGATGGACTCTACCACAAGTCTAGCAAACGCTGGCCGCTGATCCAGAACTACGACCACTGCTACTGCTCGAAGCACCTGATCCAAATCTGAACGATCTACGCTGACCTCCACGGCCATGTCTACTGCTCCGATGCACTCGCTGCTGCTGTCTCTGACTCTACTGAGTCGAACCTAGCTGCTGACTACTCGAACCAACAAGAAAACTCAAATATGGAGTAGCCTGCGATCCACTCAACTGAACTCCCAACTGGTAATAATCAGGCATCGCTCCCTGCCTAACTAATCTCAGCTCAATCTCCTTAGCTAACTCAATCACAGACTCGAGAGTAAGACCTGCTGTAGGCATACCAGCAAAAGCTGAACCCAAACCAGTAACATACGTAGTAACAGCGAAATACTAATCTCGCATCAGATCCTCAGCATATCTACCCAGACGAAGAAACTCTCGGGTATACTCCTCTACAGATCGATCTCCACGAGAAATACTAGTCAAACGGAGACGATAACTCAAACGAAGAGGCTCTGGACAGAATCTCCTCATGAATCGCTCTCGAAACTGAGCCCATGACATCGTCATCATATAAGGCTGGATCATCTGAATGAACCAATCTAGAGCTGGTCCCTCAACAAACAACTCGACGATCATGATCCTCTGGTACTCGGTATGAGCAGTCCGAGTCCTAGTCTCAATCGCATGCAGAAAATCTAAAGGATCAGAAGTCCCATCAAAAGCAATCCTGCCAACTCGGGCATAGAACAAAGCTGCCTCAGGGTCAGACATACCCTGCTGATAGGTAGGCTGAACAGGCTGAACAACTGGAGGAACAGGAACATCAAACTCAGGCTCAACAGGCTCCTCGTCCTGTAACTCCCTCTGCCTACGGCGACCTGCCGCTCCTCGAGGTCTACCTCTGCCACGACCTCTACGTCTAACTCGCTGCTCAGGAGGTAAAACCTCATCCTGAAAAGACTCATCATCCTTGGCCTCAACGATCGATGGAGCGACACGCGCTCGCCTCCTCATTCTGAAAAGACAAACGGAAAGATTCAGACAAAACAGACAACGGAGGAATAACGCTGAAAACTACAGCAAGGAATACTTATCAAGACAAACTCGAACCTAATACACTGCAGTAGTCCAACAGAAAACACAACTTTAAAACTAGGGCCACAACTCACATTACTAAGCCCTGACACAGAACTCTGCTCTGATACCAACTTTGTCACGACCCAAAACAGGGGCCATGACCGGCGCTAGGGAACGGGAATTCTTTCGAATCCGGAACCCGTAGCAAGCCTAAAAAATAAAATAAATCATGCAATAATAATAATAACAATATAATATACAGCGGAAATGAAAATCATAATATCATAATATCATCCATATCAACTGGATTAATTCAAAACTCATCTCATCACATATATATAATCTTTAATACAAATCCAGTTTCAATATAATACATCTCTTTAAAATAAAATACATGAAATCCATTACTGTAATTCACAACTACTGCAGTGTCTAGATAAAATAAATAAGACTCAAGTAGACAATTTACATAAAGAAGCCGGGGCGGAAGAAATCCGGCGTATCGACCTGCTACTGAGGTCTGAAGAAGTTGACTCTCCTGAAAAATAGTCAACGGAGGGGAGTCAGACCTCACTGAGTGAATTACTATAATATATATACATACACACTAAGTGATAATGCATACAGTCAACAGTATATATATAATATGTATATATACAGGCAAATTCATACAGATGCAGGAAAATCATTTTTATATATTTTATTGAAAAATCCCAGTTTATGAAGGATCATATAGAACCCTAGAATATCGCAACCTCAGAAAATAGTGTTAAACAACACTCAAGCCATACAGGCTCACTTATTCCAAATATATCCACTTAATCCATTTGGACAGTAGACTGGCCCCAAGACACTAAGTCAACCGAGCTCCAGCAGTCTGACTGCCAGTGTGATTGGCCCCGAGACACTTGGTCAACCGAGCTCCAGCAATCACACCCAAATCACATCTCACACATAACAATAATCATAATCAAATCAATATCCACAAATAATTTAATAATATAGCCTAAAGCTATAGGCGTACCGGTACGTACTCGGTCCTAGTGCTGCCCACTAGGTAGCACGTTCTATTGATATCCTTCATCATTAATAATGTAAAACATTCATTCACAAAAATAAATGATGCATGAATGTACATGAATTAACAATATAAACCATATATATACCGGAAATATACCAAAAGTAAACCAGGTATATTTCAAGTATATATAATTCAAATGAATTCAATCAAATTATAACTTAAGCTGGAAATATATTTAAAAACATTTTAAATATATTTTATTCACAAAATATGCATATAATTTATTATATACCAAAAATAAACCAAAAATATACTTAATGTAAACTTAAGAAATAATCAAATTATTTATGCATATTTAATCGACATAAAACATGCATTTCTAAATCATGCAGCCTAAGCATATATATATAGTATAGTAACTCACCTAATGCGCTCCACGAGACAGGTCCGACGGGCCTGGTCCACTAGCCCTCGATCTCGGTGCAACTAAACAAGAAATAAATAACCGATATCAGAGTAACCCTAATAGAAATCCTAGAATTCAATCTAGAGTATTAAAATACGAAAACAAAATTAGGGTTCGACTGGATATCACGTTTTACGAGAATTCTACCAAAAATTCGGCAGAACCTCCCCTGTAAAACGGACATCTCTCTACTCAAAAGAGTAGAGCCGACCCTGCAAAGAAACACACTTCGAAATACAAGCTCAACACAAACAAAATCCCATGGTCGGACTCCAAACTATAGTCCACCGACCGGGATCCACAAACACAGAATAATTCCAGATATACCAGAAATATCCTTACAACATAGAAATGCGTCTCATAGGTAAAAATTACATAATTAACCTTGAAACACTATAAAAACCGAATAAAACTCATTTTATTAGTAAAACCGTATATTATATATATAATTGAAAATAATTCACGAAAAATAGTTTTAATTAGTTAAAAATACTAAATAATTTGTAGAAATCATTTTTATACCTTAAATAAATATTAAAACCAATTAAATTACATTTTTAGACAATTTAGGGTAAAATTACCAAAATACCCCTATATATATAAATATACTTAAATTACTTCAAAAATTCACCAAAAATCATACAATTATCCAAAATTAATTTTCTCAACATATTTATCAATAATATTAATAATTAAACTCAATTAACCAATTAAATTCAAATAAAAACACATTTAACCTAAGTTTTCCAAAATCACATAAACTTTAATAATTCAAAATAAATACTTAGAAATTCATAAAAATTCCAAATAAATTCCTATAATTCATTTCAACACCTAATTTAACCATAAACTCCAATTTCATAATTTAAATAATTAATTTCCGAAAATTAGAAAATAATATTAAAATATTCAAAAATCCAAACAATCTCCAAAAATTCTAAAAAAATTTATACATGAAGATTAAGCTACTAGGAACAACATTTGTGAAGGAAGTTTCCATGAATCATCCAATTCGAATCTCAAAAAAATCAAAAAACCTAATAGGCCGAAATTGACAAATCGAAAACTAAGCAATTCTAGACCATTTTAGCTCAAACCAAAGCTAGAATCACACTCACCGGAGCTCAAGGAGAAGAAAGAGACCGGCGGTGTCGAAAACGGTGGCCGAAATCGACGTGATCGACGGTGGATCGGTTTTCGGCTTCTCCGGCCAAAATCGATCTCCAGACGTCGGAAACGGCCTCCTCAGGCGGCGAAACTGGTCGGGGAAGACGGTGGCACACCGGACGGCACACCCACGGTGAAGGAACGGCGTGACAGACACCCGGACCTCAAGGGGAAGGATCGAGAGGAAGAAGGAGATGTCGGGGGCAAAAGTGTAATTTTCCAAATTCTTTTGAAATTTTGACAAATATATGTATATATATATACTTTATACTATATATTAAAATAATATTAAATTACACACATCAAATATACACCACACACATAAAAATATTAATATTTTAATAATTTATACTAAATAAAATTAATTAAATAACAATAAAACAATTAAATACTTAATAAAATATTAGGGTAATAATAAACCCTAATTAAATAAATATACACACACAGTCTTTATTTAATAATTTAAAAATATGTATGAGTTCATGCAAGTCCGTAAATACCTTTAAAATAATTAATAATACATTGTTTACGTGAAAATTTCCCCGAAAATGCAAGTCCCGGGAAAATTTTACGTAAAACACTGGAAATAATACACAATAATTAAAATAGGTTTTAAATACATATTAACTCGTAAAAATATCATATAAAATACAGAAATTATTGACACTGCATATCCCGGTACAGTGTAAAAATATTTTTAAAAACACGGGATATTACAGATTTTCATCCCGTAATGCTAACTAGCATTACCTAATGTTGGCTGGCATTATGTATGTTGGTCGGCATTACACATTGCTGGCCTACCAATTTTCATTTTTTTTACAAAAAAAGGTCCTCGAAAGTTTCTAATTTTTGCAATCAAATACCTAAAAAACCAATTTTGCAATTAAATCCATAAAACATTGCAATTTAGTCCTTCGAATCGTGAAACTCAATACTAGAGATCAATTCTCAATTAGATTTTCATCATAGGGGCTTTTGTTGCACACGTGCACAATTGCATCCTGAAATTAGGTGCTTACAGTTGCCCCTCTTTATCGGTATTTGCTTGACAAATTGCGGCAAAGCAATAGTAGCACATAATTTTGAAAGAAAGAATTAGGGTACTTTATTGTATCCTAATCAACATGCTGATGCATAAATTACTGAGCAATTTTAAGTAAGATGCTATGTTTAGCATACTTCACTATATTTCCTCTAGAACGTCTAGTAAGACATATGCAAATGAGTTTTACTATATTCCCTATGGGACGTTTAACATCTCATGATTTAAGGACATGTTATAACTCTTGTGGAACATCTAGCAATAATGCCATAACTATTGTTTAGTGTCTGGTAAGTTGTACCATATTCCTTTTGGGACATCTAATGATAGTGGATTTTGTTATATTCCCCATGGGACATTTTAACAAAATGAATGCAATGATTCTCGCTATATTCCCTGTAAGATGTATAGCGAGCCTTGATTTGAAAGAAGTGCTATAGTTCTCGTGGAATGTCTAGCAATTCAATGATTTAAAATTTTCCCATATTCCCTACGACATGTTTAGCGATTCGTGATTTGAAAAATGTGTTATAGCTCCTGTGGAATGTCTAGCAATGATAACATAACTATTGTGTAGTGTCTGGTAAATTGCACTATATTCCCTTTGGGACGTCTAGTGATAATGAATTTTATTGTATTCCCTATTAGACGTTCAATGAAATGAATATGATGACCCTCGCTATATTCCCTATGGGATGTCTAGTGACATCACCATAACTATCGTGTAGTGTCTGATGGTAAAAAGTCTTAAAAAGGTCATGTTATAACTGCTATTAAGCGTATAACATGTCGAATTTAAAATTCATGTTATGACTATTGTGCAGTACATAACATGATAATTTTGAAATTTATGTTTCAGCTACTGTGTAACATGAAATGAATTTTGACATTTGATTGAAATGATGCATATAAAAATGCAAAGTTGAATTATATAATATTCTATATTCTATACTTGACAAACAATTCAAAATAAATACATACACAATTAATAATAAATTATTAATTGATGACGTGAGTTGAATGAATTATTTAGAAATTAAATCCTAATTAATAAATTATAAAGAAAAACTTGATTTTGAATGCATACATAATCAAGGGACCAAAATAGATATTTTTTATTTATAAGAAGCCTTCCCCTTATTTTCGATGCTATTCTTTCATTTTCCTCTCAATTTCTTTCTCTTTTCTTTGATTTGCTTCTTTTGACTTATTGCTCATCCAAAGTCCTATTCATAATTTGTTAGATCCTATGGCTAGCCCACAACATAGGCTACACAGAGGAGTAGAGATTCTAACTGATCCAGCCATTATGCCTCTCTATTTCCCTCAGAACAACCTTGGACTCTGAGAACATTTTACTATGCTTCCTTTGACTCGCCTTCACCTTCATAGGTGCACAGATATGGGCAATGAGGTAGCACTTCCCCACTTATTTTTATTCCTGTAAAAATGTATTCATATAGTTAGTAATCAAAATTAATTTTAGAATGTAGATTAGTGTGTATATTATTGAAATTGGATTAAAAATCACTAAAAAATGCATGAAAATTTTAAATTTAATCCAAGAACATAGGATTTTAGTTGAATGGTCGATCGAAAGTCTAAAAATCAGAGTTCGAAGTCCAAAAATCGATCACCATTTGTGCAATGTTGATTGGCATTATACAATGCCAATCGGTATTGTGGAATGTCGATCAACATTCTATTTTACTGATATTTTTTTCTAGTCAATTAATTATTATTTCTCCCTCTAAATTCTCCTAGCGACTGATGAAATTCATGGGCTATTTTCATATAGCTCATGAATTATTTCATGGGCTGCCAAAGAATGTGGCGCAGTTGGTGTGGGCCTCCAAGTTTAGACAATTTATTGCTAGGCTTCCGACAGCTCAAAGGAGGTCCAATAGCCATTCCTTATTCACACTTATTAAGCGGTGGATGGATACCACCCATACATTCCATACTCGAGTAGGTGAGTTGACCATTTCGCCCATGAGTTTCTCAGGTATCACTGGGATCACCTTTAGATGGACTCCTATTTCCTTTGACATTAGTTACTACAGTCTCGCCGAGCACGCGCGGAGTCAGTATATGCGAGACTTGATTGAATTTGTCCCATTATAGAAGAACTGGAAGAACATTGTTCTTTCATTATTGGTTGAAGGATTCAAGCATCTTCCTACCACTAAACCTCGCCAGATTGCTCATAAGGCGAGGTGCTTCCTCTTGATCTTGCTTGGCATGACCCTTTTCTATAAGATTGGTCATGAAGTTAGTATTGCACTACTCAGCCCCCTTCGTGATTTAAACTAAGTTATCACCCTCGACTGGGGATATGCAAAGTTGGCTTACTTGTATTACAGATTGGACACTGTCTGTAGAGGCATTATCACTATAGGTGACTTTTATCATGTCATGCATATGCATCTATCGCCTTTTCATTTCTCTTATTCTTTTTTCCTTTTATTTCTTTTTGTTAATTTATTCTCTCTTTCAGATTTAGAGCATAGAGATTGGGCTGATTCGTGGCTTCGAGGGTATCAACTTTGACAAGAGTCTCCCCCTGATGCAGAGATAGGGCTTTTCCCATCTAGCAAGTGTCAAGAATACTTTATAGACCTACCGCAATTAGCTGAACACCGTCGAGTTGGACTTGGTAAGAAAATAAAATCATTAGTATTTCATGACTTAATACAAGTTAAACTTAATTAATCCTGATTTTTCAAATCTATTCTGATTGGTTAGAGTGAGCTAATGACATCCAATGATATGATTTCATGGATGCCGCAGTACGACTTGAGGAGATGAGGGTTCTACTCCTTAGTTATGGCTGTCGGATGTGGTATTTGGGAGAGTGGGTATATCGGTGGCTCTCTAAACCTTCCCGATGTCGTATTCTTGTCATTGTTCCCTGCTCAATGCTTTATAGTTCCTGGCTGATTGGTTTGGAGTTAAGGGAGGCATTACAGGGTTATGATGCCATTTTTTTTTTGGAGTGGTCTCGTCATTACTAGCAGTTTGTCCATGAGAACCTCTTGGAGTAGGTTCCTATTGATCAGGCTGAGGTAACTTCTGATCGTTTCTTTTTAAAACTCTCTAATCACTTTTTCTTTTCTCATAATTTTCTTTTCACAAATTGAGGCAGTTCGCTCCCCTGCTAATGAAGTGATGAAGGAGGTGACTGGGGCTGACTAGGGGTTTGAGACTGTATGGGAGAGTAAGGTTGCCCCTGAGCCTAAGATTGCACCTAAGGTCCCCAGGCCTAATCCTAGCCGTGCACAGTGCACTCAATATATTGGGACCAGCTGTGAGGGGGCTTTTGCTGGCATTATTTTTAGTGATGTTATCCTCCCTAACATATCCATACTCTATTGGGCTCTTGCTATTTAGGCTCTAGTTGAGCAGAAGATACATTTTGGTGATGTACAGCTCCCCATCTCTTCTACAACAGATACTTCTCATGTGAGTTTGTCCAACTTATTTCTTGAATTACCTATACACTTGATATTGATGTTAGTAAAACTTTACAAAATAGGTCCCCCAGACATAGGCAGAGTATTTGCATGGACTCGCCTCGTCTCAGAGGTTATTTACCATGCAGGTCATAGAAAGTTGGTGGGTAAGTATATATACACTTATTATGCAAATGTATACATGGTGTGCATGAAGTGCATATGATATAATGCTTCTTATATGTGCAGAGTTATTCACGGGATCTGGAGTGGGAGATTAAGATGCTTCGTCGATGGCTTACTAACTCAGGCCTTGACCCCTACAGTGTCGATACTTCATCACCTATCATTGTGATAGCCCTAGTAGAGGATGGAGCCCATGGCCTAATTCTGGAGCTCGGGATGACTAATTCCAGACTATTTTCTATTTTGTAGTTATAACAAGCTATCTTTTGTACTGATCTATTTCAAACTTCCCTTTCTTAAAATTAGACTTAAATAAACAAATGATGCTAAGTGAGTTAATTGATTTTTTTATATATCTTAACTTTTGCCTAAGTCTCCCTTTCGGGTTTTTAACTTAGCAGGCATGCCCTAACTTTTTTCTAAGCTTCCCTTTAGGGTTTTCAACTTAGCAGGCTTCCTATTTTCACTTTTCAAATATGGGTTATAATACAAGCTATAGAGCCACCCAAATTTTCTAGATGCAAAAGGATTCAAGCTTTACATGATGAATTTTAGAAGAAGAAACATAGGCGCCACTAAAACAAAATAGTCTCATAGAGCTAGTCTTAATCTTTTATGTTTTTTTTTTCCTTTCTAGTTCTTATGTATTATAAATGAGATAGAACATGCAATGTCATAACAAAATTTCAGCTTTAATAAGATTCATTAATTAGGAAAAAAATGAGTACATTTGCTACATCATATGACATAACTTTTATTATCAGCTAGTCCTTTCAGATTTTCTAACTAAATATTTTTTGCTCATATTTTATTTCCCTAATTTTGCATGACCAACCCTTTGTGGGTTTTCTAATTAGTGGGACATCTTTTTATTTTATTTTATTCCCTAATTTTTGCCTACCAGCCCTTTGCGAGTTTTCTAAACATCAGGAATGTCCTAATTTTTGCATGACTAGCCTTTTCAGGTTTTCTAGTCAACAGACTTTTATTTTCTTTATACTACTTTTATTCATTTTTATAGATAATATTTTTTAAGGTGATCTAGGTTAACAGGCTCCATTAACTCATTCCCTTTAAAATAAGAGATCTTAGTGGCTCCCTTTAGCAAAATTGACTTGACTAAGTATGGTCCTTCCCAGTTTGGTCTGAACTTTCCTCTTGGATCGAACACCACTGCTCTAGATTATTTTAGTAGCATATCCTTAGCTTTTATATTCCTTGGCTTTACATTCTTATTAAATGCCCTTGCTATCCTCTTCTGGTATATCTAGGTATGAAATAAAGCATTCATCCTCTTCTCGTCCATATCATATCTTTTTCGTGCCCATTCATCTCAGGCGTTTTAGCCTCCATAACTACTCTTAAAGAATTGATCTCAGTTTCTATTGGAAAAACTGCTTCACAGCCATACACCAGAGAGAACAGAGTTTAACTTATAGAAGTTTTAACTATAGTTTTGTATCCCCACAAGGTAAAGGGAAGAAACTCATACCAATCCTTGTAAGTTTTAACCATCTTAGAGAGGATTTTCTTAATATTTTTATTTGTTGCTTCCATTGCTCCACTAGCCTGAGGTCGATATGGTGAAGACTTATGACGCTTGATCCCATACCTCTACAATAACTCTGCTATTTTTGCTTGAAACTGAACTCCATTGTCTATCACTACATAATATGGAACCACATCTCTACAAATAAGATTCTTCTCAATGAATCAAGCCATCTGCTTCACCTTTAGACTTATTAAAGATTTAGCCTCTACCCATCTAGAGAAGTAATCAATTGCCAAAATTATATACTTATGTCCATTCGATGTTATTGGCCTTATTTCTCCTATGATATCAATCCCCCACACTGCAAAAGGCCAAGGAAATGATAAACTATTAACCATCATTGGAGGAAGAAGGTTGAGATTCCTGTAGACCTGACACTGATGGAATTGCCTTACTATCTTAATGCTATCTCTTTCCATACTCATCTAGTAGTAACCTTGTCTAATTATCTTCTTTACTAGGATTATTCCATTCATGTGAGAACCATAAGCTCCTGCATGAACCTCTTTCATCACCTCTTCTGCTTCATCTTTCTTAAGACATCTGAGTTATATCCCATTCGACATTCTTTTATACAACACCCTATCATGACTTACAAAATTACGTGCAAGAACATGCAGGGCATATCTTTCTTTTGAAGTGGCCTCATCTGGATATTTTCCTTCCTCAATGAACCTCTGAACATCATAAAACGATGGCTTCTCTTGAGGCGTATCTGAATTCCTATAATTTGCTCACCCCCATAACACAGAGCCTTTGATTTCATGATCACTAATGACCTTATAGTCAACCCAGTCACATTGTCCCACATTAAAGATAGTGTTGCAAATGCATCTGCCATTTGATTGTCATCTTTTAATAGATGGATAAAGAGACACTTGGTGAAATTCTTTATTAAAGCTTTCAAATAAAAGATGTAGGGTTTTAGCTTTTCCTCTTTCACTTCCTATTCCTCATTAGCCTGGCTGATAACCAACATAAAATCCCTATATATTAATAACTCCTTTGCTCAGCTGCCATTGCCTCTTCCACTCTATGATTGCATGCTTCATACTCAAACATATTATTAGTTACTTTGAAATCTAGCTTCTTGGCCATTGGTATGATTTCTCCCTCTAGTGTGATAAGGATCGCTCCTAACACAACTCTTTTATTGTTTACTGCACCATCAAAATAAAGCTTCCATTCCTGATGCTCTACAACTACTAGATTCTCATTTGGGAATTCTAAGCTCCATTGTTCATCACCCTCTACTGCATTTTAAGCTTGGAATTCTAATGTTTCCCTTTCCTTAAAAACCTTTGTGGTAATGTACTATATATCAAATTCAGTCAGAAGAATGAGCCATCAAGACATCCTTCCAGTCAAAGCAGGTGCCTGCAGTAAGTATCTTAAGGGGTCTATTTTTGAAATGGCCTGAACCCTATAAGACTGAAAGTAATGCCTCAATTTCCTTATTACCTAGATCATTATCAAACATGTCTTCTCCACCAAATCATACTTTTCTTCATATGGCAGGAACTTCTTACTGAGGTAATACACTGAATGCTCTATCCTATCTAGCCCTTCTTGTGCTAACATTGCCCCCATTACCTTTTCTTCTAGAGCCAAATATAGGATCAAGGGTTTACCTAGCCTCGGTGGTTTAAGTACAGGTGGATTAGTGAGATACTCCTTTATCTTATTAAAGGCCCTTTGATAGTCATCATTCCACTCTATAAGTTGATCTTTTCCAAGAATCTTAAAGATTGGTTCACAAATATTAGTAAGTCTTGCAATAAACCTACTAATATATTATAACCTCCCTATGAACCCTCTCATATCTTTCTCTGTCCTTGGTGCTGGCATTTCTTGAATGGCTTTCACTTTATCTGGATCTACTTCAATTCCTCTGCTACTAATTATATGCCCCAGTAACCTCCTTGAAGTAACTCTGAAAATGCATTTCTTTGGGTTGAGTCTTAAATTATACCTCTCAATGCATGCCAAGAATTTTTTCAGTACTTCAAAATTCCCCTCTCTTGTTTCTAACTTGACCACCATATCATCTACATATACTTCCACTTCCTTATGCATCATGTCATGGAAAAGAGTGGTGGCTGTCCTTTAATATGTTGCACCTGCATTCTTCAACCCGAAAGGCATAACCTTATAGCAATACGTCCCCTATTCCATGATGAAAACTATCTTGATCTTATCCATAACTACCATCATTATCTTATTATACCCAAAGAACCCATCCATGAAGGAGAACATCACACTTGAAGTTGCACTATCCACTATCATATCAATGTGAGGTAAAGGGAAGTCATCCTTCGAACATGCTTTATTTAAATCCTTGAAATCAACACACATTCGCACCTTACCATCTTTCTTGGATATCGGGACTATATTTGCTAGCCATTGGGGATAATCTACTACCTCTACAAAGTTGGCCTAAATTTGTTTAGCAATTTCTTCTCTTATCTTTTTAGTCCATTCTGGTTTTAGCCTGTGCAATATATGTTTAACTAGTTTTATTTCTAGATGAGTTGGAATGTGATGCTCTGCAATGTCCCTATCTAAACCTAACACATCTTTGTAGGTCTAAGCAAATACTACCTTTCTTTTTGTTAGTATTTTCTTAAAATTTTCCTTCTCTTCAGGAGTTATATCATGTGATATAGAAATGTTCTTTGGATTATCATTCATGCCCATGTAATATGAATCAAATTGAATTGAACTAATGTCAAACATGTAAGAATGATCAAAATTATAATGCATAAAACTATCAAGATGCACATCACACAAGTAAGTAAAACTAGCGTTCATATCATTGACCAAAGGAAAAACACAATTTTCATCCTCATAGAGATCAGACGATATTACATTAGTTTCTTCATAAAAGACATTAGTAAAGCTATCACTAATAAGAGTAGCTAAATCCTAGGGTGGCTCCTCTTCAGGTGGCAGACTTAGCAACTTTTTAACAGCAGCATCCCCCATTCTTCCAACTACTTGTTTCATCACTTCTTCTTTGTTGCTCTTGACTAAGTTTTCCATAATCTGGTCCTTGAAAATCTTAAAACTAGGAACATCTTTGCCAGCGATATTAATGGACTCCTTAGCACTCAGACAGTACTTGCCCTCTACTGGCTTGATGAAATTACCCAACTCTCCCCAAAGGCTTATTTTTCTTGGCCTTCTCCTTTTTTCTTGCCCTTCTACTGGTAGATCCTATCTCAACACACCCTAATCCTTTAGTGTCATTTTGACTCTTGAATTCTGGTAGCTTAGGACTTCCTTACTCATTTTTGCCTAACCCCCGTCCAAGTTAGTAATTCATGCACTCCATCATTTTTGCAACCCTTATGTCCATCTCAGTCCTATCAAATAGCCTAGTAATTCAAAAACTAGGAGGAACACACACTTGTTTCTATTTTTCCAATATAGCAGCCACAGTTACATTGGTTCTTGCTTCGATTGTCACTATGAGGGAATTTTATCTTCTAGTGCACAATCGAGGGTAGCCCTCCTAAAGCATGTAACCATGGCCTTCCTAACAACAAGACATAAGTAACCAATATGTCTAGCACAGTGAACTCAGTGGTTGATTCCACAGGTCATATTTTAACTAGAGCTTGGACTATCCCCTCCACATTCCTAGTGTTGTCATCATAGGCTCTTATTATAAGGTTTGAATTTATCAAGTCTTCAACTTTTAAACCTAAGCTGGGCAAGATCTTCAATGGGTATACATTAATGGCAAAAACATCATCAACCATTGTAAAGTTGGTTCTTTTCCTTTTTACTTCAACTAGGATAAACAGTGCCTTGTTATGATTTCTTCCTTCCAAAGGCAGGTCATCATCTGAGAAGGTTGTCAGTCCATGTTTCTTTTCTATAACCTTTCCTACCATAGCCTCGAGTGTGACTATTGTTTTAATGTTCATGTTATATAGAGCTTTCACCAGAGCTCTTCTATGGTTGCCTGAGTGCATCAGTAGTTCCTAAATACTGACATTTGCCTTAGCCTTCTTCAATTGTTCTAGAATTAGGTCTTCCTTTTCTCCTTCTTCTGTTTCTGCATCATCTGTCTCTTCTCTTTTTGTAACTCTTATAATCTTCTTTTCTACTGCCTTGTAATTCCTCCCACTTCTAGTGACATGATTCACTATGGGGTCATTGCTCCACATATCCAGACCAGTGGGACTCTCTTCATCAGAGTCATATCAGATGTCTACAACTCCGATGATTCTATCTTTCTTTCCATCCTTCCATACTTCTACTGTGAACATTTCCTTTCCCTCCATGCTAGCTTTCCTAGATGTGCTCTTAGTAATTCCTCAATCCCATATTCAGGAGTTAGAGACTCCTTATTCTTTTTTTTCACTGGCCTATCACCGAATTCATCAGCCCATCCTGAGGGCATAATCCCCTCACAAGATATATCACTAAAAGTAGGCTTTGAATATAACACCCTATAATTAAATTTGCTTGAGGGATGCCCTAATAAATCCTTAACTCTTGGCCGTTATGGAGTTTTGGATTATTTCTCTTCATTAAAATCATCACCCCATCCTGAGGGCACAATTGATTCAACTGGGATATCTGCATAGGGCAGTTTGGAATAGAACACCTTATAATAAAATTACCCTGAGGGCTGCCCCAGCAAATCCTCAACTCCTCTAAAGGCATCAGAAGATTCTCAATTAGCTATAGGGTTTAGGTTTTCAAAGGAGTTTAGCACTTCTTCTTTGCTCACTCCTAAGCTAATCATCATGGTGGTTGGTGGTGGGACATTTTGGTAATCAAGGAAAGGATTGTTTCTAGTGTTTGGATTAGACTTGGATTTTTTAGGGTTTATGATTTTTCCAGAGTCTATTAGGTTTTGGATCTCGTGTTTGAGGTGAATACAGGTGTTTGTGGAGTGGCCAGTAACTTGGTGAAACTTGCAGTAGCTATTAGGGTCGTAGCTTGGGACATTCAGGTTAGGTGGTTTATAGAAGGTTAAAGGTCAGAGTAAGCATTTCTAGATCAATCATTCTAGGATTTTAAAGAGTGGTTAGTTGAAGTTGAAGAATCTCTGGGGTTTCTAAATTGTGCACACCTCCACAGCTCGACTAGTACTTCCCTATTGTGTGCCCCGCTCTAGAGCTTCTTTTTTTATCATTCTCAATCTCTTCTACTTGGAGACCATCATCATACAGGTCTATGAAAGTTTTAGGGTTAATCATGTATAATCTCTCGACCATATTAGGTGACACATTCTGAACTATCATCCTAATCTAATCCTTCTCGACCAGTTTATTCTTCATCAGCCCTGCTTTATTCATGAATCTAGTAAGGAAATCAGAGAAAGATTTATTGGGTTTCTACTTTGTTAGTTCTAGATCTCTGATGGACACTTCCAATCAAGTATTATAATCATACTATTTTAAAAAGGTAGTATATAGTTCTTTCCAGTCAACTCTCATAGATTTTTCCAACCCATGATACTAGTTTATAGTCATTCCCTCTAAGGATAACACAAACAACTTAGTAATCACTGCTAATGGTGCTTTAGTAGTGCTTATAGTTGTTGTGTACTAGCTAAGATGAATCCTTGGATCTCCTCTCCTATCAAATTTCTATAGTTATGGCATCTTGAACTTGTCAAGCAACCTATCATCTTTTATTTGCAACATGTCATCAAAGTCAAATGAATACCCCAAGCCTTGTCCCCTAATCAACTCTTCCATCTTAGACATCTTCTAGGTCAGTGCTCACATCTGCTTGGACTCATGGTCATGTACCAGTTCAATGGATTCTTTCTTCGCCTTCTCTACCATGCAATTCTTAACATCCTCCAACTTCATATGGATAGCAAGTGGGTTTCTAGCAGCAAGTTGCCCCCCAAAATTTTTGGCAACAGATGGAGCATTAGCAATAGGTGCAACAATAGCAACATCAAGTGGTTGTTCAATTACAAGTGGTGGTATGACAGCAGCAGTTTGCATAAGTCCAGATAGTGCTTGTCTCAACTCATCTTGCATCATAGCCATCATGTCTTCCATTAAAGCTCCCTTGATGTCTTCTAAGGTTTAGTCCCTTACTGTTTTTCCATTTATTCAGATTCAGGTGAAGTTGGTGCAGCTTCCAAGTAAAGTGGGTTGATAGGGCTTCTTTCTAGTCTATCCAATCTATTCAGGATTTTCTTTGCTAAGGCTTTAGGACTCTAACTCGTTCTTCTTAGGCTGCCACCTCATTGTCCCCAGATACGAGAAATACCCCAATGTATCTATGATGGCTGCAAAACAAGGTGTTAGTATGATGAATGAGATGCATGTATACGTGATGCATGTGCTATGTAATAAGTAGCAAGTATCAATCAAGTGTACAACATACATCCTCCAACCTTATTCCTCCCATACACATGTTCAATGGTGAGTCTCTTATCCTAGGATTTTTTGTCTTGGTCTTAATATCAATGGGGGATATCAAGGACCGACGCACATGTCAGATCTCTCTTAAAGCAATAAAGCATAGAAACAGCATCTCTAGGTATAAAGGTCTAGCCCAATCTTCATTACCCCAAGGGGCTTCAAAACTATAGGCCTGAGCTTTTATAGATAGAAATACCTCATGCTAATAAGTATAAAAATAGCATTTATAAGTATAAAGGTCTAGCCCAATCTTTATTGGCCCAAGTGGGCTTCAAAAGTATGGGCCTAGGCTTTTATAAATATAAATACCTCATGGAAAAAATCATACAAGAAATTTTGGTAGGTCCTAGGGGAGGTAACTGATGTAATCCTAGCTCCAAAGAGGAAGATTTAAATATTTGTTTATGCTAATAAGGCAACGTTCATTCAAGAAAAGAGCAATTCGCATAAATTCATATTTTGTGTAGCATACTTTAGTATTTTAGCCATAAATCACACTAAAAATCTCGGATTGATATGATTCAAGAGACTATTGAAAGCTAAGAAAGAGATCTACAAATTTGGTGAAGATATCTAGAGTTAATTCGGCTTTATACCTGAGTTAAAATTATGAAAGATTATCAGATCGTGAATAAAACTGGGCAGACTGAATATACATCAGTAAATGGGATGTATATCACTCAATATAGATCCAAATGATTATGAAAGATAACAACAAGGGCTACAACTTTTAAGTTTTGGACTTAAGTTAATTTGGTCATCATCATATTGAAAAGTGTGCTCCAATGTATTGTATTAGTAAATCCAAATTTAACTAGGATTATATTTTCTTATTTAAGTAGAATTATATTTTCTTATTTAAGAAGGATTTTGTTTTCTTATTTAGTTAGGATATTAATTAGGTTTTATTTAGGGTTTCTTTAACTCTATATAAAGGCCTTATTTTATGTAACCTAGAGGGTATGCAATCATGGATGATTAATTAAATTTAAAGAGGATTCTCTTTGGTTACTTTGTGGTTAACCATGTGACAACCTTTGTGACTTATCAATCTATCTTTTAGATAGTAGATTGTGGTGTCTTTTTACTAACCTTTGTTTCTTGTTTGTTATTGTTCAAAAGGTTAAAGTTTTGATATAGCTTTGGTTGTTTGGACTAACTAAACATGAGGTGAAGGTTCTTTACATCTGAATTGGAACTTGATTTGAATTTTCCTTGAGAGAGTGGGTTTGGGTTCATGTTGAACGGGTTCATAGAGTAGGTCGTCTAGTGGGTTCGTATCACTTGGTATCAAAATTTTAAAACCACAATAATTAAAAAGTAAATTAAGGATACGTAGAATTGAATTGAATAAAACCTGATTTGAGCCAAGCTTTGATACCAAGTGATACGAACCCACTAGATGACCTACTCTAAGAACCCGTTCAACATGAACCCAAACCCACGCTCTCAAGGAAAATTCAAATCAAGTTCCAATTCAGACATAGAGAACCTTCACCTTATGTTTAGTTAGTCCAAACAACCAAAGCTATATCAAAACTTTAACCTTTTCAATAATAACAAACAAGAAAAAAATTTTATTAAAAAGACACCACAATCTATTGTCTGAAAGATAGATTGATAAGTCACAAAGATTGTCACATGGTTAACCACCAAGTAACCAAAGAGAATCCTCTCTAAATTTTATTAATCATCCATGATTGCATGCCCTCTAGGTTACATAAAATAAGGCCTTTATATAGCCTTAAAGAAACTCTAAATAAAACTTAATTAATATCCTAACTAAATAAGAAAACAAAATCCTTATTAAATAAGAAAATATAATCCTAGTTAAATTCGGATTTACTTATGCAGCACATTGTAGCACACTTTTCAATATGATTATGGCCGAATTAACTTAATCCCAAAAAATAAAAGTTCTATCCCTTGTTGTTATCTTTCATTATCATCTTGAATCACTTCATTTGGATCTATATTGAGTGAGATACAGCCCATTTACTGATGTATATTCAGTCTGCCCAATTTTATTCATGATCTGATAATATTTCATAATTTTAACTCAGGTATAAGGCCAAATTAACTCTAGATATCTTCATCAAAGTTGTAGATTTCTTTCTTATCTTTCAACAGCCTCTTAAATCATCTCAATCTGAGTTTTTTAGAGTGATTTATGGCTAAAATACTAAAGTATGCTACACAAAATATGAATTTATGCGAATTGCTCTTTTCTTGAATGAACGTTGCCTTATTAGCATGAAAAAATCTTGAAATCTTCCTCTTTGGAGCTAGGATCACATCAGTAACTAAGCCATTATATGTGGTTGCAGTCTGGTGAAAAATTCAAGGTTCCCTTATTAAGATGCCCTCCTTTTAAGACTTGAGTTACAGGCCAAGGTTAGAGGGGCCCAATATCCTTTGCAAATTCGAGAGAAGACTACCCCCCCCCCTTTAGGACTTGGATTACAGACTTTGGTCAGATAAGTCTGGTAATCACTCTTGAACCGAGTTAAGGCTAAGAGTGATGGTTAGCCAATTTATAACTCCATGAAGCTAATGGAATTATGGAATCATAAACCAACTCCATTGGTTTAATAGGAACATGCACAATGAATGCAAGAATAAAATAATAATTAATAAAATAACTCTAAAGAATATAAGTAGAATCAGTATCTCTAATCCCCAATGGAGTCGCTATTATAGACGAAGGGCTTTAGTGCAAGCCCAAGATTTTAGCAACCGCGACACTGTTTGGGCTCAGGGCCCTAGGGAACACATTACTATATCACAAAGACATAGTGTGGAGATGAGGAGTCGCCACCCAGGGTAATAACTAGGACAAATCGAAAGGTGGTACTCAATTCTCTAAAACAAAGCTAGTACTATAACCAGGAGATTCTGAGAACATAATACTAAGTTCTTTCAGTCTTATGTTCATTTAGATTTATTTTATGAATTATTATTTTATTCTCTAATTACATGAAATTTTATTTAAACACTAATTAAACATCCATCTAACCCAAAAAAGCAACAAGTCATAAAATTACATGTAAAAATGCATACAAAATGCAGCATCCCTAAGTCTAAACTAGGTTAATTTTAAAAAATTAGCTAATTCTACATATTTTTATTTACAAGTGAAATGGATTGGAAAAAGACCTACATTTTTAATTAATTTTAGTAAATTTAAGTCTATTTATTTTAATTTAACTAAGGGAATAGTCCTAAGTCTACCAAATTTTAAAGAATAAATTAAATTAATAAGTGGACCTAAGTCTAACTTGATTTTAAATTAAGTGACATGATCCTAAATCTATTTATTTTAAAAGAAATGAAATTAATGGGTTGAGCTAAGTCTAAATTAATTTTACTTAACCTAAAAATTGGCCTAAGTCTAAATTAATCTAATGCGCCTAAATTGATTTTAATTAATTAACCTAAACTATTTTTAAGCCTATTTTTTATTTAGTGGGTTTGGACCTATCGTGGGCTTAGGGCCTAAAGAACTAAAAGATCCAAAAACAAAACCCAAACAAAAAAATCATAACAAAATTATATCAAATATTGGATTTATGTGATTTTCTAAAAAAAAAAAAAACCCTAAATCAATTTACATGCAACCCTAAATTAATCTCAAGCTACCATTGATTTTAATTGATTTTTACCCAATTGAACCTAAATTACTAATCAATTTTAGTATAGAGAATATAAAATTCTACTATTTCCAACTATTGGGGTTGTTATAAACTATTGTGCAGAAATTAAAATCAAATTAATTACAACCCAAAATAACGCAAATTAAAAGAACGCAGAAATCATAAATCCTAAATCCTACGGGGGTTTTACAAATCTTAATCCATGGCATTTCATGGATTCTTCCAATGGTCACTGCTAAAATCTCATATTACTACCTTTACCTCTAAAGTACCACAAAACATCAATCAAAACATAAAAAAAAATTAATTAGTAACTACTCAATTAAGAAATAAAATAATAAAAAATTAAATCAAGAATAAATAAAAGAAAGAGTGGAAGATGCTATGCAAATGTTGTTTGAATGCCCCTAGATTTGGATTGTCATTGTTTTGAGATTGACTATGTTGTTTTTTCTTTCTTGATCTTCTAGACTTTTAAAAGAAAAGCATGTATTTTTTTCAATAGCTAATTAAGGTTTTTTTTTCTCTCTAATTTTAACAGACTCTACATCCTTTCTCTCTAGCTAGTTTACTCTCTCTCTCTCACACAGTCTAGCTCACTAGCATTTTCACAGCCTCCCCTTCTGGCTTTTAAAGCCAGACCTATTAACCTCCAACCCCTGTGATCATTGAAGGAAGTTGGCTTTTTAATTTTTGAAATCAAAATCAAGAGATAAAGTTTTTAAAAAAAATCAAAGAATCAGTACATAGGGACACGTGGTGTCCTAGACCAATGAAAAATTAAAAAAAAAAGACAAAATTAGCGTAAAAAGTAACTTTTTAGTGAAAATCAACATTTCAGAATGCCAATTTTCATCTCGTATTGCCGACTGGAATTGCCTAATGCCAACTGGCATTATGTAATGATGGTCGACATTACATAATGTCGATTGGCATTACACAATGCCTATTATCATTAAATGTTGGCCGACGAATTTTCATTTTTTTACAAAAAAGGTCCTCATAAGTTTCTAATTTTTACAATCAAATTCCTAAAAAAACCAATTTTGTAATTAAATCCATAAAATATTGCAATTTAGTCCTTTAAATCACAAAACTCGACACCATAGATCATTTCTCAATTAGATTTTCATCATAAGGGCTTTTGTCACACACATGCACAATTGCATCCCAAAATTGGTTGTTTACAACAGCTGCTAAAAAAACCACCAAAAAAGTCTTGTTTCTTCAATCCTGAACACCATGTGCAAAAGTACTTCTTTAGCTTACATCCAGATGTGCGAAATTGGAACTGCTTGCTCCATGAATACCACTCTATGAATGCACACTTATAACACTAGTAGCTTAGGATGATGTTGTTGTACTAGCAGTCCTCACCCTTCTACCACCCCTTGCATTAAGGAAAAAATGAAAATATTGATACCATATGATAATTACATATTGACAAGTAATATGAAAATGATTCTTACCCTAGAAGCAACTGGTGCTTGCTGACAGGATCATTTGTTATGGCCTAGCTTTAAGTAGTTCTTACATTTACTAGTATAAGATATTTTCCTTTTAACAGAGGGTCCTGCTTCATCAGCTTCTCTAATTCTTTCTTTTCTTAGCTTACCTAGATTTCTCTTCAATTTAAATGGTAAGATGTATGTTTTGGGATCAACTGTTATTAGGTTAGTCTCTGGCAAAGGATGAATGACTCCTTTGTATGCTACCTGGTAGGTCTTGACATAAAAAAATTCAGTGCAGTTATCTTTAATATTCCCTCTTTTATAACCAATACACAAGGTTGTATACTTATAAGGCAACCCTGCCATAGGCCAACCTTGACAGTTGCACTTCTTCTTCTTAACTTCACAACATATCTTGGTTTCCTATCTTGCACTGCAAACTCATCATTGTTACCAGGCAACAAAGAACAATTTATGTTTTCCTTTGTTATCTGACTCAGCTTTTGTCTTGCCATCGGGGTCAATGTCCTTCCTAAGTACATGACTTTGCAAATCTTTTACGTAATCTCAATGTAATCCACAATTCTTACAATTGGTATACATATGATCTTGCCAACACAAGAATTGAATGATTCAATCATGTTGTTTGTGATATCATCACATTTCACATCATCATTGAATGTCTGTCTTGCCCATTGTTGAAGAGGAATTATAAGCAACCAATTGGTAGGCTTTTTATCATTGACAATCTTCATTATCTTGATTTGCTGCCAAAATTCATATCCATATATTATCCAAGCTGCTGCTCAGAATTCCTTTCTTAGCCCCAAGCTTGGAAAATTTTTTTTAAAATTGTTGAATATATGTTGGCAATAAAATCTGTGAGATGCACTTGGAAACCATTGCTCAATTGCATTAATAATTCCCTATAACAATCAACATTAAAAAAGTTGTTTAATAAAAATGGTAAAGTATACATTCATATCTTAGTTTCCCATCTTGCACTTTAAACTCATCATTGTTACCAGGCAATAAAGAATAATTTCTGCTTTCCTTTGGTATCAGCCTCAGCTTTTGTCTTACCAACGATGTCATTGTCCTTCCTAAGTACATGACTTTGCAAATCTTTTGTGTAATCTCATCATACATTTTTACCTTATGCAATCCACAATTCTTACAATTGGCATACATTTAATCTTTCCAACCCAGGAATTGAATGATTTAGTCATGTTGTTTATGACATCATTACATTTTGCATCATCATTGAATGCTTATCTTGCCCATTGTTAAAGAGGAATTGCAAGTATCTAATCGGTAAGCTTTCCATTATTGACAGTCTTCATTATCTTGATTCACTACTAAAATTCATATCCAAATGTTACTTAAGTTGCTGCTTAGCCCCAAGCTTGGAATTTTATTTTGAAATTGCTAAATATATATTGGCAACAAAATTTATGAGATGCACTTGGAAACCATTGCTCAATTTCATTAATAACTCCGTATTGTTGGGTTTCGTAATTCCATATGCAATGAAAAAATAAAAATTGAATTACAAACCTAAACCTGAATCCAAGTAATTCGATTAATTGATTAACTCTAGGGTTTTCATTTTCTTACCACAAACGTAAAAGAGGCAAGAAATCTATAAGGAAGAGATGAGGTTCACTTTAATGACACCCTACCTTAAACTTTTAATTTAGCAGTTCGAATTTGAGACATCTCCAAAAGAATTCGTCCTCCACAAGTGTCCACACGAAAAGCGTTTGACTTTAAAAACAAACATTTGTGTGCTAGCACCTTCTTTTGATTTCTCACAAATCAAGAATTAAAAAGAACTCTGTGTTTTTTTTTTCTAAAAGAGAGAAAATGAATTTAGTGGTAGAATAATGAGAGTGTTTTAAAACCCTAAAGAATATAACATATTTACAAACATTTAAATTAGGATTTCACTTACCAAACAACCTTTTAGTAATTTCTCACTTATTCTTATTCTAATTTTATTTAAAATTAAATTAGAAATAATATTCTATTTATTTAAGATAACCTTTACCTTAAATAAATAAATTTTTGATTTATTTATTTCCACAGAGCTTATTTGGGCTTGTTAAACCCATATTCATTTTGAGCTTGTTCAAAGTGTGTGACCCTGTAGGTTCACATGACATTGGCAGTGGGCCTTAAATCTCTATTTAGACCTATAAGTCATAAGTGGCCTCTAGTAAGACATTATGACTACCCAAGTTATGTGAAGTCCATAATCTAACATAACCTAATATATAGTGAATATTCTAGTCCCTTTGTCAGATGATATCTTGATTGAATATAAGGCATAGATTATGTCATCCTTATAGAATTTAATCGTATAATTTCTTAATTCCAAGTAGACTGAGAATGATAACTCTTTATCAATTTACTTTAGCATGGCCATGCATTTTCCTCAGTTTATCTTATCAAGGGGCCCATAGATATATTACTCATATTAAATGAGGGACAAATTCCTTCTCAATCACTCACATTCCTCACACAACTCATTTTATACCCAACAACAACCTATTTTATCATCCGATTAATGATAATGTAAGATTGTGTCAAAATACAAAATAGTTATGTAGAAATCCAAGGTGATTTCAAGGTCAAAGGACTAAGCCAATATTACTGTGATGAGAATTACTTATGACATTTATCTATATAGTATTCTCATAATAGGTCAATCCATCACTTTATTTCTCAAATAAATACCTATAAGTTGACTTGATATCTCATATTCATGATTAGTAAAACATAATCATCAATCAACACCATACTAGCCATAATACATTGTTATGACTAGGGATAAGTTGAATAGAACTCATATTTAATCTAAGGGTTATACTATCAAGTCACATACTTAATGACCTTAGTAAGAATTGACTATTCAAGTAATTATCATAACATAAAATGATAATGAAATATGCCTCTTTATTAAATAAAATGATAAAGTCAAAACATGGTCATACATTATTAACCTAGTGCATATCACTAACACCTATAACAATTAACATTAAAAAAGTTATTAGATAAAAATGGTAAACTATACATTCATATTTTGGTTTCCCATCTTGTACTTCAAACTCATCATTGTTACTAGGCAACAAAGAACAATTTATGCTTTCCTTTTTTATCTACCTCAGCTTTTGTTTTGCCATCGGGGCCAGTGTCCTTCTTAAGTACATGACTTTGCAAATCTTTTGTGTAATATCACCATACAGTTTTGCCTAATGCAATTAATAATTCTTATAATTGGCATACATATGATATTGCCAACCCAAGAATTGAATGATTCAATTATGTTTTTTATGATGTCATCATATTTCGCATCATTATTAAATGCATGTCTTGCCTATTGTTGAAGAGGAATTACAAGTAACCAATTAGTAGGCTTTCCATCATTAACAGTCTTTATTATCTTAATTTGTTGCCAAAATTCATATGCAGATGTTGCTTGAGCTATTACTCATAATTCCTTTTTTAGCCCCAAGCTTGGAAATTTTTTTTTGAAATTGTTAAATATATGTTGGCAATAAAATCTATGAGATTCACTTGGAAACCATTTCTCAATTGCATTAATAAATCCCTATAACAATTAACATTAAAGAAGTTGTTAGATAAAATTGGTAAATTATATATTCAACAATTATTGTAATCAATAGGTGACGTATAACCTACCTTTTGTCAATCTAACATGAAAGTGTAAGGAATGCCTTTGTTTTCACTGCCTACACACTAATCCAAGTAGTCCATAAAACTTCTATCTATCTATGCATTCAAAGTCCATAATAGCAAAGGTAATAAGCAATACAACTCTTTTGCCATCAAGTGAAACTACTGAGAGCATCACTCCACCATATGAAAATAGCCATCAACACCAATAAATGGCCTACACCCTTCTAAAAACTATGTCTTAATGGCTTCAACAAAAATAAATAAGTACTTGAATGTTGGTGTATCATCTAAATTAACTCTTGGCTGAAATTACAACTTCATAAAGGTCCTGAGATTAAACTCCTTCAAACGATCAATATATTTCATCAAATGTTTAAAAGAGTCTTTATGAGAACCTTCTAAAGCTTGTCTACCATAAGCTTTTGCCCTATCCAACTGCCATTGTGCAACATCTATGCCCCATTATTTTTTTCAATTCACTATGCATCAACTCATAGCTCATGGTAGGGTTTACATTTAACATCTCATTCAACTTTTCTACAACCCATGCAATGCTAGCATTTATGTTGTTTGTGCAATCAGTCCTAATGCATGTATGTTCTTCATTCAAAGTTTTGACGATAACGATTTTCTTATTAGGTAACACAGAGGCATGAATCCTCCACTTACACCCTTCACCAGCACATTCAATAATGATTTTTATTTGTTTTTTTTTCCTTATAAAAAAGGTAACCTCCCTTCACTCCATAGTCCCTAAGGGCTACTCTGCCCTAAATGCTATTACATCTACAAATGTTTGCCCAAACTCAAACTCAAATTACCTATCCCTAGTATTGATAAAAGGTTTACTTAATAGTTTAGAGAAAGGATCCATTTTTCTTTTCTAACTCAAAGGCCACTCATCATGAGTTACAAAACTAGCATCATTTCATTCCTCTCCTAACTCACTAAGTCCTTCATTCTCATCCAAAATACAATCACCAAACTCTCCCTCATCATCCATACTCTCACTCTCAGATATACTGATGGCAGGTTCAGCACCATTATGCAATCACTTAAGATCATCATAGTCTGAGAAGTCATAATGTTCCCCCACAATCAATATCAGTGTTTCTAACCTTTTCCCTAGTCTTACTTTGTCTACTACGTGTCATTCTTTGACTCTTAACCCCTGCAAGTCTGCCTACTTTTCCCATCCCTTTTCCCTTCCCTCTAGTATTAAGGTTGAGGTTGAGGTTAAAATTAAAGTTCAAGTTCAAGTTCAAGTTCTAGTTCAAGTTCATGTTGAGGTTCATGTTCAACTTCAACTTCAAGTACAAGTTCAGGAATGAATTGATTAGGTTCAGGTGTAACCGAAGGGAAATAATGCATGTCAAAGCTCCTCCCTATCAAATTCATGCGGCTGAGGTTCTATAAAAGGAACTTCATGGACCTTAGGTAAACTTTTAGTAGGTTCAGGTGTAACAGATGCCATGTTATGCATTTCATACTCATTTAGATATTGTGGCTCCTGATCTAAACCTATCAAATTTATAGAATCCCTAGCACACTCTTTTAATTTATTTCACCAAATTGCACGGATTAATAAATCTATTTTTAAAATTTCAGGGACTAAGTAGTGTATTAGGCCAAGCCACAGGGGTATATCATAATTTACCCTTATTTTTAATGCCAAATTATTTTTCTATAATAAAAAGTAATTTTACCATCAAATTAAATAAGAAAAAATATTAAGGGATCAAACTACTTTATTACTTTTAATGCCAAATTATTTACTAAAAAAATTCATAAGGGACTAAAATATTGAAAGAATAAGAAATGTGGAATAAAATTTAATTTTTAAACAAGAGCAAAAAAAAAAAAAGAATGTCAGTTATATCAAATATCAAAGGAAGAAATATAATTTGCTTTATAATTATTGAATTAATTTTGATTCGGTTTACCTTATAGTTCTTACATATAAATATTATTTTTGCTCTTTTTAAATTTAATTCTAACCCAAGTTTTTTCTTTTTCTTTTTGATATTGTCAATTTAAATTTTCCATTAGTTTAAAATCAACTAAATCAAATATCATTGCTTTAGTTTAGTTTTGCAAATAATTTTTATATTACTGTTGAATTATAAAAGTGGAATAATAAAATGGAAAGGTTCTTCATTCAAGAGGCTAAAAGGTGAATACAGTAACGTATTTTCTATAGTAACTTTAATTTTAAAATAAAGCATCTTATTTTATTTATGGAAAAATATTAATTTTTCATAAAGCAATATTTTTTTTCAAATATGAAAAATTAGTACATTTATTAATTTAATAATTTTTTGCTTAGTTGTTTTATAAAATACAAATCATATCTTTTATAAAATTAATTTTTATAATTAAAAAATGCCATAAAACTTTTATATTATTTTATTAACTGAAAGTGGTCTTTTTGATATTGGTTTTTCTTCAAAAACAAATTACATGTTTTTTGAAGAAAAAATGTTTATATATATATTATTAATTTCATAATTTACTATATTTAATTAGTTTAAAATATTATTTTATAAAAGTAACCAGAGTAATTTTATTTATTTATTTTTTTAACCAAACCCTGTTTAAAATAAAATAACCATACCATTAATCGCTGTTATAGAAAAGATAACAAATTTTCTTTTTCCGCTTTGTATTTATTATTTGATATAAATTGTAAAAAAAAATTAATAAATTTTTATGACAATGGTAAATTTTGAAGAAAGCTGTCAAAATTCAACCCGGTGACACTTTTAAATGAAGGTGGGCACACACCTAAATTAATTCTAAAATGTTAAAAATGCTAAAATAAAAAAGTAATTTTTAAATTTTATTAGATGATTGTCGCACACCTCACTTAATTAATGCTAACATGTATGTTTTAAGTATCCAACAGTTTGAAACATGTGTTCGACCATATACTCACGGAATGGACAAGAATCTTCACTCCCTTCTACCCTACTAAAACATAAATAAAATCAATTATTTATGACCAAGTAAAATCAAGCCATCTCAACTGAAAATAGTAATTTCACTGATTCCAGAGCATGGCATGTAATCTGTGTGGCACAGAAGCTTTTGGATGTTCAACTCTCCACTTGTATCAAGATCAGCAACGAGAAACAGAAATGATGCCCGACCTTTCAAATGCATTTGCACAGGAACCATTGTGCAAGCCCCTTCCAAATGCTATATATAGGCAAAGCTATCTAAGCATGCAATTTGGTGATTGAAGCAGGGCAAAACGAAGAAAAAAGGGCCAGAAAAAGAACCAGATCTATTGCGGTGGTAGTATCTAGGATAATTGACAATTGATTTCAGGTGCATTCAAAACGATTTGTATTTAATTAAAAAAACAGCAGACCACCCTTGTATAAGATATCAACATTATTAAGGCTTTTCCTAGTGATAGCAGTATTAACAGGATACAATATGATACCTGTGTATTGTGCATCTACCGCTCAATTATTAGTAGATTACATTGAATTTAAGGTAGATATCAGCACAACTTTCTTCATAGTTGAGTTTACCAAATGTACTTAGGTCTACAAGTACCCACATAAATACTCCTTTTCATATTCAGATGCTGATAATAATCGACCTATTTTATTAACATTATAACCTGAGTTACCTTGACTTCATTCTCCGTGAAAGAATGATATGAAATTCAGAAGGTGAGCAAGGATTTAACAATCAAGTTCATGACTTCATTGAAAACTTAGCGAGTGTGGAAGAACTTTATACGGGTTAAGTATTCCGTTAGGGTCCAGCAACTCCTTGATGGAAGCCATAACTTGCACCTAGCCATAGTGAAATAATTTGGAAATTATTTTACTTGACTATCACATATGCCACTAAAAAGATACCAAGATATATGCATTCTTATAGTTTTAGCAATTCAGAAAGACGCACAGTTTCAGGTGATTTGCTGTAATAGATCTCATTGGCTTTCATAAGTCCTAAGCCATGTTCTGCACTAATACTCCCACGATGTTTAGATGTCCACTCATAGACAAACGGTTCAATTTGTGCCAAAATCTGTAACACCAACAAAAATCTAGCTTCAGAAAAGGGTCATACAGAGTATGTATATAACTTCTTCAAGGATGATGAAATTACCATATCATCATATTGTGGGGCTGAAATATTGAGATGCAAATTGCCGTCTCCCAAATGGCCATATCCAACAACTTTTACCTTTTGGGCTGTGACAATATGGCATAAGCATGTAAAAATACTATACATAGGAAGTAGAAAGTGAAATTAGATAATTGATGGCCCATTTGTGATACTCAATAACCCTCTCATTGTTTTCCAAAATTAAAAAATATAGTTTTTCTTACAATAATATGCCAAATGGAGTAGAAACTAAAAATAGTAAGATTCCTTTGCACTTTCAGTCACCAAAATGAATTCCCTCCCCACAAGGTCTTCTGTGCAACATACTTCTAGACTATGATATGGTATTTATACTGAAATTCTAAGATAGGATATGATGGAAGCACAGACCCACCCAGATCTACTGTACAGCAGAAAACTGGTTCAAATTTTGATTGGTAGAATAAATTAATAATAGATTGCCTACCTAATCTTACTCGCATTTCCTCTACAAGATTGTACATTTGTTCAACAGGTAATGAAAGATCATATTTGTATACAGCCCCTGCCCTCATCAGTGCTTCAGCTATACCCTGTGGCCAAATAAAGTGATTAACCAAACATTAACATTTGCACCAACCGATTTTCCAAGATTATCACACTAGGAAACAAAGAACAGAATAATAACAATATATATTCCTATATATAAATGAGTAAATCGTGGTATCCTAGTCATGGCAATGGTTTCTCTGTAAGTGCAGGAGACTGTTTTCCCATGTCAAGACACCATAAAAGCTAACCAATGGTGGATATAAAAAAGCAAACATTTATGATAAGCTAGAAGCAGCACCAATCTCAACAATCAACCTAGATGAAATAGAGCAAAGAACTGGAAAATGAGTTGCATACATATTGAAAATCATGGGTAAGATTTTTGAATCTTGAAGTGCTAAAAAGGCTAATTACCAAAAAAAAAAAAAAGAACATAATCATAGACTTCGTATTTTTTTCCCCAAATCCAGCCAATCAATTTGCCTTTCCAATTTTAGTCGCAACTAGACGTTCTCTCAATTTTATTATTAAAAAAAAAATCTGGCCAAAACTTCACAAAAATTTCCTGACATCATACCAGAATTATAAAAATAGCAGTTAAGAGACTTACTATGTTAAGAACCTGACTAGGATGCATTATATAAAAGACACTGTTTGAGTTAATGCAACCCTATCCACCCATCACTCTCAGTTATAAATATGCGGAATAATCATTCTCATATATTTCATTGATATTTATAAAAGATACAAGGAACCTATATAGGAAAAAATACAGAATTATACAGTTGTATATATACTCCTAAATTATAAATATTCCTACAGATTTATACAGCTGTATAAATATTCCTAAATTAAGAGAAACTATATAGGAAATATATAAAATAGGAAAGAAATCAAAGCCCCTTATTGCTAACTCTCCCCCTCAAGTTGGGGCGTAGATATCACATATGCCCAACTTGGATAACGATGCATGGAACGGTCCATTATTGACAGCATGAGTCATAATGTCAGCCAACTGATCTGAACTCCTATTATAAGGAATTTCTATTGTGCCAGAATCAAGATTATCTTTAATATAGTTCCTGTCAAGTTCAACATGCTTAGTGCGATCATGTTGTACTGGATTATTAGCAATCTCAATGGTTGTCTTATTATCACAAAACAACACCATAGGTTTAGTTGGGCCAAACCCAAGTTCCATTAAAAGAATTTTCAGCCAACAAAGTTCTGTAATTGCATGATACATAGCACAGTATTCTGCTTCTGCACTTGATAATGAAACAACATTCTGTTTTTTACTTCTCCAAGTCACCAAGTTGCCTCCAACAAACGACAAATATCCTGAAGTAGATTTTCTGTCCATTCTACTACCAGCAAAATCAGAGTTTGTATATCCCATGACATCAAGATGTCCATGTTTGAAGAACATAACACCTTTACCTGGAGCTGATTTTAAATAAGCCAAAATACGATTGACAGCATTCATGTGATGATCACTTGGATTGTGCATAAACTGACTCAGAACACTGACTGCATATGCTAAATCTGGCCTGGTGTGAGTTAGTTAGATCAACATCCCCACTATCCTTTGATATCTCTCCTTGTTTGTTGGAATTTGATCAAGATAAATAGAAAGACCATGATTTACCTCAATAGGAGTATCTATAGGTTCACAAGCTGAACAACCAATTTCAGCTAGAAGATCTAAAGTATACTTCCTTTGGGAAAGAAACAATCCTTGCTTAGACCGAGAGACTTCAATGCCTAGAAAGTATTTGAGAAGCCCCAATTCCTTTATCTTGAATTCTTTGGCTAGACAGTTTCGAAGTTTCTCAATTTCATATATGTTATTACCTGTTACAATCATGTCATCAACATAGACAAGAAGTAATGTAATATCATTATGATCATGTTTATAGAACAAGGTATGATCTACCAAAGCCTGCTTGAATCCATACTTCTTCATTGCATCACTCAATCTTCCAAACCATGCCCTTGGTGATTGCTTTAATCCGTACAAAACCTTTTTTAGTTTGCATACCTTTCCTTCTTCTAGTGTAAATCCTAGGGGAGGATCCATGAACACTTCCTCAGTCAAATCACCATGAAGAAAGGCATTCTTTACATCAAACTGTTATAGAGGCCAGTCTAAATTAACTGCAAGAGATAATATGACACGAACAGTATTCATTTTGGCTACTGGTGCAAAAGTTTCCTGATTGTCAATACCATAAGTCTGAGTATAGCCTTTCGCGACCAGCCTAACCTTGTATCTTTCAATTGTTCCATCTGACTTGTATTTAACTGTAAATACCCATTTACACCGCATGGTCTTCTTTCCCAATGGTAATTCGACCATTTCCCAAGTAGAATTCTTTTAGAGAGCCGTCATTTCATCTACCATTGCATCCTTCCACTTTGCATCTTTAAGGGCTTCCTAAAAATGACTAGGAATAGAAATAGAAGACAACTGAAGAGCAAATGACAAGTTAGCCTTAGACAGACAGTGATATGACATGAAGTTGGAGATCGGATAAACAACATTGGAGGCTTTTGAAAAACCAAATCTATCCAGAGCTTTTCTTTCACGAAGAGGATATCTCCTATTTTGATCAAAAACAAAATTGGGATTAGAAATTTCAAGAGTTTCAGGAGAATAGTTAAATACCTCAGTGTTAGTCTTGGAAGATTCATCCGATGGCATAGTAGTATCATCGAGAGAGGTACTAGAATTAGAAGGTATAATAGTGACATTTTCCTTTCTCCTAGAATATTTTTCCTCAAAAAACCTAGCTGGTCTTTCAGGTCTCTCACCATTAGATTCATCATTTACTGGTCTCTCATCTATAGGTTCGTCATCTAAAGCTAAGGCTTCCCCAACTTTCTTTATATTCTCTGTACCTGAAACCCATATTTTCTTTCTCTCTCATCCATATTTGTTCCTCATCTTTACTACCAATCTCCCCTTGAAGAGGAACCATAGAGATATCTCCAAGAAAATAAGACTCATTTTCACAAAATTGAACATCCATCGACACATAATAGGTGCTTGTAGGAGGATGATAACATTTGTATCCTTTTTGTGAATTAGAATAGCCAAGAAAAATACATTTGATAGCACAAAAATCAAGTTTATCTTTATGAAGAGAATGGACATGAACATAACACACAACCAAAAACTTTAGGACAAATATTTAGAGCAAAGGGAATGGGATGAAATCTAGATAACATCCTTAAAGGAGTTTGAAAATCAAGAATCCTAGCAAGCATTCGATTGATAAGAAAAACAGCAGTCATGACAGCTTCAGCCCAAAAACGTTTTGGAACATGCATAGTAAAACATAAAGCTCGAGCAACTTCAAGGAAGTGGCGATTCTTACGTTCTGCTATGCCATTTTGTTGGGGTGTGTAAACACAAGTTGTTTGGTGAAGAATGTCATGTTGTGTCATAAAATCAGTAAGAGGTTGATTTAAAAACTCACGACCATTGTCGGAATGAAAAACTTTAATTTTAGTGTTAAACTGAGTGAGAATCATATTGTAAATTGAGGCATAATATGGACAACATCACTCTTAGATTTCATCAAATAGATCCAACTAACCCTAGTACAGTCATCAATAAAAGAGACAATATTTATGACCTGAAGCAGAAGGGGTAGAGAAAGAACCCCACACATCAATATGAACACATGAAAAAGGAATAACACTTTAATTAGAACTAACTTTGAAAGGAACACGATGGTTTTTAGCATAAATGCATTGTTCACACCTTAAATTGGAAACAAAAATATTGGAAAATAATTTAGGAAACATACGTTCCAAATAGGAAAAAGATGAATGTCCTAACCGACAATGCCAAAGAATAATTTTTTCTCTATCAAATGTTTCTCTCTTTGTTTGGAAGCCACAGATAGGTGTCACTATGTTTCGGTAATCCTCTAAATAATAGAGACCGTCCCTTTCTCTACCAATGCCAATCATCATCTTCATGAGATTGTCCTGAAAAACACAATGAGTTGAGTAAAAAATAACAAAACAATTAAGATTCTTTGTTATCTTACTAATTGAAAGAAGATTATTTGAAAGTGTAGGTGCAAGTAAAACGGTGGACATAGAAAATTTTGGAGAAAGAGACACATTTCCAGCCCCTGTGATTGGCATAGAATTCCCATTGGTAACCTGGACAGATTTAATTGGTGAAGATGTTAGAGAATCAATGAGAGAAGAGTTACTAGTCATATGATCAGTAGACCTTAACTCAATAACCCAAGTATCAGGACTGCTAGAACTAACGGATAAACCAAAATTACCTCCTTGAGAAGATACCTAAGATATATGAGAAGCAGAAGATAGGGCTGAAGTGGTATCTATAACAGAAACATTATGAGCAAATTTCTTGTTTTTTCTCTCAGCTTACTTGAGTTTATACCATTCCGGATAGCCATGCTTCTTCCAACACATATCAATTGTGTGTGTATTCTTATGGCAATGGGTGCAGTATCGAAATTGAGAAGCTCTAGAATCTCCAAAAGAAGAGCTTAGACTGCGTTGTTGGACAACTAAAGCTAAAGCCTCGGAGTGGAATTCTGTTCCCATGGTAACTTGTCGTTGTACTTCTTGACGAACCAGGGAATACGCTTCTTCTAGTTTTGGTAATGGAGAAGTAGCTAGAACACGGCTACTAACTTGATCTAAATTATGATCAAGACCAGCAAGAAAGATATAAACTTTGTCTTCTGCGATAAGATTTCTGTATTTTTCACTATCAACAGCACATGTCATGTCATTTGGCCTTCAGTAATCAAGCTCCATAAAAATTGAGTTCAACCCATTATAAAATTCTGCTATAGGCCGACCACCTTGACATAATTGGAAAGACTTCTTCATTAATTCATAAACTTGAGAAGAATCAAATACATCAAGGTAATTTCTTTTTACAGCATCCCGTACTTCTTTTGCAGTACCGCATTGCACAAAATGTGACATCAGATTATCGCACATTGAATTAATAAGCCAGGATTTGACAAGTGCATCTTCGGCCTCCCATTCATCATAACCTGAACTATTTTCTGTAGGTGTAACCCTTTTTCCATTGATATAGCCCATTTTTTTCCTTCCAGCTATATGCATCTCCAAAATCTTAGACCAGACCCGATAGTTAGAGCCATCTAATTTAATGTGGATAGATGAAGGAGCATCTTGAATGGTCATAGTGGTGGTTTTCTTGCTGTCAGAAGATTCGCCATCAGTTTTGGTAGACATACTGCCCTACTGTTAAGGTTTTTTAGAATGAAGGACAGTTGCAGCTAAGGTTTTAATGAAGAACATGTGGTTGGAATTTTCAGAGGAAAATTGATCTCCCTGCTCTGATACCAAGTTATAAATATGCGGAATAATCATTCTCATATATTTCATTCATATATATACAAGATACAAGGAACCTATATAGGAAAAAATTCAGAATTATACAGCTGTATATATACTCCTAAATTATAAATATTCCTACAAATTTATACAGCTGTATATATATTCCTAAATTAAGGGAAACTATATAGGAAATATATGAAATAGGAAAGAAATCAAAGCCCCTTATGGCTAACTCTCTCTCTTTTCTCCATCACCACTATCTTCATTCCCCTTCACTTATGTCTTCTCCATCTTCCCTTGATTAACCAACCATGGGCAAAACATCTGTTTTCTTCTCCTTTTTTTCCCCCTTTCTTCATGTTTATTTCAAGCACAATGCAAGTGACTCTGGTTATTAAGGTGGCTACATGGTTACAATCACCCCCACAATCCTGATTTGGCTATTAGACATGGCTTTTAGCTTCCTTGATTCCTCATTACAAAGACAGGCTACTGCTGATTCAACTAAGACCAATTTCATCAACTGTTTTAGAGGAGCTTGGTTCACAGCCGTGAATCCAAAGCAAATAGCCAATTTATGGTTCAAAATTGAGACTGAACAGAAATAATTACTTTATTTTGACGCATCCTTATCATTTAGAAACCCAAGATATATCAGTAATAACTTTTGGTTTTCTCAAATGTAAATCAAATGATACCAGCACAAATGTTTTTTGAATTTTTTGAACTTTCTATAGAAGTGATGCATCTGAGTGCTTCTTTCCTGTTCTGATCGCCTCTTTTGTTTGCGAATCCTATTGAAGATTTATTTGTTTTCAATTCAGTAAATCTACCTTTCGGTCAAGATATACATCTTAGGACGGAACACAAAATTTTCATCATGCAAGTTCCTCTGTTTTCTTTTCTGTCTTTTGAAAGATGTGTAAAGTAAAACAAACAAAAAAAGAAAAAATTGTCTCTGAAACTTGAAAGAGAGAAACAGGAAGAAGTATGAGAAAATAAAAATAGGAAGACAAATAACAAACCTTGCATTCTGTTCAAGACAGCTGATTCGGTGAACCTACAGCTGACCTAACATTTTTCTTTATTTAGGATTGTTTTGATTCAGCTCTTGTGCCAGCTCAGATTTTCTGGGCTTTAAAATTAATGAGTTCAATATCATAAGATGTTTAAATTGAAACACATGTTATAAATGGCAAAATAAAACAAGAAATTCGCTAGATTTAAAAAAAATTTGAAAAGTTAAGGATTTTTCATGGTAATTAAGTCTTTTAAATCATAGGTGCAAAATAGTATCTGTGGGTGCATTTTGCAGTAATGAAAGGCACAAAAGATTGATAAAGCACTCATTCATGGATCAAATGAAATTCACAGGCATAAACTCATTTCTACAAAATGTTTTAAAAATACTGCATATGAAGAAACCCAATTGGGCATGAAATAGGAACCTCACGTATACGCCAAAAAGAGGATGCCTGGTTTATGTCTTGTGCTAGAACCCCGTCAGAAACTAAACCAGAATCCATTGAGCGAAGTAAAAATGCCTCAAGCTTCTCTCTGTAAACAACCACATAAAAATGTAAGTTTTAGATACATAAAACAAAACAAACTTCATACTTTCACCAAGTTAGAAAAAAGGTGTAAAGGGATCCAATTTTGGTAGATTGATTGGGGAAGGACTGAAAGGTCAACAATGGTGCCAAACAAAATAAGCAACTGGAAATCTATCACGGCTATGTGAAAGCAAAAGTATCATTTTCTAATCTACTGGTCCAGAAAATTTTAGTTATTGAAAAGCAGTCAGGGCCTGAGAATATCACATAGTCCGGAATTGCAAAGAGTGGCATTTCAAGAAATTAAGGACAAGGAAAATAATACAAATAATAGCTTTCTAATCAAATTTTCCAATTTTCATACTCAGTTACAGCCAAAGTTAAATGGAAGTCTATTTAAGTACAGTTTTACTATAGGCATAAATCAATTTCTTGAACGAAGAAAATTCAAAAATCCATTTTTGCACAAGGGACTTCGGTCTCAATACCAAACAAAAAAAATTTCTTCGATAATAACAGAATTCTGCAAGCACAATAGAAACTCATAATCCAAGGATGATCAAAAGGCAAGAAAGTTACTTGTCATAAAAAACATCACTGCCCGTTGTCTCAATCAGAACATAAAAATTGTGCATTGAGGGAGGCAATGGATTCCGAACACCTTCTAAATGGTTCAAAACCTGTTAGATGAAGTTCAATAAGCAGGACTAAAGAAAATAGAAGATAAGACAACAGCACAATTTTATTTCATCCGTATGTAATAAGAATACGTTGCTGGACAATCTTGAGAAGGAAAATTTCTTAATATGCAGAAATAAAAAATTAGTATTTTCTTTATCGGTTGGCTCATTAGAAAGCAGTAAAAGGGGAGGGGAAGGGGGAGGAGGGGAAGACTTGTAATTCCTTCCCTACATTTTCTAGATTTTTCTTCTTAGAATTTATTCTGGGCTGTCTTTTCTATTCCTCATAAATTTAACAGGCAACTTTAATCTTATGGGAATATCAATAATACCTAAAAAGATATCTGCAGCAATGTTTCAAGACAACAATAAAAATATTAATGATAACATTGGAAAGGTTTAAATCTACAAATTTGCTTCCAGCAACAGCAATCTGAAAACACAGAGTTTGATAAAGTTCCCAGCAATGCTAATCCAAACTTGTAAAGAAAGAACATGGAGAGAGAAAAAGAGGGAGAGAGAGAACCAAGTGGAAGATAGTTATCACGAAATGTCAAAAGATTTTGGAGTAAACCACAGCAAAGAAAAAAAAAAGATTCTTGAAGTCTTTTGCAGGTCTAAGAAAAGGAGGAAAATTACAAAGAAAGCTGAAAACAACATAATTAAAAAAAAAAAAATTTATATACGCTAAACGTAAATAAAATATTTATGTATGCTATTACTAACATATACAATGTAAAGTTGATAGCCAAGAGCCTTCAATAATCCATTAGATCAATTGAAAAACTCTGACAATGCCTGGATACTGACTGTACTTGTAAAATTTGAAAGTTGTTGACGCTTCTTAACACACCAAATGGAGATATATCTCTATTATCCCCATGTAAGCTTTTAGATATAGTTAGACCATAGAACCAGAAATGCTAGAGCAAAATCTTACAAAAAATAACCAATTTTATATGCATCATGGCATCTTGTTTTAAATCGTCATATCTTTCACCATAAATAAAGTTCGATGAATTCAGAATGTAGCTCCATAATGTTATGAGAAAGCAAAAGGTAAAGGGTCTAGGAACTGTTTTGTCCATCTGCCTTCAGAAGGCCATATATTATGGTACCAAATGTGCCAAAATTGAACTCACATTTATCCATACACTATGTATAGATTGAAGATAAAGTAAATGAAAGGAATGGTAATAAAAGGGGAATTAATTTTTATCTTATTTAACTACGAAAACTTTTAAGAAGGGGAAGAAAGTTGAAGGGAAAGTATTCCCCTTATTCGCCTTCGACAAGCTGAAAATAATTACACCCCAAATTGGGGTATAAAAGATTTCAACTCTTAAATACACTAAGGCTCCGTTTGTTTGAGGAAAATATTTTGTCTTCGGAAAATATTTTCTACAAAAAATATTTTCTCTAGAAAACATTTTCCAGAAAAAATATTTTCAAAGAAAATGTTTTCTAGTATTTGGCAGCAACACTAAAAGACAATAAATGAGGAGAGAAGATAATGGAAAATAAAAGAGAAGGCAATAAATGAGGAGAGAAAGCAATAAATGAGGAGAAAAGACATTGGAAAATAATTTCCCATCCTAAATCATCTTCTCGTTTTGAAGTTATTTTTCTTTGACTAACAATTTATTTTCCTTACTTATTTTCTTTGGTAATCCAAACATTGGAAAATAAAGGAAAATATTTTCCAGGAAAATATTTTCTACTAACAAACGGAGCCTAAAAGTTAAAATTTTATTTCCTTTTTTAACATTCTCTTTTTTCTTTTTTATCTTTATTAATTAATTTTGAGTTGTCAAACACAATAAAATCTATAATTCTTTTCACTTCCTTTCCTCTCCCTTTTCTTTCCTTTTTGTCTCTTAGCCATGCATAGTGTTAGTAAACAATTAAGTTGCACTATACAGAAGCAATGGCCTTTCTCCATGCTTCTGGATCTGCTATGGACCATACTTGCTAATCACAAATGAAAAAAGATAAAAACAAGTATAACAAACTTACCAAACCCATTGCCTCACTATCCAAAAATTCAAATGCAGACAGAATCTCTCCAAGTGTCCTCTTGGCTTCCAATAGAAGTTTCTGATAAAAATAACAGACAAATAAGTAAAGCTGACAATCTTTCAACTCAGAAGAAGCAGATAAATGAAGCAAGAAACAACAAAGGGTAGCTTTCTGGTGAAAATTCCTGTCTATCAAAATAATTTTTCTTTTTTACAAAAACCTGGTCAACAAATGGTTGTGCCACAAATTAATCATGTACATTTTTTCCTGTTCTGTTAAGCAATGAAATTCAGGTCATTCAAGAATCTTAGCTCACGCTCCTAATTCCATGAATCGTTTTTCATCATGCTCTAAATCAAATTTTTCATTAACACCTCAATTCTGTATTCCAATTGATAGTCTACAGTATTTTTGTCTTATAATCTAACCTTCCTTTTCTTTGCTTGTTTATACTTTTATTTCACTTTGTATAGGCAGTTAATACTATATAAATGCTGTATCAAATGAAAAAGGCTCATAAAATACTCTGCATGTAGCAAAAAAAAAAAAAACATCAATAGCTTTTATTGTCTGTTTTATCACGGTACTTAATTTTGCAATCTGGGAAAAAGGCAAAGTGGCAAACATAAACTGTCATACATAGAGAGCTCCATTTTCAATTTGAACAATAGCAGCTGCTGAAAAATGTTTTTAAAAATCAAACAATCAGATAAGAAAATAAACTCAACTGCAAATTTTCAGGCCCAAAATATTAGATGTTCAAAGTGATGCTAGAAGTATTTTTTACAATCAAAGGAGCAATAGGAGAATTCAGATCAAGGAGAATCAGCAAAGAATCAAGGAATTAGTAATGCAGCGCATGAGTTAGGATTTTGATTTCTAATGAGATTGTTTAGTTTGTTAGGATCACTACTTTGGAATTTCAAAGTAATTAGTTTTCAATTTTGTTATCCTTTTGTTTAACTTTTTTGGGAATAAGAAATTAGCGATAATATTTCTCGCAAAGTGTGTTCTAAGAGATTTTAGGGTTCTCTCTTAATGAGCCCTTTCCATTAGCAAAAATAGGTCACAAAGGAAGGAATACTCTAAAACAAGGAAACCCTTCCTTTGATGTTCCAGATGCAGGCCCTGTAACTAGATCACAGACTAGGGACCATAACATGTTTCTTAGTGTAATAAAGTAAGTGAATTAGAGGAAGAGGATCCATACAACGGAACCCAACTAGATTGGAATTAAAGCTTTAACGATTTGGATAAATGTCTATTAGAGTAAGCATTATTATGCCAAAAGAACATATTCTAGAGAGGGAATTAATTATATTGCTCTAAATCATACCTGGCAACTGAGATAATCTTTGCATGCCAGAAAAGCTATGTTCACTGAAGATAGCTTTGGAGGGGTAAGTATGGACACCTTAGTTACAATTCCCAAAGACCCTTCACTTCCTGTACCAGAAACCGCATAAACACAGGAAACATCCACAGATAAACCAGAAGTTAAACAGAAGTTAAAGAGTTTTAGTACATGCCTATGAACAAATGCTTCAAGTCATAACCCGTATTATCTTTACGTAGTGTACCAAGCATGTTGAGCACACTACCGTTTGCTAGAACAGCCTCAAGTCCTATAAAATAAGCCCAAGATTTGTTTTAGAATAAACAGAATGAAAAGATACAATTGCCAAAAATAGATAAGATCACATTAAAAAAGATTTCTTGTTGAATGCAGAAAATCTGATTGTACCAAATACAGCACAAAGCTACAGTCATGCAATATCAATGAGTATACAATTGTGAATGACACATTTATAATAAATCCAACACACTGATCCATAATGTGTATGCATAATGTATGTATAATACCAGTATAACACCAGCATACTTAAGGTTGTCAGTACAAAGACTTGTAGCATAATTAGTCTGCATTTCAAGGTAATTTGCCACATGATTATAAATAGCTGCACCCAAGAAGAGATGAAGAAATTTTAATGTCTAGATGTCAAAATTAATTAGAGATAAACAATTCTCACCAAGTACATTTCCATGAAGCGAACCATAACGGACTAGGTGCACACCACCAGCATTAGTTGAAATATTTCCACCAATTTGGCAGCTTCCTTTTGCGCCTAAGTCCAGTGGCATAATAAATCTGAAAGGAAGAATAATTTACTTTTATAAAACAAATAAATGTTCAAAATTCCATTTGATATAGTTTCAACTAACAGGTTTGAAGATTATTAACTTTTTAACATTTTTCGTAGCATATGGACCAACTACATCAAAATGATGAATTTCCAATACATTAACAAGAATCAACATATAATTTTTTGAAAATGATGCTTCCTATACCTGGTTCTGATTATAATAAAGTCAGAAGACTACCACTATTGATTGAAAATTCCAAAAATTTCTTAAGACACATTGAAGATCTGAAGTCAAACACTGTTCAGAGGTAAAAGTACTTGTTTACGAGAATAAAATACACAGAATTCTCATAAAAAAATTGTCGACATCAGTTGCTCAAATGAAAAAAGGGGCCAGTGGCTCTAAGGAACCATAAGTAACTATGGTTGTGTTCGAGGCAGGAAAATTATCAACTGAACTTCAAATGTGTTCTGGTACTCTTCAGTGTGTAGCAGGTCAAGAAAAGAAAAGGAAGATTTAGGACAATTACCCTTGGTTATCCAGGAAAGATATCAAATTTTCCAATATGCATCCAGCTTCACAAACCAATATACCACTAACCTGAAAAGTAGCATGAGCTAACCACTTTAGGAAGCATAGTGTATATGATCAAATTTGCAAATTACTAATAAGAATCACCAATAAATGCTAAATCACAATATCTATCAATGTACTCTTAAAATTAGCTAATGTATGGGCTGACAACATGGCCCAAGAACAATCTATGAGACATTTAAGAAAGTTTTACTTTATGGGCTAAGGGTGAGGCCCATCAAAAGGAGAGCCCTTTTTCTCTTTTTACCTTGGTTATTGACATTTGTAATAGCCCATTCCTTTCCCTTTCACAAAACAAAATACCAAAACCCACACAGAAACCCCCGAAACACACACACAGAGACTCGCCCATATATTTTCCCTCTAAAAAATCACCTCTCTCAATCGCTTGTCATTGCTTTGATCATTCCATAACTATGCACGCACAGAAATGCCCTCATCAAGAGCCTCCTTAATATCCTTACTAACACCTAGTTTCTCCATTAACTTACTTTGTGTAAAACTGTGTTTCCTCACAAGTGTAGTCTCACCCTCTCTCTTTAACACCTTGGTTAATTGACATTTGTAACAGCCCATTCCTTTCTATATGACAAAATGCCAAAGCCCCCTGATTAACCTGTATGGAACCACTCCTCCCCACCCACCACCCCTCTCGCAAAAAAAAAAAAAAAAAAAAAAAACCCAACTCCAAAACGCACACACCAATACTCACCCATACATTTTCCCCCTAGAAAATCACTTCTCTCTCCCTCTCTCTCTCTCTCTCTCTTGGAACACAACTCAAAGCATTGCTTTCATCATTCCACAACTATTCACCCTCAGCAATGCCCTCATCAGGAGCTGCAGTAACGTCCTTACGAATACACCCATCAAACACCTAGTTTCCCACTACCTCACCCTCTATAAAACTGTCTCACAAGCGTGGTCTTGCCCATCTTTCCCCATATACATCTCTCTCTTGGAAAAGACATTTAGACTGGACACTAAACCTGTGTCACTAACACTTCACAACTGAATACCAACTTCGTAGTTAAAGCTGGAATGTGAAATATGGAAATATAGGACTTATTATAGGAAATCAGGAATTGTGAAAAAGGGCACAAAAAGAAACTATAGTTGGCAAAGTAAGCTAAAAGAAGTACAATGCAAGCATTAGCAACCAGAAAAATAAAATGTTACCTCATCAAAAGCTACAATGTTATTCATTGAACTCAAATTGATAATCACCTGCAGAACAGATCATGAGTTAGCTTTACACTCACATGATTAAGAACATGTCATTATTACCAATTATGAGTTTCCAATAAAAAACACAGACTGCCACATATGCTTGCAATCATATTCAAGGATCTAAATAGTGGTAGGGGGAACAACCAATATCTAGATTAAAGAAAGCCCATTTGCATTTGTGACAAGCTCATCATTTTCCAAGGGCCAAGTATGCGCCTGAGCATGTGTGCGTCTATGCGTGCATATTTTTGTATGTAAAACTCAATATGCATGTTTGTAGTATTTGAAGTTGCAGTATTACAACTACTTTTAATGCATATGTGTAGCAATGTTTGTCCAAAGAGGCATGGACCAAGTCCTATTCATGATTTTTGGTCCATATTGGAAGGAAAGCATCTTCACAATTAATATTCTCAAATTATTATTTAGGGTGCATTTGAATTGGAGTTAAAGAAATGGGGTATAACAATTATTATTAAGGAAGTAAAATCTATAGATATAGTAGTTAAATTATTGATATCATTTGGTAAATATAAGGTAATGGTTAAGCTATTAACGTAGAATGTTTTTAAAAAATTGTTGATATAGTTAATAAAATCTATATGAAATAATTTAAAACAATAAAAATAAATAAATTATTGTATCATTAAAATTTTTATAAGATATAAAAACTAACTTTAGAACTATCATACGATGAAAAATTATTAAAAAATTCATGAAAATGAAAATATATAATTTATATATATTTATACATTCACACAAAAAAAAATTAATATAATTTGGTCAAAAAAAATTAATATAAATCTCATGCAATTCAATTAACAAATATCACAATTTAAAATTAAAATTAAATTGCCTCTAACAATTAGCTTAAAGGTTCTGAAGACATATATACAGATTATTTAACAAGATCTTTTATATGTTAATTCAAATCTGTGAAAATAATATTTAATTAATACTAATATGATTACTTTATTGGCATTCTTATAAGAATTAACATGAATATATATATATATATGACTGATAATAATAACAAAGTAAAACTTAAAAATAAAAGATAGGAATAAAATTCTAAAATTTCTTAAAAAAAATAAAATAATAAATGATAAAAATAATAGAACCATCATAACACATTTATACATTTTTTATGGATTTGATTTATAGTTTATTAAGGTAAAAAAAATGAGAAGAGAAGTAATTTACAAGATATATAAAATATATATATATATATATATATATATATATATATATATATATATATATTTTCAATGACGAGCTTTTTTCTTTACAAGCCATTACCCTACCCCCACCTAAGTTAAAAAAAATGCATTAAAATGAGGTTAATTGTTAACCTTAGCATTTAAATTTACCAAATAAAAGTAAAAGGTTTAATGCATTACTGAGTAACACTTACCATCCTTTAACCCCGATCCAAACACTCCTTTAGAATGATTATTTACAATACTTCATATTTTAGTATGTTTTAAATTTGCTGCAATGTTACGAAGTGGGTGCATTGCTCCAATATATGGAACATAAGTGGGAACCTAAAATGATTATTTACCTTATATGTAGTAAGACAACGCTTCTTTAGAATACTTACAACAAATGAAATGCATTCATCCTAAGTTAAAACGGGAGTTATATTGTATATTTAGTTCTTCTTTCATGATTTTCTTGTTAAAATGGGATCTTAATTATATTTAAGTCTTTTCTTGTTGTTCCCCTCTTAATAATAAACAGAATAGGAGGTTTCTATTTCCTAATCACAAATTTAGTAACTATTGGAACATTGAAAATAACATTAATGTTCTATATTCTGAAAAGTGAGATCCAGGTTTATAGCCTCCAAGGCATACAGTAATTTTTGATTGACCAAAGTAGTTTTGGGGTGTCAAAACATAAGGTTCTACATTTGTTGGTATCAAGCCAGCTTCCAATGCCATTGTTGCCTTCTATTGCTATCTTCATAGTTACATGGGTTACAAGTATTTTAAAATTTTAGTAAATTACTCTAATATCTATCATGTTGTAGCCTCTAAAAAACTTATTTGGTTTCTGATCAACTAAATTTATTTCAGAGAAACGATTGTAGATTTTGTACATCAATTGCTTATATTCAAATATACAAACAATTTTGTTTTCTGAGAAAACCAAAATATATATATGGTACGTATTGGACAAGAAAGACTACAGAAAATGAGGTATTAGAATCAGGTATCTAGAAGATATTTTCTATTTCATGATATAATTCAGTCAAGTCGCCAAGAAAGAACAAGAATAAAAAAAATGCAGCTAAAATTCAACAGAAACACAAGTTTAAACTGGGTTTCACTAGTAAATCTTTTGTTAACTTTAACAGGCAAATAACTTGGAAATTATTAAAACAGTCAAATTTTCACTTGTTTAAAACAAATTTACCACAAACAAGCAAGCAACAATCTTCTACTAGAGACATTCAACCAAATTAATCATGGCATCAAAGTGATCCTTTTATGCTTTCTGAATTTCCGAAAGCAGATCTCCGAGCGAAGGATTAAAAAATCCATTCTCTTAACACTGAAAATGTTTAGGTCTTTGTAGCCTTCCTGTTGTCAAGCACCTGCTCCTCATCCTAAAATCCCAATTCTACCATGACAAAGTTGATTGCTTTAAAATTTTTCCAAAAACATGTAACTGCAATCTTTTTTTTTTTTTTGACAATAGTTATAAAAACACCTAAATCCAGTATTCATTTTGCAGTATTGATCAGCATTGAACATGATTGATATGAAACTAAACTTCCGTAATGTATAGGAAATTATAAAGAACAAACACCACCAGTAATTAGTGAACCTATATTATTTTTAACATACAAAACATGTGATAAGTTATATGGAATATTAAATCACAAGTTACTAAAGAATTTCCTGCACCATCAACATATGTTTTGGGCCTTTTGGCTAAAACAATGGCACTAGTAACAACATAAATAATGTAAAAGAAAATGTTATGATGAAAAGTACAATAATGACATGACCTCGTCAAAAACTGGGACACTTCCTCCAACGAGTCCGGTGTTTCCACCTTGGGGAACAACAGCCAAGTGCCTAGAATTACAATATTTAAGAATCTGCGATACCTGCAGACAAAATGAGGACAGAAATATTCTTTTGGCACCAAATTGCAATTACAAATATATCAGACAAAATTAACATAACACAACTAAAATTCAACTCTCTATATTTGACAAAATTAATACTTAAGCACTTCCAATAGAAAAGGATAAAAAGAACAGTACTTAAGGAATCAATGAACCATATGAGTTAAAGATACCATAGTTTTAAACTAATGCATTACTACAATTAATCCAACAAACAGTAAACTAAAACTAATAGAAATCAGTAAATCCAAGATAAGCAAGAAATGAACCTCCTGAGTAGTTCTCGGTAAAAGAAGAAGCTTGCTGGAACCTCTATATTTATGCATCCAATCTGTATTAACAGACTCCAATCTATCCTCATCTTGAACCACATTTTTCTCTCCCAGTATCCCTTTAAAATACGCAATATCGTCGCAATTCAATGTGGCAAAAGATGGATTTCGCTGAACTACTCTTGTGCCAAAATCTCTGTACTGAAAAGCAGCAAAACCTCCTCCTTTCTCCACACGAGGCCGGAAGTGAGTATCCCTACAAGTCCCCAGTTGTCGTTTCTGGCATTGGACAAATGGAAAGTAATGTTCTCCATTAAAGCCTATAAAAGAAATCCTTTTCAGTTTCAATATCTTAAAGGAACTGTTGATGGTGATCTGATCGAGATTAAAATTACTGAAAAATCAACAAACAAGTAAAAGAAATGGGAAATGAAGAATAATTGATGGATGCCTGAATGAGAGCGGGGAATAAAATGGTTAAGGATCAATCGTCGCCTGAACATGCGATGGATTACTCTACACTTCTCCATCATCGTCTTTACAATGCGTAGCGTGTACCAATTGGCTTTGCGAGTCGCATTTATATCATATGGCTCAATGAGTCCAAAATAATTGGGGTTTCTACGAAAAAAAAAAAAGGTACCTATCTTTTAATAAAATTACACAAGTGCCTCTATTTCAAAACAATTACACACGTGCCCTATTTAGATGTCTCCTTTTTCTCTGTGCTTTTTTTTTTTCTCCGTTTCTCGAACCTTTTTTCTTTTTTTGCGTTGCTTCCTCAGATCTCCTTCTTGCTCCTCAATATGCTCTTTGATTCTCACCCATTTTTTCTTGGTTTCTCAACCAAAATCGGATGAAATAAAACTTTGGTTCATCTTTATAAAGATAGGGTTCTTATTCTCGGAGTCCCTACTTTGTTGAAATTAAAAGATAAAGTTATGAAAAGAAAAAAGGTAATGAGAAGACTGCTTTTATTCAAGAGAAAAGCATTGGCAATAAATAGCCTTACAAAAACAAATTGAATAGTAAATAGGAAACTCAAGTCTAACAAACTCTAAGTGACATAGAATGTCTAAAATAACAAACATAAAATATCACTCTGAAGAGTAAACATTTTATTTGACTAAGCAACAAAGACAAAACTAAGCAATGAAACAACTCAACATTTTCCTCCCTTAAACTAAATGCCTTAAGCATCAGTTTATATTAGCCTCAAAGTAAACTCCTAAAGATGCTCTTAACTTCAAGAAGACATCCAACTTCAAAGGCTTGGTCCTTATATTAGCTAACTGCTCTTGTGTACTGCAATAATCTAACTCTATAAAACTAGCTTTTATAAGCTCCCAAAGAAAATGAAAACGCAAATTTATGTGTTTACTACGACTATGCATTATTGGATTTTTTGACAACTTAATTGTAGAACAACTATCACAAAAAATAATAGTTTTATTATTTTAATTCAAACCCAATTTATCCAACACTCTTTTCAACCATACTGCCTCACATGCAAAGGAAGTCACAGCAATAAATTCAACCTTAGTGGTAGATAAACTTACAAATGTTTTTTTTTTATAGCCAAGATACAGCTGTTGAACTCTGTAAAAAAATATAACCTAATGTGCTTTTTCGATCTTCCAAATATTCTGTATAATCATTGTCTGTGTAAGCAATAAGTTCATTATTTCCTCCCTTCTTGTAGAAAATTCCAAAATCAATCGTTCCCTTCATATATCTCAGTACTCTCTTTACCATTTATAGATGAAGCTTAGTAGGATTTTCCATATACCTACTCAAAAGACCCATTACGAATATCACATCTGGGCAAGTAGCAGTGAGGTACATGAGACTTCCAATAATCTGTTTAAAATGAGTATTGTCTACTTTGACACCCTCTTCATCTTTCATTATCTTACAGCCTAAAACAATTGGATTTTAGACTGAGTTGCTTTTATCCATTCTAAACCTTTACAGCACCTCCAATACATATTTCTTTTGACAAATAAAAATACTACTAGTTTTCTGCAAGACTTCATGACCTAAAAAATACCTCATTTTGCCAAGATCAGTCATCTCAAATTCACACTTCATGGAGTTTTTAAACTCAAAGATTATCTGTTGACCTTAGCAATAATCAATCTTAATTTTGATCTTAACAAACTTAGTTTTGAGCATTTAATTTATTTGTTTAAGTGTATATAAGTTATGACTCTATTGGAAGTTAAAATGAAGTATGATTATCTTAGGCTGATTGGACCTTTGAAATTCAAGGAAACTTTTGATATCCTTAGAACTTTATAATGAGAAAATTATCTTCTTAACATTTGAAGTAGACATCTTGAGCTTTTTGAATTAGGCTTATTTGTCAAAATCTAAGTTCATTTGGGTATGCAAATTTTGAGTCAAAATCTATATATACGTCTACCATCTCAGATTGCACACTCTTAGTATTTTAGACATATCTTGAGTTACAGAAGTTTAATTTAGGTGATTCAAAATGATATGGAAAGATAAGTTAAATATCTACAATTTTTATGAAGAAAGTATGGGTAAATTCAAACTTTTTCAATAGAAAATCATGGCTTCAACTTGGGTATAGTAGTTTGACAATAGTCTGCATTTTAAATTGCATAACTCTTAGTATTTTAGACATATCTTGAGTTACAAAATTCCAATTTAGGTGATCTAAAATGATATGGAAAGATAAGTCAAATATCTATAACTTTTATGAAGAGAGTATGGGTAAATTAAAACTTCTTCAATAGCAAATCACAGCTTCAACTTGAGTATAACTGTTTGACAGTAGTCTACATTTCAGATTGCACAGCTCTTAGTATTTTAGACATATCTTGATTTACAGAAGTCCAATTTAGGTGATTCAAAATGATATGGAAATCTAATTCAAATATCTACAGCTTTCATAAAGAAAGTGTGTTCAAATATCTTGAGTACCCAATAACGGTTTCAATCCATGAATAAATATCTAACAACATCACTTTCAATGGAAGACACCTCAAAAATAATTCAAAATATAGATGTTAGACACATTATTTGCACCTCCAACAACTATATTTTTGAGTGTTTATCTATATAAAAACCTCTAGAGCTAAATGAAAGTTAAGAAACTTATTTATCATTCATTCTTTCTTAAATATTCATTAAGCTCTCAAATTCTCTTAAATAATTCTTTGTTTATATAACTCTTGTGAGAGTTGGTTATGTGTTAGAAATAGAATTTCTCTTCATCTTAATTCTTAGGTTAGATTTAAAGGGAAGTGAGATTTATTTCTAAAGGAATTGGTTTAAGTGTTGTCCATTGAAACACTTTGGTTTTGGTTTTTTGAGTGAGCCTTGAAAACTCAAATTGTAAGGTTGTAAGAGTGAGCCATAAAACTCTTGTGTAATCATAATCTTATGAATAAGATTATAGGTGATTAAAAATCCTGACTTGAGCATAACTTGGGTAGAGATGTAGGATTGTTATTGAATTTAAACTCCTTAAATTTTTGTGTTCTTCATTCTTTCTTCTCAACTTTCAGTCAATTCTTGTAAATAATTCTTTTAATTTATCACTTTTATTTGATAGTCCTATTCACCCCCCCCCCCTCTAGGACTCTTTTCAATTGGCATCAAAACTTGAATTCTAGGTACTTTATTGCTAGAATACAAGATTATAAGGAGTGAATCACAAAACATCTCTTCTCTTAGACCATTCTTTGATGGTAGTGACTATCCACATTAGAAATTCAAAATGGAATTATATCTTGATTGTGATTCTATTAAACTTTAGGACATTGTCCTAAGAGGTTGGAAACCACTTACAACTATCATTAATGGTATGGTAACTACTCTTATAAGAAGCCAATGGAGTCTTGATCAAAATGAAGAAAATCATAAAAATAAAAAAGCTATGATTACTCTAGTTTCTTCAATGACAAAAGAATAAAGAGGCATGCTTCAACATTGTATGTCAGTCAAAGAAATGTAGGAGACCTTAGAAAACCACTACGAAGGCAACATTCAAGTAAGAAGTAAGAAGGTTCAACTTCATATGTATAAATATGAACTCTTCAAAATAAAGCCTCATGAATCAACCATAGAGATGAAAAATCATCTCAATGCTCTCCTCACAACCCTCAAGAAACTTGAAAAATATTTCTTCAAGGAAGAGATAAACAATAAGATTCTAAGAATCCTACTTAAGAAGGATTGGGAATCTCGTGTTACTTTAATTGAGGAAGCTCAAGACCTCTCCACTCTATCAACCGATGTGCTTATAGGTACGATCCTAACATATGAGCTCATTATTAAGCAAAGAGGTGAAGGACAAGAAGAAAAATAAAAAAGAAAAAGAGCATTACTCTAAAAGTTCTTTAAGAAGATAGTAAAGAGGAAAGCACCAAAGATTATAGTGATGAAGATGGTGACATTTCCATGCTCACTAGGAACTTTAAGAAGTTTTTTAGAAAGAAAGACTTCTTAAGAATAAGGGACTTCAATAAAAAGTTCAAAGGAGATAGGAAGAAGAAAACTAAATAGGGTACTTACTATGAATGCAAGAAACTAGGACAATTGGAAGTGAGTGTCCCAAACTCAAATTCAAGAATAAGGGAGCAAACGATAAGAAAAAGGTATTCAAAGCTACTTAGGATTATTCCTCCAAATTCGAAAAGGAAGAGGAACAACAAGAGGTGGCCAATCTTTGTTGTATGGCCCTTGAAAATGAAAATGAGATATATTTGAAATCCACAAGAATAAAAAGTAAGTGGTATCTCAATAGTGGTTGTTCAAGGCACATGACAGGAGACAAAGAGCAATTCAACAAACTTGATGCTAAGGATGGAGGACACGTTACTTTCGGAGATAATGCAAAAGAAAAAATTATTAGCATTAGAGAAATTGGTAATCCTCAATCCTTATCTATACATAATATGTTGTTTATTGATGGTCTTGAACATAATTTGCTAGTATAAGTCAATTATGTGACATGGAAAATAAAGTAACTTTCTATCTTAAAAATTACTTTGTTAGTAGTCTTGATGAAAACAAAGTTATTTTTAGTGGTGAAAGAGTAGACAATGTTTATGTCATTTATTTAAATAAAATTGATAACAAAGACATAAAATGCTTAGTGTCAATATCCCATGACATATGGACATGGCATAGAAGGTTAGGACATGCAAATTTTGAGCTTTTGAATGATCTTTGTAAACATGAACTTGTGATTGTTTTACCTAAGCTTAAATTTACTAAGGATAAACCTTGTGATGCTTGGCAAAAGGGAAAACAATCCAAGTCCTCATTTTAGCTAAAAAATGTAGTGTCCACCTCTAGGCCACTTAAACTTATATATATGGATTTATTTAAACCAACTAAAATTATTAGTCTTGGTGGAATGCACTATACATATGTATTGGTTGATGATTACTCTAGATTTACATGTGCATGTTTCTTTGGTCATAAGAATGATACATTTAAATCTTTTGAAAAGTTTGCAAAAAGAGTTCAAAAAGAAAAAGGCTTTTATATTTCTTATATTAGAGGTGATCGTGGAATCGAATTCAAAAATGAATTTTTCAAAAACTATTGTAATGAAAATGGTATTTCTCATACATTTTTGTCTCCTAGAACTCCTCAATAAAATGGGGTAGTTGAAAGGAAAAATAGAACTCTTGTGGAAATGGCTAGAATAATACTTCATGAGTATAATTTGCTTGTATACTTTAGGCGGAAGCCGTTAACACATCTTGTTATATTTCAAACCAAGTTTTCCAAAAATCAATTTTAAATAAAACATTTTATAAGCTATGGAATAATAGAAAACCTAAAATCTCATATCTAAGAGTATTTGGATGCAAGTGCTTTATATTAAACACTAAGGACAATCTTAGGAAATTTGATTCTAAATCCGATCAAGGAATTTTCCTAGGCTATTCTATTTCTAGTAAAGCATATAGGGTCTTTAATAAGAGAACTCTAGTAGTTGAAGAGTCAGTGCATATATTTAATGAATCAAACTTACTTGATCCAAGAAAGGATGTTTGTAGTGTTGATGATCTTGTAAGTGACAATGAGATTGTGAAAACATAAGAAAAATCCTAGTAAGCCTTTGGAACTTGAAGATCCAAACAAAGAGGAAAATAAGGAGACATTTCAACCTACCTTGAAGAATGAACTTCTAAAGGATTAACAATTCAAGAAAGCTCATCCTCAAGACCTTATTATAGGTGACACTACAAAAGAGGTAACAACTAAATCTCAATTAAAGTCTATTGTTAATTTAGCCTTCATTTCTCAAATTGAACCCAAAAATATTGATGATGCTTTGTGTGATGAATTTTGGGTCCTTGCTATATAAGAAGAGTTAAATCAATTTAAGAGAAACAAGATTTGGACCTTGGTTCCTAGACCTAAACATCATCATATTATAGGCACCAAATGGGTGTTTAGAAATAAAATGAATGAACAAGGTGTCATAACTGGGAACAAAGCTAAACTAGTAGCTAAAGGTTATAATCAAAAGGATGGTATTGATTATGATGAAACCTTTGCCCCCGTTGTAAGGTTAGAAGCTATTAGGATGCTACTTGCATTTGCATCATTCATGGATTTCAAAATTTATCAAATGGATGTTAAAAGTGCATTTTTAAATGGTTTTATTGAAGAAGAGGTGTATGTTGAACAACCTTCAGGTTTTAAAAGCTTTGATTTTCCAAATCATGTATTCAAATTTTCTAAAGCATTATATGGATTGAAACAAGCTCCTACAGCTTGGTATGAAAGATTGAGTAACTTCTTATTAGAGAAAGGTTTCTCTAAAGGAAAAATTGATACAACTCTTTTCATAAAGAATCCAAGCATGATTTATTAATTATTCAAATATATGTCGATGACATTATATTCGGTGCTACTAATCATTGCTTGTGTGAGGAATTCTCTAGTTTAATACAAGGAGAATTTGAGATGAGTATGATAGGTGAATTAAAGTTCTTTCATAGACTATAAATTAAGCAATGCAAAAATGAAATTTTCATCAATCAAACCAAGAATGCAAGAGACGTTCTCAAGAAATTTGGCATTGATAGAGCTAAGAAAAGTAAAACTCCAATGAACACCACAACCAAACTTAATAAAAATGAGAATGGCAAACTGGTTGATGAAAAGCAATTTATAAGTATGATCAGATCTCTTCTTTATTTAACTATTAGTAGACCCGATATTATGTTTGCTACTTGCTTGTGTGCTAGATTTCAATCAAGTCTTAGAGAGTCTTATTTGAATTCTATCAAAATAATTTTCAAATATCTTTATAGTACAATGCATTTAGGACTTTGGTATCTTAAGAGTTCACCCTTTGACTTGATTAGTTATTCTGATGCAAACTTTGCTGGTAGTTTACTTGATAAAAAAAGCACTTCTGGAACTTGTCAAGTTTTAGGACAATGTTTAGTTTCTTGGTTTAGCAAGAAATAAGTTTTAGTTGCCTTGTCCACTATTAAAGCTAAATATATTGCAGCAAGTCTTCGTTGTTCATAAGTTTTATGGTAAAAACAATAGTTGTTAAACTATAGTGTAAAACTTGATCACATTCTAATCAAATGTGACAATATAAGTGCTATTAACCTTATAAAAAATCTCATTCAACATTCTAGAACTAAGCATATAGACATTAGATATCATTGCTTGCGTGATCATGTTCAAATTGGTAATATCTCACTTGAATTTGTTGATACAAATAATCAACTTGCAGATATCTTCACCAAAACTCTCAATGAAGAGAGATTAAATTTCATTAAGCATGAATTGGGCATGATTGATGGTTCAAGTTTATCTTGATTTTATGTTTAATTGATGGTTAAACTATTTTCATGTGAAATCATGTTGTGCTTATTGATTACTTTGATTGATAAATATTTTGATTTTGATCTTAAAATTTTTTTCAGTCGTCAGCTTATATTTGATTTATCTTTTTAAATTTCCTTTTGCATTTTTTCAAAGAAGGAGAAATAATTTGAATTTGCATGTGTACCTGGTTAATTTTTTTTAACATTTGTACTTAGTTTGTTTTTAATTTTAAAACTCCCTTAAAAAATGTGTTTATGTTAGTGACATATTATATTTTTATTTGATATAGGGAGAAAAATTGTTTAAATTTTTGCATGTATATTAACATTATGGCTAATTTTGTCGTACATCATATGCTACAAAAGGTCTTATTTTGCTTACTTTATGTATGACATAGATTTTATAAAGATTTTGAGTATCTTTATTTTCATTTTCCCTTTATATCTTTCTCTTTTCTTTTTGCTTTTGACAAAGAGGGAGAAATATATTTGAGTTTATAATTTGTTACTATACATGTGTATAATATTTTATTATTGTGTTTATACATGCATAATTCATGTAGAATCTCTTCTTAGGAATTGTTTTTATTTTTGATAAGGCATGCAATACTATACATGAGTATAATATTCTTCTTAGAAATTTTTTTTATCTTTGATAAGACATGCATTACTATACATGTGTATAATATTTTATTATTGTGTTTATACATGCATAATTCATGTATAATTTCTTCTTAGGAATTGTTTTTATCTTTGATAAGGCATGAATATTTTTACAAAGATTTGGTGTATCTTTGCTTTATTCCTATAGGAAGTGATGCATTTTAGTAGCATTATATGTATATCTATTTGAAATTAATTCCTCACATTGCCTAACATTTATTTAAATGATCATGTTACTATATTTTATGTTTTTTAATACATTTGTCATAAGAATGCCATGTTCTTATCTCTTTTGCTATATTTTATGTTATTTTTATTTTTTTTTAAGGGGAATAATCGATAAATTTATATTTCTTATCATGTCCATATTCTTAGGAGGAGAAATAAAAAAAATATTTTATTACATTTGGTATCATTATTATCACAAATATTATCACACATTTTACTTTGTATTATTTTTTAATCAAACTCAAAATAAGTTTGTCAAAATCAAAAAGGAGGAAATTGTTGACCTTAACAATAATCAATCTTAATTTTGATCTTAAAAAAATTAATTTTGAGCATTTAATTTGTTTGTTTAAGTGTGTATAAGTTAGGACTTTATTGGAAGTTAAAATGAAGTATGATTATCTAGGGCTGATTGGACCTTTGAGATTCAAGGAGACTTTTGACATCCTTAGAGATTTATAATGAGAAAATTATCTTCTTTAAATTTTGAATTAAAAATATTTAGCTTTCTAAATTGGGCTTATTTGTCAAAATCTAAGTTTATTTATGTATGCAAATTTTGAGTTGAAATCTACGTATACATCTGCCATCTCAGATTGTACATCTCTTAGTATTTTGGACTTATCTTGAGTTACAGAAGTCCAATTTAGGTGATTCAAAATGATATAGAAATATAAGTCAAATATAGATGACTTTCATGAAGAAAGTATGGGTAAATTCAAACTTTTTCAATATCAAATCATGGCTTCAACTTGGGTATAGTAGTTTGACAATAGTCTGCATTTTATATTGCATAACTCTTAGTATTTTGGACATATCTTGAGTTACAAAAGTCCAATTTAGGTGATCCAAAATGATATGGAAAGATAAATCAAATATCTACAAATTTTATGAAGAAATAATAAGCAAATTCAAACTTCTTAAATAGTAAATCATGGCTTCAACTTGGGTATAGCTGTCTAACAGTAGTTTGCATTTCAAATTGCATAGCTCTTAGTATTTTAGACATATCTTGAGTTAAAGAATTCCAATTTAGGTGATTCAAAATTATATGGAAATATAATTCAAATATCTATATCTTTTATGCAGAAAGTATGGGTAAATTCAAATATATTGAGTAGTCAATCATGATTTCAATCCATGAATAGTTGTTTAACAATATCACTTTCAATGATTCAAAATATAGACGTTGGATACATTATTTGCACCTTTAAAAGCTATATTTTTTAGTGTTTATCTATATAAATACCTCTATAGATAAATGGAATTTAAGAAACTTATTTATCATTCATTCATTTTTAAGCATTCATTGAGCTCTTAAATTCTCTTAAATAATTCTTTGTTTGTATAACTTTTGTGAGAGTTAGTTGTGTGTTACAAATAGAATTTCTCTTCATCTAAATTCTTGGGTTAGATTATAAGGGAAGTGAGATTTATTTCTAAAGAAACTGATTTAAGTGTTGTCAATTGAAACACTTAGATTTTGGTTTTTTGAGTGAGCCTTGAAAACTTAAATTGTAAGGTTGTAAGAGTGAGCCATGAAACTCTTGTGTAATCTCAATCTTATGAATAAGATTGTGGGTGATTGAAAATCCTAACTTAGGGATAAGTTAGGTAAAGACATTGGATTGTTGTTGAATCCGAACTCCTTAAATTTTTATGTTCTTCATTCTTCCTTCTCAACTTTCGTTCAATTCTTGTAAAGAATTCTTTTAATTTCTCATTTTTATTTAATAGTGTTATTCACCCCCCCCCTTAAGGGCTATTTTTATCATTAAATCATCATTTCCAGTAAAGATCATATCATCATCATACAAACTTATAATCAAAATCTTACATTCTTCTCCCATATTGATAAAAAGAATATGCTCATAATCACATTTCCTCAAAACCTTCTTTTAGGAAATAAGCTTTGATACGGTTGTATTAGGCACATGGTGCTTATTTATCCCCATAAAGAGCCTTTTTTAATTTATAAACCTATGTTCATATCCTTTTTGCACATAACCACATGGTTGATCTATAAAACTTCTTCATTCAGCTTACCAAATACAAATGCAGACTTTACGTCTAGCAAATAGATGTCCCATCCCTTTTGAGCTGTAAGAGTCAACACCAATTGAATTATTTCCATACGCACCATAGGTGAGAACACTTCTTTATAATCTAGCCTTTGTTGCTATGAATATCCCTTCACTATAAGCCTTGCCTTGTACTTCTCTACTTTTCCATTTTCATTAAATTTGGTATTATAAACCCACTTCACTCCAATTTTCTTTCCACCTTTAGGTAGGTATGTCAATTCTTATATGTCATTCCTTTTTATCACTTCTATTTCTACATCTATGGCTTTCCTCCATTTCTCACTTTGAACAATATCTTTAAAATGAATAGGATCATTAGTTGCAAAATAATTAGCTGAGTTGCATCTTCTTCTTCAGAAAGTCCTTCTCCTATTTCATGGTCTTGCATCCAAGCTGGTGGTCTCCTACTCCTTCTTTTAAATGAATTAGATGAGCTTCCTTCAGCATCAAAACTAGAGGACTCCTCTTCTATATTAGCATCAACATTAGGTTCACCTTCGTTCAAATTGAACTCAACTATTTCCTTTTCTTTATCACTCTATTCCAGATTGCATACAATGGCTTTTTTTATTTCATATCTTAATCCCAACCTTTGTCTTCCTAAAATCTCTATTTATTATAATCCTTTGTGAAATAGGATCATAAAGTTGATAAGCCTTTAACTCTTCACTAACACCCAGTAGAACATACCTTAAACTTTTATCATCCAGCTTTATTCTCTTACTATCAGGTATATGAACATGAGAAAGACAACCAAAAACTCTAAAATACTTAAGTAAAGGCTTGACTCCACTCTAGGCTTCTTCTAGAGTTTTATTTTTTATGGCTAAGGTTGGACTTTATTCAAAACATGCACTGTCCAGTTGATTGCTTTAGGCCAAAAGGATTTGGGAATCTTCTTTTTTGAGAGCATACTACGTACCATATTCAGATTGGTTCTAGTTTTTCATTCTGTGACTTTGCTTGTATGGAGCTATCAATTGTCTTTGTATACCATTCTCTTCATAAAAATTATTGAATTCTTGTAATGTAAGTTCACCTCCTTGATCAGTACGTAGGCCTTTAATTGATGTGTTTGTCTCATTTTCAATAAAAGTTATAAACCTTTTAAAAATATCAAAGGCTTTAAAATTCTCTATTAAAAAGAAAACCCATGTTTTTCTACTGAAATCATCAGTAAAAGTAAGCAACTACCTTTTGTTGCTATTTGAGATTGGTGTGATTGGCCCATAAATGTTAGCATATATTAACTGAAGAATTTGTGATGCTCTCCAAGTGCTTTGCTTTGGAAATGAACCTCATTGTTGTTTACCTACTAAACAGTTCTTGCACAACCTAGAAGGAGATTTTAGTTAAGGTAAACCATTCACCATTTACTTTTGTTGAATAGTTTTTAAAATAATAAAGCTTAAGTGCCCATACTTACAATGCCAAAGTTGCTCTTTATCCTTAATAATTGAGTTGAATTAAATAGATGCTAGAGATCGAGATATTACAGGTAGTATGAATAATAGATTTACAGACATCTTTATATCCATGATCAATCTCATGATAAAACACTTTACACCTTTCATGTTGAAACATAATAGCAAACCCCTTTTGTTGTAATTGTCCAATGCTTAACAAGTTGTTCTTTGATTCCTGCATATATAACACTTTTGTAAAAAATTATGTTATTCCATTCACCTGCATTCTTATGTTGCCATTTCCTATTACAACCAAGCTTATGTTGTTGCCCAGCTTTACTAAGTCTCAAAAACTTTCATATATATCTGAAAAATATTCTCTTTTTTCAACATATATAATTGCTGCATCCTAAATCAAGGAACCATTTATCTTCTTTATTGTCATTGTTCCTACTCGTATAAGCCATTAACAACATCTCTTCTTGTGACTCTGCATAATTTTCCTCTTTCTCTTTATTTGGAGATTCCCATTGAAAATGCTTAAGTTTATAATAGTTATAACACTTTGCTATGGCTTTATCAAAGCTTTGTCTGCCTTGTTCCTGCCCTCTTCCTCTAAAACTCCCATGACCTCGACCTTTGCCTCCTGAATGATCTCCATGAGTGATCTTCAAAACATGTTCTTCTTCAATGTGAGTGCTCATGCGCTGTTCATGCATAAGCAAACTATTTTGTAACTCATTGATTGCTTATATCTTTGGACTCCTTAATAAAATAAACCATATAATTGAATTTAGGAGTCATAAATCTTAAAATCTTTTCAACGATAATAAATTCTCCTTTATACTCACCATCGCTTTGATTTTATTTGTTATTGCACGCGTTAAAGAAAAATACTCATTTACAGTTTCTCCTCCCTTCATGTGAAGAACTTCAAATTTCTTCCAAAGTGCTTGCAGCTATGCATACTTAACCCAAGTTGGTCCTTGATATTTTTGCTTTAAGGAATCCCATATGTTTTTTGTTGTATCCTTATTAAGGATCATTTCTAAGATGGAATGATTAATGCTTGAAATAGATAGTTTTTTGTTTTTAAATCTTTCAATTTATGATCTTTAATGTTCTTTCTTTGAGCATCTATAAAAATTGCACCTTCTATTGTGGTAGGAATTCCATTTTCTATTAAAGCCTAATATTCCTTTGAATGCAAGAAGTTTTCAACGAGCATTGCCCAATGATTATGGTGCCTATTAAACTTTGGAATTGATGGCTGCATAAATGAACTCTCTATTGTCATTATTGAAGATTGCTACTTCAAATTTTAATCAGGCCTCATGAGGAGGCTCTAATACCAAATATTAAAAATAAAAGATAAACTTATAAAAAGAAAAAGGATAATGAGAAGACTGCTTTATTCAAAAGAAAAGCATTGGCTATAAATAGCCTTACAAGAATAAACTAAACGATAAATAAGCAATCCATGTTTAATAAACTCAAAGTGACATAGAACTTTTAAAAAAAGCAAACATAAAATATCACCTTAAAGAGTAGAGATTTTATTTGACTAATCAACAAAAAAAAAAACTAAGCAATGAAACAACTCAACATGTTTAACTATGTACATATAGAGTTATAACTATAGCCGATATGGTCGTCTCAATATGGTTGACCAACCAACCAGCGTCTTCAGCTAAACCACAAGAGAGCTTATTAGGAGTAACATTTTCCAAATGGGCATTGCTATTTTCACCTAAAGGATGCAAAAAATGGTTTGAGACTCCAAGAATGTTTGGTTGAGGGGGCTAAATTATCCAATAAGGTATCACTAGAGAATTTGACAAGGTCATCAACATTTAGTGAGGAGTGATCACTTTCGACATCACTGCTGTCAAGGGATAAGTTTAAGAAAAAGCGAAGGTTTTTATGACAAGTAAGCAAGAAAATTGAATTAGAGAAATGTGATTGAAATAGGGAGCAGGTATGTAGCTTGTGGGATCTTCTAGTTGTAACTAAGTCTCGAGCTACAAATATGGATTTATAAGCTATAAATGTCAACATCTTTGTGTGCGCCTGAATGCTTCTCTGAGCTCCACTCTATAAGTAGTGAAGAAGGAAAATTATACCATAGACCCTATCCATATAGCAATATCAACTGGGTCTATCACATGTGTAATGTAAAAATGCAGCTTTTTCTAGCTAAATTTTTTAAGGGATAAGTATAATTTTAAACTATGTGATTTTACTTATTTTTTTTAGCTTTTAAATATTATGTATTTCACATTATTTTACACTTAGTACCATTCTAATAAATATTGTTTAAAATATATGCTTTAATGCAAAACTAATATACATTTTCAATGCCAAAATTATATAATAAGTAATATATTATTTAACTAACTACAATAAACACATAAAAAAATTAAATTTATATATATTAAAAATTTAACTATGAATAAAAAGAAAATATTTTTAAAACAAATTTACAATATTTTTAAAAATAAGCAATTGGTTGGATTAATCGTAAATCATATATAGAATAACTTTATCAATGAAAATTAATATTTTATTAATATTTTATCATAGTATAATGATGATAGTAGTTAAAATGGAACTAATGTGTAAAAAATATAAAACACATTGTAATATCTCGTATTTTTTAAACATTTTTACACTGTACCGGGATATACAGTGTTAATAATTTTTGTATATATATTATGATATTTTTACTAGTTGATGTGTATTTAAAACCTATTTTAATTATTATGCATTGTTTACAGTGCTTTACGTAAAATTTTTCTGGGACTTTTATTTTCGGGGAAATTTTCACGTAAATAATTTATTATTAATTATTTTAAATATATTTTCGGACTTGCATGAACTCATACGTATTTTTGAATTATTAAATAGAGCCTATGTGTACATATTTATTTAATTAGAGTTTAATTAATATTACCCTAATATTTTATTGATTGTTTATTTATTTTATTGTTATTTAATTATTTTTAATTAATATTAAATGTTGAAATATTAAATTTTATGTGTGTGGTGTATATTTAATGTGTGTAATTTAATATTATTTTATTATATAGTATAAAGTATATATATATACATATTATAAGTCAAAAGAATAAACTTTTGGAAAATTACCATTTTGCCCCCCGACTATCTCCTTCTTCCCCGACCGTTTCCTTCGCCGTCTGGATGCCTGTCATGCCATTTTCTCACCGTTGGTGTGCCGTCCGGTGTGCCACCACCTTCCTCAGCCTCTTCCGCTGCCTGTAGTAGCCGTTTCCGGCATCTGGAAGTGAATTTTGGCCGGAGAAGCCGAATTTCCTTCCACCATCGATCACGACGATTTCGGCCACCATTTTCGACACCGTCGGTCTCTTTCTTCTCCTTGAGCTCCGGTGAGTGTGATTCTAGCTTTGGTTTGAGCTTAAATGGTCTTGATTTGCTTAGATTTCGATTTTTCGAATTCGGCCATATTAGGGTTTTCAATTTTTTTGAGCTTTGAATTGATTGATTCATGGAAACTCCCTTCACAAATGTTGTTCCTAGTAGCTTAATCTACATTTATGAATTTTTGTAGAATTTTTGCAGATTTTTTGGATTTTTGGGTATTTTTAAATATTTTAATATTATTTTCTAATTTTCGGAAATTAATTAAATAAATTATGAAATTGTGTTTTATGATAATTATGGGTGTTAAAATGAATTATAGGAATTTATTTGGAATTTTTATGAATTTCTATGTATTTATTTTGAATTATTGAAGTTTATGTAATTTTGGGAAATTAGGTTAAATGTGTTTTTAATTGAAATTAATTGGTAAATTGAGTTTAATTATTAATATTATTGATAAATATGTTGAGAAAATTAATTTTGGGTAATTGTATAATTTTTGGTGAATTTTTGAAGTAATTATAGTATATTTATATATATAAGGGCATTTTGGTAATTTTACCCTAAATTGGATAAAAATGTAATTTAATTGGTTTTAATAATTATTTAAGGTATAAAAATGATTTCTACAAATTTTTTGGTATTTTTAACTAATTAAAACTATTTTTCGTGAATTATTTTCAATTATATATATAATATACAATTTTTCTAATAAACTGAGTTTTTATCGGTTTTTATTGTGTTTAAAGGTTAATTATGTAATTTCTACTTATAAAATGAAATTCTATGTTATAAGGATATTTTGGTATTTCTGAAATTATTCTGTGATTGTGGACCCCGGTCGATGGATTGTAGTTTGGAGTCCGACCGAGGGGTTGTGGTTGAGTGTTGAGCTCGTATTTCGAAGTGTGTTTCTTTGCAGGGTCGGCTCTACTCTTTGAGTAGAGAGATGTCCATTTTACAGGGGAGGTTCTGCCGGATTTTCGATAGAATTCTCGTAAAACGTGATATCCGGTCGAACCCTGATATCGATTCTATGTTTAATACTCTAGATCGAATTCTAGGATTTCTGTTAGGTTTATTCTAATGTCGGTTTTTTATTGCTTGTTTAATTGCACCGAGACCGAGGGCTAGTGGACCAGGCCCGTCGGACCTGTCTCGTGGAGCGCACTAGGGTGAGTTACTATTTTATATATATGCTTTAGGATGCATGATTTTAGAAATACATGCTTCATTTTGACTAAATATGCATAAATAACGTGATTTGTATTTAAGTATATTTTTGGTATATATTAAATTATATGCATGTTTTGTTAATAAATTGTATTTAAAATGTTTTTAAATATATTTCTAGCTTAATTTATAATTTGATTGGATTCATTTGACGTATATATACTCGAAATATACTTGGTTTACTTTTGGTATATTTCCGGTATATATATGGTTTATATTGTTATTTTATTTAAATTCATGCATCATTTGTTGTGAATGAATGTTTTATATTATTAATGATGAAGGATATCGATAGAATGTGCTACCTAGTGGGCAGCACTAGGACCGAGTACGTACTGGTACGCCTATAGTATTTAGGCTCTATTACTAACCTATTTGTGGATATTGATTGAATGTGATTATTGATGTGTGAGATGTGATTTGGGTGTGATTGTTGGAGCTCGGTTGACCAAGTGTCTCGGGGCCAATCACACTGACAGTCAGACTGTTGGAGCTCGGTTGACTTAGTGTCTCGGGGCCAGTCTACTATCTAAATGGATTAAGTGGATATATTTGGATTAAGTGAGCCTGTGTGGCTAGAGTGTTGTCTAACACTATTTCCAAGGTTGCGATATTCTAGGGTTCTATGTGATCCTTCATAAAAGATGATTTTCAATGAAATATATATATAAAATGATTTTATTGTATCTATGTGTATTTGCCTATATATATACATATTAGATATATACTGTTGACTGTATGCATTGTCATTTAGTGTGTATGTATATATATATTATAGTAATTCACTCAGTGAGGTCTGACTCCCCTCCGTTGACAATTTTTCAGGAGAGTCAACATCTTCAGACCTCAGTAGCAGGCCGATACGCCGGATTTCTTCCGCCCCGGCTTCTTTGTGTAAACTGCTTACTTGAGTCTTACTTTTATAATCTAGACACTGTAGTAGTTGTAAATTAATTTATGGGATTTTATGTATTTTATTTATGTGAGATATTGTATTATGAGAACTGGATTTGTATTAAAAGATTTATATATATGAGATGAGATTTGATTTAAATCCAGTTGATGAAAAATAATATCATAATATTTATGATTTTTATTTCCACTGCATTTGATATTGTAATTATTATTATTGCATGTTTTATTTTATTTTTAGGCTTGCTACGGGTTCCGGATTCGAAAGAATTCCCGTTCCTTAGCGTCGGTCATGGCCCCTGTTTTGGGTCGTGACACACATGGTACTTAAAATTTAAAAAAAAAACTACAAAACTAGTTTTGCCAAAAGGTGAAACCACATAAATCAAAATTGTACTTATCCTTTTTTTTAATTTATATTCTTGTGTCTCTCTCTCTTGCTGTTCACTTTGTTCTTCTTCTCTAACTTTTCTTTTTTTAATCTTGTTGCCAAATATTGGTGGACTTACATGAGAGCTGATTCAAACAATTTGGATGAGATCCACCATTTATTTGAAGCTAAGAAGTTGAAGATACGTGTTGAAAAAACATTTCCCTTCACAAAAGTGAGAGCCTCAAGAGGGAAAAGACAAAAAGTTAATTCTTGGCAAAGTGGTACTACAACTTGATTGAGATAATCCAACAAATTTGTTTTGATATTAACAAATTACATGATGTTTCTGTTATAATCCTCTTCCCATCTCTCTGTAAATGCTTTCTTCTACTTTAGTTGTATTGCTAGGTGGAAATTCCTGGAATTCGATTTGCCAACTGTAAATGCTTAAGGATTTTTGTCTTAAATTTTGATAGTCTTGATCTGATACAAATTGAATACTCAATTAGCAATTATTCTACTTATGACCAATGTTTATGGCTTAGCATAAAAACTAAATAAAATTTTTTATATTTTTAATATATTGTTTGTCACATATATTCATTAGTGGTAATATCAATGTTATTGATTGGATTTTCATCATAATTTTAATATATTGTTTGTCAAATTCATGTGTTTAATTTTTCTATCTAATGAACCTACATATTTTATCTTATGAACCTATATTAAGTAATGAATCTATAATATTTAAGTAAAAATAGAAATACAAGTAAAACTCCATTTATTATAATTAAAATAATTAAATAATTTTTTAATAAATAAAGATTTTATTTTGACTAAAATCATAAATAAAAAATTAAATTCAACCACTATAATTAATAAAATAAAAAGAAAAAATAATTTTTTGATAAATAAAAAATAATTTTTTCATTTAAATTAATTTTTAAAAAATAATTAGAATAAAAGATAATTACCCATATAGTCATATTTAATAATATGATTTTAACTAGAAGAAAAAAGGGTTTTTTCTCTAAACACTGATAACACTGCCAACCCATCCTGACTGTGGTCAGAGCTCAATTTTGGTGCCCGTCGCGGATCATCGTAGCCATGCTGAACTTTTCAAGCGATCTATTTCTTTCCAACCATCTGTTGATGCCCTAAAACCTCCTTAATCATATGCTACAATGTTAAATAGTGTTGTTCAGTTGGACATCATGCCTCTTCCTATACCTATTCCAAAGTTTGGCTCATATCAAGTTATGAAAATTAATCCAGATATTTATCGACAATGCTTGGCTCTTTGTAAACATAGTTTGATTACTCGTGTCATCCTGAACAGGAATGATACACCATGACTTTGATAAAACTTAAAGACAAGCTGACTTCTGTTTGGGGAATTAAGTCCTAGTGGAGACTCATATCTCTTAGAAGGGGATTCTTCCATATTCTTCTTAACTCCGCTTAGGATAAGGACCTCGTTTGGGGATGTGGATCATTAATTTTGAAACTTAGAATTCTTTGGCTTCAATGATGGAATCCAGGTTTTGATCCCTTTAAAGAAAAAACCTATACTACTCAAATTTGGATGTACTTTTATAGATTGCCTTGGGAATTATAGGATTGGCAAATTATCTCTAATATTGCTTTGAACATTGGAATCCCTCTTAAAATTGATTGAGCTACACTAAAAGGTGACCTTGGACATTTTGCTAGAGTGTTAATTGATGGGATTTATCATCCCTGATACCATATAGAATGTTCCCGCCTAATTAGGGGCCCCTTACCCCCTAAATAAGGACACTTGGATCAGGAAGAAGGCAGATCCGTCCAGAATGGAAACTACCCTAAAGTGGAGTCCTAAGCACAAAAGGAACACTCTCCTACTAAGATTATGATTCACTATCCCACACGGAATCCGACTCCATCCAGGTTTGAGTATTATTATATATATAGCTCTATATCCCTCACAAGGGGACATCTCATTCTCATATATTCAAGCTATCTTACATTCTCCTTGCTTCTATTCTTTAACTTAGGCATCGAAGTGTTCATGGGGATCCTCCCCACCTCTTACCTTGCCTTATGTTCGTGCTTTGCAGGACACCAAGCCCAAGAGTTCTAGAAACCAGTTATCAAATGGCGCCATCTGTGGGAACTCCTTAGGAAAAGCCATTCATTTACTTGCTAAGCTAAAGACACCTTCGCTATGACTTCTAGCCCACCACCAGTCCAAACTCCTAAAGCCAGCACTAACCCTTCCGCACCTGTCCTTTCGACCAACCTCTCAGACCCTCTCCCAATAATGATACTTTCACCCACCTTGCAGCATGCTGGAGCCTCATCCAGACATATAACTTCACTTCTGGAGAACACCCCAAGATACCCGTCCTTGGCCACAAACCTTCCATATTACGCTCCGCTACAACATCAGCAATCAACACCTTTAATACCTTTTCCAAGTCTACCAGAAACACCAGCAATAACCACTATAAACCTAAACATTGTGAACCAAACACTCAGCCTTGATCAAACTAGTAGGGAAGCCATGATAAAAAATATTCAGGCGCATATAGCTTTAATGCAACAACAACTAAATGCTATAATACAGAGCGAGTGTGCTAAGTCGGCTTAAAATGATGATAATATAACACCCCGACAGGCCCCAAGGACGAGTATAGGGAAAGGTAAAGTGCCAGAAGGGGAGTGCAGTTCAACTATTCTGGCCCTTGATGATTCAAAATTAGTTCAGAACGTTGAAGAAGCAATGTGCAAAGCCCGGACCAAAGCTAGAAAGGAAGAGGAATGGGTTATGGATAGTAGAACTTCGTTTGTCAGCACAATAATTCAAACGGAGATTCCTAGTAAGTTCAGAATCCTACAGCTTGATCAGTATGATGGGACGGGAGACCCCATCAGTCATATATCGGCGTTTCGAACAAAGATGTTATTCCAGAATGTAAATGATGGAATCATGTGCAGAGTCTTTCCAAGCATGCTCGTAAAGAATGCTTAAAAATGGTTTCATCGGCTCCTTAAAAATTCAGTCACTTCTTTTGATGACCTAGCGGAGCAATTCCATATCAGATTCATTACCAATATTCCCCTTGCAAAAAACATCAATGACTTATGGATGTGCTGACAGGAAGTTGACAAATCTTTACGAAGTTACCTTAACCTTTTTAATAAAACAGCCATGTAGATTGAGCATCTTGTTGATGAAGTTGCTATAGAAGTTTTAAAAAATGGCACTAGACTCGGAAAGCTTAAAGACAAAATAATGACTAAAGAATCGAGTACCTTTACAGAGGCAATGGCGGTGGTGGTTCGGATGATAAAAATGGATGAAGACAGGAGGATGCGTCGGGAAGAAAACAAGCCATTGATCAAGGATGAACGGCCGAAACAGAGACGAGCAAGATTCCCAAAAATGAATTTCAGGAATCCGACAGAGAGATTTGATAGGGAAGTAGATAGATATACACCCCTGAACACCTCTCGATCCAAAATCCCTATGTCGGTCAGGCAAAATGGAGTGGGGACCACCCCAGCCAAGAGAATCAGCCCAAGCCGGAGATTCACTCGGGACAGAGGCCAGTACTATGAGTACCACCGAGAATACAGACATGACACGGAGGGTTGTCGAGAGTTGAAGAGTGCCATAGAAAGACTGGTGCAGCGGGGAAAGCTTGATAATTTCACGGACATACCGAGGAGAAGCGGAACTCGAAAAGCCAAGAACGGGATAAAGCTAAAGTAAAGAAAGCCAGGAAGGAGCTGATTGGAACGATCAACATGATTATAGGGGGAGAAAACACCGAAAAATAAGATTAAAGCGTAGTAGAGGAGAAAAATCAGTACATGGGAGAAGCGACATTGTTTTCAACTCGAAAGATGATTCGCATGTGCACCACCCCCATTGTGATGCTCTGGTGATAACTGTATGCATAAATAAGTATCGGGTCAAAAGGCTACTGGTGGATAATGGGAGTGCTATCAATGTTTTATCTTGGAATGCGTATAAAGTTATGGGCGGCTCCGTCACTAACTTGAAGGCCATCCAGAACCCCATCACTAGTTTTTATGGGGGAATGATGCAACCAATAAGGATTGTCGATCTAGACCTAGAATTTGGAAGCTAAGATGATGAGGAAACAAAAATCGTTCGAACTCCATTCAACGTGGTAGACATACCATTGGCCTATAATGGGATTATAGGACGGCCGACACTTTATGAAGCAGATGCAGTCACCAGCATCCGACGCTTAACCATGAAAATTTTGGTCAAGAATGGGACCCTTACTATTATGGGAGATCAACACATGGCCAAAAAGTGCTATTAGATGGCCATGAAACCTCTAGTGGAGGCTTTTCCTTTATAGGCATAGGAAGTTGAAAAGCAAGGCGCTGTAATATCTCGTGTTTTTAAATATTTTAAAACTATATCGGGATATGCAGTGTTAATAATTTTGTATATAATTATGATATTTTTACGAGTTGATATGTATTTAAAACTTATTTTAATTATTGTATATTATTTTAAGTGCTTTACGTAAAATTTTCCCGAGAATACTATTTTCGAGGAAATTTTCACGTAAATAATTTATTATTAATTATTTTAAATAGATTTCCATATTTGCATGAACTCATATATATTTTTAAAGTAGTAAATAACGTATATATGTGTATTTATTTATTGAACTAGGGTTTAATTAATTACCGTAATATTTTATTATTTATTAATTAGTTTTAATATTATTTAATTATTTTAGTGTATAAATTATTTAAAATATTAAATTATATGTGTGTGGTGTATATTTAATGTGTGTGATTTTATATTATTTTAATATATAGTGTAAAGTATATATATATACATATTATTGTCAAAATTAAAAATTTGTTGCAAAATTACCATTTCTGCCCCTCCCTCCTTCTTCTTCTCTCCCGACGCCCTACCCTTACTGCGCCTCCCGTTCCACCACGCCGGACCGCCCTTCGCCACCATCAGCTGCCGCCAACCTCCTCCCCCTTCCTTCCTCTTCCTCTCCGACGTGACCAGGCCGCCAGAAGCCCGCTGGAACGCCCGGAATTCGCGGTGGCAGCAAGTGGAGCTCTTTGCCGTCGATCACGATTTCGGCCACCATTTTCGACACCACTGGTCTTCATCGACTCCTTGAGCTCCGGTGGTCCCTATTCTAAGCTCCTTTTGGCCTAAAAACAAGTGGTTGATGAGGTTTAAGCTAAATCTTCAATTCGGCCATTTTAGCTTCTTGAATTTTTTGAACTTAAAATTGGTTGATTCATGAAAAGTCCCTTAACAAATGTTGATCTTAGTAGCTTAATCTTCATGTGTGAATTTTTGTAGAATTTTTGGAGATTATTTTGATTTTTAGGTATTTTTGAATATTTTATTATTATTTTCTAATTTTCGAAAATTAATTAATTAAATTATTAAATTGTGTTGTATGATAAAAATAGGTGTTGAAATGAATTATAGAAATTTATTTGGAATTTTTATGAATTTCTATGTATTTATTTTGAATTTAATTAGTTTATGTAATTTTGAGAAAATAGAGTTAATTGTGTTTTTAATTGAAATTAATTAGTTAATTGAGTTTAATTATTGATATTATTGATAAATATGACAAGAAAATTAATTATGTGCAATTATATTATTTTTGGTGAATTTTTGGAGTAATTTTAGTATATTTATATATATAGGGGTATTTTGGTAATTTTACCCTAAATTGACTAAAAATGTAATTAAATTGGTTTTAATAGTTATTTAAGGTATAAAAATGATTTCTACAAATTATTTAGTATTTTTAATTAGTTAAAACTATTTTTCATGAATTATTTTCAAATTATATATATAATATACAATTTTTCTAAAAAAAATGGGTTTTTATTGGTTTTTAATGTGTTTTAGGGTTAATTATGTAATTTCTACTTATAAAATGTATTTCTATGATATAAGGGTATTTTTGGTATTTCTGTATTATTCTGTGAATTGTGGACCCCGGTCGGTGAACTGTAGTTTGGAGTCCGATCGAGGGGTTGTGGATGTGTTTCTGTGTTTGTTTTTCGAAGTGTGTTTCTTTGCAGGGCCGAATCTATTCTTTGAGTAGAGAGATGTCTGTTTTACAGGGGAGGTTCTACCGAATTTTTGGTAGAATTCTCGTAAAACGTGATGTCCGGTCGAACCCTAATTCTAATTCTGTGTCAAATATTCTAGATCGAGTTTCAAGGATTTTCTATTAGGTTTATTTTGATGTCTGTTATTTATTATTTGTTTAGTTGCGCCGAGACCGAGGCCTAGTGGACTAGGCCCGTTGGACCTATCTCGAGGAGCACACTAAGTGTGAGTTACTATTATATATATATATATGTGCTTTAAGGTGCATGATTTAGAAATGTATGTTTTATTTTGATTAAATATGCATAAATGGTTTAATTATTACTTAAGTTTATTTTTAGTTTATTTTTGATTTATTTTCTATATATTTTAAACTATATGCATGTCTTATTAATGAACTATGCTTAAAATGTTTTTGAATATATTTCTAGCTTATTTTGTAATTACATTGGATTCTTTGACGTATATATACTCGAAATATACCTGGTTTACGTTTGGTATATTTCTAGTATATATATGGTTATTATTGCTGTTATATTTAAATTCATGCATCAATTACTTTTATGAATGTATGCTTTATATTTCAATGAAGGATATCAATAGAACGTGCTACCTAGTGGGCAGCACTAGGACCAAGCACATACCGGTATGCTTATAGCATTTAGGCTATATTACTAACATGTTTGAGGATATTAATTGGATTTGATTATTTGATATGTGAGAAATGATTTGGGAGTGTGATTGTTGGAGCTCGGTTGACCAAGTATCTCGGGGCCAATCACACTGACAGTCAGACTACTGGAGTTCGGTTGACTTAGTGTCTCAGGGCCAGTCTACTGTCCAAATGGATCAAGTGATTATACTTGGAATAAGTGAGCCTGTATGGCTAGAGTGTTGTCTAACACTATTTTCGAGGTTGTGATATTCTACGGTTCTATTCGATCCTTCATAAATGATGATTTTCAATAAAATATATAAAATGATTTTACTACATCTATGTGTATTTGCCTGTATATACACATATTAGTTATATATTATTGACTGTATGCATTGTCATTTAGTATGCATGTATATTTATTATAGTAATTCACTCAGTGAGGTCTGACTCCCCTTCGTTGACTATTTTTTCAGAAGAGTCATCTTCATTAGACCTCAGTAGCAAGCCTGTACGCCGGATTTCTTCCGCCCCGACTTCTTTATGTAAACTGCTCACTTGAGTTTTATTTTTATAATCTAGACACTGCAGTAGTTGTAAATAAGTTTGTGGGTTTTATGTAATATATCTGTGAGAGATATGTACTTTGAATATTTGAACTGAAACTTGTATTAACGGATTTATTTATATATATATGAGACATGGATTTAATTTAAATCCCGTGGTGGATTATTATTTTATATTCATGATTTTATTCCGCTACACAGTATTTTATTTAAATGTGTTGTTATTATTTCTATTGCATGATTTATTTTATTTTTAGGCTTGCTACGGGTTCCGGATTTGAAAGAATTCCCGTTCCCTAGCGTCGGTTATGGCCCCTGTTTTGGGTCGTGACAGGCGCTGACCCAAAACCGGTGGAAGACACGGAGACATTACAAATCATGGAAGGAAAGACCATGAAAATTGGCAACGCCCTCAACCAAAACATTAGAGAAAAAATAAGGGAAGTCCTTACCAGTCACTCAGAGGATTTCGCTTCTTAAGCCTCCGAAATCGTCGGCGTGGACCCACAGGTTGCCTGTCAGTACCTAAACATCAAGCTGGGAACCAAGCCAGTAGCACAGAAGAAAAGAACCTTTGCTTATGAAAGACAGAAGATCATTGCTGAAGAAATAACGAAGCTGTTAGCAGCTGGGTTCATTAAAGAGGTTGCTCACCGGGAATGGGTAGCCAACGTGGTACTTGTCAGAAAAGTAAACGGGAAGTACATAATGTGTGTAGACTACACTGACCTCAACCGAGCATGCCTAAAGGACAACTACCCATTGCCCATGATTAATCAGCTCATCGATTCCACCGCTGGTCATGGCTTATACACTTTTATTGACGCAGCATAAGGTTATCACCAGATTCTGATAAAGGAAGCAGATCAAGAAAAAACGTCTTTCATCACTCATGAAGGGTTGTACTGCTATAAGGTGATGCCTTTCAGACAAAAAAATGCTAGAGCCACGTACCAAAGAATGATGAACCAAGTCCTTCAAGACCATATTGGAACAAGTATAGAAGTATACATGGATAACATCATCATCAAGAGCAAGCACATGGAGCATTACCTAGCAGACGTGGATCGGGTTCTCCAGCTACTGAGTAAATCCATGATCAAGTTGAATCCTGATAAATGCATCTTTAGAGTCCAGGCAGGTAAGTTCCTGGGGTTTATGATATCTCACTGGGGCATTGAAGCCAACCCAAAAAAAATGGAAGCCATACTTAACATAGAGGCACCGAAGAACATCCATGATATACAAAAGTTAAATGGTAGAATCACCGCACTAGGGCATTTTATTTCTTGCTCGGCTAGGCAGTGTTTACCATTGTTCCGAGCTCTCAAAAATTCCAAGAAGTTTCAGTGGTTCGCTGATTGCCAAGCGGCATTTAAAGACATTAAAAGATTATTGTCTTCACCACCCTTACTCAGTCGACCGATACCGAATGAGACCTTGTATTTGTACCTCTCTATTAGCCAAGAATGCATTGCTTCAGTACTAGTAAGAGAAGAACAAAGCCAACAAAGCCCTGTTTATTATGTCAATAAGATGCTCTGAGGACTTGAAATTCAGTACCCCATGCTGGACAAGTTAGACATAGTCATGGTGCACGCCTCTTGAAAGCTTCGGCATTACTTCCAAGCTCACCACATTGTGGTCTGATCCTGCTTTCTGCTGTGAAAAATCTTACAGAGACCGAAGACTTCAGGCAGGCTAGTGCAATGGTCGATCTTACTCGGTGAATTTGATATTGACTACGAGCCCCGACAACAGATGAAAGCCCAGGCGTTAGCAGATTTTATGCAAGAAATGGCTCCAAAAAACATAGCCTTGACCAAAGCACTGGAATGGAAGCTTTTATATTGATGGAGCATCCTCAGCTCAGGGTTTCGGTGTAGGAATAATCCTCAGAGGACCACATAAGGTTCACATCCGGTACACAGTGCGTATTGAGTATAACAGCACCAATAATGCAGCCGAGTACGAGGCGCTCATTACAGGTTTGAAGTTGGCCACCGAAGTAAGGGCCGAACACCTCATCATACACTTGGATTCCTAACTAGTAGTCAACCAAGGCAGCGGCACATTTCAAGTCAAAGACACCTACATTGTCAAGTACATAGATAAGGCCAAACGACTTTTGCAGAACATCGAACAGGATGGAGGCTAATGGAAGATCATCCAGATTCCCAGGAAAGATAATAGTGAGGTCGACTACCTTGCCAAATCCATAGTCGAGAATAGTTAAGCATTTAGGGATATGAATTTCATCGAGTTACTAACTAGTCCTAGCATAGAAGACATCGAAGTTTTGGAGACACAGGTAGTCTCAGAATGGATGCGACCCATAATCCAATATCTGGAGCATGGAAAACTCCTAGAAGATAAACTGCAGGCTTGAAAGCTCAAGACTAAAGCAGCCCACTATTCCACCTATTGAGGGGAGCTTTACTGAAAATCTCTCTCGCACACATGGTTGAAATGCGTATCCCCAGAGGAAGGAAATTACATACTCTGAGAAATCCACGAAGAAATTTATGGAGCGCATGAATCCCACTATTCGCTCACTAGAAAGGCATTACTCCAAGGGTATTACTGGCCCACCATGTCCAAGGATGCCCAGCAGCCAATGCAAGCATGTCCCTAGTGCTAGCATTATGCCTGACTTAGTCATAAATCTTCTCAGCCTTTGCATTCCAGTGGTAGCCCTTGGCCACTCACCATGTGGGGGATGGACATCCTTGGTCCTTTTCCTCCCTCTACCTCATAAAAAAAGTTTTTAATTTTGGCCATTGACCATTTCACCAAATGGGTAGAGGTAGAAGTGGTCCCAACCATTACAGAAGCCCAGATATAACACTTCTTCTGGAAAGAGATCATTTGCAGGTTTGGCATCCCCCACACTTTAATTACAGATAATGACAAACAGTTTGACAACCATAAATTCAGAAGTTTCTGCTCAAACTTTGGCATAAAGCTGCGCTTCACCTCAGTAGCTCACCCCCAAATAAACGGACAAACCGAAGTCATAAACAAAATCCTCATGCAAGGGTTGAAGAAGAAACTTGACGAGAAAAAAGGGAATTAGGTTGAAGAGCTCAACAACGTAATCTGGGCCTACAAAACCACACCCCGATCATCCACTGGTAAAACACCATTTAGGCTGACTTATGGCATGGATGTAGTAATTCCAATAGAGGTTAGGTCACCAAGTTACTAGGTAAGCCAAGATCTTAATCACACCATCAACAATGACGATGCCCAAATATGCCTAGACCTACTAGAGGAACGAAGAGAACAAGCTGTAGCCATAGCTAAGGCACATCGGCAAAGAATAACTTGGTACCACCGTCAGCAACATCAAACAGAACAATTCAATTTGGGAGACTGGGTACTCAGAAGAGCAAATATTGGCAAAGGCACCTCAGGAACTGGCAAGTTAGGTCCAAACTGGGAAGGTCCATACCAGATCTCAGAATACACAACGAAGGGAGCGTACAGACTAAGAGAAAGAGGAGGCAAAGAACTACCGAGGCTTTGGAACTCAAACTCTCTCAGGAAATACTATTAGTAAACTTGTACTTAAACATATGATATGATTTGATAATAAAGTCTCTTCATTGATAATAATGCCTTTACATATGATCGGTTAAAAAAAAACCTATACATATCTACTCTACTATATGTACACCCGAACCCCCAGGCCCTGAAATGGAGGGGAAATAGCATCAGCAGTCTCTGGATGCTCTGCGGACCCAGCAGCAACAACAACCTCTTCAGACTCCCTCGCAGGAATAAAATTGGCCTTTTGATGGGCGTCCTCCTCTATAGCAAGCTTGGCAAGATCTGCTGGAGTTATCTAGTCTAACGCCCCTGAGTACAGTTCTGAGTTTTAGGAGAGTAGGATCCTCTTACACTCAGCCCAATAAGCTTTGAGAAACCCCCCTACCATGCTTTGATACACCTTCTTATCATTCGTTCGAGATTTCTCAAGCTCCACCACCCTCCCTTGGAGCTTAGCAATCTGAAGCTCCTGCTCCTTGATCCTCCTCGTCAACTAGGCTTGGCTATGTTCCAGCTTAGAAACCTTCTTCTAATTTGCCTCAGCATCAGATTTGGCCTCAACATATCTTGTCTGGCAGTGCTCTAAAGCTGCCTTTGCTCTACTCAGAAACCTTCTTTTAATTCGCCTTAGTATCGGATTTGGCCTCAGCGTATCTTGTCTGGCAGTGCTCCAGAGCTGCCTTCGCGCTATCCAACTTCTTCTCAAAATTTATTGCTATTGTCCCTACCTTAATTTCTTTTAAGCTGTACTGGCTCTTCAAGTAGAAGTACTAATCCTTCATCAGCAGCAAGGCCTGAGTCATCTGCCGAAAGAAAATAGACAACTTAAACAAGAAACACGTACAATAACTATATCAAGCGGCAGAAACTAGCTTACCTCTAATGACTGGCCAATTATGGAGTCCAGCAACCCATCCGGGCCCTTACCCAACCAACGCTGCATGTCACCGGGTAGCCACAGCTACTCGGCGTACTAGTCCCATACTTGGCTGTTGGAGATGCTCGGGGGCTTCATCCTCTTTAATATTTAGCCCCTTATATCTAGACACCTAGATAATCGCGAGCGTTGAACATAGATCTCTTCATCCAGCCCCTCCGCGTTTGACCCCGGATCAATCAGTCGCCTCTTTTTTCACCCAACCCGCTCTGGCCGTTCACTTTCCATCGACGCTTTGCCCTTAGGGTTGGCGGGAATAGCTTTCAGAGTCGTAGGAGCTTCAGGTTTTGGAGAAGGAGAGACTCGAACCTCCTCAACAATAGCTGGCTCATCTACTAAGGAAATCCTACCCGTAAAATAAAAAAAGTTAGCCATCTATAGATGGAAAAATAAAACAAGTCAAAAAGATAGCTCAAAGCAAAACAAACATATCGGGGGAGTGATCGCAACTCGGATAGACTCTCCATAGGTACCTCCGGGACGCATCTTCCGTTGATTGAGCTTCGGCGAGTCCATCGAGATATAGCCACAAAACTAGCTTCGTATCAGGGTTGGAAAGTTTTGCTGGATGGGTCACTTTATGACACTCGTTCGACCACATCCTCCGGATGTCCAAGAAGTCCGATTGATGCTCCACAATAAAAAAATGGTATCTCCACTTCTTATGGAGATCCGAAAGCTTAACGAAGAGTGTATGATTGGGTACAGTCGACAGGGAGAACATCAGCTCTCCTTTCTTCCTAGTCAGCCTGTACAAGCATTTGAAGACATCTAGATTAGGGTCCCTACCCTCTTCATACATCAGTTGGATGAACCCGGTCAGTATCTTATAGCTATTCGGATGAAGCTGACCAGGTGCTATATTATTCCTATTAAGAAATTCTTTTACAAAGGGATCTAAGGGAAATTTCATACCCTCCTCTAACTGGTCAAAATATACAACTACCCTACTTAGCCCCGATAAGGGGGTATGAGCCTTAAACCTTTTATCTACGGTGTGGAGGGCGTAATCGGTGGGGATACAGAACCACTGCTGGTACGACCCTAGTAACTCACTATCTACATTGGAGACAAAAAGGTCATAACCAACTTCTTCCCTTAGAGCTATAGTAGAGAAGGGAAAAACATAATAACAGAAAGGGGCAAAAAGAGGAGGAAGAAAAGATGAAAAGAATCACTTGGCCACCACAAGCAAGAACTACGACAAGAAGAAATGGAAACAGTAGAGGCGATAGCAACGCAGCAAAGACAAAAAGATAGAAAAGCAAAAGAAGCAAAATATGCTAGTTAACAAGCGCAATAGTATTTATAGAGACACGAAAGGATTTAGAAGCACGCCATTAACTGCCCCTCATTATTGCTGTGTTCCTCCCTAGGCCACCAAGGGCCTTTTAGGAATAAAATAGCCCATTAGACAAGGAGTCGCGATAACGACGCCACAAGCGTTTTGTTTACCAACATACGAAATGATGCATCACTCATATGATTTCAATTATGAATCCCTAAGGGTTGAAGTGATACCACCACGTGTCAGCCCGCCCATATTTCAATTGGGCCGCTTCATCAAGCGACTTGGAAGGCGTTTCAAACATTATTTTTAGCCCATTCTAAGTATCCGAGCATTTAAGTCTCGTGCATCTAAGTCCAGTGACTGAAGCTGGCACCCTCAGGTCGATTCCGTAGTACTGAGGTTCCGAGCATGTAAGCCTCACGTCCCTGAACTGAGCATCTAAGTCTCGCACACTTAAGCCTAGTGACTGAAATTGGCACCCTCAGGTCGCTTCTGTAGTATTGAGGATCCGAGCTCGAAAAGCCTCATGCCCATGCACCAAGCATAAAAAATCCAATGACGACTGGTTCCGTCTTGTTCCTAAATGGATGGGTTAATCTATTGCGGTGCTCATACGCACTTGGCAGGTACCCCAGCTCTACCAATTATGATTCAACGACGACCATCCAAATACTCGACACTGAGCTCTACTTACCGTGACTGAGGTTGGCCACCTCAGTTCATTGGCATCTTATATCCCTTATGAGAGCATCAGCATCCTACCTAGATGCGACGAACATAAATATTCAAATACCCGAGGGGGACTTTTGATACCATCTAGAATGTTCCTGCCTAATTAGGGGCCCCTTACCCCCTAAATAGGGACACTTGGATTAGGAAGAAGGTAGATTCGTCCGGAATGGGAACTACCCCAAAGTGGAGTCCTAAGCATAAAAGGAACACTCTCTTACTAAGATTATGATTCACTATCCCACACGGAATCCGATCCCATCTAGATTTGAGTATTACTATATATATAGCTCTATATCTCTCACAAGAGGACATCTCATTCTCACATATTCAAGTTATCTTACATTCTCCTTACTTCTATTCTCTAACTTAGGTATCAGAGTGTTCGTGGGGATCCTCCCCACCTCTTACCTTGCCTTCTATTTATGCTTTGTAGGACGTTGAGCCCAAGAGTTTTAGAAACTAGTTATTAATCTCTTTTATGTTATAGCCTGATATGAGGTTGCAAGGGCTCTTTACATAACATTAAAGTCTCCTATAAAAACGTCCTCTTATTTTATATAAGTTATCAATCCATTGGCCATGACAGCCCTTCATACCGAATTTATAATTCAGATGACATTGATAAATAAGGAAAGGATAATTCACCTATACACAAAGCATCTAGAGGATGCTCCCATCAGCGTAAGGTATAGTGCAAAAAAGTCATAACTGAAACCACTATCCCATTAGACAAATCCTTTAACAGAATTGCAAAAGATACTTTAAAGGATATTCAGAACCTTTCAAATGAAAATAATGCTATTACGTCTATTGATAACATTATGCCTGATCCTACTCCTCAACGAACTACTGCTTCTCCTTCAGGTATTGCTGCTCCTCCGCTAGCTGATGATACTGGTGGTAATGTCAATCAACAAATGTTAAATGATACCGAATCTTTGACTTCTTATTAGGGTGATGCTCATATGCAATCCCCACTGAACATCACGCCATTCTTGAGTAAAATAATATCAATACAAAATCATGGATTGATCAAGTAGAAGATGATTCCTAGCAACAAATTTCTCATAAGAAAAAAACTAAAAAATCATCATCTCATGTTCACTTAATTGGTTTGAGGCCTATTACTAGGGTTGCTTCCTTATCTTTGCAATAAGAGTTTTCTATTGGAACTGTAGAGGACTAGGAAATGAGGCTACCCAGCATTCCCTTCTTAGTCTTTCCAGGTCTCACCACCCAAATTTTATTTATATATCAGAACCTAAGGGTTTTTTTAATTTTGTCAGCTCTTTTATTTGGAGGAGATTATATATGTTTCTAGCTTTGAATTTGATTTCTTTGCCTTCCTTTGATTTTTGGCGTCTAATAAATTTGGCATACGTAATGTTTCCTTACTTGCTAGCTCTAATCAACATAAAACTATTTAATTTAATTTTTCAAATTCGATGGTTACATTAATGGTTATTTATGGTAATGTCCTTTCCTTTAGTAGATGCCATCTTTGGCATGAGCTCTCTCAGATTTCTTCTATGTTCTAACTGGTTTGTCTTGGGGGATTTCAACGCTTATTTTAGAGCACACAAGAAAACTGGTCATCCTCCTTCTCGTCAATCTTGTTCAAAATTTTTATCTGCTATGTCGAATTGTTGCTTTACTTGTTTAGACATTAAAGGTCCATTATTTACATGGACAAACAATAGGACAAGAGCCCAACGTGTTGATATTAGACTTGATAGAGCTTTTTGTAATTCAACTTCACTTGAGAATTAGTGCTTTTATTGTGTGTCATGCTCTTACATGCTATCAATCTGACCACAATCCTATTATTTTATGCTATAAACATCTTGCTACCTCTACTCACCTTCCATTTCATTTTCTCTCCATGTGGTTGCCTCATGATAACTTCTTTTTAGCTATAAGTTCTTTCTAGCACTCTATCAATATTTCAGGTCACCTAATGTTTGTTCTTAAACACAAACTTGAACATCTTCATGGTTTCCTTTGTACATGGAATAAAGATGTTTTTGATAATATGGATTTGGTGATTTTTTCTCCTAAATAAGAATTACTCTCAATGCAAAGTGAGGTTGAGGCTTCGGTTTTTTTGAAATTCTTCATTCTTGTAAAATGGCTGCTCATTAAAAGCTTTCTCTTCATTTACAAAATCAAGAGAGTTTATTGAAAGAAAAGAGTTGGATTCGATGGCTTGCTAAGGGAGATAGAAACTCTAAATTTTACCATAATTATTTGCTTAGGAAAAAGGGCTCAAATTGGTATTCATAGCTTGCAAATTAATAGTGCTTTGATTACCGATGATTCGGTCATTACTCAGCATATTATGGACAATTTTACTTTGTTATTTTCTTCTACCTCTCAATTAGATGACTTCACGAATGTCCAAAATGTTATTACAAGGTGGGTTACAGATGTTAGTAATCTTATGCTATGTCAAGTGCCTACCTTTGATGAAATTTGCATAGTGGTTTTTTGATATGGACCTCATAGTGCCCTGGTCTTAATGGGTTCAATGGGGTTTTCCTCAAGCATTATTGGAGTTTTATGGGCAAAGAGGTTTGTAAAGCTATTAGAAGTTTTTCCATACTAGCATTCTAATTGGTGGTGTTAATGCTAGCATTATGACCTTCATTCAGAAATCGCATAATGTGTCATCTATTGATAATTTTAGACTAATTGTTCTTAGTGATTTTGTTTACAAAATTATTACTAAGATCCTTGTTGATTGCCTATCTTTAATTGATAAGGATGTTATTGCTCCATCTCAATTCGGCTTTATTAAGGACAGGAGGATAAAAAGTTATATTACTGTGGCTTCTAAAAACATTAATCTGCTTGATTATAAAGTTTTTGGTGGTAATATAGCTTTGAAGATTGATATTCACCAAGCCTTTGATTCTATAGAATGACCTTGTTTATTAGAGGTTCTTCATTATTTTAGCTTTTAAGAAAAATTTTATGGTTGGGTCTCCACGATTCTTTATTTAGCTCATATCTCGATTTTGATTAATGGTACTTTGAGAGGTTATTTCCTTTGCTCTTAAGGGGTATGTCAAGGAGATCCCCTTTTGCTGCTTCTCTTTTATCTTGGAGAGGAATATTTAAATCGTAAGTCATAGCTCTTGGTTGATAATAACTCCCTTCTTTCAATGTTTAGGAGTAGTTAAACACAATGTCCTTCTCATTTATTCTATGTTGATGAACTTATGATTTATGGGTGTGCAAGTAAAACCAATCTTTAACTTTTGATCAAAATGTTTGATGATTATGGAAGGTTATTGGGTTAGTTTGTTAATTAGCAGAAATCTAAAATATATTTTGGAAAATATGTTTCGCTTTCAAAAATGAATATACTCTCTTTTTTGTCCAATATATGTCAAGGTTCCCTCCCTTTCAACTACCTTAGCATTCCATTCTTTAAAAGGGCTCCTCGAAGACGTTGGTTGCAGCCTTTAATAGACAAGGTACTTGCTAAAGTTGATTCTTGGCAAGGCAAGACTCTTTCCATGGCTAGTCGGTTAGCTTTGGTCAATTATATGATTTATGGATCTTTTTTACATTCTTTCATGGTATATCATTGGCCTATGTCCACTCTTTGTATAATGGAAAAATCCATTTAAAATTTCATTTGGACGGGTTCTTTATCTACTAAAAATTTGGTTACTATCAAATGGGATGATTATTGTCATTCTAAGAAGGAAGGAGGTCTTGGTTTGAAGCGCTTGCATTTTCTTAATTCTGCTTTATTATGCAAGCTCGCTTGGAGTGTTTATTGTGATGATGGGTTCATTTTTTTCTTTTCTTCACTCTCAGTTTCTTACAATTTCCAAGATGGTGTGCTCTTCTCATATTTACTCTTCTATTTGAATATGGTGTGCTCTTCTCATATTTACTCTTCTATTTGAATATCAATTCGTAATTATTATTTCATTGTTCAGGATAATTGTCAATGGTTACTTGGTAATTTATTAAAGCTATAATTTTTAAAGGATAACTAGCTGGGTTATGTTATTTTGGACAAGCTGGGCCTTCCTTCTTTAACTCAGAATAATCTTCAAACTAACATTAAGGATGCCTTTGTTAATGGTGCTTAGAATCTTTCACCTAGTTTTCAAGCTGAATTCCTAGATATTTGTCATAGTATTCACTCTTTAAAGTTTTCTCATTCTATTGTTGATAATTTTTGTTAATCATGGTTCTTCAAATGGCCTCCTTTCTTGTAAGACAACTAATGATCTTTTTAGAGTTTCTTCTCTAAAAGTGGTTTAGGGTAAGGACTTTTAGAGACATTATTTGCCACCATCTAGGTCCTTCCTTGTTTGGAGAGCTTTAATCAATAAACTCCAAACTAATGATGTGTTTGAAGGGGATGACCTTGGTTTCTCATTGCTGATTTTGTGCTTCTCATTTAGAGTCAATGGATTATGTCTTCTCTTAATGCCATTATGTTGTTGTTCTTTGGTCCTCCTTGGGTAGTCTTTTTAATGTGCAGCTGGATCTCAATCATGGTTTTTGTAATCTTTTTAATTCAGATTGGCATCTATAATTTGCACCTCAGATTAACGTTTTATGGCATGCAAGTTTTTTAGCTTCTTTTTGGAGCATATGCATACAAGGAATAAAATTATTTTTAATGATGAATTCTTACTAATCTCTTATGCAATTAGGTTCATTTGTAGAGCTGTGAAAGAGGTGGAAAATTTTAAATGTGGTCACATGTCTAATTCAATTACTGATTTATCTATTTTAGCTCTTTGTGAGTTACTACTATCCCTCAAAATTCGTCGGTCATCTTTCAAATGCAGTGGTCTCCTCCACCTCATAGCTAGTTGAAAATAAATTCTTATGGTGAAGCTCTTGGCTTACCAGGTATTTCAGGTGCTAGTTGAGTCATATGTAATGGTCTTAGTTATTCCTTAGCCTCCTTCGCCGCTCCTCTTGGTATACACTTTACTTTCAAAGTAGATCTTTTCGTTGTTGCTTTTATTGTTAAGAAGATATCATCTTTGTGTCCTTGGCCAATATGGATCGAGAGTGACTCAATGTTTTTTGTCCATTTGATGCATTCTATGTATGTTGTTGTTATGTGGTCCATTTATTTTGAATGGGAAGAATGCCTTGCTGTACTTGCTCGATGATAATTTTATGTCAGCCATATATATCACGAGGGAAATCAGGTTGTCAACAAGCTTTCTAGCATTGGTCTTCATCTCTTAAATATCAGTTAGTGGCCTACTTAGCTAGTTGAATGTCACGATGTCATGGTTAATGATGCTATAAGTAGCTGTAATTACCGAATCTCTTAGCTTCTTTTGGCTTGTGGCCTTTTTTTATGCCATTTTTTATTTTATTATACTTTTATTCTTTGATTTAATAATATTTAAGTGGGGAGCAGTATATTGTATAAGTGCCCTTGGGGTGCTAGTCTGACCAGGATGTTAAGGTGCACCATCTAATGCTATCTTTCCTCCATATTTTAAAAAAAAATATTTAATAAAATAATTGGAAATGCTAAATGGGATTTACTACTATCCATATAGTCATATTTTTTGTCAAGGGTAAAGTCCAAATCACTCCGACAAGTCTCATAAAACATTGTCCTATGTTATTCTTAAACATCAACAGCTCAAGCAGACCTCATATATATATATATATATATATATATATATATACATATATAAAGAAATGACAGTGGTGGCCAGTGGATGGACTTACACATTGTCACGACTCAAAACGGATAATCATGACCAACGTTAAAAAATGAAAATTTTTTAGAATCTAAAATCTCTAGTAAGTCTTAAAATAAAAACAAAAACAAAAATAACACAAAAATACATGACAAAAATAACGAAAGGTTCTAAAAAAATATTGAGGAGGTCAAACTTCACTGAGTGAATTACTATTATATATATGCACGTAACCTAAATACATAAATACACAAGCATCAATATAATAATATATATATTTATTTATATATACATGCATTTCATAATTTATTTATATATACATGCATTTCATATAGATGCTAAAAATGTACTTTTATATAATAATAAATGCAGAAGAAAATTTTAGGTAAAGGATCAGAGCAGAACCCTAAAATATTTTGCAACCTTAATTACTGAACCTTACTAGCCAACAAGTTCACTTAATTCTAAAATATTTCTCTTCTCAATTTTTTTGAACAGTAGACTGGCCCTTAGATATTAAGTCAATCGAGTTCCCGCAGTCTCATTATCGGCACAATTGGCCTCAAGACACTAAGTCAACTGAGCTCCCGCAATCACACCACTTTTTCACCGCAAATCTCAATAATCAATTATTCATATCTCACATCAATAAATTTCATAATATCAATCATAACATTTTAACATACTGATGCACACACAGTCCTAGTATATCTCACTAGGTAGCACGTTCTACTACTATCCTCCAAAATATTTTATAAAAAATAATTAAATAAATGAAATCATATTAAATACGTAAAATATCCAATTTATACAAATAAATATTCAACTTTATATATATATATATATATATATATATATATATATATATGCAAACAAACATACATATATATTAACAATAACAATTAATTTTTAATGCAACATGACATAATAAAATTCATATTTTATTAAAAACATAAATACCAATAATTTCTCGACATGCAATGCATACATATTCAAAATAATTATTCTTAATTATATATATGGGAACATATATATAAATATTAACAATAATAAATATCATTTAATGAAGTGAGCATAATTAAATTTATATTTATTAAAAATATATGGATGCTCATAATATTTATCTACATGTAATGTACACATATAATAATAACTTACAGTTGTGTGCTCTTAGACCCTAGCTCGGCTGGCCCGGTCCGATAGGCCTAATACGCGAAGCAACTAAGGAAAATAATAAAATAATAATATATTAGAATCGAAATCCTAATTATACTTCTAAAAATTCTAAAGAATGACTTAATCTAGGACACGACTCGACAACAATTTAAAACTTAGGACTAATCCGATGTTACGTTTGACTAGAATTCTATCAAAAATTCGACAAAATCTCCTTAGTAAAATGGACATATCTTTACTAAAAGTAGAACCAATCATGCATGCAAATACTCTTCAAATATTCACAAATACTCTACTTTTTGGGTTGGGCCCCCCCGAACTACATAAATTGCCCAATCGAGAACCGATAAACACAAAAATCAATAATATAATAATAAATATTAAAAATCACTAAAATCCAAAAAATAATAAAATACCACTATTCAACTTATTTAAATAATAAAAACATTAGATATTTATTTTCAAAATAATTAATAAAATCTCAATATAATTAAATAATATTAATAAAAATCTTTTTTTTTTCAAATATTCAAAATTAATTAGTACAAATTACAAATAATTATTTAAATTGCTCGAATTTATAATAAAAATAGCTAAAAAATCTTTTAATAATAAAAATAATAAATAAAACTATTATTTGAATATTGTTAATTATTATTTGAATAAATATAAATAAAACAATACATAAAAATTATTTTAATACTATTTATTACTCAAAAATTATCCAAAACATAATAATTAACAATAATTTCAATTAAAATATAAAATTAACTAATTATACTAATTTTTTCCAAAAATCCAATTTTTGTATAAAAATTCAAAATTTTCTAATAATTTTCTTCACAAAATATGCTTGAAATAATTAGTAGAATTTATTAAAAATACAATTTTTCCGAGCTCGGAACAATACGTGAACAATAACCCCTGAACCTGAAATTCAAAATTTTTATAAAAATAAATAAAAATCACATTTAGCTTCCTCACAACCTCTACAACCATTAATCTCAAAGCAACTATAGCTAATAAAATCAAATAAAGGCTTAAACTAATAAAAACTCAAAATACTAAAAATAAAAATATATAAAAACGAGATAGTTACCGGAGTCGAAACTTGAAACGGTTTAGAAATTTGAGAAGCTTGGAGAACCAGCTTCCAAAAGAGACCAACCTTACGCCCTGAGGTGGTGGTTGGCGGTGGTGGAGTTGGGTGGGTGTCGGGTGGTGCACAAAAGGAAAGAAAGAAATAATAAGAGGAAGAAGAAGAAGAAGAAGAAGTTTGGGGGGGGGGGTGTATTGGGCGTTTTGGTTTTTAAAATTTTTTTAACAAAAAGTACAAAAGGCCCGCTGCCAACATTTTGTGAACCTATAGGGTATGTATATATATATATATATATATATATATATATTAGTATTAATTTCCTAATTTATTTAAGGTAAAAGTTATCTAAATAAATAAACAATGATTCTAATTTAGAATTACAATCAAAGTAGAAAAGGAAGTCTAATCTTACTAAAACTATTTTGGTAAGAGAAACCCTATACAGGATGTATATATAAACATCTCTTTCCTTAGGGTTAGCTAAGCCACTTATTCTCCTCCTTCTTCTATACTTCTTTTGTGAAAAGAAAATAAATAGAAAAAAAGTGTGTTGTGAGACAACAAAGGTGCTAGCACACTAACATTGCTTTGGATCGCCTTGTTTATGTGGATAACAGTAGAGGATGTGGATTTATTGGTGGTGTCTTAATCTGATAAGAAGACATGAATTGCTCGAGGTAGGGTGTCACTGGAGTGAACCCCCTCTCTTTTTTCTAACCATTTTGCCATAAGACCATCTTGATGAGTGTTTGGAAACCTTTTTAATCAATCTACTTGAATTACATAGATCTAGGTTTTACGATTTTTGTGGTTAAAAGTTTTGTTTTTCACTACATTTTACATTATGAAACCCAATATTAGCTTTCAGCATATTGTATTCTTTTATAGATGGCTTATCGGGATACAATTAAATTATGATGGCAGTAATCGATAAGCTAAAAACATCTTTCACCATTGAATGGGGTATCTACTATTACTTGGTCATGCCATTTGGGTTGAAGAATATGGGGGCTATTTATTAGAGGATGGCTATTACTTTGTTGCACGACATGATCCATAAGGAGATAGAGGTATACGTGGATGATATGATGGTAAAGTCCTTAACCAGAGAAGGACACTTTGAGGCCTTAGATAAGTTCCTAGCAAGGGCTGAAAAGTACAACCTCAGATAAAATCCAAAGAAGTGTGTTTGTAGAGTAACTTTTGGGAAGCTATTAGGATATATTGTTAGCCATAGGGGAATAAAGGTGGATCCAGATAAGGTCAAAGCAATCAGAGAGATGCTTGTACTAAAAAATGAGAAACAAGTTAGAGGGTTCATCGGGCATTTGTAGTACATTGGTCGATTCATAGCCAAGCTGACTACCATTTATAAGGCAATCTTTAAACTCTTAAAAAAGAACCAACCCATAATCTGGGATGATAAATGTCAAATGGCTTTCAAAACTATTAAGAATTATTTGACGAATCCCTTAGTCTTATAGCCAAAAAAGATCGGGTAAGCCTTTAATTATTTATTTGGTAATTGAGAACAATACAGTAAGCACGATGCTAGCTCAAGAAGGTGAAGGAAAAGTTGAGCACGTTGTATATTATTTGAGTAAGAAAGTAATATAGTATGAAGCCAATTATAATATGGTCAAGAAGACGTATTCAACTATAATTTGGGCAACCAAGAAGCTTTGGCATTATTTCCAATCTCACAAGGTACAAGCAGTTTCTAAACATGACCCTTTTAGATTTCTTTAGCAGACTTCTTCACTTATAGGAAAATTAGCCAAATAGTTGGTCCTGCTCACCAAGTTTTATATAGACTATGTGGTAAAAAAAGTAGTAAAAATGAGAGTAGTAGCAGACTTCTTAGCTTAAAGTCTGGTAGATGATGAATAGGAATGGAAGTTGGAATATCCAAATGAGCATTTAGAGGCAATAGGGGTCCAAGGATGGACAATGTACTTTGATGGGGTGGTTAATAACAAAGGGCAAGAATTAGTGTAATTCTTATCACACTAGAAGGGGAGATGATCCCAATGGCAAAAAGGATAGAATTTAAAGTAACCAATAATCAAGCTAACTATTAAGCCTACATCTTTGGGCTAGAAGCACTCCAAAATGTAAGGGCAAAGAAGATCACGGTGTACAAAGACTCTATGTTGGTGATAAAATAGATTTCTAATAAATGGGAAGTAAGAGAGGATAAGCTAAGATTGTACTGGGCTTACTCAGTTACTGTTTTGTTATCTTTCACCCAATGTAGATTTGTACATTTGCCACGAGAGGAGAATTAGATGGTAGATGCTTTAGCCACTTTAGCTTCAATATGGGAAGGAAGAAAATAGATAGAAGTCAAACCTTTTATCCTTGTAAAGTTTGAGACAAGAGTAATACTGATCCATTTTATAGAAAAGCCTTAGTTTAATGATTTACAATGATATTTGGAAATGAGACAATTCCTTATATTGATAAAGAAGAGAGAATGTCTCTAAGAATATTGTCCTGACAGTTCATTAGCCATAATGGGATGTTGTATAAAAGAATGTCAACTAGGGTGCATCTAAGATATGTTGATAAAGATGAGGCTCAAAAAGTTATAGAAGTAATTCATGAAGGTATATGTGGACCGTATATGAATGGAACAGTTCTTGCTAAGAAGATAGCTCGTTAAGGGTATTTCTAGTTAACCATGGAATCCTATTGTGTAAAGTTTGTAAAGAAATACCTTAACTGTTAAGTGTATGAAGATGTGAGCCATATGCCTTCTATAAAACTTTAAGGGTTGACTTCTCCATAGCCATTCACAGTCTAAGGAATTGATATCATCAATGAAATAAGGCTAAAGGCATCTAATGGGCATCGTTATATTATGGTAGCAATTGATTACTTCTTTACGTGGGCTGAAGTAGAATCATTCATGACTATTAGATCAAAATATATGATAAGGTTTATAGACAAGAATATAATTTGTAGATACAAGTTGCCTCATCATGTTATTACTGATAATGGTGTTCAGTTCAGAGTAGAAATTACTACTTTATTGAAGGAATATAAAATTGAGCATCATAAATCATCTCCATACAGATTGTAAATAAATGGAGTAGTAGAGGTCATAAATAAGAAGGTGAAGAGGATTTTGTCCAAAATACTAAAAAATTATAAGGATTAGGTAAGCTATCTATAATTTGCATTATGGGGATATATAACCACTACTAGAACATCGACTGAAGCCACTCTATATTTGTTGGTATATAGGTGTGAAGTTATATTACTAATGGAGGTTGAGATTCAATCATTGAGGGTTCTTTTGGAATTTAAAATCCTTTAGTATTAATGGGTAGAGAGCTGATTGGCACAACTGAAGTTGTTGGATCAGAAGAGAATAAAAGATAAGTATCACTCCCAACTGTATTAAAAAAGGATAGCCTAGGCCTATAATAATAAGATTAAGCTGGGTAAGGTTAAAGAAGGTGATTTGGCCCAAAAGCTCATTAAGCCAATCATGACTGACCCATGGGGAATGTTCAAGCCAAATTAGGAGGATCCATATCTAGTGAAGAAGCTATTTTCCAAGGGTGCTGTTATTCTATCTAATTTAGAAAGAAATGAGTTTAGGGAGCCTATCAACTTAAACACGCTCAAGAAATACTTTTTGTGTAGTCTTGCTATGGAGAAAACCTTAAAAGAGAATGTTTAGGCAAAAGTTAGAGACAAAAAAATAAATGAAAAGTGAAAAAATAAAAAGAGTTCTACTAGATTGAAAACCTTAAAAGAGGCGGTCCAAGCAAAAATTAAGGATATGTAAAAGGAGAGAGATAAAAAAATAATAATATATAATTAGTTGAAAAACTTATAAGGGTAAGCCAATTGACGACATGAGATATGTCAGAAGCAAAATATATAGTCATCTTGTGCTTAAATTACATAGAATGGATTGCCTTATTTATTGTTAGATAATGCATTAAATACTTATTATAAACTATTTAATTAAAAGAGGAAATCCCATCTAACAAAAAAGCAAAATGATGATTAAATTTCAGGAACTAATTTTGCTTTCTTTTCTTTTATTGAACACTTAATGTCTACAACTCTCTTATTTTTTTATTTTTCATAAACTCATCCTTCCTTATCTATTGTAATTGAATCCATGCCTTGTATTGATTATTAGTAGACTGATCTCCATTGTAGTCAATGTGCCTTTGAATGATTTTTATATTATCCAGAAAGTTCTAAGAAAGGGGCCCCGATTCAAACTCATGCACTAGTCCCACAATTAGCTATTTTTGTCCATATTGTCAGCAAAAATGGGTTTGACTATAGAAAGTGGTAAAATGAAGACTAGTTATAGGGACATATAGGGTATAAGATCGAATGGTCATGTGTTGTAGTTTTCACCATGGGGCACATCCATCAAATCATAGTATCAAAAAATATGGACAACCAGCTCTAAACAGCTCCTAGTATGGGATAGAGCTTTCTAATGTGGTAATGAAATGCTTTGCCTTGTAGTGCACAATGTTTCTAAGAGGCTCAAGTAATCTCAGTTTTTCATAAAACCATGTCTGAAAAAGGTGAATGAGTAAAATGACAGAAAAGCAGGAAATAAAGAGAAGAGAAAGCTGACCTCTAGTAGTAATGGACTCCTAGAGAATTGTTTAGTTTCTAGAAAGTTGTCTAGTATAATGATAGTTTCTACCAAAATAAAGGGAAAGGGATTAAGTTTGGCTTCAACTTGTTCTAGGATGTAGAGAATTTTTGAATTATAGTTGCTAGAAGGATAAACAAGCAAGAACTGTGTATACAGATAAAGAGCGATCATCCGAGGCCAATAAACCTCTTTATTGTCAATAGTTATAATAGTTTTAAGAAAGGATCCTATCAGAACTTTAGAATAAAAATATGGCAAAGGGGAAATATTGAACAGCCTAGCCATTTGATATTGAATAGAGTATAAATATGGAGTTCCAACCTGAGGGATTGCAATTTAACAAGTAGAATCCATTTGACAACCCAAGATAGCTTTGACTTCCTCTAGTAGGGGGCATATTTCTAGTGTGTTAAAATGGAAAACATGCTTGCTTAGATCCGAGAATTAAGCCACAACATGGAGGAAGGGAAAATTGATCTCCCTAGCATGTAAAGATTTAAAAATTGATAAGTGAAAGGGCTTCAGTTTTGCCCATAATTCACCATCTAAACCCTTTAAGATCGATTGTAGTTGTTTAAGGCTTCTCTCAATCATCTTTTAGGAATTTGGACTAGTTTATTGAGAGGAAATGGAGAGTTATGGCAAAAGTGAGGGTAGGTATAACTATTTTTTATAAAGCAACTAGGGATTTAAAAAGGGAATTTACAGATAAGCCATTGAGGTGTTTTCCTCTTTAATTAGGCAACACCTTATCATAAAGAGACATTTTGATATCATTTTCTCAAAAAAAGGTAACGCCTCAATGAAGAGGCAATCATCTCTTTGACAGTCAAGGGCATGATTTTGATTGTATTATTCTGATTGGTTCTTCTTATTTTAGTTCTTTAATCGAAAGTTTGTATAATTAAATAATGAGTTTGTGCAGGATTGTGTTGGAATAATCAAAGTTCCTCATTGAGATGAGTTTAAATGTTTGAACATCTAGTCAAATTTAAACATGAACATTCAAAATGATATCAACATAATCTTGTAACATTAGAATTAGAAATAAAAAGAAGTCTAAATCCTAATCTACAAAGCCTATAGCTCAATGGCCTTTGCATCACCTCCCTTATCATTGCCATCTGCCCCATCTCTATCATCATCATTAGTGCCATCTTTATCTTCTTCATCTTTATTATCCTCAATTTGTAGAGTAGTAACTTAATATTAGAGGGCCATGATTGTAGCCTTGCTGACTATATCATGATCTTGTCCATATATGATTCGATGTAAGTACTTATATAAGCATGCATACATACATATAAAAATATAAGAAGACATTACCTTTGACTGCTAAGTAACATTCATCAGGTGGTCTCGTTAAGCCTCAATTAGTCGATACATGTACACCCCTTGCTCTAGAGGGATTTGCATGATTAATGATTAGTTATAGTTAATGTCTTATTAAAGTTACTTCTGAAAGCAAAAAAGAAAAAGCTTACATGTGTTGTGTCAGGAGTGTATGTTGGTGTTAGACTTTCATTTAATGCCAAAAACTCACAGGATAGGTTCCTAAGGGGCACCCAACAATAAGCTAGTAGATCAGGCATGTGAGTTAAACGACCAGTAACCATCCATGAGCTCAAACTAGAAGGAGCTCGACTAGGTTGTACTCTAGCTAAAGTACCCTCTCCATTGTCAGTACGAGGGCACTAAAGTGGTCTCTCATGTGTAGGAGGCCTAGCTCTATGAGTAGGACCTGTAGCTGTACATATGAATAGAAAATTAAGTCAGTAAATGATTTGGAAGAGAAGAAAAAAAAATGAAGTCAAGTGGGTAGCTAAGCAATAGTGGTAGTTGAAAGAGGTACCCGCTATAGTAGATTGGCTCAAGCGAAGTCTAAATAGTGGCTCCTACTCCTCACAATATGGTTCTCAATAGGATCTCCTAAAATTACTCTATCCAGTTCATGACCTTATAGTAGATATGCCCAAAACATGCCCACATGGGGGATGAGCACCATGATCCCAATTGAGGACCCTCTCACCAAGATACCATACTCGATAATCAAGTCCTCAAAGGAGCACACTCCTTAAGGATAGTGGTCTAGAGTGGGTCATTTCTAGAGTCCATCTATCCTGAGGACCCCACAAGTCCTTATATAACTATAGCAATGCATAATAGATAAGTAAATTAACCTTATGTTCCTGTCATACTAATAATAATTTTTATGTTTTGCAGGTACCTCATCATAGGTCAGAGTGTTCAGCTGACATGCATGTGAGCCAAGTGTCTTCTTTATCTCCTCCATTAGTGACTGGAACCTTATCTCACTAGGGCTAGGAAATATGCATTGTTAAGCCGAGATATCCTAATGATCAGCTTAAGCTCCAAGGCCCAAACTTACAAAGAAAAGTTGTTAGCAAATAATTGGGATAATTCATGAATAGAGTTCAAGTGTAGAAAGGAATACTCACTTGGACAGTATGCCATAAACTACAAAATTGCTTGGCTCATCACACAGCCTCATCCATACTTCGATATAGATAAGCTAGTGTATAGATACCCCAATCAGAATAAGAAACCAGATCCAAGTCTCGAAAGGACATTAAAAATATTAAGCCAATAGAGCTGGCAATGTTAGTAAAGATAGTAGCACCTATCAAGTAAACCAAGAATGCTCTCACTACTTGGTCAATCTCTTGGTATTTAGTGGTAGCCTTGACCTTACGTGGGTATAATGACTTCGGATGGAGTCAATCTTGATGGTGTGAGTCCCCTTTATATTTAGGATTATACTGAGAAGTCACTCGATATAAGCTATCTGATCTGGTGCCATCTGATGGATGCTAGCATCAAATAGGATAGTGTTACTAGCATGTGAAATGCTGGTGAAAGCAGAAAAGGAGATAGGATCTAGTGTCAGCTCACTAAAAGGAAGGTGGAATGTGTATGTGGTCTCAAATCACCTCTCAATTAGTGCATGCAATAGCTAATAGTTGGTACATCTTTGATCATCTGAAAGTGAAAAAATGAAGTCCTCAAAACCTTTATCTTGAAAACGGTCTTTAATGTCATTTGTGAGCTCGTTACACCAAGTCCAAGCACTATTGAAGTTACCAATGCCCTTAAAAGTGTGAGTGTCTTATTGTAATTCAAAAAAATGTTGAATTAACTTGTGTCATATTTTAGAATGAATTTTATTGAAAAAGGAAAGATAAAAAACTATCATAGAGGTAACACATCATCAAAGAGGTGATGCCTTTGTACAATAAGGCAATGCCTCTTTAATCAGGTGATGCCACCCTATTTATATTTAAGGCTATTGCCTCTTTGCAAAGAGGTATAGCCTTTCTATTGAGGTGATCACCTTTTTGATGAGGCGACACCTTAATAACGCTAAAAACATAATTCTATTCGAATTTTTAAATTTTTCTTAATTGATTTCAATTATAAATGATGCATAAGTGTGTAATGATCATAACCTGATACGATTTAATAAGAAAAGTCATAAGAATCGAGTACTAACCTCTTTAGAAGCCTATGGGTGCCTAAATCTACAGTAAGTGGAATTGTATCTCCCATAAAAAAGCCCAAGCTCCATAAAAGGGGAAAGGGTAGGGGCACCGATTCTGACTGAGGTCACTTTGGTGTACAATCTTTAACTATAGCGATAGGAAAATAATAGGTGCATTATATGATAAAAAAGAGAAAAGAAAAGGAAGAAGTCTTTTTTAAAAAAAATAAAAGAAAAAGAAAAGGCCTTTATATATATATATAAGAAAAGTGGAAAAGAAATTTAATGACATAATTGAATAAGATAAAAGTGACCTCTTAGGCTTAAGCCTAAAGATAAAGGTCTAAGGGCTTAAGGAATTAACTCTCGGGTTTGAATCCCAAGGCTAACGATGTGAATTTCCTAATACTTTAAGGAGGAATTACCTCTCAAGTTTGAATCCCAAGGTTGACAGTGTAAATTTATTGATAGTTTTGAGAAGGAATTACCTCTCAAGTTTGAATCTCGAGGTTAATGGCGTGAATTTCCTTATGGTTTTGAGAAGGAATTGCCTCTTGGGTATGAATCTCAAGGCTAACAGCATAAATTTCCTGATAGCTTTAAGAAGGAATTGCCGCTCAGGTTTGAATTTTGAGCTGACGATGTGAATTTCCTTAGGTTTTTTAGAAGGAATTACCTCTCAAGTTTGAATACCGAGGTTGACAACTTGAATTTCCTAATGATATGGATTTTGAAGGAATTGCCTCTCAGGATTAAGTTCTAAAGTTGATAGTGTGAATTTTCCAACAGTGTGAATTTTGAAGGAATTGCCTCTCAAGCTTGAGTTATAATACTGATGGCATGAATTTCCTGACGGTCTAGATTTTAAAGGAATTGCCTCTCGAGCGTAAGTCTTGAGGCTGACCGCATGAATTTTCTATTTATTTTATGAAAAATTTGACCTCTTGGGCTTGATTCCTGAGGCTAATTGTGCAAGTTTTGAAGAATTTACTTCCCAAATGAATCTCAGAGATCAAGAGTATCCTTTTTATTATTTCTTGCTTTTATTGTGCATGCTGATTTTTTTTAAAAATTTTGATTTTATGAATTTAGTTTTTCAAAATATCAAGGAGGTAAACTATGGACACTCAGTTTGATCAGCCCATAATGAGAGCCCAATGATGAGAAAATGTGAAACTTGAATGTAAAAAAGCTTGAAATATTTTGAGAATGGATCTAAAAGCCTAAGCCTAAACCTATACCAAACCCTAAAATTTAACTTGAGAGGCCAAGCCCACATTCGGTCCCAAAGGCCTAATACTTGGGACAAAGCCAAAGAGGCGACACCTGACTGAAAAGATGCTACCTCAATGGCACTTGCTTTAATGAGAAAAGGCTTCGCCTCTTTACAATCCACTTGGACATACATTAATTAAAGAAATGACAGTGGTAGACAAGTGGATGGACCCACACATGACTGATATTGATCCTTGAACATAAATATGTGGTTTTTGGGGTTAAAATAAAAGGCTAAAAGGGTAAACATAATGAGTGACATGAAAGGGGAGGAGGTAAGAAGTCTTGTTAAGGCATGCAGAGACTAAAACATATGGGCAAAAGGAATTTAAAAGGCGAGGACATTTTTAAGAGAAAGGGTTAGTTAAAATACAAAAAAAAAAAGCTAAAAAAAAGAGAGAAAGAAGGCAAGAAAAGGGAGAAGAATGAGCTTTGGCTTAGAAGTGCATTCTCAAGGAAGGAGAAAGCAGAATTCTTGCATTCAAGTAAGGATTGGAATCAAAACTTGTCTCTAAGGGCTAAGTTAGGAGCATCAAATCTATCTTAAGAAGTAAAAGCCACCATTTTTAAGCATTAAGGCCATGATTTATATAAAAACTTCATTTATTTGCTTACTTGTTCTTAGATTTGTTGTTCATTTTATGCCATATTCATGACATGAAGTTTTAAAATTATTAGATATAGTTCTAAGTTCCCAATTATTGATATTTGATTTTACTTACTTAAAATCTAAGAAACTTGCAGAGTTTACTATTGTCTATTAGTTAGGCAATGCCTCTTTGTTGCAATGTCACCTCTATGGACATAGGCAGTGCCTCATCTATATCATCAGAATCATGCATCATTTAATTTCAATTTCTTACATCTTTTTTATGTGATTCATGTTCCTTTATGCATTTTTCATATTGTTATACTTTAACCTTTTGTACAATTATTATGATTATTTTGTTCATGAATTAACTTTATGATTTCTTTTTCTAGGATTTTTTATATTTTTGAGAGAATAATGCTTTGTTTATCACATGAACCTTTAGGATTATTTTAATTATCAAATTTTATTCCTTAATTAGTTCTTAAATTTACTTATTCATTTTCCTTTTTTTTTATACATTACATTATCAAAAGTTGTAACTCATTTCTCCTCCCCTAATTTCTGTGCATTGGTCTTTTTATAAATATTTTGTATTATTTGTGATAAATGTTGTGAACTACACTTAGTTTGCATGTAATTGGGATTTAATGCAAACTTGGCCTTGATTGTTAAAGTTGGACATTGATTGAAAACAATTGCAATTTGCATGTTAATAAAGAAATAATTTAATAATTAAAGATAATAAAATACAAAACACACACGGAGGCCAACCACAAGGTTGGGTGGGCATTTCAAAAGTTCATATCCAGTTTCCAAACCCATTCTTTGAGAACAACTCCTGGGCACTTCCGTGGAATCCAATTGATGTGCAGTGTGTCTTGAGTTTTATCCGGGTGGCGACTCCATCTCCAATTTGGGCATTAAGCCTATTTTATATTTCCTTGTACACTTTAAGTCCAAACAGTGTCGCTAGAGCCAAATACTTGGACGCGTACTAAATTTTGTCATCTACAACTATATATTCATTTATGTTAATAAATATATATATCACTAATTCTGAGTTTTTACTAGGTCATATGTGATTCTAATGGTGTAAATAAAAAATATACAAAATGAATTTTTTTTCTATTCCTTTTCATATCTTTATATGCTAATATAAACTTGAAAACCCCATCTAATTAAGTTATTTTGATTGTTGTTATTTTTAGGTTCATAAATTATTACTGCTACGTTTCAAAACTCAATAATGAAAATATAGAGGTATGTTTTAAATTATTGAATAAACTATTGAAAGTTATAAAGAACTTTTAATCCATTGTTTTTATATAATTATATTTATTATTTATAATTTTTATTATATTATGTACATCTTTTTTTATATATTGAATCAAAAGAGTCAAATTTTTTACCTCTAATCTTGCATCTCCTTGCTTTAAAATTTATATTTTACATTCTTTTTCATTAAAATGATTTAACACTTATAATTATTTAACTATAAAACTAATTTTTTTATTTATATATTTTGTAATTTTAAATTTATTAATTTTCCATATTTTATGAATGGTCATATTTTTTTAAAATTATAGGTCATATTTAAGAATAAATAATTTTGTTTTTAAAAATTAGTTAATAATTAATAAAGTATATTTTAGTGATATTATTTAAGTAGAATTAAATCCTAAAGTCTTGAGTTAAATTATTAAAATTCACAATATTTTTTTTTATAAAAATGTCTTCTTTTAAAATATATAATTTTTATTTAATCTAAACACTATAATTATATTATATCTAAAACACCACCCTCCTATTCCATCAAAAAATATGTCTTCTACTTAACCTAAAACATCAATATGTATATTATTCAACTAAAAATACCTTTTACTCATTTATTTAACTAAAAAAATCTACCATTTATATTAAAAATATATGTACTCTTATCTCTTAATAAAAAAAATAACAAAAAATCTACCATGTATATTCAACATATATGTACTCTTAAAAAAAATAATCAAAATAAAATTATTACAATGAATTTTTAAGTGCTCACTTTTATAAATTATTAGTAATGAATCCGCGCATTATGCAGACTTTAAATAATATACACATTTTGCTATAATTATTAAATAATTTAATAAATTTAAAACTACAAATTAATTAAATATAAAAGTTAAAATTTAGAAAGTTATTATAACAATTTTATTTAATAATTTTTTTTATTAAAAGTACACACACACACACACACACACACACACACACACACACACACACACACACACACACACACACATATATATATATATATATATATATATATATATATATATATATATATATATATATATAAGTTACACATTTTTACTTATGTTAAATAAAATGAGAAATGTGTTTTTAATTGAATAAAAGGTCAATGTTCTAATTAGAATAAAAGACAAAATTTCTAATGAAAAAGAAAAGTAGTATTTTAGATATAGTATGATTAAAGTATTTTATATAGAATAAAACATATCTATATTTTTTCTTTAAATGAAGCAACTTTAGAGGTACCAAGGGTGCACCAAGACATCCTAGGTAGGCTGGTACCTCCTTAGCACCGATATCATATACCTACAAAAAGCTAAACTTTATTACCAAAAAATAAAAGAAGTAACAAATACAACCTTGAAGGCAAAAAAGGCAAAAGGAGAAAGCTATCTAAATCTATATCTAAGAACACCCATTGCATTTTGTCTAATAAGATCATTACAACATATGGGATACGAATACCACTATTTGTTGTCATAGAGGGAAACCACAATGTTTGCTAAACTATCATCAACTGAGTTGCCTTCACAGAACACATAAGAGATATGAAATTGAATCGATTGGAGAGAGAGAAGACATTGGTGCCAACCTTTACAAAGAGGCCAAGGAACCTCACTAATGTTCGCTTGATTAAGACGGACCACATTTAGCTAATCCCTTTCTATCTAGAGAGTATAGAAAGAAAAATGAACCACAAAAGAGACAACCTTATAACAGTGAGCAATTTTATTTTAAATGCATATTTAGAACCAAGAGGGGCTGTAAATGAGCCAGTTGAGATCCCATTAAATAATCAAAATACGCCACTTGCCCCACCTATACCTGGAGAACCTTTAGCCATACCATTAATATTAACCTTAAACCATCCATGCAAAAGTGGGAACTAGTATTTGGGATTCCTTTGACATAAAGGTGATGCAAAATCAAAAATTTAGACTGTAAGTTATTCACATTACCGACCTAGAAGATCTCGGCCTCTTTAATACATTGACACAGAAAATGAATAGCCATGTTAATAGGAATAAAATTATCATTGAAAGTGGCTTGGTTCCTTATATACCATAAATCTAGAATGTTGAAGCTATACTAACTTTCCAAAGAGAAGCAATTTGGAAAGAGAAAGTGAAGCTAAAAGCAACTTTAAACAAAAGAAGCAAAGATATAGAAATTAGAAAAAGAAGTTAGAAAAGATATTGCAAAGCCAACTAAAGAGTAGAAGCATATGGACATATGACCAAAACATGATTTAGAGTTTCACAATTAACCTGGCACAAACGACAACCAGACATCAAAGGTAGGCCCTTTCACTGAAGAATCTTATCAGTTAAGACTATTTAGGAAAGCCCTTCAGCATAAAAAAACCTCAACTCGATGCGAGATAGTATCTTCAGAGGTCCCCTCCCTAAGCAACTTTAGGACTAAGAGGATGATAAAAAAATAGTAGCCCATTTAACTGAAAATGCACCATTTGGAGAGAAAGGCCAAACAAATTGATCTTGGGCTAAAACCAAAAAAAAGTATAATTAAGATTAACAACAATTTCCAGGAATGAGTTGCAAAAATTATCAAACAAGTGCTAAGAGCCATCCCAAAAAAATCCTAGATAGAAGCTACTAGGTGTTTCCAAAGGGCAAGAGGAATACCTACCTTTTTCATAATGGAATATCTAAGAAAGTTGGAGGTCCAAAAATTGAGCTGAGATGAAACACTAAGGAGCCATTACAAAGATTGCTGAAAATCAGAGTAAACGCCCTTGATTGAAGGCTAAATGGAAGAGTGAATGAAAGAAGTCCTCGGGTGGCCAAATTTTAAAAATCTAGATCTCAAAAACTTATAAACAAAGCTAGAGCTAAAACAAAGTTTCCAAGAAACCTTACTGAGAAGAGCTTTATTAAAAATATAAAGGCGCTTCAAGCCAAAACCACCTTTATCAATCGGGGTGCAACATTTATCCCAACACACTGAAACTAATATTTTATAATGGATGGAACATGTCCATAGAAAATTTTGAATAGCTTTTTCCATAGATTTAAGAAGAAAGCTAGGCCATTTATAGATAATAAAATAGTGCAAAAAAAAAGAGGCATAGATGGTAGAATTGATAAAAGCTAGTCTACCAAACATGGAAAGAGTATGACCTTTCCATGAATTTATTTTTGCTATCACTTTATCAGTGATAGGTTTCAACCAAAAGGTCTTTGAAGCTCCTATAAAAATTAGGGCACCGAGATAATTAAAAGGGAAGTAACTAGTTCGCATACCCATATGAGAACAGAGATATAAAGCACAACATAAAGAAGCACCACTACTAAGAAATAACTCATATTTATACTAATTAACCAATTAACCAGACAACAATCTATATTCATGAAAGACATAAGTAAGAGTGGCAATATTGGAGTGGGATGCCTTACAAAAAATCAAGATATCATTTGCATAAAATAAATGAGAAGGATGAGCCATATTACCACTAATCATTAGAGATAAAGAACTCGATTAGCTTAAAGAAGAAAGCTTATGACTTAAATAATCTTCAGCAAAGCAGAGGAGTAAAGGTGAAAGCTAATCACCCTGACGGACCCCATAAGAAACTAAAAAATAACCAAGCTACTCACCATTGAAAAGAATAAACAATCTAGCTAAGGAAAAAAAATATTCCAAATCCATTGGCAAAATTTATCAGAGAAACCAAAACTACTCAACACTACATTAATGAAATCTCATTGCATTGAATCAAAGACTTACCTGATGTTAATTTTTAAGGCCATATTACTACCCTAGCAATTACGATTCATGATATTGAAACACTCACAAGGAGCAACAATGCAATCATCAATATGTCTACCTTTCAAAAATCCAAATTGATTATCAGAGATAACCCTAAAAGCAACATTACCCAGATGGTTAGCCAATATTTTAGTAATAATCTTGAAAAGAAAATTACTTAAGATAATAAGGAAAAATTTTTCAACTAAATTAGCACCAGGAATCTTAGGAATTAAGATTGTCAAATTTGAATTAATACCATTAGGTAAACAACCTATGACGAAAAAAGAATGGATTGCATTACAGACATCCAAGCCAATAATATCCCAACAAGAGCGAAAAAAATAACTTATGAAACCATCTAGGCTAGGAGCACTGCTAGGATCTATATAAAAATCCACTGCCAGAATTAAATCATTAGAAAGGATTAAAGTGAGCATAAGATTATCATCATTCGTAACCAGAGAGGGAATGACATCCTTGACAACTGTAAGATCTCTAGGATAGTAAGCAAAGGTGAAAAGGCTAGTATAAAATTGAACAATATGATTATTAATGACTACAGTGTTGTAGATGGTGGGTTTTAGCACGCACTCAAGATTTTAGCAATCACAACACTGTTTGGGCTCAGGGCCCTAGAGAACACACTACTATATCACAAAGACATAGTGTGGAGATGAGGAGTCGCCACCCAGGGTAATAACTTGGACAAATTGAAATGGTGGTATTTGATTTTTTAACAGAAAGTTAACACCACTATTAGGAGATTCTGGGAACGGAATACTAACTTCTATTAGTCTCATATTCATTTAGGATTTTTTTATGAATTACTATCTTATTCTCTAATTACATGCAATTTTATTTAAATCCTAATTAAAAATCCATTTAACCCAAAGGCAATAAGTCATAAAATTACATGTAAAAATGCATACAAAAAGCAATGTCCCTATGTCTAAAATAGATTAATTTTATTAATTAAAGTTAGCTAATTCTGCATGTTTTATTTATAAGTAAAATAGACTAAAGATGAGCCTACATTTTAATTAAATTAGTGAGCCTAAATCTACTTGTTTTAATTAGCTAAGGAAATGGGCCTATTGTCTACAAACTTTAAAGAAGAAATTAGATTATTAAGTGGGCCTAAGTCTAACTTAATTTTAACTCAAATAAAAATGAAGCCTAAGTTTTATTTATTTTAAAAGAAAAAAACTAATGGGCTGAGCTAAATCTAAATTAATTTTAATTAACTAGAAATGGGCCTAAGGTCTAATTAATTTTAAAAAGAAATAAAAATACATTAGCGGCTAAAATAAAGTCTAAGTTAATTTTATTAATTAAAAGTCCGCTTAAATCTAATTAACCTAAATGGGCATAAATTAATTTTAAATTAATTAAAAACTAAAAATCATTTTTTAAACCTATTTATTAAATGGGTTTATCTTACCATGGGCTTGGAACCCAAAAGGCATGAGAACCAAACAAAACCCAATTCAATAAACATACTAAAAATAAATCAAAACAACAATTTTACGTGATTTTTCTAAGAAACCCTAATTCAATTTCATGCAACCCTTTAATCTACTACCATCATCAGTTTTAACTGAATTTTACTAAATCAAGCCTAGATTACTAATCAATTTTTAGTGTAGAGAATTAAAATTTCACTAATTTCCCTTTATTAGGGCTATTACAAACTACAGTGTAGGAAATTAAAGCAAATTAATTATAACCCAATAAAAGCAATGCACAAAATACCACAGAAAATAATAAACCCTAGGAATTTCACAAAATTCAGTCAATGGCATCATATGGATTCTTCAATGTAGCCATTGTCAAAATCTCACATCACCAACCTCACATCCAAAGCACCATAGAACACCAATAAAAAAAACACAATAAAAAGTTTAATCAGTAATGACTCAATCAATAAATAAAACAAAGAAATTAAATAAAAATAAAAAAAAGAACAGAAAAAAGAGTAGGGAATGCTGTACAAATGTTGTTTGAATGCCCCTCAGATTGGGATTGTCACAGTTTTGAGATTGACTCTGTTGTTTTTTTTTTCTTGATTTTCTAGACTTCAAAAGCAAAGAATGTATTTTTGTTGATTTCCCGAAGGTTTTGAAAATGAAAAAATGAAGAGCTAAGGTGTGTGGCTTTTTGTATAGTAAAGAAAATAACTAGGGTTTTTTTTTTTTTTGTAGCCTCCTCCTCTTTTCCATCCATAAACTCTGCCTCTTGGCTTTTAAAGCCTGGCCTAGCAACCTCCTCCTCCTGCAATCATGCAGGGAAGTTGCACGACATTGGGAGCGAGAGGAGGAGTCTCAAGAGTCTAGGTTTTTTTTTTAACTTTCAAAATCAAGATAAAAAGATGTGTGATAGAATTTTGAAAAAATCAAAGACTCACACACACAGGGACACGTGGTGTCCTAGACCAATGAAAAAATTAAAAAATGATGAAAAAAATAATTTTGCAATGTAAAAAATCAATTTTTAGCGAAAATAGACATTCTGAAATGCCAATTGACGTTCATAATGCTGATTGACATTGTTTAATGTCAATTGCCATTACACAATGTTGGTCAACATTACATAATGTTGGTCGACATTATGTAATGCCGATCACTTTTTTAATTAAATTACAAAAAAGGTTCTCAGAAGTTTCTAATTTTTGCAATCAAATCCCTAAAAAACTAATTTTGCAATTAAATACACAACACGTAGCATTTAGTCCTTTAAATCGTGAAACTCGACACCAAAAATCAATTCTCAATTAGATTTTCATTATAGGGGCTTTCGTCGCACGTGTACACAATTGTATCCTGAAATTGGGTGCTTACAAGTGTCTACCTTTAAAATCCCATTAATCAATAAGGAAGACCTAAAGGATTGGGTGCATCTATGGGCTAGAATACTATGATAGAATTTGGAATTTCTATCTCTATCTTTAAGCCATCTCACACGACTTTTGTCCTTCAAAAGGGATCCATTTTTAGCAAACTGAAGGAAGAGAACGTTATTAGCTTCTAATTCTATATTTTGAAGCTCTTCTGAAAAGCCATGGATTTTAATTTGATTCTAAATGACGAGAAGGCTTTGCTGTGCTTGAGAGATAAGGAGATCAACCTTGCCAAAAATTTGCTTATTCCAGATACGAAGAAAGCCTCTAAGCATTCTAAGCTTATGCATCATAGAAAAAATAAGGTCACCCGAAGATGAAAGAGAGCTCTAATAGTCCTTAATTGAAACCTAAAATTTTTTATAGGAGGTCCACATAAAGAGAAAATGAAAAGGCTTGCAAACTAAAATAAATTGATGACATTTGAGTAAACGAGGTTTATGGACTGAGCAATGGCATGCAAGAGCTTGACTCTCAATAGAACTCCAATTATGGAAAGAAGAATCTAAGAAAAAAACCTTATCAACACGAATATCAACACGATAAGCACCCTGTCTTTTATTAGTCTAAGTGAAAAGAGGACCTTTTGTGTCAAGACAAGTCAATGAACAATTAGACATAGTAGATGAAAATTCTTGGCATGAGCAAGCATTGGGAGCCCGACCCAATTTTTCATAAGCACCGAAGCACGCATTGAAATCCCCAATAGCAAACCAATTATCAGTAATCAAAGAAGCAATATATTCTAACTTAGCCCAAAGACGACGACGGATAATGGAAAGGACATTACCATAAAAACATGTTAGAAATTGAGACTGATAGAAAACATGGCATTTAACCATGATATGTTGATCGGGGCAAGAGAAAACCTCAATATTACCTGCACGTATATCATTAAAAACCAACAACCACATAGATGGAAAACCAAGCAAATTAGTAGCAACAAAAGAAAGCTATAGAGACCTCCAAAAAGGACCACTAATGGAATCAAAAGCAACTTTGGGTTCAACCATATACAAAAAAGTAGGTTGATAAGCATGATAAAAATTAAATAAAATACGTTGAGTAGCAGGGTTACATATACCCCTACAATTCTAGAATAACACATTCATTGTGAGTAATGAGAGAGCGACCTCGTCTGAGGTTTGTTACCGGTAAGACGAGGAGACTATTTTAATTTACCCTTTTTTGCTCTTTTGGATGAAGCAATCTGCTAGTAATCTTCATTGCTTGCTAAATTTTCCCAGGATTGGCGAGAAATAAAATCCATCTCTATTTGTGCAGTAGACTAATTATCTAAAAGCTTGTCACAAGAGTTGGAAATAGATGGTTCCTTATGAGCATCACTTTGATCAATGATAACATCACTCTGACCCGCAGTTCCTTCCATTTATGCATTGTTATTAATTTCAGGAGCATTATCTACCAACATCAAATTGTCCTTATCATTAATCAGAGGAGCATTGTTAATAATGTCTAGTAAGGTGCCTAAGTTATTATTTTTAGGAATGACAAGTTGAATAGGATGCCATTCTGTCCTATTCTTTGAACGTCCCCTGGAATGTTCCCTTTTTGAGTTAGCATTGGAGGTTGCTAGAATTACCAGTTTTGGTGCATTCTTACAAAAAAAAGTGGCATGACCAATGGAATTGCAAGAGTGGCAAAATGACAACATATTTTCATAGACCACAACAACGTCAAATAAGGATCCATTACAATCAATCATTAGAAGATGCTGTAAAGTTTTTGCAAGGTGTACATCAACTAGAATTCTTGCAAAAAGGCCAAAATTGCCTTTAATTATGACTTTGTCAATTCGAATTGGAGTACCGATGTTACGAGCAATGTCAACAAGAATTTGTGGGTTCCAGAATTCCCAGGGCAGACGGTAAAGATGAACCCATAACTGGGTAGTGGTTAATTTTTCCTTAAAAGGGTCGAACCCCGGGGTCCATTATTGCAGCCTTAAGATGCCCGACTTAAGAGAAATAAAAACTTTGTTCTAGATGATAGTTTTTGCGTTCGCTGAATTAAGTAGTATGTGATAAAAGTCATGTCCTAACGAAATAAGTCTTTAGTCCTCATTAAGGTTCCAGATGGTTGCCAATCTTTCTTTGAGTTTAAGGAGTATCCAAGGCATTTCTCTTTTATTTAGAATTATTCTCTTAATAAGGGAATTTTTACAAAGCTGAAGGCACTTTTAATAGACATCAGAATTCACCCTAATTGCATGGTATGTATTTTGCTTTAGAATGGACGGGGTTGGCATAGGAATAGAGTTATTCGTCACTACTACAAAGGCAAAAGATTTCTTTGGTAAAGGATTGTCATTAAAAACGTCAGTATTACCAGCAGGAGTGGATTGCTGAAGGAGGCCAAGAGGAGAAAACAATGCAGATTAAGAAACGTGAGTCTCTGCATGCATAGTAGAAGGTAAATGAGCATGGTCGGACGGAGGATTCACATCTGGTGGCCTCATGGAAGATGGCAGGAAAGGAAAACCCTGGAAATAATTTTTATAAAATTTTGTGAAACATATCTACTTTAAAATAAGAATTTTGACAAAGAGAAAAAGGTAACTAAATAAATTAAAAATAAAATATATTACATTAATATTATTTTCTTTAATTTTTATTGCCACTATTTTAAAATATAATAGAATTTGTTTTAAAACAGTTAAATTACTATTGGAGTATGTATAATGGTGTTTTAGTTGATACAATTTTTTAAAATAAAATTTTTAATGGTTTAGGAAAAATAATTGAGTGATTTGAGATAAAAAAAAATACATAATATAGAAAAACTTTTAGAAATTGAGTAGTATTAGAATATGTACAATAGTGTTTTAGTTAAAAAATAATACTAAAAAACTATAATAAATATTTTATTTTTAATAAAAATTAGGATTTTTAAGAATTTGATATATTATATTTTAGAGTGAATATTCAAATATGAAGATAGACATTTATTAAATTTTTAGCTTAATAACTTTAGAGCTTAACATTTAATATATACTAGTTATGATCCCGTGCGTTGTGTGAGCTGTTTTTACACATATATATTATGATAATTTTAAAAAAAATTAATAAATGACACATTAAAACCAATAAATATAATTAATCTTTGCTATAATTTTTTTTTAAATATCTAATGATATAAAGTTAAAATCCATAGAGAAAAATAAGTTATATTTCTAAATACTTGAATATCAACAATATAAAATATAAGTTATTTTTTTAATTATTAGTAAAATATAGTTCTAAATACTTGAACATCAACAGTGCATCTTTTGCATTTTGTATTAATATAATCATCATTTGTTGGGTCTTGTGGTCGAGAGAATTCCAATAATATATGCAATAGATGAATATAAAATTTGAAATTAATAAGCTAATTCATGATATAGAAGTAAAAAAAATGACAAAAATAAAAATAGTTTTTTTCCCTATTAGATTTTGCATTTGATTTACTTTTTCTTCTAAGGAATCTAACTTTGCAAATTCAAATTTGTATCTTTGGTATTGTGTGCATATTTTCCTCTATTGGTTTTATTGTTGTAGTCACCATAAACAAGAGCTTATATTTAGTTGACATTGGCCTATAGTCCCCTATCTTATCAGTAACTATGAAGTTCTTGATTATAAAAGCTTGGCCTTCTTGTAGATGGTCTTTGAATTTGCCTCATTATTTTTGCACATGCTTCACGATTGAGGTAGTTCTTTGGTTGATGAATCATACTAAAATTCATAGAAAAATAAATTGAAACTTCAACAACACTGCAACTCCAAAAAAATAAAGCTGAATAAAAAGTTAAGCTACATATTTGAAAGCTAATTAATAGCTTGAAATTAGATTGAAAATGTGACAATTTTAAAAAATACAATATAAAATTAATATATGCATGGTTGGTACTTGATGATTGTACTTAAAAAATAAAAATTTATTTATACTTTTAGATAAGTACTAATAAAAATGGTAAAAGTAAAAGACATTTCATGATAGAAGGAGAGACATTTTCAAGATGCACTTTAAAGAAAACTTTGAAAATGAATATTCATGAAAAGCCAAAATAAATATTTATATTTTGAGGAAGCAAGATTGTACTTCATGTTCCCATCAAGCAACAAATAAAAAGGTTAACTCATATTCTTTGGTTGATTAAGCAGAAGACATATTAAATTAATATCAATTCAGGTTTATCAAATTCAAACTAATTAACCAATTTAAGTAATGCCAATTTTGTCAAGTAAATTCAAGTTTGGTGGTTTTATTTTTACTTGATGCACAAAGAAACCACATGCATAGTAGAACATAGTTTCAAATTCAAGCAATGGTTTTGTAGTTTTGGTGAGTAACAAAAATAAATTTAATTATACAAATGTATATACATATATAATACAAAATTGGTCATGCCTATATTTAATGATTTAAAGTGATAGGGAGGGAAAGACTAAGTAGATAGTTCACCTATGCCTTCTTCATCTGAGCACCACTCCTTTTATCCAAATATTTAGAACTCTATCTAGACTATCCATGCCCCCCTCCCCTCAAAAAAAAATACAATCCTTCATTTGGTGTTGTGCTAAGAATGTCATTCCTATAGGAACTACCTTAAGCCTTAGAGGATGCAAGATCAGTGAATTATGCCTGAGATGTAACCTAGCCCCCGAAACTGTTGAACATCTCATATTCCTCTATGAGCACTCAAGAATCATTGGCATGCCAGTCCTCTTGGATATGTCCCAAATACCTTCGAGTTTAGCTCATTCATATATTGGTAGGAAGCCACTAACTCCTTGTTTACATCTCATGGTTGCCCCGAGCTCCTTAGCCTAGCTACTGGCATCTGCTGGCACATACGGAAGGCCAAAAATGATTTTGTTTTTAATAGGATATTGGAAGACCTAAAAATACCATATCGAAGATATCCTAATAGTGGACCAACAAATAGAATTTCTCAGCAAGAAATATCAAATGATGCAACAAACTCCACAAGCATCCATAAATGGTAAACTCCTATCTAAGTTTCTTGGAAGATTAACTACGATGCAACCTTTTTCCAGAAAACTCATAAAAGCCAAATAGGTCTTATCCGTAAGGATTTTAAGGGTAATTTCATTTGCATATTATCAAAAAAATTCTATAGACACTCTCAAATACAATTTGAAGCCATAGCCATTAAAGAGGTTCTTATATTCTCAAAGGCACATGATTCCCATCCCATTATCATAGAATCTGACTGCCTAAAATTTGTTAGGTTAGCTAATAGCCCTCCCCTCTTGGCCCCATGGGAAGTCTCATTTATTCTAGAGGAAACTTGACACTTGACTCAAGGTAATCCAAACTTTAAAATCTTTTACAACCCTAGACAAGCAAATAAAGTCGCTCACTGGTTAGCAAAGAATAACTCTAGCTTAGCTATCACGACCCGAACCCGAGGGCACGTGACCGACACTAGGGAATGAGAAGGCATAAGGCCCCCGAAACCCGTAGTAAGCCTTAAAGAAAAAGTAAACAACTCCTTTCAATTTAAAACTTTATTTTAAAATAGAACACATTATCAAACTGATTTTTCTCAAATTATACAAATTCAACTGTTTAAATAATAATGTGTTTCAACATCTCATATTATAAATCGAATTTGAATCTTATACATAAGCGTGGTTTACACAAATAAATTACATAATTATGTTTAAACCATACAAATCTTTAATACATATACTACTGCAGCATCCTAGATTAACACACAGTACAGCTTACAATAACCTACATAAAATGGTCGGTGAAGAAGAAATCCGGCGTAGAGGTAGTATGAGGTCGAACTCCCAAGCTCCTGAAAAAAAATAAATTTGAGGGGAATCAGACCTCACTGAGTAAGTCAATAAAAAGAGCTATACGGTTTGAAAACTATATATATATATATATTTGTAGTGAAAATAACTTATAATGTATAAATATAGTTTTTGAAAAATCTCGGTAGAACCTTAAACCCAAAATCTAAATGGTCAACCGGGCCCACTTATTCCAACTAGACTACCGGTCCCCGAGAGCAAAGGCATCAACCGAGGTACCAAGCTGTAGTCATTCACTTAATGCAAATATATGGCTCTGGCGGTCCCCGAGAGCAAAGGCATCGACTGAGGCACCCATCCCAGTCCATTATCGACCTTACAATCACTGGCGGTCCCCGAGAGCAAAGGCTTCCACCGAGGCACCCGTCCCAGTTTAACATTCATCAATCATACAATTATCGGATCCATCTCTCAATCTCTACCATGTGCACATAGTCCTGGTGAAGCCCACCAGGTAGCCCGTTCTACCAAAATTTCTCAAATCGATTTTAAATAAATAAAATGTATTTAAATCATAAATAATAGCATTAAATTAAATAAATCATATAATCAATATAATAGGAATACGAGCGCATGCATTCTTTAAATAAACACATGCACAGATCGTTCTATTGACTTACAGGATGAATGCGAAGGTTGACGACCACACGTCTGCCTCGGTCTCACAGCTTCTGCTCCGATATGCTCTAAAAGAAAAATAATGAATCGACTTTTAAAATATGACTAAGGAATCGAAATCAACAATCAGCAAAATAATGAAATTTCAGACTGACTCGAGGAAAACCAGACAAGACTCGATAGACAGGATTTAACCTAACTAACTGTAGAAATTTTACGAGTATCACGTTTTACGAGAAAATCTATTGAAATTTCGACAGAGTCTCCTTTGTAAAACGGACATCTCTCTACCAAAGGTAGAGCCAGACCTGCATAGAAAGTGCACTTCTAATAATCACAAACACCCACACTCAAGTCGAGCTCCCAAAACTACATTTTGCCTCGACCGAGATCACAACTCAATGAAGTATCGAGAATCATTAACATTTATTTCTAAAAATACATATTTCATATACACATATACTAAAAATAAACAACAATATATAAAATCTCAATTATTTAAAATTAACAACTAAATTTGCATATCATTATCAAAATATAAATATAATTATAACCTAAATTAAAACCATTGTAATGTATTATATATATATATATATATATATTATTTGAAATTTAATATTTAAAATTTACACTACTTAAATAAAAATACCAATTAATTTATAAAAATGGTCTAAACCCTTTAAATATTAATAAAACTAATTAAAATATATATTTTACCATATTTAGTGTAAAATTACATTTTTACCCTCCTAAAATACATAAATTACATAATGTGCTTTTAATACTAAAAATAATTCCTTAAAATTATTTAATCATGCCAAAAATTCATTTTCTCAAAATAAATCTTCCTAATATAATTAAAACATACAATCAACCAACATATTTTTTTTCCCAAAAATATTATTTAACCTAAAAATCAAATTTGGCATAAACTAAAAAAATATTTATAAAAACAGTATAAAAATCACAAAAATTATAATTTGAGTTCTAAAATTAATAACATTTAATAACAACCTCAATTATTAAAATTTTATAATTTTTAACCATAATTTCGAAAATTAACAAAATATTACTAACATTTTCAAAAAAAATTCTACCAAATTTACAATAATTCCTAAAAAATCCAATAAATTTAATTCACTCAAAAATAATTAACCACAACCACCCTAATTACTAATTATACCGAAATAAATATCTAATAAAATCAAATAAACATTAAATAAATTTTGGAAATTCAACTAATTATCAAAAATTTCAAAAAAAAATTGAAACCAACTTCAAATACATACTAAACAACCCTAACTAACCTAGGATCTATCAATGTCAAGCAAAAATCGAAGAAAGGAAGGAGGGATAAAGTGAGTGTTACTCACTGCCAGCAGGACAAGGAAGAAGAGGAGGGAAACTTGCTGTCGTTGGAAGAAATGGAGAAGATTGAGCAGCACAGGCGAGGTGGACAGCAATGGCAAGCGGAGGATCAAGCTGGCAGGAGGGTGTTGTCGCGCGCAGGAAGAGAGGAAGCCGCCTGACGGGGGAAGAAGAAGAGTAGCAGCTGCCAGACTTGGGAGCTTCTGAAGCATGGCGGAAATGGAGTTCTCCGGCAAAGGCGAAGGCGGCACAGTGAGGGACAGAGAATGGCAGGGTGACGGACGGGAAGGAGGGTGCTGTGAGGGTTCCTTTTTCTATCAAGTGTTTCTGCTTTCTCTTGCCTTTGATCCCGTTTTTTTTTTGTCCAAATCCTTACATACATATATATATATATATATATATATATATATATATATATATAATTTAGTATATGTATATGTGCATGTACATGGAGACACATACATAGACATAAAATTCAATATAATTTAAAATAATAATAATAATAATAATAATAATAATAATAATAATAATAATAATAATAATAATAATAATAATAATAATAATAATAATAATAATAATATTAATAGACAATGAAATTCTAAACATTAAGTAAGTAATACTCTCATATATTAATAATCCTTAAATAATATGAACATAAATAAATAAAATATAATATGATGCAAAAGTAATTGTTAGTAATACTTTTTGAAAGAAATTATCCCTTTTTTATTTAAATAATATATAGGGTATTACATTAGCCATGTCTAATAATGTACTTAATGCATACCCTTAACATCTTGATCTCACCAAGGCTGACCTTGCTTGTATCACTTTCATTTAATTCTTTCAATTTCATTTTTGTTTAAAAAAAAAGAGTGATAAGGAGGGTTTTATGAAATTTTTATTTTGACATATGAAGGGATGAACACAAATTCTCTTAATCAATGATAAATGTGCAAGTAAAATCCCTATATCTCAATTCAATATATAGATCATGATTGATTACATAAAATGATCATCACTGCATTTCATGATGTCATTATCTTAATTTTATTGCCATTTGCAGCATCATGCTTTGATAATCAATTAAGGCAAAATGACAAGAATTGAAATTGAAACTAAATAAAAAGTTAAGCTACATAATTGAAATTCAATTAATAGGTTCAAATTTGATTTAAAATATGACAAAGTTTTTAAAAATATATAATTTATAAGAATCAATTTATGCTTGGCCAGTACTTCATGGTTGTACTTAAAAAATACAAATATATTTATATTTTTAATTAAGTACTAATAGAAATAGAAAAACAAATAGACATGTGATGGTAGAATGTGAAGGTGGTACCTTTATAGGAAGGATTCAGAGGAGATGTAATAAAGATAGAGATAACACAAACGCGTGATGAGATTAAGAGTAACCAACACTAAAGCAATGGTTACAGATTAACTGGTTGAGGCAAAGAAAAAAAATACGGAGAATAAGGGTTTTTTCTATATAAATCACAAAAAAGCATAATTAAGCACCAATTAAAAACAATGATATAACCATTCAAGTAATAAATTTGTGCAGATGCTCAAGTTTATATATATATATATATATATATATATATATATATATATATATATATATATATATATATATATATATATATATATATTCAATAATTTGAATTATTTTTATGAAAATAATACATATCAACTTATAATTAATATATTTCAAAAGAACAAACACAGTGTACATGCAAAGCTAAAAAATGCATTGAAATTGGTTTTATCTTGTAAGACTGTATGCATAACTGCTCCAGATTTTTCCTTGGATGCGTATTTGCTTTTTAATAAATACAATACATAACAGAGGGAAAAAAAAGGATTGTTGCATTATGTTTTGATAAATGATAATCAATTAAGGCAAGTAGTGTAGGCATCATAGTGAGCTAAAAGCTGATAGAAGACAAAAGCACAACTTTTTTTGTGATGCCATTTTCTTATTTGGTCCTCTATATGTAAACAGGTAAATTTAGGTTCTCATAAAGATAATATGAACCTAATAAACTAATTGATTGGTATGATTTACAAATTATGGTAATTGAAAACTAATTGTCTAAAGTCTATTTAAGAATTATTAAAGCACTAACTATTGATTGTGGACCATATTTCTCAAGATAGCACATAAAAATTTGATTGTACAACTGTATTAAATAATGTTTCTAGTCTTTGTTGAACATCTGCAACTCCTTCCAATGGAATTGCAGTAGAATTATTTAGTACTAAAGTAACATTTCCAAGTTCTTTTTGTTTGTTTTTGTTTTCTTAAATTTGGATGTTTATGCTCATAACTCAATTAAGCTTGTTATACTTGTTCATGGTTATTTATGGATAAATATTTTATTAACTAATATTTTCTTCAGTTCTCTTTGTAAAATTGACAGGTTTAACACCTCCAACACCTGCAACTTTATCTAGATTCAACTTTTAGTTAACCGAAAAAAAATCTAAAGTCAAAATCATAACCCCCAATAACAACAACAATGAATAATACTAATAATAATAATAAAAGCTTTCTTAAACAATCAAATATAGCATATAATCCAAGATTTGTTGAATAGTTTCAAACTATTCTCACCTCCACATATTCTCCTATGGCAGCTAATGGATTTGATTGATCATGTAAATTAATCACAACATCAACCAAAACATTTTGACATGTGGCTTGAAAATTTAAGATTTAAATTCCTTATGTTTCTAATTCCCGTTGGAATGCTTGTACTGTGCCTCTACCTATTAGTGCCTCAGGAGATTAATTCTCTATAGACCAAAAAAAAAATGATAAAACAAAACAAAACAATATCTATTGATATTATTTTTTTAGATTAATGTAAGAATTTTTGGTTGCAGTTGCTTTAAAAAAAAAAAGAAATTGAAGCCCATAAAATGAACTTAATAATTCAAAGTTTAGATTAAAGGATACTTGGAAAATTAAATCACAAAAAATGAATTAATAAATAATATTTGCTAATATTATTTTTTTAGATAGTTGTAGAGATTTTAGCAGTAGAAATAATATTGTTAGGTAGCCACTAATGCTATGAGGTGATTTATGAAATTCAATGTGTCTAAATGTTGATTTGATGGTTCTTTTGCTATGAAAAATTGTCCAATCGAAGAATAATTGTGAAATGTTCATGGGGAGAACCCTGCATGCTAAATCACACAATGACAGAAATAAGATACATAAAAATACGGTTATTGTATTGATGAAATTGGATGAAGCACAAGGATAAGATGCATGTGGAAAAAATAGGGATTTTTAATATTCTTTTCAAGAAAAATATTGTAAATTCTAGTAATTTGACACATCAACATTTACGGTGAATGTTGAATTATGAATAGGAGAACGTGTTAAAATTTGGATTAAATGATTTTAGAATTTAACATTTAATATAGATATAAATATAAATTTGATTAATTTATAACTTATTAAAATTATTTAATTGTTTATTTTAAAATTTTATATATATATATATATATATATTATCTGCAGACTACCTAAAGTACGGATTGCGGACTAGTTTATATAAGTTTAAAGGTACTCTTATATTTGGATACTTATTTGTAGTCTTTCAATTTTTTTTTATTTTTTTTATAACAAAGATAGATAGACTCATTCATTGATTGAAAAGGTTCTACGTATTTTTTAGCCATTTCAGCTGGACGTGGCAATTAGTACAAAAGGATTCATAATGCAGGGCTTTTCTAACAAACTCATGGGCTGCCTTGTTGTCATCTCTACAAAATAAAGGAAAAGCTACATTGCTGCATAGCTTGGCAAATTCTGAGAGTGTCAGCTACTGTACTGCTGATGTCTGCTGCAGGTGTGCTTTTCCCTTGGGCTGCCTCAATGACTTCCTTGCATTGCAATCACCTTCGACAACTATCTTCTTGTATTGAGTTGCAGCACCAATCTCTCAAGCGAATCTTAATCCCAAAGCTTCCACTACCCGCGGGGATGTCATGAAGGGGATTCTCTGAGCTCTGCTTTGCAGTCTTTCCTTCCCGTTGAGTTTTTTTTTTTTTTTTTTTTATAAATTCAATTCTATGCTTTTATTTCTAGTGACCAATGAAAAAAAATAGTTTAATCATTTTAAAAAATTTTTAAATATAAATTTGAAATTAATAAAATTTTAATAATTATGAAAATAATGCATTCCAACAAAATTATTGGAATATTCATCTAAAAACAAAAGTTAAATATAAAAATTATATTATTCTAAAAAAATTAGTTACTTTACGTTCCAACAAAATTATAAAAATATTTATCTGATTACAAAAGTTAAAGATTAAAAATTTTATTCTTCTAAAAGAAATTAGGATTTTAAGTTGAATTATTAATAAGAAAAAAAAAATCCAGAAACGGTGCGTTTTAGGAGCGATCGCGTAATCCCTACCTTGGCTATCCAAAGAATTCTGCCAACGCTAGAACACGATACAAAAAATGAAGTTCCGGCCCTCCTCTAACCTCTGAGAGTCTCTCTTTGTCAATTTCTTCAATGGCGTCTTCACTGCCTTCATCTCTCTCAGCAATCCTATCCCAACCTCACCGCTCTCTTCAAACTCGATGCTTCTTCTACGGCATTAGATTTCTCTCCAAGAACCCATTTCCTTCCCGTTCTTATTCTTGTTGCCATCGCCATTTCAAGAAATTGCCTCTCAGAGAAACCAGTTTTTCTCTCAATGTTTCAAGAAACTTTTCTCAATTGAACCATTCTTTTTCCAACAATAAAGATGGTCCTGCTCTTCAACACTTCGTTGCCCATGCTGCACTCTCTGTTTCCCAAACAGAGCCCCAGTACGTTTAAACTGACGTAAATTAGTGATATTCACTTCTTAATGCTCATCAACTTTGATTTTTTACTGTTCATTTTAGCCAAATTTTGCATTTTTGCTTTCTGGGTTTTTGGTTATGTGTGTTTTTAACATTTCTGTTGCTGTGGTATGCATATGGGTTCGAGCTAAGTCCACTGTGTTATCAATGCGGTGACTGGGATTTTGTTTATTGTAAATGTTATCAGCAAAATCCTTGTAGTTTATTTTGTTTCATTGTGATATCTGTTACAAAATTAGTCCTTTTAATTTCTTATCCTCTCGGTGACTAGGATAGAGTCATAAAGATAGTAGAAAGATTTGATTAGATTGTTAAGAACAATTAGCTGAAACTCTGTCCAAACATATCAGCAATGACCTTGTTGCAATGATATTAAAATCCAGTGAATTTAGTGAAGTGTTGAAGTTTAATTACCATGCTAATATTAGTGATAGGTTTAGTGGTCATGTGTGTACATTTGCATCTCTTATTTTTCTGGTATAATTTCTTGCATCCACAAATAATCTGTCCAGCTTGTTCGACTTTGGTTAAATTGTCTATTTGTTTGTTATTACTTTGGGTGTCTATAATTTGTTTAGAATGTCTAGACCTGCTACTATCTGCATTTATTCCCAACAGAAAAACCAAATGGTCCATTTTAACAATAGACCAGTCCAAATCAAAGGAATACATAATGGAACATCTGGCACTGATATGGGAAACTAATAAACGTTGCATAACTTTGCTTGAAATTTCAGATGAAGTTTTGCTTGGCTTGTTTATCATAGTCTGAACACTTTCAAGATTAAATTATTTCAGGTATCTTTTCCTTTGTCACCATCCACACAGTCTATCCAAGTCAATAATGCTTAGGGTGGTTCAACGTTGGATCTTTAATGTTATTTGACCAATTATTTAATTTTAGGACAATAGGACGCTACGCGAATTAGGTTTGTACCTTAATTGTTCCTTTCTCTTTTTCTGTCTAGCATTGTACCGGCTGTAGAAGTTCCTCTGAATGCTGAAATTCCTCCAAGGGGCCGTATTTACCATGAGACTTACGGATGTCAAATGAATATCAATGATATGGAGATTGTTTTATCTATTATGAAGGATGCTGGATATAGAGAAGTTGTGGATGTCCCTGAAACTGCTGAGATCATATTCATTAATACTTGTGCGATCAGGGACAATGCAGAGCAAAAGGTCTGGCAGAGGCTTAATTACTTTTGGTTTCTAAAGAGACACTGGAAGAGTAATGTTGCTACTGGAAGGTCACAATCCCTTTCTCCTCCAAAGGTGGTTGTACTAGGATGTATGGCCGAGAGGTTAAAGGATAAAATACTTGATGCAGATAAGATGGTTGATGTGGTTTGCGGACCTGATGCTTACAGAGATTTGCCACGGTTACTGGAAGAGGTAGATTATGGCCAAAAGGGGATCAATACTCTACTTTCTCTTGAAGAGACTTATGCTGATATCTGTCCAGTTAGAATCTCTAAAAATTCAATTAGTGCATTTGTCTCAGTGATGAGGGGTTGCAACAATATGTGCTCATTTTGCATTGTTCCTTTTACTAGAGGAAGAGAGCGGTCACGTCCTGTGGATTCAATAGTGAAGGAGGTGTCAGAACTGTGGAAAGAAGGTGTGAAAGAGGTAACTCTTCTTGGTCAGAATGTGAACAGCTATAATGATGCATCTGGGATTGAAAAAGAAGTTGAACCAGGATCAAATTGGAAACTTAGTGAAGGCTTTTCCAGCATGTGCAAGGTCAAGAAGGTGGGATTACGTTTTTCTGATCTCTTGGATCAGCTTTCCACTGAGTTTCCTGAGATGCGATTCAGATACACTTCGCCACACCCGAAGGACTTCCCAGATGACTTGTTGTATGTAATGCGAGACCGATATAACATCTGCAAATGCATTCATTTACCTGCACAAAGCGGGAGTAGCACAGTTCTTGAGAGAATGCGTCGAGGATATACTAGGGAGGCTTACTTAGATCTTGTGCAGAAGATAAGGAGAATAATGCCAGATGTTGGGATAACCAGTGATTTTATATGTGGTAAGGGATTCTAATTCGAAGAACTATTGTTTACTCTTGAACTGGAAACTGTGCTGCTTTGTACTTGCATTTTGGCAGTTATATGTGTGTATGCACTGCTTGGTACTTGTATTCTGATAGGTATATATGTGTGTGTGGGTGTGTGCATGTGTGGCCTTACAAACACACAGCTGAAAGGGCTTTCAACATATATCTGTTGTGCGTACAAGTTATTCTTGAGGGTCCAAAATATAGTTATTTAGTAAATCAGACTATCACATAATAATCTTGTCTTTGTGATTTCTTATTCTCCTAATGAAGATGAATAAATGGATGGTCATCTTGTATAATCAATTTCAATTTCATATTTTGGGCCTCTTTAATTCGAAAATCTTTATGTATATTCCAAGGTCTACTGCCAACTGACCTCATAGCAGTGATATACATGATCATTGGAGTATATGGCATGACATTGATTTTTCCCTTGTGCCATGTATTAATGCCAGTCATACTTGCTATGCATAAGTCAGGCTATCATGATGACAAGACCTCATCTAAATGATTTCCATTCTCTCTCGCTCTCTTTTTTCTTTTAAAGGAATTAATATTTACATAATAATCATATAATCAACTTGAGGTCTTGATTTTAGGGTCTTTTAGATTGAAACATCTGGTGCCTATTTCAAAGTATAACAGTGATCCAAATGATTTTATATTGTCTACTGTTGAGTTTGTCTTTATTCCCGCATGGTAATGTAGTCCATTTTTGTACTTCCAGGAACTTATAGCTTTTTCCCTTCCTTATTACCTAGGCATGCTTTGTATTTGTTTGCCAATGTATTTTTGCGTCTTGTTCTACCTTGTGATCATATTGTTGCCTGGTCTCTCTGTGCGCAGTTGAATTCCTCAACTAATATGTGACGAGGACTAGTTAACAGTTTGGCGCAAAATTTTTATGTTTTAACAGATTACATTAAGCTATCCCTTAATTTTGTTATTTGTTTAACAACCTAGCTCCAAAAATAGATTTTTTATTGACTAAACCCTGAAGATGTTTGCGTGATTCTTGTCTTACGTGGATTAGAAAACAAATTCATATAAGCTAATCAAGGAAGTCAAGAAACTAAAAAACGTTTATATAAAATTAAAAAATTAAAAATTAAAAGTAAGATCAATATAATAACTTAGCAGTGTAAGAGAAAATAGAAACTATTAGTCTCAAGCTTCCAAAATTTGTAGGTTGCTAGAATTTTATGTGTTCCAGTTTGGCAAACATGAAATGTAGATTGCTTGCAAATGTCTATTGTGCCTGGTTGTAGGTGTGTTTGTTTGTTTTTATTTTTTAAATTTTTTTATGAGGTTCACTGTCCTTTAGGTTTACAGGAAATAATGAAATTACTTTTTCATTGTATGTTTTAATATTTAAATTAGAATTCTGACATGAATTAAAGTTCATTTATCGACCTACTGTGATTTGACAGACTTATTCTGTTTGTTTATACTAATAATTTCGTTCGTAGTTTCTTGTTGTCAAGTGTTAATATACATCCTCAATGCCTTCATAGAGGAGAGACATTTTGTTGCTTTACTGGAATCTTTATTGAAATGATTTACTCAAATATAAGGTGATCTAATGAAATATTGAATGAAAAGTGGTGCATGCATCCAAAAAATTTTTAGTTTAAGAAATCAATTGTTAGAATAATTTTTTTAGAGGCTAAATTTTTTAAATTTACGAATTTGATCTCTCTCAAGTCTCAAGAGTCCTCATTATTCAATGCTTATATTGGCATGTCAATTTGAATTTCAATTCGATTTTAGATTATGCATAACAACTGCACCCTGATTGTTTTGAAAAAATATATGTGCTCTGAATTCAGGTGAAGTTTGATTTGTGTTTTTTTTTTACTACCCTGTTAATATTTGGATTCCTTTTTACAGGTTTTTGTGGAGAAACGGAGGAGGACCATGAAAGCACACTAGGTCTAGTCAGGGCTGTAGGTTATGATATGGCATATATGTTTGCATATAGCATGAGGGAGAAAACCCATGCTCATAGGAACTATGTTGATGATGTTCCTGATGAAGTGAAGCAGAAGAGGCTTACAGAACTTATTGAGGCTTTCCGAGGGAGCACTGGTCAATGTTATGACTCTCAGATTGGAAGTATCCAACTTGTGCTAGTGGAAGGGCCCAACAAAAGAGCCCCAGATACAGAACTTATTGGCAAGACTGATAGAGGTCATAGAGTTTCATTTGTCAATTTGCCAGTGCCAAATAAAATTGAGGATTTGAGTAAAGAGCGGAATCCTGTGATTGGGGATTATGTGGAAGTTCGTATACTAAAATCTACACGAGCATCACTCTTTGGAGAGGCACTTGCAATTACTAAATTGAGCTTATTCCACAGCAACGTACATCAAGAAGCTGTTGCATGTGCAAGCTGATGCAAACCTAGCTGCTCGACAATCTAGCATGCTATTCTCCATTCCTTGTGGGAAATTATCAGAAGACTAATTTCTTCTTGCTGGTTTTTGTTGGCTGATAGTTATTGGGAGTTTCAAAGCTTGTGCATCTGTCCTTACCTGATGGGATCCTGATGATATTAGATTGGAGAAGTCGTGGATATGAAGGGTGGGAGAATACAGTCCAATGTTCAAAGACAGGTTCTGTGATTCTGGCCCACGATCTTCAACTGTATAATAGCTTCGAGGTGCTACATCTTTTTTGCTTTAACTTAATAATTATTATTACTATTATTGTAGATTCAGATTTTGGGGATAGACCTTTGCCATCCCAGAATTTTAAATGCCATCAAAGAATATGAGCCTTTTCAACGGTTCTGCAAGTGTAGATTTAACAATCTGAGCACATATGCATTTGAGCAACTCTTTTTGGTAGAAGCCTCATTGATAAAGATATTCTCAGTCTGGGGGGTAGATAGTCTCTGAAAAGTAGAACTTTGTTTTTTGAACTGCGTGAAGAAAGTAAAAACTTGATGACCTACTATACGGACATGGAAATTAATAGTTTATGGAGATAGAAGATGGAGTTAAAAAATCTTGATTTCTTTTAGACTATGTTAGGAAATAAGAGAAAGAAAATTGTGAGAAAAATATGAATTTTTCCTTATTTTTTGTCATTTATTTTTTTCTCATGTGTTTGGATTTGTAGAAAAATAAGTTATGGTATTTTTTTTATTGAGAAGATAAAATATTTTTTTAAAAAAATAAGTACATGATATATTAATTATTATGATCATATATTAAAATAATGAATGAAGAGATAAATTGTATAATAACAGTGAAATTATAAAATGAAAATGAAAAGTACAATATTTTCTCTTTTATTTTTTCATTTTCTTAAATTAGAAAGACAATATAAAGGAAAAAATAATACCAACTTTTTTTTCTTAACTCATTTTTCTCCATCATTCCAAATATAAAAAAAGTGAAATCTCTTCCCTATTTTCTATCCTCTCACTTTCCTCTTGTTCCTGATCTCTGCCGCTGATAAAATGCAGATTTTCTTGGATAGTACTCCATATTCACTGTGGAACTAGAAAGTCGTGACTGATTGCAGGCCTTATTAACAATAGCCAGTTTGCATTTATGAACTCTGAAGCATTCTGTGCATCAGCCATTTTGTACGCTGCATCTTTAATGTAGTAGAGGTATTGAATTTCACTGTATGCATGAATTCTCCATGATCTGACAAGGACTGTTATATGGTCCTTCCTCGTGTATAATTTTCAAAGGAAATCAATCGAGAAGGAAAAAAAAAAAAGTTAAGGGACCATTTGAGATTGGTCGGTCTTAATAATATTATAGTTGGATCTTGACTGAAATAGAAATGCTTAGTGGAAAATCCTTCAGGTCTTAATAATATGTCTCTATCAGGGTATCTTTCTAGTGATTGCCTTTGCTTATGATCATGATCATTGTAATGCAAAACTGATCACGCATTGACAATAACTATACAAAAAAAAAAAAAGGTCAAAACCCAATATTTGCATGCAGCAGAAAACGCACCACATGCTTCAGCAGCAGGGGCAGCCATGGCAAATGGCCTCCATGTAGTTTAGTCAGAAAAAAAGGCTTAAATTCGTTGTTGGGTCATAAATCATTACCATGTACCTAAAAAGATGGAATAATATATGTATATAAACACCGAAGCTTTGCTGGTGACTGCAGGAATGCATGGAAGAGAGTGAGATGGGTGGTGGTGACTGCGATAGTTCTGAGAATGATGAAGACAATACGATGGTTTTGTTTTGGTTTGTATCTTCCACAACAAATATGTAACTGAGAGTGAGTAAAAGAGGCTGACAAATTTCGGCGCCTCCTCTCTAATGCACAGTGGGCTTCTTTCGCCTGCTAGTCACGTGCTCATTGCACCTTCCATAGAACTGCGTGAGATCAGATGAGCAAACATTTTTAAATAGAGGTAGCAAACTGTATGAGACCACACAGATTGGAGTCAACATAAAATGTAAAATCACGACCCACTTGAAAAAAAAAAAAAATACAAATTTTGTGTTCTTGAAAAATAAAAATAAAAATTTGTACTTATTTGAATAAAATAAGTTGTAGAAAAATTTTAGAGTGATTTTGATTTACTTTAATTTTATTTTTCTTTTATCACTATTATATAAAATATATTAAATCATTAAATGATAATTATTAAAAAAATAAAATTTATTTTGTAAAAAATAAGATAACCATACACTACACCTAAGTCACAATCTCTAATAATAGAACTTTTGTTAATGTAAAAAATCTAATTTTTTTTTTTACTAATGCTGTTCAAAAGTTTTAAAAGGTTATCGAATCAAATAGTGAATTTATAATTTGAAGTGCAAGTTTGTTCTCAAATTAAAGATTTGTTTGAATTCAAATTTGTAATTGAAGAGTTTTAACTTTTTTAATTGATCTTGAATAAATGATTTCTGATTCAAGAACGTAATTCACTTAGGACCAAATGGATTTATGATTAACATAATTTAAGAGTTGTTGAACCTTAACCTTAAATTGGAGTTGATAATTGGTAGAAAATCACAATATAAGAAGTGTTAAAATTGATATTAAGTGTAATTTATTATCATTTTTTTAAAGATAAATACAAATAAGTATAATGTGATTTAATTATTTTAATATTAGAGACTTGAGTTTCATTTTTATAGCATTTAAATGATAAATTTTGTTATGATTTCTGATTTCTCTCCTCTTAAACATCAGCAAATCAGAATTTTAATACAATTTAATAGAGAAAGGAAAAATAAGTTTATTCATAGTAGTTTTAAGTAATAGTAATAATATAAATAAAAGAAAAAATAAAAAACAATTTTTCATATTTTTATTTTTATTTGTTTAAAAAAATTCTAAACACTATAAACAATAACACTATTGCTAAATTATGATAATTTGATTAAACTTAAAAATCAAAATCAATGTGAAGATTTTTAATTTCTCCTTTGCAACGATGGTATATTTTATTCCAAAATCTTTCACTTCCGTCTTTTTAAAATTGATGTCTGCAATCATATTTGGATATTTTACTTATGATGAACATTAAATTTGAAGTTTTGTGGATCCAATAATTAATTTAAGAAAGAAATAAAATTTACTTTCAAAGGGTTAAATGATACATTATAACAGCAACCAAAGGGGTCGAATATATGAACTTGAAATTTCAATTGTAATGAAGTTGACAGACAGTTTTATCTTTGTAGACATCTCCTTTTGAATGTAAGTTCATAATATTCTTTTTTAACGTGAAACACTTTTCTACTGAGTGACTAATCAAGCGATGGAACTTGTAGAAATTTAAACCATCAACACAATTAACTTCTTTAGACAACTTGATAATTTTTTTAAGAACGTCTTTTAACATTTCAAGTGCATCTGAATTGAGCAAAAAAGTTAACAAATTTCATAAAATTTTATAAAATTTATTTACAAATATAAATGATATATATTTGATTTAAATAAATTTTGTATAGAATTCATTTACAATTCTAAATTTTAAATTTGTGTAATTGATTATAACTAAACCAAAATCTATCAAAATGGTTGAGATTTTCAAATGAATTCCGCAAATTTTAAATTTATAATTTTAAATGACTAAAATACCTCTCTTTATTTTATTTTCAAAAACATCTTTATATTTAAAAGGGTATTTTTGACAAAAAACTTGAATTCAAGATTCACACCAAATATAATATAACAAAATATGAAATTAATTTCAAATGAATTCCATAAACTATTTATTTAAACCAAACACACTTCATTAATAAAAATTCATTTGCAAATGAAATGAATTTTTTAATGGAAATGAACCAAATAAGGGCTTAAAGAAATTTTGTTATGACTTTATGAAGAAATAAACTTGAACTTTAATATGTATTAAAGTTTTGTATATATTTTTTTCAAGAATTGTTATCGCCATATCATTAAAATTTGCATTAGAAGTTTTAACTCCTTTACAGATATTTTGATCATATTTTAAGTTAAGAATTCGTCATTACTATTAGTAAGACTAATATTCATGTCATGTGCTCATGTTGATGATTATTCAAGCTTTTGGTATGATGCATTGCATAATATAATGCATGTCCTAATGCATACTTTAGATGCATATTTTGAACACTGAAAATTTGGAGAGTTTAATATAGACTTAGATTTACCTAGCTATGTATGTAGTTGATAAAACTTTCATCCTTCCATTGACGAGAACAAGTAAATTCAATTATACTTACTACAAACAAGCATTTCATAGTCTATTTCCAATTGATCTTAGCTATCAGCTAAACTTGTCATTATATTTGTGAAAATACTAAAGAACATTGTCTTTCAATAAGCGAACAAATTATGGACCATGAGATTTTCTTTTTTATGTGCTGTATTGCAAGTTACAACAGAGTGAGCTACTTGCAATCTTGATTTTCTTTGTCATCAAATTGTTGAAATTTTAGTGACTTATAATTTTTTTGGAATTTTGAGATGATATGTTCTTGTACTGTATTTTTTTTATAACTATAAAATTAAGAAGTGTCTACACTTTGGTTTGCGACAATTGAATTGACCATTTCTTTTATTTGATAATTTGAAAGAAGCCATCAATAGGAACTTCAATATCCTTTACTGCATTTGATGTAAATTTCAATTTTCTTTTGTTTTTGTTGAGAATATGTTTTTTTTTTAATCTACAACGCTACTTTTCTTAAGAAGAATCTTCCATAATCTTCAATTATTTTTTGTTGAAATTCTTCATTTTTTAATTTCTTGTTGTGATGAATTTGTAGAATTTTCTTCAATTTTTAGACTTTTTTATTGAGTTAAAAATAAAGTAGTTGTTTTTTAAACTTTAACTATATTCGTGACGAAAGCAAATTGTCATCCCATTCTTTTGAGGCATGTACTAACTAGCTATGTGAAGGTATCCCTTCACGGCCAGCTTCTTAGAGGGACTATGGCCTTCTAGGCCAAGGAAGTTTGAGGCAATAACAAGTTTATGATGCCTGTAGATGTTTTGTGCCGCACGTGTTAACACTGATGTATTCAATGAGTCTATAGCCTTGGTTGATAGGCCTGGGTAATTTTTGAAATTTCATTATGATGGGGATCGATCATTGCAATTGTTGGTCTTCAATGAGGAATTCCTAGTAAGTGCGAGTCATCAACTCGTGTTGACTACATCCCCGCCCTTTATACACATCGCCTGTCGTTGCTATCGATTGAATGGTCTGGTGAAGTGTTCGGATCATGGCAATGTGGGCGGTTCACTGATGACAATGTCGCAAGAAGTCCACTGAACCTTATCATTTAGAGGAAGGAAATGTCATAACAAGGTTTTCCATAGGTGAACCTGTAGAAGGATCATTATCGAAACCTGCTTTGCAGAACGACTTACGAACACATTTACAATATGTAAGGGGGATGGGGGGGCTTAATGCTCCCCTTAATCCCTCGATGCTGATGGGACAGATAGCAGGCTTCGCTTGAACTATGAGCTCAGAGGCAAAATAACCAATCTCGGTGCAAGTAGTGGTAAGGAAGATGAACTAAAAAGAGCATGCTGTCACAGTCCCCTGAAATGGTGGGCCTTAGGCATACGTCGTACTCTTTCAAAAATAAAAAAGACTCTCGGCAATGGATATATTGACTCTTGTATTAATGAAGAATGCAGCAAAATGCAAAACTTGGTTTGAATTGTAGAATCCCATGAATCATCAAGTTTTTGAATGCAAATTGTGCCCGAAGCCTTCCAGCTAAGGGCACGTTTGCCTAGGTGTCATGCAACCATTGCTCCTAACCCTTTCAACATGTTGAGGGGCATTGGGGCATATGTTGGCCTCTCGTGTGTTGTGAGGCATTCGGTTGGCCTAAAAGCTTAGTTCTTGGTGAAGGTTGCAATGATAATTGATGGTTGTATGACCCTCTGACATAGTCATGCATGATTATATGCCATAAGGGACCTTCGAGACTCTAATGTAGCCCTTGAGAAAGCAAGTTGTGATCCCATTCTTTTAAGGCATGTAAAATATTTGCTTATTATTTATGAATCTCTAATTAGCTCTTAACATGATGTTGTACTTATTGTCATAACTACAACAATATCATCTCTATCACAAGTTAAATTATGATTGAGTTACAATTTAAAATGTTTACTTAAAAATTTAATAATACTAGCATATGTAGATGATCTTTTGATGATATTCTCTTTTTTTTTTCTTGCTTTAGTGAAAGTGCAATAATTTCTTCATAAAAAATATTTATTTATGAATTTAAATTTGTGGAGTACTGAAATTTGTAAAATTTAATTTGAATAAAGATTCAAAACTAACATCACAACTTGAATAGATATTTACTAACTCTTTTCCATACTTTTGAGTTGGGGTGTGCAAAAATTGACTAAAACCAAAATAGATTAATTGAATCGATTGGTTCAGTTTTGATTGATAGTTTTTCAAAATTGTTGGTATTGATTAAAGCTAAAATCAATTGAAAAATTGATATATTAATAATTTATAATAACTATATGTCAATTAAAGAGGTTGGTCTAGTGGTGCATGTTCATTTCTTCCCTAGAATGGCCTTGGTTTAAATCCCAATGTTACAACAATTTTTTTTTTTGCTAAAAATGAAAAGAAGATAAAGTTGGAGATATCGAGATTTAAATTTCTCAAGACAAAGAGACGACAAAAAGAATGATGTGAAGAAAGCCAAAGAGGTGACTTGCTATGAATACAAGAAATTAGGTCACATTAGAAGCTAGTTTCCTAAATTAAAACTTAAGGGAAAAGGAGAAATGACAAGAGGAAAGCTTTTCAAGGATGTATAAGATGATTCCTCTGATTTAAAAGTGGAAGAGGAACAAAAATAAGTGCCCAACCTTTGCTTTATGGCTCTTAAGGACAAAAAAGGGGTACCTTATTCTTCTTAATGAAATTGTGACAATTATACTGGTGATTATGGTGATGATGATGATAAGAGCTCTGTTGTGAGTAAGCTTATAATAAAATAAAAAATTTACTTTCAAAGAATAAGTTTTACAAACAAGAATTTTCAAAAATGTCAAAAGAATTTGAAAACTTACAAAATGAGTTCTTTAAAATGATTGTTTTAAATGAAAAACTTGTAAGTGATTTGAAAGCCACTAATTCTTTGAAATATGAATTTAAGAAAGCTAAGGATGGAAACCAAAATCTCTCTATAGAAATTTTGGATTTAAAAAAAAAATTCAATTTTCAAAATTAAAAAGGGAAAGAGACTTTTAATAGTTTTTTGGAATCCCAAAGATCTTATAGTGATACATATAAAATTCGTTATTCCAATAGAGCTTCTTTATAATTAACTCCCATAAAATTTCTCAAAGTTAAACATGATCCTTCTCTAGCTTATAATGAAAGTTTGTTAAAGTTAAAGATGATCCTTCTCTAGCTTATAATGAAAGTGATATGACTTAAGCTCCTAAAACTAAGAATTCCTAATCACTAAGAGCTAATACCAAGCCTCAGAAGGCTCATTGTCCTATGGCTCAAAGGTCCAAGGCTCAAATTAAGAGATCTCAACCCAAGCATGCAACACATGTGGGAAAAATGCCCAAATATAACAGCTAGAGTGCATAACCTTAGGAAGATGATACAATAAAGTAAACCATAGGAAAAAAGTCCTACATTTAGCTCCTAAAACAACTACATTGGTCATGGCTACTATCAGAAGAAAACACCAATCTTGCTTAAGCATCTCCCTTATTTGATCCGGGCTTATCATCGTTCATCACAAAGGATGATAGCCATGACTCCAGCTCACCAATACGATTACGATATGTTGTGCACTCCTACTCCTATTCACTATTAGCATGATGGTGTTCAATCTGCATAACATATTGCATATTATACACATATACATAAAACATGTTCATAAAATAAACAGGTACAATAAAGAAGGCATACCTTTTGAGTGGTCATAAACTCCAAAAAGCACTACTGTGCACTCCCTGCAACGGTGCACTAGTACTGACTAGAGGAGATGGGAATCTACAAAAGCAAGTAAATAAGTCAATCACCACTCACCAAATAAATGAAACAAAGGCAAAATAAATGAAATAAAACATGAACATGAGTGGCGTCAGGAGGAGCAATACCCGATTAAGGAAAGCTAGGGCAAGGCAAATCAAAATGCACTGCTCTACTAAAGATATCTGTCCCAAGCAAAGCTAAGGATGGTTGAACCATCAAGTCCTTAATAATAGTACTACTAGAAGCCATACCACTAGCATGGGCAATCACCTTAGTATAGAATGTGCCCTCATTCTCCTTAAAATGGGGCTAGATCTCTTTCGATGAGATCCTTTCCGCTGTAGATAAGCTCTCACAACTCATGTCAATTATAGTTTATTACTAATAAAGTTTATTACATGCTTATACAAAATAAGAATAAAAGCCTATCAGATTAGAGGAAGTAACTCTCGATGATCCACATATGGCCTGGTCCTCGAATTTAAAGGATGAGATGCATTTGCTTGAGAAGGTGGAGGTGAAGGAAAGTGCCACTATCCATAACGTTAATCAGCTGAGGAATCAACACATCAACATAAGGCAAGACCACACCCTTTAAGAGACTCTCAAAAGAGCATCCTATCATGGCAGTAGCAAGCTTGTCACCACTAAGCTCATGGCCCTAAAACATGTCACTAGGGGCAGGAGTAGAGACTTTCCTCGTAAACAGATCATCCCACTAATGATGGACTCACTCGCCCAAATACCACACTTTGCTAGTAAGGCCGAAGAGCAACACTTGTCTCTCCATCAGCTGCCATGCAGTCATCATCTTTGCCGTCCAACATGACCTCGCCACCCACTAGTGAAGGAAGATATGCTCAAAAGGCAAGAATGAATAAAAAATCTCTAAAAGAGAAATAACCAACACATCATGAGTCAGATATACCTAATCAAGGGATAGCTTACACATGTAGTACCAAGCCACTATATAATCCTCAATCAAATCAGTAGTCCTCCTGATCCAACAAGAATAATGAGGAAAGTCATCCTCCAGGAAATGCTTGATAATCGGATGAAGAAGAGCCCTGAACTCATAAGCTTAGATCTTTCAAAACTAGAAAGTCAGAAATAACCAACTAAAGACAAAGAGCAAAAAGAATAAACATGAGAACTCCTACTCACATCTAGCACGAACAAGCATCCGTAGATCTTTGAGCCACCTCAACAGGCTGTATTAGGGCCCATGTACATGTGGGAAAAAATAGCAGTACCCTAGTAATACCCTGACAAGCCATTTAGATCCTTTAGAATAGGCAGAAATTGTAGACTACCCATACTTGAAGGGTTTAAGAAGATAATAACACTTAATAAGTAAAATAAAAAGCAGCGAGTCAACTACTTTACTAAAATATGACCGTTATCGTACATTGTCCACATAGAAGAAACAAACTCAATGTAACGAGTGAGGTACAGGCAACCAGACTTCATAGGAGTGGCCACCCTAAGCAACTCCATGGTAAGGTGCCTCCTTGCTACCGTAGAAGAGCACTCCTCCTTGCTAAAGGGAATGGGCTCTCTAAAAAAGCTCAAGCCCATAATAGCAATAAAGACCAAAGGAGTGATAGTCATCTCCCCAACAAGCAGATGGAAAGTATGCATTGTGTCCATCCATCACTCTATTAGTGAATACATAAAAATCTGACTTGACACATATAAATCATAAGGTATGCAATAACAACCCCTTCAAAGCCCTTCCCAGTGATCATCTGCTTCACGCATAACAAAAGACCCTGATAATATATACTGACCCTATTGAAACCACCAAGCAGCATAATAATGGACCTATGAGGCTATAAATAATAGGTACGCTCTTAAACATTTGCACAATTAATAAATACTAACACATTTTTTCTATTATTTAATAGGCATAATGACAAAAGCCAAAAAGAAAAGCATTGCGGCAAGCACTAGCAGACAATCATAATAAGAAAATAAAGTAAGAGCTATTATCTATCAAAAATCATAATAAAGCTATGACTTAATAGACAGTTACAACAAAGAGCTACAACTGCAACAACCTTATACAATAATGCAGCTAATTGACAAGCTTTAGAAGGACTTACGTGGTGATGATGACAAGCTCAAGCATGAGTTTTCAGACTGCAAACCATAAGAATTGGGTCTCCTCAGTGCGTGACCAAGCGCTCCACACACGCAACCATGCACACTTTTGCCTTCCACGAGCTCCTATACAATTATACATGCACTCTGAGACTTTGTACAATCATTTCTCTAGTCCTAAACCTCTATTTGAACATAAGACATGCATCAATTTTACATAAAAGTACACTGATGGGGATTAAATCTATCTAAAGACACTGCGTGTGACCTTACCACTTTCAAAAACTCAATACTTAACGAAAGAAGAAAAATAGGGAAGAATCATCGAAAGGATACCCTGCTCAAAATCATCAAAATAACATCTACAACACAACAAGTATTGACATTATCATTATTGCATCATTATTATGTCATTATTACATCATCACTGTATGATCACCACATCATCACCGACCAAGACTAGAAGAGAAGGACACATTACATTAATCACAATGATTATAACAATCTATTTTCCTGACACCTAAAGAGGTTATAGTAGCATGATTCTATTCACCTGACATATGAAGAGGTTATAGTGGCATAATTCAATTCACCTGACACCTGAAGAGGTTATAGTGGCATGATTCTATTTGCTTGACATTTGAAAAGGTTATAATGCTATAATTCTATTTGCTTAACACCTGAAGAGGTTATTGTGGCATGATTTTGTTTTCCTAACACCTGAAGAGGTTATAGTGGCATGATTCTGTTCGCCTGACACGTGAAGAGGTTATAGTGACATGATTTTGTTCATCTGACATCGGAGGAGGTTATAGTGGCACGATTGTTCTCATTGGACACCTGAAGAGGTTATAGCAACAACATTTGTCTATTCGCCTGACACCTAAACAAGTTATAGTGGCATGATTTTGTTTGCTTGACACCTAAAAAGGTTATGGTGGCATGATTATATTCGCCTGACACTTGAAGAGGTTATAGTGGTAGTACTTATCTTTTTGTTGAACACCTAAAGAGGTTATAGCGGCAGTATCTGTTTGTTTGCTTAACTTTGGAGGAGGTTATAGTGGCATGATTTTGCTTGCCAGACACTTGAAGAGGTTATAGCAATAACATTTGTCTATTTTCCTGGCACCTAAAAAGGTTATAGTGGCAGTATCCTAAAAATCAAATCACAATAATGCAGCACTCAGGTAAGTACCTCTCTCTTCAGAAAATGACTTCACGTGTATTGACACTAGTGCTAGGTGGCTATGTAACACACGTGAAGCAAGGGGCAACTGTCATACCTCAAATTTGACTGTCCCTAAAAAAAGTTCCAAAGATGAAATGAACCTTTGAGATGACTAGAGTATGCTCATTCGTAACACCTCTGAAGTGTGCAACCTTAGAAAACCTAACCGACCCCACTAGTGTGCAAAATCCATCACCGAGCCATTAAATTATGTTCTAACTTTATAAAATATGAATTATCAAAACAATGAGAAAGGTTATTTCAAGAATTCCTTTCTCGAAACACTCAGCTTGTTGGATCGGTGTTCAGTTTATTAGACCAGGACCCAACTTCATGAAAAAATAAAAATCGATTTTAATAAAATGGATTTTGGAAACACATTCGGAGGGCTCTAAAAACTTTGAAAGTGGTCCCAGAATAGTCCAACATAACTCAAGAATTAGCACGTGTCGCTTAGAAATGTGCATAAAGCCATAAACACCCCTAGGTGTCATGCGCTAAAATTGAAGCCAAACCAGAAAAAACGGACTTCGAAAACACATCCGAAAGGCTCCAAAAAATTTAAAAGTGGTTTTAGAATGTTCCAACATAACCTGAGGATTAACGTGTATCGCTTAGAAGTATGTGTAAATACCCCTAGGTGTCACGTGCTAAAATTGAGGCCAAATTTGATAAAACGAACTTTGGAAATGCATTCGAAAGGCCCAAAAACCCTAGGAACCAACCTCAAAAAAGCCCATATAAGCCCCAAATGGAGTACATAAAGCGTGAAAGTGTGTGTAATCACACTTGAGTGAGAATGGCCATGCAACCAAACACGTAGTCATGTGCACTTTGCATGGTCATGCGCTCTATCCTAGGAATGTGCATGTGACCATGCCTATCCCCCCCTATTCCATATATTTTTCACTATAAATAGAAACCTTCACATCCCATTTTAAGGGAGGAGCAAGTGGAAACACACACACACTAAAAAATCTATCCAATTGAAGGCGTTGAAAACCCCTTTCCATATAGTTTTTGCTCTGCCACTACTTTTTTCTGAGGAGATTAGATCTCTTTTCCACCAAACTAAGTCTTATCTTTGTCAAAGCATGCTTCAAATGTATACAAACTAGTATCATTCTATTGTCATTTTAAACCTCCCGATGAGGAAATATTGATAATTCCTTAAAGCTAAAGCTTCAAACCCTTACAAGCTTAGTCGAGTATGAGGACCACATAATCATTGTAGCACATTTATTTTATCATATTGTGTAAACAATGGGGTTTGGTGCATGTCTAAGATCTTAGCAACTGTGACACTGTTTGAGCTCAGGGCTCTAAAGAACACACTAATCACTGTCACAAAGACATAACATGGAGATAAAGAGTCACCATCTAGGGTAATAACTGGGATAAATTGAAAATAGTGGTACTTGATTCTCTAAAAGAAAGCTAGCACCACAACTAGGAGATTTTGGATATGAAATACTAAATTCTTTCAGTCTTGTGTTCATTTAGAATTACTCCATGAATTACTATCTTATCCTCTTTTTACATGAAACTTTATATAAAGCTTTATTTAAACAATTAACTTCAGGCAAACTAGTCATGAAAAAAACATATAAATAATGCATTCATTTAAGTTTATAATCCCTAAGTTAGTCTAATCTACATTGATTTTAATTAAATGGACTAAATCTATGTTTTTTAATTTACAAGTGACCCTAATGACTAATGGACCTAATTCCTATTTAATTTTAATTAAGTGAACTTATGTCTATTTGTTTTAATTCTAAAAATGAGTCTAAATCTATAAATTAGGAAGTATTTAAATTAGTGGGCCTAGTTTTATATGTTTTAATTCTAAGGTGATCTCAAATCTACAAGTTATGAAAAAGGCTTAAATTTAATGGGCTAAGTCTAAGTAATTTTAATTAACCTAGGTGGACCTATATCTAAATTAACTAAATGGGCCTAAGTTATATCTAACCTAAAACTTAATTAATTATGGGCCTAAAATTCATTATAATTAATTAAACCTAATCCTAATTAAATTAGTAAACCTATTTAAAGAAAAGGTGAATCCAATTATTAAACCTAAAAAAAACCTAAAATCATAAGCTTAAAGTAAACACAATGAAAACATAATATAAAAATCATAAATTAACAAATCAAATATAAAAATAAAATAATTAAATGAACACTTAATCAAGATGCATAAATCAAAAGAATAAAAAATGAAAATAATAAACTAAACTATATAATAAACAAAACTACATTAATCATGCATTCAATGATATCTAACCCTCATTGAATTATATGCAACTTAAATTTACTACAACCACCATTAATTTTAATTAAACCTTTACCAAATAAACATAATTTGCTAATTAATAAATAAAATAAAATAAAATACACAACCACACACACAAGATTCCATTATTCCCACTATTGGGGCTATTACAATTATCTACTAAAAATAAAAAATAAAAATTAATACAACTCCAAAAGAACTAAATAAATAAAAATACAAAATAAAACAACCAACAACATAATAAAAAATTTATAAATAAAACCCTAGAAACTTTATTCAGCTACAAAAGTCAATCCATGACATTCCATGGATCTTCATGGATTTTGTTCTCTAAGTGAATTCATCATGTAGCTCCCTCCATAATCACAAACATAAACACAAAAGTAAACAATGATTAGTGATTAAAAAAAATAACAATAAAAATTAAATAAAGTTAAAATTAAATAGAACCAAAATAATTAAACAAAAAAATGGAAGAGGGTAGGAGAGGAGATGATTATATGGATGCAATATTGATTTCCTCCTCATAGTGGTATAAATCACCATTGTTTTTTTAAAATAGGTCTTCAATACTTGGTTTTCTCCTTTCAAAAGTTTATTGCTTTTCTTCAAAGAACAGCACCTCTCAAGAAAATTTTATCGAAAAGCTGTGTAATAAGGAGAGGTGCAATAAATATTTCTTTTTTCAAAAGTCCTTCCTTCAGGAGAGTTGAGTTGGGTTTATATAAAGACCCTAGCTAGAGTCACATATTCTACTATGACTTCTCGTATTCACAATGATAAAATTTTGGTTTAACAAAGACTTTTAATTTCCTAAAAAAATTCAGATAAATCCTAGAAAAAAGATTTATCACATTATTTTGACCAATTAAAATTCAGAAAATGAAAATTTTTATTTATTGGAAAATAAAAAATACAGATGGAACATATTTAATCTTAACCGGGATTTCTGATCAGAATAACATAATTCCAATCGATTTTATGTAATTTCGATCGGAATCATAGAATTATAATTTTTTATTTTTAATTACAGAAAGACCCCTAAAAGAAATAAATTTTTCAGTTAGGTCCTTACAGAAAACATTATAATTAAGTCCTTAAAAACCAATTAAGTTCTTTTGAAAATGCATTTAGGCTTTTGAGGTTTTAAACTTCAAGTGTTGAAGATTTATTTATAATATTTTCATCATTAGAGTCCTTTGTTGCACCAACATTCAACTATCCCAAAATTGGGTGCTTACACATTGCATTTTATTTTATTATCGCTAGCATTTAGGAATATTGTTGTTCTTGTGTGATGAGACTGACAATTTTGCATGCTATACAAATAATCTATGCTTTATTATGCTCATTTCATATCATCATTCTGCATTCTTTAGTTTTGGAACATGAAACCACATCATAAATATCAATGATATGAAAAGTTCATATCCTGGAATAGAGTCATCATGTTTTTGGTCTAGTAATGACAACATGCATCCCTTATATTATCATCATAGCATACATAATCATTGTAAACATGCATGATCATCTACATTTTGCTTACTCTTTCAACTGATAGAGTGTCCATTATTTATCTTATTATTCATGTGATCCAATAAGTTATGTGGATAGTGGCATTTACATTGCATATTCAATATATCTAAATTAGATTTACTTTTCCATAATTTTTTTTCCTTTTATATGTATTTTATTAGGAAAGTGATGTAATAGTAATATCTTTAGCTTTATTATCTTCCACTATCTAATGAATTATGTGAATGCTATACAAACTATCATTACCGAAACTAGGGTGTTGCAGTAGTTATACATCAAACATTGTATAATGAGAAATAGTAAAAAAAGTAGATGTGATCCCCTAAACTCAAAAATCTCTACTGGGGGCAATACTTACTGAGTGACATGATATTGTCCCTTTCTTTTCCTGATTTTCTAAAAAATTAGGTGGTAACTCCATAAAATAAAAAAAAGCATCCTGTTCCTCTCGAGACCAATCATTTGTCCCTATTTGGTAAAGTTGTCATATCCCGTAGAAACAAAATGAAAAGACCCTTACATAACCAATTCATTTTAAAACAGAAACCATAAACTAAAAGGTCACTCACTGGCATGTTGCAGCCTATGTCACTCATTAGACTTAAAGGAATTAGAAGCACACCCTATAGCATGGTCATGCCATGGCCATGTCCCTTTTTGCCTAACTTGAAAAATTGAAGAAATATCAACATGATCTGAAGTAAAATCGCATGCCAGTACATGTGCATTTCTATATAAAAGTTTAAGTTGAGGCGTGGTTATGTTCAGGCTGTGCCAGAAGGAATAAATTAAGCACAATTGGAAGCATGGCCATGTCATGGGCCATGTTAGACAAAAAAACTTCTTATGGATTTGGATTGAGAAATTCAAAAGAAATAAGGATTCCATCATGTAATGCCAATATAAGGGGGAATATGAGGAGTATTATACATATAATTAGACACCAAAAATTACAAACAAATGCTCAAGAAGGTGAATAAAAGTTAAAGGATTCAAGCACATTCTAATTAGTTTTTCTATTCTTTTAATTCATTTTCTTACTATTTTTTTATTGTTGTAGTTTATCTTTGTGCTATTAAAGCAATAAGGTGCTAAAATTTCTTTTTAGGGTTTGGATTTGGAGTAGCTTTCTAGGTTGTGATTAAACACATATTTTTAGTTATTAAATTGTTTTGCAACTAATTCTATGAGTTGTGCTTATTTTTTGCTTTCAATAATGGGCTCGATTGATTACATGTTTATGGGTAGATTAACTAATAAGAGTTTGGGGAATATGCTAGCTTAAAACTCGTAGGACTTAAACCTCTTAACCATGAGAGTAGGCAAGCTCTTCAGGGTTAAACTAATTCTTAAGGAACATTAATTTTAATATTTTTAATTAAACTTGAGACAACTGTTAAGTAATTTAGCAGAATTACCCTTAACTGAAATTAAAAGAAAATAATAACTAAGTATTTCATGATCGATATAGAATAGTGAAACAATATCCAAGCTTTATATTTGATTAATTAGTTTTCTTATACTTTCATAGTTGATTTCTTTATTCATTTAATTTTATTTTCAAGCTAGGAAAATTAGTGGAAATATTAGTGATCAATATTCAACCCTTGAGGGAGCAATATCTTTTTATACTACAATCCACAATCCATGCACTTGCATGTTTGAGCATAATAAGTTTTTAGGTGCGTAAAAATAGATCGTACCTAAATGGATCGTACAAACAAGTTTGTGAGTGCGTATATAGGAAATTTTATCACCTTGCCATTGATAATTTTTAGATGGCATAGTCTCAAACAAATTAAATGCATCTTCGGGTGTTTGCTTATGAATGATCTTAGAGTTGTAGCATCTATAATGATTCTCATTGGTTCAATGAGTCTTGGTAGAACATTTGAATGAGCAGCCATTGAGGGACTCCATGGTGTGGGCATCAACTTGATTTATCAAAATTCATGCTTTTACTATCAAAATTCAAGTTCATCTTTATAATTTACAATCATATGTTTATTTTTTATTTTTCTTTGAAATTTTTGATGTTAAAATCAGTTTTCATAGAGTTCCACTTTTTGGTTTATAAAATTCATTTTATTTTCAATTTTTATTTCTTTTAAATAAATGGTTTAATTGTAAGTTCAAAGCCCCAATCCCTTATACTAAAGGTACCAAAAAGGGAGATGTCTTTAAAAGTGTTTGCCATCTAATTATTGGTTTTAGCATGTTCATTTTTGTTGTTTTGCTTGTTTATTAAATGCATAATATGTGAATTCCATATCATTTACATGTTTTATGAACATTTTTGTGTCATTTTACCATTTCACACTAATAAAAGTCTTTATAGCACAAAATCTTTCATTTTTAACATATTTTATCCCTTTTTAACATCAAACCATGCATTTTCATCTTTATTTTACATTATTTTCTCAAATTTCATAAAAATTCTAAAATAACATATTTTATTTCATTTTATCTTCCATTTTCATATTTTTACATTTTTAATAATTTTTGCATAATTTTTCGTCTTTAATTTTAATATTTCCATTTTCCATAAAATTTCCAAATTTTTCATAAATTGGTTGCCTTAAAAAATCTCATCTCCTAAAAATAAAGCTAATGAGGAAAAAGGATGGCATAAGTGGTACTTTTATATGTCAGCATGTTTGTTCTTTACATGTTTACATTGCATGTAATTTGCATGATTATCTAGTTATTCCTTTCATTTATGCATATTTATTTCTTACATGGCATGTTACATTTTTCTAAGATATGTTATGCTTTGCCATGTTTAGTGTGGTGCTCATGACATCCTTATCTTCCATTTGTTTACTTGTCATGATTTACCACGCTTTTCATCATTTCTATGATTCGATCATCTATATGATTTTACACATATATTATGATCATCCATATGGATGTTTCTATTAAGAACCTCCAAGGATTAGAACCACGAACCCTAATGATTATGAACTCATGAATTACTATCTTGGAAACCTAAGAACAAATTGAGTTTCAAAATCCAAGAATCACTTAAATCAGGTTGCAAGGTTTGGTTGATCAAGATTAGAACTTAAATAAAACTAAGTTCTTTAAACCTTAATGTTATACCACAAACTTGACTGTCCCCAAAAAAATCCAATGATGAAATGAATCCCTGAGATGACTAGAGTCTGCTTGTTCGTAACACCTCTGAAGTGTGCGGCCTTAAAACACCCAACTGACCCCACCAGTATGCAAAATTGATCACTAGGTCATTAAAATGTGCTCCAACCTTATGAAATATAAATTATCGAAACAACAGGAGGTTAATTTTGAGAAAACTCCTATTAGAATATTCAGCTCATCGAGCCGATGCTAATTGGTTAGATCAGGACCCAACTTTGTCAAAAAATGGAAATCAATTTTAACAAAATGAACTTCAGAAATACATTCGGAGGGCTCCAAAACCTCTGAAAGTGGTCCTGAAATGGTCCAACACAACTCAGTATCAGTGCGTATCCTTTAGAAGTGCACGTAAACACCCATAGGTGTCATGTGCTAAAATCAATGTCAAATTTGGCAAAATGGAACCTGAAAACACATCTAGAAGGCCTAAAAACCCTAGGAATCAACCTCATAATAGTACATGTGGAACCCGAGAAGAGTGCGTAGAGCGTTAAAGTGCACATGAAAAAGCACACAGGAGCACGTGGCCACACACTAATGGCGTGACCATGCACATACTATGCGTGACCATGCATAGTATGTGCACACATGTGCACATGCGTGACCATGCCACACATGTGCACCCTATGCATGGTCATGCGCACCCTATGCATGGTCATGCGCACTTGGCATGGCCATATGCTAAAATTCACTTACACGTATGTGACTATGCCTATACCACCCTATTCTACATATTTTTTCCGATAAATAGACTCCTCTACACCCCATTTTGGGGGGGGGGGGAAGCAAGTGAAGAAACACACACACTCAAGAGTCAGTCCAATTGAAGGTATAGGAAACCGTTTCCCATATAGTTTTTTTGCTCTCCCATAGTCTTTCCTTTAGGTTGTCAGACCCATTTTTCCACCAAACCTAACATCATCTTTGTTAAAGCATGCTTCAAAGGTATACAGTCTAGCATCATTCTACTATCCTTTTGAACTTCTCAACGAGGAAAGCTTGATAATCTCTTAAAGCTAGAGCTTCAAAGTCCACACAAGTTAAGTCGAGTCTGAGGACTATATAATCATTTTTGTACATTTACTTTACTTCATTGTATTTTATTTTATTGTCACCAAAATTTGGGAATAGTATTGTGCTTTTGTGATGAGACTAGTAATCTTGCATGCTACTTGAATAATATATGCATTATTATGCTCATTTTACATCATCACTCTACATCCTCTATTTTCAAAATCATGAAATCATATCATAAATATCAATAATGTGAAAAGTTCATGCCCCGAAATAAAGTCATCATGCTCTCAATCTGGTAATGACCTCATGCATCCTTTATATTATCATCATTCATCATCATAGCATAAATAATCACTACAAGCATGATCGTCCCCTCATTCATCAAATAAGCTATGTAAATGATCATGTTATCCTTGCAGATCAATCATATTAAATTTACTCTTTCACAATATTTTTTTTCTTTCATATGTATTTTATTAGGAAAGTGCTGTAATAAAATTCTCAACTTTATTATCCTATATTTTCTGATGTACTGTGTGAATGCTTTATAAACTGTCATAACCGAAACTAGGGTGTTGCGGTAGCTATACATTGAATATCATATAATAAGAAATAGTTAAAAAGTAGACATAATCTCCTAAAATCAAAAATCTCTGTTGGGGACAATACACATTGAGTGAACCGATGTTGTCCTTTTGTTTTCCCGATTTTCTAAAAATTGGGTGGCAACTCCATAAAATCAAAAGCGTCTTGTCCCCTCGAGACCAATCACTTATCCCTATTTAGTAAAGTTGCCATGTCCTTTAAAAATGAAAAAACCAAGCAACAAAACAAAAAAATAAAAGAGGAAGGTCGCTCACAGTGGCGACTCCATTGGGGACTTCTAAGTAAGAGGGATCAACTCAAAAATGACTATTTCTCATTATGTAATACTCGATCGTATAGAGCCCCTCACCACTACATTTGCACTACACATCACACGTGCACTACTTGTCCCTAAAAGCCTCGATAATACTAAATGACATTGCCACCATGGTTCCTCTCAAGTCATAGGGCAATGAAGATACGGTATTATCACCTTTAGTCTTTACTTGTGCATTCATTGGACTCATTTGACTAGAGTTTGTAACCTAAGTCCTTAAGGGGGGTAACCAAGTTATCAAAAGAATGCTAGATTCACTGACTAGAGTCTATAACCCTAGTTATATGGGGGCATTCTTGCTAAAGGAACCCTTAGCCTTTCACCCTAACTCAGCTCATGTAGATAAACTAGTAGCAACATCCACTAGGATTCCACCAAGCTATGCATGCTATCCTTTTCCTAATGTTGTTCGTTTGATATGATACTTATAAATGACATGACCCTCCTAGGGTCTATCATCGAATAGTGTCATAATGTCAGTTTTCATGGAAAATTTATGCTCAGGACCATATGATTCTCATATACTTTGTGTGAGCTTGAAGCATGAGGAATAATGAGAATCATGTACCTCAACTTGAATAGTTTATACGAATTAACAAATAATGACATCCCTCGATGATGGAACCTATGAGATGTTGTCCGTTTATCCTTATAAGATCAAATGAATGGGTTAGGAACCCAGCTAGATTGTGGACCTTTATGTCGGTAAAATCAAATTGTAAACAATCAAAGTATACTTTCATGACTCACTGTAAGCATATCGAATATCAATGTGGGGGCAAGAACTCGGACTCCCTTTGATTGACCTTGGTCCTATGCATACGGGCACATGTGACTTTAGACATTATTTGAATCCTAAAAATTGACCTTCATATTGGCAACATGTGATTACCTCAAGCAAATTTGAGTATCATTCCTTAGTTTTTGCTTTAGTTTTAACCAACATAAATCAAAACAGCCTCGTTCTGAGAGCAAAACCACAGTCCCCTGATGATTGTAGGTTCAAAACCCATATAGGAAAGAGGCTGAATGACCTCATGGAGAAATAAGGTTGAAAGTGAGAGCTTGCTTTTGATTGGTTTATTCACTATGCAGGAAAAATAACCAGCTTTAAACATGCATACATCATATACATATAGATAGCACATACTAGCCATTGTTTCTTGTAGGAATAATCATTTTTCCATTATAAGATTTCTTGCATCCACTCCATGCATACATGTTTACCCTTTTCTTTTGCAAGCACATGTCATGCATCATTCATTTAGTTAACCCTAATAAATGTATAGGCATACTACATTTAAAACATGAGTGGCCACAAAGCTGAGGGAAGTTGAAAGCCAGGATCCAAGAACTACTTAATGATGGCATCATGGTAAAAAACCCCTAAGCCCAAACCAGTATCACCAAACATTTCCTCCATAACCTTAATAAGGTTAACTGGAAAAGCTTGCAACCATACAAAATGCTATGCATTAAGACATTCCAACATGTGCCCTTCGACTGTGAACTCTTGAATGCTATTGTGTCATTCTGGGACCCTTAAGAGCACATGTTCCAATTCAACACCATATAACTATGCCCATTATATGAATAATTTAGTTCCATAGTAGGACAAATCCCTACCATGACCAAAGAAGCAATTTTCATTGACTAGGACATCAAATACCCAGGACTCAGGGTCACTTTCCTTGACCTAAGCTCATAAAAGCTTAATGAACTAGTCACCAAGTGCAAGAAACTGATTCTTATGCAACTCCTAGTTGCCTGCACTACCAAGAAGACTGGTACTCTGATTTGGGCATGTCTTCTTACGTGTTACCTCCTTATACAATACTTCATCATCTTGAACGATGGGCTAGGAGATTATAGGATACTATAAGTTATTGAAGGAATAGAATGTGGAATGACTCCTTTCCCACTGATCATAGTAGAAAGCATTCAAGGTTTAGATGACCTCAAAAAAGGGAAAAGTCCAAACTTCATTGGAAGCTCTTTATTACTTCAAATATGGCTACAAGAAAAGTGGAGTCTACTCAACAAAACTATAGGGAACTGGATGAGTTACTAACCCATAAATCACCTAGAAAGACATATTAAGGACGTTCATAGATGCTCAACTCATATATCAACCTAAGAATGGTTCAAATGCATGAAGGACACACTAGAATATCAAATAAGATGGATGTGCCCATGGTGGAATCTGGGACATATGACTCTTTGAATGTATGTCAATTGCATACCAGTCTTAGGATTTAGGTCATGCACCTACTACTATTTGGCACTGGTGAAAAGATAATTTGGTGAGAAACAACACATACCTTTTGAGCTTGCAAACTTCTATAATGGTATAATACAACAAAGGTTTGTGGATCACTTCAAAGCAATATGGAGGAGGAGAATCATCCATCAATTTACTGCTAGTATGAGAGACGGTGTTACAGATGAAGTATACAAGCAGTGGATGATCTAAAAATAGAAACATCTCTCAAGTCACTGACCCAGAGCAAGTTTACTTCTTTAGTTTCTTTTTCTTTGTTTAGAAATGATGATGTAATAAACTCTAAAGTTAATGCAATGAAATCAACTTTTGCTTACTTTTTTGATGTCTTTCCTGATGGTAGTGTGCATTACATTGATCAAAACATTAGCATATTTGACATTCATTCCATATGCACTGAATCATTTAACATTGGCAAGGAATCTGAACCATGCATTTTGCATATTTTGAAAGATGTTACCCCTGAAGAGAGGAGAGAAATTGAAAAAATATTAATAAAATATTCAAAAGTATTTTCCTAGATGTACGATGATATGCCTGGTATTAACATAGACATTACTCAACACTTCATTCTAACCAAAGAAGGGTGAAGACTACTAAAGCAGAAGTTGAGAAGGCTCAAACCAGAATGGGCCTAACTAGTGAAAGAGGACATCGAGAAACATATCAAAGAAAAATTCCTAGAGGTAGTAGGCTATCCAGAATGGTTAGCAAATATGGTACTAGTACTGAAGAAAGATGGAAGGGTTAGAATCTGTGTCGACTATAAAGATTTTTGAACAAAGCCCACTCAAAGGATGATTTCCCACGACCTCACATAGACATACTAGTCGACAACACCGCCATATATGCAATGTACTCCTTCATGGATGGATTCTCTGGGTATAATCAAATCTTAATGCCATTATCGATAAAGCAAAGACAACTTTCATAACAAAATGGGGTACTTACTGCTACAGAGTAATGCCTTTTGGACTAAAGAATGTAGGGTTAACCTTCCAGAGGATGTTGACTGCAATGTTCAATGACATGATACATAAAGAAATGGAGGTATACATTGATGACATGATGGTTAAATTACGAACCAGGGAAGAACACCCCTCTGATCTTGAAAAGTTCCTCAGAAGGGTAAAAAAGTACAGTCTTAAGCTAAATATAAAGAAATGCATATTCGAGGTTACTTCAGGAAAGATTCTAGGGTATGTTGTTAGTCAGAATGGGATTGAAATAGATATAGACAAATAAAAAGCCATCAAAGAGAAGCCAGTGCCAAAAATAGAGAAAGAAATCAGAGGGTTTCTTAGGAAACTACAGTTCATCAGTAGATTCATTGCTAGGTCGACAACAGTGTGTGAACAGATCTTCAAGCTACTCAGAAAAGATAAGCCGGTTGAATGGAATGAAGAGTGTCAGCTAGCATTTGAAAAGATTAGAAGCTACCTAGCCAACCTATCAGTTCTAAGACCACCTAAACCAGGGATGCTTTTAATAAGTACAATGTTAGCTCAAGAGGGAGAAACAAAAGCAGAACACATAGTCTACTACTTGAGTAATAAGATGCTATGATATGAGGACAAGTACAACTGGTAATGGTATAGGCAATGAAGAAACTCATATACTACTTTCAATCTTACATAATATAGGCTGTGTCTAAAATGTACCCAATGAAGTACCTCTACAAAGCTCCCTCTCTAGTGGGGAAACTTGCCAAGTGGCTCATATTGCTAATAGAATTTAACTTCCAATATCTGACTAAGAAGGTAGTAAAAGGATGGTCGTGGCTAAATTCCTAGCCCTCAATCCCATTCTAGACTCAGAAGAAATCCAACTGGACTTCCAAGGAGACCTCAGCTCAGCCATTAAAATCTAAGGATGGTGCATGTACTTTAACAGAGTAGTCAATCAATTCAGCACAAGAGTCGGTGTCATACTACAATCTTTAAAAGGTGAAGTAGTAGCAATTAATAAAAAACTCGAGTTTCGAGTCATAAATAATGAAGCAGAATACGAGGCGTGCATACTCAGAATAAAAGCACTATAACCTTGGATGTCATAGAAGTCGAAATCTTCAGAGATTCCATGCTAGTAATCAATCATGCTACAGAAGAGTGGGAATTGAAAGAGTAGCATTTAAAGCCTTATCTAGACCACTTGAGGCTACTTACCATGTCCTTCCAAAAATGCAGATTCATTCATCTCCCCAGGAACCACAATCAGATGGTAGATGCACTTGCTTCCCTAGCATCAGTATGGGAAGGACCATCCAAAATGCCTATGAAGCATCTGATTATACTAAGATCGGGATAACCTTGCCATAAAAATTGTATAGTAGTAAAGATAAAAGTAGTTGAAAAGCCCTGATTTTATAACATCCAAAGATATTTAAAGGAACGAGCCTATCCTGATCAAGCAAATGAAAGAGACAAAGTGGTCATTCAATGATTAGCATCAAAATTCATATCACACTAGGGTGTATTATACAGGAGAACCCTATATGGTTTAAAACTTCGATGTCTAGATGAAACTGAGGTTGCAAGAGAAATAAAAGAAGTACATGAAGATGTTTGTGGTCCACACATGAATGGAGCAATCCTAGTTAAAAAGATAATTAGACAAGGGTTCTTTTGGATGACGATGATGGAGAGGAAATGCCATAAGTGTCAAATCCACGGGAATGTCAGTCACCTTCCTTAACATAACTACACTACATCTCCTCTCCATGGCCCTTCTCAAAATAGGGATTAGACATAATGGGGGACATCTAGTCGATAATCTCGAACGGATACAAGTTCAACCTAGTGGTAGTGGACTACTTTATAAAATGCATCAAAGCATAATCGTTCACAAGGATAGAAGCCAAACAAGTGGCTAAGTTCATCAAAGAAATTTTTCCTGTCAATATGGGATCCCCCATCACATCATCTCTGACAACGGTGCCTAATTCCAAGGGGAAGTTAGAGAGCTACTGAGGAGTTATAAGGAGGAGCATCAAAAATCTTCTCCTTATCGACCACAAGCGAATGGGGATGTCAAAGTTGTAAACAAGAACATCAAAAAGATCTTGTCAAAGATGACTCAAACTTACCAAGACTGGGCAGACAGATTGCTATATGCCTTATGGGGGTACCGAATGACAGTCAGAACTTTAACAGGAGCAACTCCTTTCTCATTAGTGTATGGGTCAGAAGCAATTCTTCTAATTGAAATAGAAATCAAATCTCTTCGAGTAGCATTTGAATTTGAATTGCTAGAAGTGCAGTGGGCTCAACAAAGGCATAATAATATCATTCTCTTAGACAACCAAAGGCTCAAGGCTCTATACCACACATAGTTATATTAGGCTCGACTAACCAAGTCCTTCAATAGAAAAGTAAAACACAAGAGTGTGAAAGCAGGAGACTGCGTGCTAAAGTAAATAAGACAGAATGCTTTGGACCCTAAAGGGAAATTTTGACCAAACTGGGAAGGCCCATATTTGGTCAAACATGTCCTACCAAAAGGAGTAGTCAAGCTGATAGATTTTGAAGGCAATGAATTCTTTGAGCCTATCAATAAAGATCGCTTGAAGAAGTACTACATCTAAGGTGTAAAAAAAAAACATCCTGCTGAGTTGAAAACCTAAAAATGGTAGCTCAGGCAAATTCAAAATTTGTATGAATGCACCTGTGCTTTTTTTTAAATGATTATAGTGAAATGAGAATGATTGCCAATTTATACAAAATGTCTTTAAAAAGTGCAAAACATTTTATCATCATGAATTGCAATAAGCATGCTTTACATTTTCCTTCATTACATGACCATGGTTCTTACCATCCTCTCTAAGCTCACTCTTTGAGATCAACCACTATCGTATAACAAAAAAAAAAGACCCAGCTAGGTATGAAAAGCTCCAAAAGGAGACACCCTAGGCAAAAAAAGGAAGAAAAAGAAAATCTAGCTAAGTGCAAAAAGCTCTAAAAGGAGACGCTTTAGGCAAAAAAGGGAAAAAAGGTAGATGATAGTAATGGCAAACATCATCACCAATGATACACAACAAGAAGCATATACAATCATTATTATACAAACATCATACAACATGTGAGACAAATGCCTAAATACAACACTCGGAGTCCATAACCTTAGGAAAATGATACAACAGAGAAAATCACAGACCAAAAGACCTACACTTAGCTCCTAAAATAGCTACATCGGCTGTGGCTGCCATCAAAATTAAGCAACGATCCTGCTCAAGCATCCCCGTCATCTGATCCCAACTCATCATCATTTGTCGTAAAGGACAATAGCTGTAACTCTAGCTCACTGATACGGTGACAATAAAATGCACACTCCCACTCCCATTCAAGACTAGTGAGACGGTGCTTAACCTGAATTACACATTGTATATCATAAACTCATATATAAAACATGTGCATAAAATAAATAGGTATAATAAATAAGGCATACCCTCTGAGTGGTAGCAAAATCCAAAAATCACTGTTGTGCACTCCCTATAACAGTATACCAGTACTGGCCAGAGGAGATAAGGATCAACAAAAGTGAGCAAATAAGTTAACCACCACTCACTAAATAAATGAAACACAAACAAGAATAAGAGAAGAATACGAACATGGGTAACATCAGCATGAGCAACACTTGACTAAGGAAAGCCAGGTCTAGGCAAATTAAAGCTCGCTGCTTTACCAAGGATATCCATCATAAGAAAAGAGAAAGACAACTGAACCGTCAAATCCACAAGGATAGTGCTACTAGAAGCCATACTAATGGCATGAGCAGTCAACTCAATGTAGAGTGTGCCCTCATCATCCTCAAAGCGGGATCTAGATCTCCTCTAGCATCGTAGTAGATAAGCTCTCACAACCCATGTCAATTATAGTTTATTACTAATAAAGTTTGCTACATGCTTACACTAAAATAGGAATAAAAGCTTACTAGATCAAAAGAAGTAACTTTCGATGACCTATGTGATGGCCTAGCCCTCGAACTTAATGGACGAGATGCATCTGCCTGAGAAGGTGGAGGAGAAGGAAAGGTCCCGATAGCTACAACATCAATTAACTAAGGGATCAATACATTAGCATAAGGCAAAACCTCATTCTCCAAAAGGCCCTCAAAGGGGAATCCCATCATAACAGCAACAAGATCATTGTTGCAGAGCTCATGACATTAGAACATGTCCTTAAGGGGAGCAACAAGAACTCTCCTCATGTATGGACCATCCCACTAATGATGGACTCGCTCGCCCAAATACCACACCTTACCGATGAGGCCAGAAAGCAACACTCGACTCTTTTTCAGCTGCCATGCAGCCACCATCTCTACCATCCAATGAGATCTCGTCACCTACCAGCAAAGAAAGATATGCTCAAAGGGAAATAATAAACAAATGATCCTAAAGAAAGGAACAACTAACATAATAAAAATCAGACACACTTGATTAGGGGACAACCTCCTCATATGGTCCCAGGCTATTGTAAAATCCTTGGTCAAATCTATAGTCTTCCTAATCCAATAAGAATAATGAGAGAAGCCATCCTCCTGGAAATTCTTGATGGATGGACAGGGGAGAATCCTAAACTCATATGCCCAGATCTGTCAAAATTAGATGGTCATAAATAACAAACCAAAAGTAAGACAACAGACAATAAAATTCCTACTCATGTTTAGCATGAATAAACATCCGCAGATTCTCAAGCTGCCTCGACATACTGCGTCAAGTCTCAAGTACATATAAGTAAAGGCAGCAGTGCCCCAATAATACCTCAACAATCCATCTAGGTCCCTCAAGATAGGCAGCAATCACATATCACCTGTACCCGAAGGGTTCAGGAAGATAACAACACTTAGTAAATAAAATAAAAAGCAGTAGGCTAGGTGCTTCACTGAGATAAGTCCATCATCATACAAAGCCCACATGAAAGAAACAAACTACATGTATCGAGAAAAATATTGACAACCAGACTTCATAGGAGTGACTACCCTAAGAAAATCCCTTGTGAGACGCCTCCTCACCACAGTAGTGGAACACTCCTCATCACTAAAAGGAATGGGCTCTATAGAAAAGAACAAGCCTATGATAGCAGCAAAGTTCAGTGGGGTAATAGTATCTCCCTGATAGGCATATGGAAAGTATGTGTCATGTCCGTCCACCACTCTATCAATGCATACATAGCAATCTGACTCGACGCATATGAGTCGTAAGACAGTGCAACAATCACTCCATCAAAGCCCTTCTCGGTAACCATCTATTTCATGCACATCAAGAGACCTTGATAGTACATACTGACCCTATTAAAGCTACCAGGCAGCATAGTGACATACCTACAGGGCTGTAAACAATAGGTACGCTATCAAACATTTGTACAGTTACTAAATACTAATACATCATTCTCTCTATCACTTAATAAGATCAAAATAATAAAGACCAAAAAGAAAAGCGTTGTGGCAAACAAACAAGCATAAAAATAAAATAAAGCAAGAGCTATCAGTCATTAGCATTTACAATAAAGCTAGACAAATAGTTACAGCAAGAGCTACAAATCTATAGCTACATCAACTTCATCGATGAATTATCTTTAAAAAATAAAGGCAAAGAGGGACCTACCTTACGATGATGATGCACCCAAGCATGAGTCTCCAAGCTGTGAACAATGGGGATTGAATCTCTTTGAGAAAGCTTGAAAGGTTGTGAACCTTGAGCACCAGATGTGCTAGTCCCTATATCGGACGTCCAACTCTAATAGCCTCCATAAAGTCACCCTTAAGATCAACATAAACATCAATAAAAATATCCTCCAGACCTTTAGGAATGTTGGGAAACTCCATTTCACATAGAAGAAAATGGAAGTACAGAAGCAAAAATAGAGCAGAAAGCACTCAGAACACGAAAAGGGTCAAGACAAGTTAGAAAACACTTAAAAAAGTCTGGACAAAGCCTCCCAAGACCTCCAAAATAGCCACTTAAATCAGCATGAAGGGGGGAAGGGCGTGACCACATGCCAGGTGTATGACCATGCACACAAGCACATGATCATGCACCCCGCATGTTTAGTCATGCGCACTTCCCCCTTCCACATGTTCTTCTATGATTTTACATGCATTTCAAGACTTTGCACACTCAATTCTATAGTCCTAAACTTCCATTTGAGTATAATATATGCACCAAACTCATATAAAAGTACACTAGTGAGGACTTCATCTGTCTTAAGACACTGCGTGTGCACCGCTTTCTTCTGAAAACTCAATATCTTACAAAAGAAGAAGAGTAAGGAAAATTCATTGCAAGGATATCTTACTCCAAATCATCAAAATAACATCCTCAACAAAAAAAATCACTGTATTAGTATTGCACCATCACTGCATCATTACTGCATTATCACCGCATCACTACTGCACCTCTACTATGCCACTACTACATCATCATGACCATCTCATTCATTGCTTAGAAGCATTCGCATGGCTTAGAAGCACTCTCATTCTTCGCTTAGAAGCACTCATTCATCACTTAGAAGCACTCACATCACTTAAAAGCATCCTTACATCACTTAGAAGCATCCTCACATCGCTTACAACCATTCGTATTGATCAGAAGAATTAACACTCATTGCTTAGAAGCACTCATAATTGCTTAAAAGCACTCATATCACTTAGGATCACTCGTTCATTACTTAGAAGCACTCGTTCATTGCTTAGAAGCACTCATTCATTGGTTAGAAGCATTCTCACATCTCATCCATTGCTCAGAAGCATTCATAACACTCTCATTTAGAAGCACTCACACTCATTGCTTAGGACCATCTGCACTGCCTAGAAGCATTCTCATTTGCTTAGTAGCATCCTCATTTGCATGGCACCTAAGAAAGTTATAGTCACTTATTCATTCGCATGACACCTAAGAAGGATATAATCATATGTTCATTCATGTGATACCTAAGAAGGTTATAGTCGCATGTTCATTTGCGTGATACCTAAGAAGGTTATAGTCGTATATTCATTTGCTTGACACCTAAAAAGGTTATAGTCGCATATGTAATTTGTTTAGTATCATGTTTATTTTGCGTGACATCTAAGAAGGTTATAGTCATATCCGCATTTTGATTAGTAGCATCCTCATTTACGTGACACCTAGAAGGTTATAATCGCATCCGTACTTTGCTTAATAGCATCCTTATTTGTGTGACACCTAAAAAGGTTATAGTCGTATTTGCTTTCTACACTTTGCATCAATCATAGGCTTCTATATGTCCCAAATACCACCCTACATGATGACCAAGTCACAGAACAACTGTAACAAACAAAACACAACAATAGTAGTCAAATCTTAACAAGATGTCTAGAGATAACCCACAGGTAAGTACCTCTCTCCCTATCAAAATGTTTTTTACATCTTTGAATTTTGCTTTATGTGTATTGACACTAGTGCTAGGTGGCTATGCAATACACATAAAGCAGAGGGCAACTATCATACCTCAAATTTGATTGTCCCTAAAAAGGTCTGATGATGAAATGAATCCCCGAGATGACTATAGTCTGCTCGTTTGTAATTCCTCTAAAGTGTGCAACCTTAAAATACCCAACCGACCCCACTAGTATGTAAAATTGATCACTGAGTCATTAATTTGTGCTTTGACCTTGTAAAATATGAATTATTAGAACAATAAGAGGTTTATTTCAAGAAAACTCCTTTTAGAATACTCAACTTATTGAGCCAGTGCATATTTCATTATATTGGGACCCAACTTTATGAAAAAATGAAAATAAATTTTGATAAAAAAAACTTTGAAAACATGTCCAAAGGGCTCTAAAACCTTTAAAAGTGGTCCTGAAATGGTCCAACATAACCTGGATATCAGTGCGTATTGCTTGGAAGTTCGCATAAACACCCCTAGGTGTCATGTACTAAAATTAAAGCCGAATTTGGCAAAATGGACTTAAGAAACATATATGAAAAGCCCAGAAACCCTAGGCACCAACCCTTAAACAACACATGTAGAACTTAGGAAGAGTGCGTAGAGCGATTAAGTGAGTTTGAAAAAGTGCATAGGAGTGTGTGGCCATGCGCCAAGCACGTGACCACATACACATAAAAATTCAATTACACGTGCATGACTACGCTTATACCACCCTATTCTACACATTTTCTTCCTATAAATAGACCCCTCTACAACCCATTTTAGGGGGGAAGCAAGTGAAAACACATACACACTCAAGAGTCAGTTCGATTAAAGGCACGAGAAACCCTTTCCCATAAGTTTTTGCTCTCCTATAGCCTTTCATTTAGGTTGTTAGATCCCTTTTTCCACCAAACCCAGCCTTATCTTTGTTAAAGCATGCTTCAAAGGTATACAATCTAACATCATTCTACTATCATTTTGAACCTCTCGACAAGGAAAGCTTGATAATCTCTCAAAGCTAGAGCTTCAAAGTTCATATAATCTGAGTCGAGTTTGAGGACCACAAAATCATTTTAGCACGTTTACTTTACTGCACTGCATTGCATTTTATTTTACTGTTGCTAGCATTTGGGAATACTGTTGTGCTTGTGTGATGAGATTGGCAATCTTACATTCCATGTGAATAATATATGCGTTATTATGCTCATTTTGCATCATCATTTTGCATCCTTTATTTCCAAAATCATGAAATCACATTGTAAATATCATTAATGTGAAAAGTTCATGCCTTAGAATAAAGTCATCATGCTCTTTGTCTGGTGATGACCTTATGCATCATATATATTATCATCATTCATCATCATAGCATAAATAATCACTACAAGCATGATCATCCCATCATTCATCAAATAAGTTGTGTAAATAATTGTGTTATGTTTGCAGATCAATCATATTAAATTTACTCTTCCACAATCTTTTTTTTCTTTTCATATGTATTTTATCAGGAAAGCGATGTAATAAAATTCTCAGCTTTATTATCCTATATTTTCTGATGTACTATGTGAATGCTATATAAACTGTCATCACCAAAACTAGGGTGTTACAATAGCTATACATTGAATATTTTATAATGAGAAATAGTCAAAAAGTAGATGCGATCTCCCGAACCTAAAAATCTCTACTACGGACAATACTCACTGAGTGACCCAATGTTGTCCTCTTCTTTTCTTAATTTTCTAAAATTGGGTGGTGACTCCATAAAATCAAAAGTGTCTCATCCCCCTGAGACCAATCACTTATCCCTATTCGGTAAAATTTCCATGTCCCTTGAAAATGAAAAAATCGAACAAAAAAACAAAAGACGAAGGTCGTTCACACCTAACCCTTAACACACCACAAGGATAGATAAATTCCTTGATAAGTGGTTTATGCATTCAACAAGAATTCAAGAATTCAAGCAAATATGAAAAAGGACTAATTTTCATTCAATTTCCAATCTTCCTAAAACACTATAATGAGGATTTTTATAACATCCTAATATAAGAAATCCTAATAAAACTATTAAGCATAATAGCAAATAATATAGTTATGAACTTAAATAAAAGAAGTGAGCCCACATACTAGCCCATATTAATCTTCATGTGTTTGGACTTGCAAAACATTAATCAAATCCCATTTAATTATGTCTTCATTTGGGCCAAACCTAGCATGATCAATTAAACTTCCTTGACTAGCCCAATCTTGCATATAGCCAATTAAGGCTTCTTGTAGCTTTTTGGACCTTGACCTTAAAATTAGGACTTATGGCATGCTTAATGGATCATTAGCTTTATCTTTGGTTTTCTTGTTGTCCTCTCCATTAAGCCCATCTTTAGCTTTATCTCTAGAAATGCCACCACCATCACCATTCTCAAGCTTAGCCATGTCCATATCATTCCCTTCTTCTTTAGGATAATTTGTCCTCGAATCAAGCTCATAACCTACATCAAAAGGACTTAGATCAGCAACATTAAATGTACCACTCACATTATACTCACCTTTCAAATCAATCTTGTAGGCACTATCATTGATCCTCTCAAGGGCTTGAAATGAACCATCACCCTTGGACTTAGCTTAGACTTTAGTTGATTTGGGAACATTTACTTTCAAAAATGAACCCATACCTAATCTCTAGGTGGAACACCATTGGAATTCGTCCTTTATTAACCCTCTTAACCACTTTTACATTTTGCTTCTCAATTCTCTCTTTAACTTGCTTGTGTAGCTTTTTAACCAAATTTGCCTTAGAAGAACCTTCAACACTAACAAGCTTATTAAAAGGTAAAGGAATCAAATCAATAGGAGTTAAAGGATTAATGCCATATACAATTTCAAAGGGTGAAGTGTATGTAGTGCTATGAATAGCCCTATTGTGTGCAAATTCAACAAATGGTAACAAATCCTCCTAAGATTTTAAATTCCTAGAAATTAAAGCACAAAGAAAAACCAAAGTCTTATTTATAGCTTTACTTTATCCATTTATTTGTGGATGGCAAGTAGTAGAAAAGAGCAATTTAGTACCTAACTTACCCTATAGCACAAGCTAAAAGTAACTTATAAATTTAACATCTCTATTACTAACAATGGTCCTAAGTACTCCATGCAAACACACAACTTCCCTAAGAAACAAATCAGCAATATGAATAACATCATCACTTTTATGGCATGGTATAAAGTGAGCCATCTTACTAAACCTATGCACAACAACAACTATACTATCTTTACCTTTCCTGGATCTACGAAAATCAAGCACAAAGTCCATAGACAAATCTATCCAAGGAACATCAGGAATAGTAAAGGTGTATATAATCCATGGGGTTACAATTTAGACTTAGCTTTCAAACAAATAATGCATTGACCACAAATCTTATGCACATCACTTTTCATGCATGGCCAATAAAAATGCTTAATCAGAGTATTATAAGTCTTTTGCACCCCCAAATGACCCATTAAACCGCCCCCATGTGCTTCCTTAACTAGTACAACTCACAAAGAACAATTAGGAATACAAAGGCGATTTTTCTTGAAAAGACTCAAACACATAAAAATCATTAAAAATAGCCCCATTTGCACAAGTTGTAAAGACATTTCTAAAATCATTATCACTCATATACAACTCTTTTATGAACTCAAAGCCCAACAATTTAGAATCAAGAGTTGTAAGTAAAGCGTACCTGCGAGAGAGTGCATCGACAATCACATTTTCATTACCTTTCTTGTACTTGATTACATATGGGAATGTCTTAATAAACTCCATCCACTTGGCATGTCTTTAGTTCAGCTTGTCGTTCCCTTTGAGATGCTTCGAACTCTCATGATCTGTATGTATGACAAATTCCTTGGGCAACAAATAGTATTGCCATGTTTGTAAGGCCCGACCCAAAGCATAGAGTTCTTTGTCATAGGTTTGGTACCAAAGGGTTGCTCCATTTAGCTTTTCACTAAAATAGCATATAGGTCTACCCTCTTGCACCAAAATAGCCCTAATTCTAAAGCCACTAGCATCATACTTAATCTCAAAGGTTTTGTTAAAGTTAGGTAAAACCAACAAAAGAGCATTACACAACTTATCTTTAAGCAAATTAAAAGCATGTTCTTATGCATCACCCCAAGTAAACCCAACATGTTTTTTGACAATTTCATTCAAGGGTGCAACTATACTACTAAAGTCTATAATGAACCTCCTATAGAAACTAGCTTAACCATGAAAGATCCTAACTTGGCTAATGGTTTTAGGTGTCAGCCACTCCCTAATTGCTTCCACCTTCTCCACATCAACCGCTAGACCCTTTGAACTAATAACAAAACTAATGCAATTAACTCTATCCATGCAAAAACCACACTTTTTCAAATTGGCATACAACTTTTCTATCCTAAGAATTTCTAAAACCCTTCGCACATGCATGACATAATCATTAATGGACTTGGAATAAATTAAGATATCATCAAAATACATAACCATAAATTTACCAAGACACTCACACAAGACATGGTTCATCAACCTCATAAAAGTACTAGGTGCATTTATAAGCCCAAACAACATAACTAACCACTCATAAAGACTACATTTGTAAGCCCAAACAACATAACTAACCACTCATAAAGACCATACTTAGTCTTAAAAGTTTTTTTCCACTCATCCTTAGTTTTCATGCGAATTTGATAATAACCAGAATGCAAATCAATCTTAGTAAACAAACATGCACCATCCAACTCATTAAGCATATCATCTAACCTAGGGATAGGATGATGATACTTTACCATTGTTTTATTGATTGCACGAAAGTCCACACACATTCTCCATATGATATCCTTCTTTGGAACCAAAATCATTGGAACTGCACAAGGACTTAAGCTCTCACGCACACACCCTTTTGACATAAGTTCTTCCACTTGCCTTTGAAGCTCCTTTGTCTCCTTGGGATTACTTCTATAGGCTGGTCTATTTTGTACGGTAGCTCCAGGTTTGAAATTTATTTGATGTTTTATTTCTCTTTAAGGAGGTATTCCACTTGGCATTTCCTTAGGAAAGACATCAACAAAGTCCTGCAAAAGATTAGCAAACATACTTGACAAGGAAAGATCAAGTTCAGTAGTGTTCAAGTATGCATCTTTCTAAGTAACAATAAATAACATTTGACTTGAAAGCAATGCATGCCTAATTTCACTTTCCCTAACCAAATTACTACCCTTTGCCTTTGTTTTCTATTTAGGCCGAATCTCATTCTTTGGGTTTTCACTCTCCTTTTTATTATTTTTGACCTCACTCATCTCTTTTTCTAGGTTACATTGGTCATCATACACTTCCTTAGGAGAAAGAGGTGTTAATGTAACTTTTCTCCCATCCTTTATAAATGAGTACCTATTTAGAAAGCCATCATGGATAGCCTTTATATCAAAATTTCATGGCCTACCTAACAAGATATGGCCAACATGCATTAGCACGACATCACATAACACCTCATCTAAATACCTACAAATTGTGAAAGGTACAATAACCTGCCTATTAACTTTAATATCACCATAATAATTTAACCATAACAATCTGTAAGGCCTAGGATATGGAATCAGATTTAAATCCAATTTTTCAACCATTAAACTGTTAGCAACATTAGTATAACTGCCACCATCAATAATAACAAGACAAGTCTTAGCTTGTACATGGCATCTTGTGCAGAAAATGTTGTCTCTTTGCTGCTCCAAGGCATCTTCTTCCTTTAATTGAACACTTAGTGTGCGCTTAGCCACCAAAAGCTTACCTCCTATAGGACCTTTAATGCAATCATCATTGCCATCTTCTAAATGTGGTATCTTATAATCATTGTCACTCTCCTCACTTATTGTTTCAATCTCCCCATGCTCTTTAGCCACCATTATCTGCTTGTTTGGACATTGTAAAGCAATATGGTCATGCCCCAAGCATTTAAAACATTTAACATCTCTATTCTTTTCTTTGTTGATTTTAGGTTTAGATGTGCCTTTGCTGCCCAAAATGCTTTTCTCTTTGTTCTCATTGAAAATAGCCTTGTCATCACCTTTTTTGCCTCCTTTCCATGAATTAGACCAATGAGCACCCATATATTTGAACCTAGTTGCTCCTCTAGGTTTTAGTTGCTTTTCCACCTTAATTGTAAGATGAACTAACTCCTCAAGCTTCATATAATGTTATAACTCTACCCTATAAGCAATCTCCTTATTAAGCCCACTAATGAATTAAGTGATGTTAGCTTCCCTATCCTCATCCAAATTAGCCCTAGTCATGAGCATCTTCATCTTCTTATAATAATCATCAACACTCTTTGTTCCTTGCCTCAACGATTGGAGTCTTTGATGTAACACCCTATGGTAATGTATAGGCACAAAATGCCTCCTTATGATAGTTTTAAGTGCAATCCAACTATCAATAGGTTCTTCTATGTTCCTCGTCCTACAAACCACTAACTGATCCCATAAAACTATAGCATACTCACTAAATTGGGTAACACCAATTTCACCTTTTGCTATTCTAAAAAGTAATGGCAATCAAAGATAAGGTTAACTCGCTTTTCCCACTCCAAATATGCCTCTGGATCAGTTTTGCCCAAAAAGATAGGAATCCTAAGTTTGATGCTACCCATGTTCCTATCAACATCATCATAGTTTCCATAGCCACCAAACTCACCACCAAAGTATCCTCTACCTTTCCCATGATTTTGATACCTCCGAGCTCCTTTACCCATGCCTCTACCAACCCTACCATAGGAGACATTATCATACTCCTTAAAGCCCTCAACAAAGTCATCCTCATTCACCCTAATTTACTGCCCATAATTGCCTTACACATTCACCCCTTCATTCGGCCTATTTCCCATACCTCGGGCAAGTGCATTAATTTGGTCTAAAATGGCTTGTTGATTGGCTACCACTTCAAGTTGCAACCTCTCAATTTGCTCATTCATATTCCTTATGCTTCGTTGCACCCTCTTATTTTCATGCATTTGTGCCACGGGTATGCCGGTAGTTGGAACATTATCACCTCCATTAGAACCACTTGACATGTTATAATAAGAGTTAGTATGCAATAAAAAAAATAAAAAGAATTAAGGACCTCACTATCACTCCCTCACGTGTTTACTCTCAATTAATTAGGATGGTTACTCGTGTTTCACACAATCAAGAATGATCACACAAAGCTAAAAACTCACACCACCCAACTTGTTTTTAAGGATTCTTATTTGAATTAATAACCACACATCAAGTTATTTAACTATACTTGCAAAGCACCAGGAATTATGATAAAAAATCTTAGTTGAGGCAAAACACAAGAATTAAGAAAATCAATAAATAGCCACGCTTTTAATAAAATTAAGAAGAAAAACACAAGAAAACTTCAAAAGGATGCAAATGACATATAAAGAAATAATCTAGATGTAAGAAACACGAAAATTAGATGAAGAAACAAGAAAGATATAATTCATCTTGAAAAAGACATGTAAGGATTAGATTAGGAAGCAATATCACAAAGAAAGTTTTTTAAGAAGGAAGGTTACCTCTGTATGCCTTAAATGTGTCAATTCTACCCAAACTTAAAAGACAAGTAAAAAAGAGAATATTTGAAGGAGAAAGATGAATTTAAGATTGAAATCATTCAAATAAGATGGTATATGTAGGGTTTAGGTCAATGGGATTCAATGTCCCTTTGAATCTTCCTAAACAACCACCCAATCCTTATTTGTGTAGGATTGCACAAATCTTCTCAATTTCCTTTTGTGTTTAGGAAACTTTCAAGGATAGCTGTAATAGGAATCTTTTAACAACCCTAATATCTATATAAACATGTCAAGAATAAGGATTAACATGCCAAACATGTTTTTAAGCCAATCAAGACATAAATAAACCAATCAGACCTATTCCTTGATCCTTTTGTTTTATACTTTATATCTAATTTCATTTTTTCTTTCTTCTTTTCTTCTTTTCTTTTTTTGCTTGCATTTTTTTGAATCAAAATAAAAAAACTACAAGAATAAAAAACTAATGCCTAACATAAAGAAAACAAGAAAATAACTTAAAGAAAAGGATAAATAACCAAATTTAAGAGCCAAAGCTCTGATACCAAATGTTAAGAACCTCCATGGATTAGAACCACGAACCCTAATGATTATGAACCCATGAATTAATACCTTGGAAACTCAAGAACAAATTGAGTTTTAAAACCCAAGAATCACTTAAATCAGATTGTAAGGTTTGGTTGATCAAGATTAGGAGCAAAAGAAAACTAAGTTCTTTAAACCCTAACCCTTAACACGCCATAAGGATATATCAAATCCTTGATAAATGGTTTATGCATTTAATAAGAATTCAAGAATTCAAGCAAATATGCAAAAAGACTAATTTTCATTCATTTTCCAATCTCCCTAAAACACACCATAAGGAGGGTTTTTATAACATCCTAACATATGAAACCCTAATAAAACTATTAAGCATAATAGCAAATAACATAGTTTTGAACATAAATAAGAGATTTGAGCCCACATACTAGTCCACATTAGTCTTCAAGTATTTGGACTTGCAAACCATTAATCAAACCCCATTCAATTATGTCTTTACTTAGGCCAAACCTAGCATGATCAATTAAACTTCCTTGACTAGCCCAATCTTGCATATAGACAATTAAGGCTTCTTATAGCTTCTTGGACCTTGACCTTATAATTAGGCCTTGTGGCATGCTTAATGGATCTTTAGCTTTATCTTTGGTTTTCTTGTTATCCTCTCCATTAAGCTCATCCTTAGCTTTATCTTTAAAAACACCACCACCATTACCATTTTCAAGCTTGGCCATGTCCATATCAGTTTCCATACTATCATGTTTTATACCATCTTTATACATTGTTTCCATGTTTTATTATATCCATGCATATGTACAATGATTATATATTTTAATTTACAATGTCCATACATCTTGCCATGATTTTTATGTCCATATTGTTATGCTCATGCATTTTTCCATGCTTATACAATTTATATATTATTGTTGTGTTCTTGTGTGTATATATTGTGTTTACGTTTACATGTAGTGGTTGATTTAAAATTGTATATATTTCTTGGAATCGCTATGTTAAACTAGTAATGTCAGCCCTAATTAGTATTCAGGAAGTATGGGGATGCCTCAAATATAAAGAGTTTATTCCTGTTGACATTAACATCTAAATCCAATGCTTTATCCTATGAGCAGATTTGGTTCCAAATAAGGGATCCGAGTTTGCCTAGTCCCTAACCAAATAATTTCTCGGGTGATACCGAGTGGTGACTCCCTATTTCTCCTAGTTGCATTAAAGGGTTCTAAGTGTATTTATGACATCTATAATAAAAAAAATGCTTTGTGATCCCAATAGTGTTGAGTTAATACATTGACATCAGTAGTGGCGACTCCATTAGGGATAAATATTTTAATCCTGACGTTAATGTATTGCTTCTAATTATGCAATTGTTTTTTACTAACTTACATCATGAAACTTTTCACACATGCATGTTATTGCCACTTCATGTTCTATAATTACTAATATAAGACCTCCAAGGTTATTTTCAAAATTTTTTGTGCCACTTTGCAAAGTGTTTGAAAAGTTGTGTAAAAGTAGAGTTCTTAAGCCTTCAAAACTAAGACCATTACCAAGTATCACCAATATCCAGGCCATAAAATGGACTTATACTATAGACTTAAGCATGCTATTGAAGATTTTATTGATGAGGGAAAAATCCCAAATCCAAAACAACTTAAGTATACTAATGAAGAGAATATGGTAATGATGATTATTAATGAGTAAGTGAATGAAGAATTTCTAATGAAGCGGTTTGACAAGGTAAGCAGTTGAAAGAGAGTTAAAAAGGAAAAAAATTATCAGATTTTGGATCAATTGAGTCCGGAATTTGATTATATTGTAATATACATTCCATAATTGATTCAAGTTCCTTTTGAAGAAGTTATGTTTTAAGAACAGAAGAATGAACATATGAAAGTATAGAATACTTTGGGCCAATCATATGAAAAGCATGATTTTATAGTGAAGTATTCTAAGCCAACTTTAGCAAATGTTCTAATTGAATCAATTATTTCAATAGGATGGGGTGAATGATTTGGTGATTCTAATGAGCTTTATTATTTTGCCTATTAAGATTTTTGGAAAATATTAGAATGTTAAGAACCTAATATGGTTGATGACAAGTGATGATGAGATTGAAAATATTATGATAAGAAGTGGGAAGTATTATCTTGATTCTCTAATTCCACAAAAAGGACCATTTGTATAGAACAAAAAAAAAATACTTGAAGACAAAGATGAAGATACTATTTTAAAGTGATATATATGAGGGGTTTTAAGAAAATAAAAGGATGAAAATTTTTCAATAATATGGCTATTGATATATGGAATGTTTAAAAGTTACTTAAAGTATAAATTGCGATGCCAAACACTATTATTGTTATGGACATTAAGCTTGCACCACTTACTTCTATTATCTTAGAGGACTTTATTTTGAATAATAAAAATTTTAATCTAATTGAAAGAAGATGTTTCTATTGCTGACTACATGATCTATAATGATGTTTTCTTTTCTAAGTTTAATGCAATAACCTCTTATTTCACTTATGTTTATTTTAATGGTAATGTGCAAACACATTTAAATTCTATTAATACTGAACCATTTAATATAAGTGATGATGAATTACATAAAGAACTTCAATTAAAAATAGGCCTTTTTAAATTTTCTTGAGTTTTATTTTTAGCCTAATTTTATCCTTCCATCTTTTATGTTGTTACTTTATCATCATAAATGCATATTTATAGATTGTGTCCATCCTTGTATATGCCATTATGTCATTATTCAAAAATGTGTTCTTTGCATTTATTTATTTATTCTAATTTATTTTCCTTTTTAATCATCATAAGACCTACGCTTTTGGCATAAGTTCAACCATGGATGGAAATGCTATCAAATGCTTTAAGAAGCTAATGGAAGAAAACATAAAGGGATACTTCAAAAAGAACATGGAGATTATTGTCCAAGAAGTGCTCAACAAAGTTACTATAGGGATTGCTACTCCATAAAAAACTAACAGTCAAAGGATCCTACCTCATTAAAATCTTCTCCTGATTTCATGTCAATCTCTTGAAAATGCTCCTATTAAGACCAATAAGGTGAAGACTATTAAGAATTAATAAGTGAATGTCTCATTTATTGATAATAAGAAGGGAGAAAGACAATATATTACCTAACTTAACCCTAACCATTATATAAGATCTTTAAGAAACTCCAAGTAAATAGATTGGTAAAGCCTAAAGAACATAATTCTTTACCTCAAAACTGCCCCTACACCATGATTACAATGCTTATTGCAATTAACTTGAATCAACTGGCCATACCATTTAGCTATAAGTTACGTAAGGACATTCAAGATTTGTAGTAGATAGAACATCATGAAATTTAAAGAATCCAGTATGAGTAGTGTGCTACTTAGATGCTTTTTGCATGTAGAATATGTTTAGTAAGGGTTATGAATAGATTTTTAATTTATGAACTTAGTTTGATCTTATTTTCTCTTCATCTATGTGAATAGGTCAAAATTACAATAACTTGTAATTTTCTTTCTAAATTCTATTTTTTTTCTTGACTTATTTAAACTTCTTTTGATGATTTTTTCTAACATTTCATCTGTTTAGTTGTTCTTTCTATAATATTTCTTATTGATTTTTGCACACTTAGCAAGGAATTATAATCACGTACATGGTATCACACTTGATTAAGTAAGATAAAATGAAAAAAATAATAATAAAAAAATAAAAATAGAGGCAAAGGACTCCCTTTCTTGCCAAAATCTTCCCAATAATGTTTTCTCTCTTTGAGCATGTGATTTGAAATTCTACTCATTAATAATTATTCTTTTTAAGCTTCTAATTTTCTAAGTAATTGCCTACTAATGAGTTTTTATGTTTTTAATAGTTTTTGCAAATATTATGTTTAGTTACAGATTTTGATTTTGAAAAATATAGGAAGTTTTTCTCATTTTGTTACAAAGCATCATTTTGCAAAAAAAAAAAAAAAAAGAAAAAGATATCCATATATCCCTTTTGGTAATTGAAATATTTAGTTAGTTTTGTTGGTACATTTACGAGTGGAGAAATTGTCATTTTGTATTTGCTAGGGTAAGAGTGCACTAGACCCTTGCATTTTAATTGTGTTTGCTTACTTAGAGGGGGCTTTTACACATTTGGGTAGATTTCCTAATGTTTCACAAGTCCTAGAATATAACATCTACTCTTTTGAGGCAAAATCATAGTTGTATGCATGATTAGGAAAATGATTTAGATATTTGTTTGTTTAACCATTTTTAAAATTCCTATTTTCCTACCATGTACATACATAGTTTCTTTTAAAATGTTTAGGTAAAGGTTGGGTGCCCAGAACAAGGTTTTCCATTGTATATATATCATTTTAACTAATAGAAATAAGGAAGGTCAACAATATAATTATAAGAATATCATAACGAATAATTACATAATAAAATCCTGTATAATTAGTTGGTATATTGATTCTCTATCATGCCCCCTTAAGCGAATGAGGAAGTCTCCATAAGAGCTTATGACGAAAATCATGAAAACTAGAAGATGAAAGTCCTTTAGTAAATATATCAATAAGCTAAGATTGAGAGTGAACAAACATGATGCGAAGAAAATTGGGACAAATAAGATCACGCACAAAATGATAGGATGTTTTAATGTGTATTGTGTGAGTATGGAAAATTGAATTTGTTGCAAGTTGAGTAGTGCCCAGATTATCATAATATAACATACAAGGTGAAATATAAGGCAAACCAATTTTTTTCAATAAGTAAGAAATCCATAAGATATCACCAAATGCAGTAGAAAGTGCCATATATTCTTCTTCCTTGCTAGATTGGGAAATAGATACTTATTTCTTTGCACTCCAAGAGATAGGATTATAACTAAGAAAAATGTAGTAACCCATATTAGAGCATTGAGTGTCATAACACCTTGCCTAATTAGCATCAACATAGCAAAATAAGTTAAGAGAGGGAGTTGTAAAAAATCAAATACCATATCCTATAATTCCTTTGAGATATCTCAAAATATGTTTGACTGCCTAAAAATGAATGTCTTATGGAGAGTGCATAAATTGACATACTTATTGAACAACATAGGCAATATCAGGGTGAGTTAAAGCAAGGTATTGAAGAGCTCTAACTACATTATGATATTGAGAGGCATCTAAAAGTAAAATGACATCATGTAGAGATAATTTCTTTTTGAAAGTAACGTGTAGAAATAGGCTTACAATTCTCCATATGCAATTGAGAGAGCAAAGAAAGAATGTACTTTGTTTAGGTTAAAAGAAGATTTTGAGAAGTACAATGTGCTTCAATCCTAAGGAAATATTAAAGATCACTAAGGTCTTTCATTAAGAACTTAGGAGAAAGGGAGGTTTATAATATAAAGAAATGAACCAGTTAAGATGATATGATCAACATATAATAAAATAACCACCATATTTGAAGCAATGTGCCATATGAACATTGAAAGATCAACTTGACTATGTGTAAAACCAAGTGTAAGCAAAGTAGAGCTAAAACTTTTAAACCAAGCCTGTGGTGTTTAGCGTAACCCATATATTGAATGGTGCAACCTACAAACATGATTTGGATTATTAGAATTAATAAAGCTAGGAGGCTGAGCCATAAATAATTCTTCATTTAACATCCCTTATAAAAAGGCATTTTTGAAATTTAGTTATTGAATATCCTAACCACAATTTATAGTAATGGACATGATAACATGAATCGTAGTTGCTTTAACAATATGGCTAATAGTGTAGTCAAAGTCAATGCCCTCAAGTTGTGTATATCCCTTTGTAACTAATTGAGCCTTTTAATGCATAATTAATGCTTATGCTCTTTCCTCAATTTTGTAAACCTATCGACAACCAACCACATTCATAAATGGTTTCCATGGCACTAATATCCATGTGTTATTTTTTAAGAGATCTTTATACTTATTATGCTTAGAGCCATCCATTAGGGATCTTTACAAGCATCCTTAAAAGATTCAGATTCTTAAGGAGTAGAGGAAGATTGTAAAGCATAACATGCTGGTAATGGATAAGTATTGGAGTATAAAGAAAATGGCATCTTAGGATGAATAGTACCATCACAAGTTTGAGTGACCATAAGATGAGTGGAACTTATAATGGAAGAAGCTAGTGGTTAAGCTGATTATGAGTCAGACGACACCAACTCAGTAATCGATACATCAGTCTTGGGAACATAAAAGGAGGGACTATTGTCATTAAGTAATGTGACACCTAGGCCATCGATAGGAGTAGGTATTGATGTAGTGATTGCCTTATTAAGAAAGAGAGTATGGATAGGCAAAAAGATAAATAAGTTAGACATCGTGATGGAGTCATGAGGATTACTTAAAAGTCCAGCAGTAGTAGAACCAATATTATCTACAAAAGGAAAATAATTTTTATCAAATACCACATGCCTAGATATAAAAACTCAACTATAAGAAGGGTCCAAGCACCAATATCCCTTATGCATAGAATTATACCGAAGAAAAACACATGAATAAACTTAAAAGCAAGTTTGTCTCTTTGATAAGGACCCAAATAAGGATAACATGCACATCCAAAAACATGTGAGTGTTTATAATCTAGCACTAAACTAAAAAGAACTTCATATGAGGAAGAATTGCCTAAAACAAATGTAAGAAGTTGATTTAGTAGATAAATAGCTATAGAGAATTCTTTGAGCCAAAGAGAATATGGTAATGATGCTTGAAATAATATAGTAATACCTATCTCTTTAATGTGCTTATGCTTTCATTTGGCTAACCCATTCTACTTAGGGGTATCATGATAAAAAAATCCATAATGAAATTCCATCAGTTTCAAGGAAGGATTTAAATGGGCTTGCAATAAGTTCCTTGCCACCATCACATTGGAAACATTTAATTTTTGATTTAAATTGATTCTTAACCATTAATTTGAATTGTTGAAAATAAGCAATACTTTTCAATCAAACTTTCATAGGATAAATCCATGCTAATCCACTAAAATCATCAAAAAAATAATATATAATAATGAAAAACACTCACAAATGTGGTGGGTGATGGCCCCCAAATGTCATAATATATTAAAGCAAGTACTTGAGTAATTATTCTACTAGACAATCCAAAAGGCAAACATTTTCTTTTACTAACATAACAAGCTTCAAATATCAAATTATAAAAAGAACTATCTTTTGGAATAATATACTAATATGATTTTAACATTGATGTGATCTTATTGGCTGGATGGCCAAGACATTTTTCCTAAGTTATTCTAGAAACTAGAGTTCCATTACCACCATATGAAGCATGCTCCCTATCTTGCACCCTACCTTTAAATCTTTCAACATTTTTGGCAAGGATTTTTTCATATACAAGTTCCCTTAAATTGGTCCATCCAAGAGTATCTTCCCTATGCAAAGATCCTTAATGACAAAACCTCATGGAAAGAAAAAGAAGCCATAATTATTTTCTTTAGTCAATTGAGCAATAGATAATAAATTATCCTCTAATAAAGGAATAATTAAGATGTTATGCAGTGCCATTTTAGTCTAACCAAGACAAAGAGAAGAATCAACAACATGAGTTATGTAAAGAGAATTACCATCACCAATAACAACACCATTTGTGCTAGAAAAGGAGGTAGATTATTGCACGAGTGCAGCATTGGAGGTCATGTAACTTATGGTCCAATATCAATGAGCCAATATGGTTTAACAATATCGATTGTAGAGAGATTAATTAGTGTGATATGAGGTGGACCATTCAAAACATATAAGCCAATAAAAGAATTTATCCAAGGTTGTATTATCAATACAAGAATATCATTGTGGATAGGAAATTGCTAGATGCCTCATATCATGATAAATTTGACAACCAATATTAGAAGAAAATGAGTTAAATGAATTGATATGACCATATGAAGATATGGGACCATTACGTGCATGAGAATGACAATAATGTATTCCAAAGCCATAACATCATGGTTTATTATATGTACTATATCTACCAAAGTTATTAATGTTGGGTTTCGTGATACAAATGCAGTGGAAAAATTAAAATTTTATCACGTTCCCAAACTTGGATCCATGTAATTCGACTACTTGATTAAATCTAGGGTTTCAAAAATCTCACCAAAACGTAGAAGAGGCAAGATTTTCTAGAAGGATGAGAGGAGGTTCACACTAGTGACACCTTACCTCGAGCTTTTTTTTTGGCTTAGTTTTTCAGATCAAGACATCTCCAAAAGGATGCGTCCTCTATAGGTATCCACACGAATAACCCTTCACAAAATGAATTGGAGTATGTGTGCTAGCAACCTCCTTGATTGTCTCATAAATCAAGAACAAAAGGAAAAACACTATCTTTGTTTTCTAATAAGAAAGAAAATGAATTTGGAGGTAGGAAAAACAAGTGTGTGAAACCCTAGAGAATATAACATATTTATAGACTCCAAATTAGGGTTTCACCTACCAATGACCTTTTAGTACTTCTCCATTCATTATATTCTGATTTTGTTTAAAAAGAAATAAAAAATAATATCTTACTTATTTATTTAAAATAACATTTATCTTAAATAAATAAACAAATAAATAAAACACTTTAATTATTTATTTCCATAGAGTTTATTTTGGGTTTATTAAACCCATATTCGTTTTGGGCTTGTTCTAAGTGTGTGACCCTGTAGGTTCACATAACATTGGTAATGGGCTTAAATCTCTATTTAGGCCTACAAGTCATAAGTGGCCTCTAGCAAGACATTATGACTACCCAAGTCATGTGAAGTCAATAATCCGACATAACCTAATTACAATGAATTTTATCGTCCCTTTATCACATGATATCTTAATTGAACATAAGGCATAGAATGTCATCCTTATATAGTTCAATATTATGACTTGATTCCAAGTAGACTGAAAATGATAACTCTTTATCAATTCATTTCAGCATGGCCATGCAATTTTCTTCAGTCTATCTCATCAAGGGGCCCATAGATATCTTTCTCATATTAATGAGGAATAAATTCCTTTTGAATCACTCACATTCCTCAAATAACTAATTTTATATCCAATAACATTCCAATTTAATCGTTCGGTTAAAGATAATGTTAGAATGTGTCAAAACATAAAATAGCTATGTAGAAATCCATGATGATTTCAAAGTCAAAGGACTGAAATAAAATTATTATGATGAGAAATACTTATGATAATAATCTATGTAGTATTCTTATAGTGGGTCAATCCAGTACATGATCTCTCATCATGTACCTATGAGTTGACTTAATATCTCATATTCATGATTAGTAAAACATAACCATCAGTCAACATCATACTAGCCTTAATACTTTAATATTTATATAATGAATAAATGGCTAGGGATAATTAGAATAGAACTCTTATTTTAATTTAAGGGTTTTACTATCAAGTCACATACTTGATGGCCTTAGTAAGAATTAACCATTCATATAATTATCATAAAATCAAATGATAATGAAATACCTCTTTATTAGTAAAATAAGAAAGTCAATGCATAATCAAATGATTAACCTAGTACATATCACTAACAATCTCCCACTTGCACTAGGCCCAATCAACATCGTATCGAATACCCATAGACCTAGTATGACTCTCATGTTTAGGCTGTGGAAGAGGCTTAGTCAATGGATCAGCAACATTATCATTTGTAGGTACTCTTCATATCTTGACGTCTCCTCTCTCAATGATTTCTCGAGTAGGATGATAGCGCCTGAGTATGTGTTTGGATCTCTGATGTGATCTGGGCTCCTTTGCTTAGGCTATAGCTCCATTATTGTCACAATACAAGTTCACTGGATCTGATATACTAGGAATAACACCTAGTCTAGTTACGAATTTCTTGATCCAAACAGCCTCCTTAGTTGTCTCTGAGGCAGCTATGTACTCAACTTTTGTTGTAGAATCAGTAACAATGTCTTGCTTGGAACTCCTCCAGCTCACTGCACCTCCATTCAAACAAAACACATATCCTGACTGTGCTTGAAAATCATCCTTATCAGTTTGGAAGCTGGCATCTGTGTAACCATTTACAACTATCTCATCTTCCTAACCACCATACAGTAAAAATGCATCCTAAGTTCTTCTCAAGTACTTAAGGATATTTTTAACTGCTGTCCAATGACTTTCACCTGGGTCTGACTGGTATCTGCTTGTTGTGCTTAAGGCATATGAAACATCAGGTCAAGTACATAACATTGCATACATGATAGATCCAATAGTAGAAGCATATGGAATTTTACTCATGCGGTCTCGCTCATCTTGTGTCATAGGACATCGAGTCTTGCTGAGACTAATGCCATATGACATTGGCAAGAATCCTCTCTTGGAATCTTGCATATTAAACCTGTTCAATACCTTATCAATATAACTGCTTTGACTTAGGCCAATAAGCCTTTTAGATCTATCTCTATAGATCTTGATGCCTAATATATAAGCAGCTTCACCTAAGTCTTTCATTGAGAAACAATTCCCTAACCATGATTTAATATTTTGTAAAATAGGGATATCATTTCCAATGAGTAGTATGTCATCCACATACAACACTAAAAACACAATAGCACTGCCACTAACTTTCTTGTATACACAAGGTTCATCTTCATTTTTAATAAAGCCAAATTCTTTGACTGCTTCATTAAAATGAAGATTCCAACTCTGAGATGCTTGCTTCAATCCATAAATGGACCTTTGAAGCTTGCATTCCTTTCCAGAATTCTCAGGACTAATAAAACCCTCTCGCTGTGTCATGTACACATCCTCAAGTAAGTTTCCATTGAGAAATGCTATTTTGACATCCATTTGCCATATTTCATAATCATAGTATGCAACTATAGCAAGGAGAATTCGAATAGATTTTAGCATAGCCACTGGTGAAAAGGTTTCATCATAGTCTATACCATGTGTTTGTTTGAAACCTTTTGCAACCAGTCTTGCTTTAAAGGTATGCACATTGCCATCCATGTCAGTTTTCTTTTTGAAAACCCATTTGCACCCAATATTTTTTAAACCATCATTTGGGTCAATCAAGGTCCATACTTGATTATCATACATGGATTGCATTTCAAATCTCATGGCTTCAAGCCATTTCTCAGAGTCAGGACTATTTATGGCCTCCTGATAGGATGTGTGTTCATTTTGATCCATAATTAACACATCATTATCATCGGTTATGAGAACTCCATATCTTATGGGGATTTAACGTGTCCTACCAGACTGCCTTGGGCCATCTGGTACTTTTGCAGGCTCAACAACTTCTTGTTGATTCAGCTGTGGTTCCATATTAGGTACAATGCTATTTTGTGGGCCTTGAATTTCTTCAAGTTGCACTGTGCTCCCACTGGTTCGTTTGGAAATAAACTCTCTTTCCAAAAATACACCATTTCGAGACACAAACACTTTATTCTCAGACGCATTGTAGAAGTAATATCCTTTAGTTTCTTTAGGATATCCCATAAAAAGGCATTTATCAGATTTAGGTGCTAGTTTATCTGAGATTTGACGTTTAAAAAAAGCATCACATTCCCAAATCTTTAGAAAAGACAAATTGGGAGTTTTTCCAGTCCATATCTCATATGGTGTCTTTTCAACTGCCTTTGATGGAACTCTATTCAAAATGAATGCAGCAGTTTCTAAAGCATATCCCCAAAAAGAGATTGGAAGATCAAATTGACTCATCATAGATCGAACCATATCCAATAGAGTCCAATTTCTACGTTCAAACACACCATTCCATTGTGGTGTACCTGGAGGAGTCAATTGTGAAATAATCCCACAATCTTTAAGATGATCTATAAATTCTTGGTTTAAATATTCACCACCTTGATCAGATCTTAGTGTTTTAATATTTTTACCAAGTTGATTTTGTACTTCATTCTTGAAAATTTTGAACTTTTCAAAAGATTTAGATTTATGTTTCAGTAGATAAAGATAACCATATCTACTAAAATCATCCGTGAAAGTTATGAAGTACTGAAAACCTCCTCTAGCAGTTGAGTTTAATGGTCCACATACATCAGAATGTATTAGGCCCATTAAGTCATTAGCCCTCTCACTTTGTCTAGTAAAAGGTGTTTTAGTCATTTTTCCAAGTAAACAAGATTCATATGTATCAAATGATTCATAATCAAATGAATTTAAAAGCCCATTTTGGTCTAGCTTTCAAATGCATTTCTCATTTATATGGCCTAAACGACAATGCCAGAGATAGGTCGAGTTTAAATCATTAGATTTAGACTTCTTTGTATCAACGTTATAGATTGGAATTTCATTAGTTTCTTCGGCATCTAAAACATAAAGTCCACTAGTGCATGGAGCATATCCATAGAAATGTTATCCTGATAAATACTGCATTTATTATTCTTAATAATAAATTCAAATCCTTTCTTGTCCAAAAAAGAAACATAAATAATATTCCTACGTATAGTAGGTACATAATAATAGCTTTCTAAAGATAAAACAAGTCCACTAGGCAAGGGTAACTCATAAGTTCCTACAGCTAAAGCAGCAACTCTTGCTCCATTGCCAACTCGTAGGTACACTTCGCCTTTTGCCAATAATCTACTCCTTTTTAGACCTTGCACATTTGTATAAATGTGAGATCTCAATCTAGTATCTAATACCCAAGAATCAGAATCAGAAGTAGATAAATTTAATTCTATAACATGAATACCTGAAGAGGTAGTCTCACCACCCTTTTTCTTCTTCAGATCATCCAAATAGAGCTTAGAATTTCTTTTCCAATGGCCTGACTCATTATAGAAAAAACAAATTCCTTCCTTTGCTTTGGGTTTAGCTTTGGATTTGGGCTTAGGCTTTGGCTTGGGCTTCTGAAAGCCTTTAAAGACCTTGTCCTTGCCCTTTCCAACCCTTTTCATCCCCTTTCCCTTATTGACTATGAGAACATCCTTGGTGTTACTCTTGATGTTCTTTTCAGCAGTTTTCAGCATCCCATGCAACTATAAAACAGTCTTCTCCATACTATGCATATGGAAATTCATAATGAAGCTATCATAAGCTTCAGGAAAAGATTGGAGAATAATATCCATAGCCAGTTCTTGTTCAATCTTGAGACCAAGCTTGTCCAAGTGATCAAGATGACCCTTCATCTTTATAACATGAGGACTGACAGAGCCGCCAGTAGTCAGCCTGCAGGAAAGCAATGCCTTGATGGTATTGAACCTTTCAATTCTGGCTTTCTCTTGGAACATTTCCTTAAGATGGCCTATCATAGTATAAGCCTCCATTTCCATCAGTTGCTTTTGTAGCTCAGATTCCGTACATCCAAGCATGACACAAGTGACATCAGTAGAATCATTGACATACTTGGTATAAGCATCCCTTTGTGCTCTAGGAGCATTGGCAGTTGGTTCCTCAAGGATGGGTTGATCAAGGATGTATTCCTTTCTCTCATGCCTAAGAACAATTCTTAGGATTCTGTACTAGTCAAGAAAGTTAGTCCCATTGAGCTTATCCTTCTCAAGGATAGATCACAGTGACATGGTAGGTGTAGTGTTTGAAGTCATTATCTACAACAAATATTTGCAAAGTCCATTCAGTATTTTATTAAATATGTATGAGGCATAATAAAAACTCCCACTAAATTTACTCAAATCAATAACCCTCTAAGTTAATTTTACAAATTTTAGTGGGCCAAGATCCATATTTCACCATACTTTAAGTGAGCTTTAGCTCATTGCCTAAAATATGGTTATTTAGGTAGACAACTCTTATCAATTACATCTCATGTAACTCTTGGATGGTATGGGATTTGACATCACATGTCATGGCTAAAAATCCCATCTAATGCCCTAGGTCCAAAACCATTTTGATAACCTAGTTAAGTCAAACCATATCAAACGTTTGGATAGCACCATTATCCAACTTGCCTTCCCCATATAAATTTATACACGCTACTTTAGCAGGCTCATATATAATAATCTAAGGCTTGACGAGTGTTGAACTTATGGAAGGCATTATAATGACTTAATATTAAATGAGGGTTCATCTTTATTTAATCGTATTCAGTTATTATTATGCTGTATTACATGGCATCATATGACATCACATACATAACAATAAATAAATAAATATGACATAGCATGGCCCAAATCTAAGTTGATCTTCATAAGCCAATTTGAAGATCAATGGTCAAACCTAAGTAATATTACAATTACAAATTGAGCCTCCAACTTGGATCTCCATCTTCTACCATGGATCTCCTTATTTGGTTCCCACCTTGGATCTCCATCCTGGGCCTCCAACTTGAATTGCACCATGGGTCTTGATTTACAAAAATTGTTGTAATTTATTCTACACTATTCTAATAAAATAAATACAACAAAAAAAAATGACTCGCAGGTCGTATTTAAAATTACAACCCATAAAAATAAAATCCAATCACATTGGTCTAAGGGCCATGCTATGCACCATGCATAAAACAACAAACATGTATAACATAATAATCTATTTAGTTATTAAATCCAATTATTATGTTAAAAATAAAATAATGTGACAATTCTTTCGGGGTCAAGGGGCAGCGCCCCTAGTGGGGTTCTAAGGGGCAGCGCCCTTGGCGGGGTCCGGGGGCAGCGCCCCTGGTGCGGTCCCGCTGACTGTCAGTGGGTCCGACGGTAAACAGTTTACCTTAGCTCTTCGGTGAATTGCCTTTCAAATTTCTGAACATTAATGAATTTTCATAATCAAATTACTATAAAATCAATTTGTTTAAAATAGACAAAAAACGCTCAATTAAAATATCCACCTTAAAACCCTAATTTGCGTCAAGGAAGCAACTAACCAATTTTCGTAATCATATTACTCAATCAGCTGCTGCCTAAAAACATCACTTTCTGTAAACATTTTACAGTCTAAAAAATCCATTCAAAATAGATCAAAATAATTTTTTTTAAACATACGTATCCATTAAGAAAACCCTAATTTATATAATTAAGATTATAGCTTGAACGAATCTTTATAAAATAGATCCATTATGTATAATTTGTTTAACATTTAAATAGATTGCCCTTAACACATAATCTGCATAATCACAAAAATTCTATTTCAGATTTAATCAAAAATGATTTTCCTGATCAAAATAGAAAACAATTTTCCTAATTAAAATAGGAAACATATATGCTGTTTTAATTAATCATATTAATCAAAACAGAATACATAACAGATTTAAATCCTTAAGTGATTAGGTTTTCGAAAACAGAATTTCTATTTCATTAAATCACATTAATAAAACATTATATTTAATTCGTTTTTATAAAAACATCATACAGAATTCATTTTCATGAAACAATATTCTGAATTCATAAAATCAAAAACTGCTTTTAGTTTAATTACAATAAACCATTACAAACATTAATCAAATTAATGTTTAATTCCATTTTCAAATAGATTACTAAGAATTGTCATAAAACAAATCAAAACCCCTTTTGATAATTTTGAAAACCGTTTTCAAAATGAATCATAAACCCTAACATATATCACATATTCACAGAATCAATTAATTGAATTACAAGTGGCTCTAATACCACTGTTGGGTTTCGTCATACAAACGCAACGAAAAAATTAAAATTTTATCACGTTCCCAAACCTGGATCCATGTAATTTGACTACTTGATTAAATCTAGGGTTTCAAAAATCTCACCAAAACACAGAAGAGGCAAGATTTTCTAGAAGGATGAGAGGAGCTTCACACAGGTGACACCTTACATCGAGCTTTTTTTTTTTACTTGGTTGTTCGGATCAAGATGTCTCCAAAAGGATGCGTCCTCTATAGGTATCCACACGAACAACCCTTCACAAAATGAATTGGAGTGTGTGTGCTAGCAACCTCCTTGATTGTCTCATAAATCAAGAACAAAAGGAAAAACACTGTTTTTGTTTTCTAATAAGAAAGAAAACGAATTTAGAGGCAGGAAAAACAAATGTGTGAAACCCTAGAGAATATAACATATTTATAGACTCCAAATTAAGGTTTCACCTACCAATGACCTTTTGATAATTTTCCATTCATTATATTCTGATTTTGTTTAAAAACAAATCAAAAATAATATCTTATTTATTTATTTAAAATAACATTTATCTTAAATAAATAAACAAATAAATAAATAAAAAACTTTAATTATTTATTTCCACAGAGTTTATTTTGGGCTTATTAAACCCATATTCCTTTTAGGCTTATTCTAATTGTGTGACCCTGTAGGTTCACATAACATTAGTAATGGGCTTAAATCTCTATTTAGGCCTACAAGTCATAAGTGGCCTCTAGCAAGACATTATGACTACCCAAGTCATGTGAAGTCAATAATCTGACATAACCTAATTACAATGAATTTTATCGTCCCTTTATCACATGATTTCTTAATTGAACATAAGGCATAGAATGTCATCCTTATATAGTTCAATATTATGACTTGATTCTAAGTATAATGAAAATGATAACTCTTTATCAATTCATTTTAGCATGGCCATGCAATTTTCTTCAGTCTATCTCATCAAGGGGCCCATAGATATCTTTCTCATATTAATGAAGGATAAATTCCTTTTGAATTACTCACATTCCTCACATAACTAATTTTATATCCAACAACATTCCAATTTAATCGTCCGGTTAAAGATAATGTTAGAATGTGTCAAAACATAAAATAGCTATATAGAAATCCATGATGATTTCAAGGTCAAAGGACCAAAATAAAATTACTGTGATGAGAAATACTTATGACAATAATCTATGTAATATTCTCATAGTGGGTCAATCCAGTACATGATCTCTCATCATGTACCTATAAGTTGACTTAATATCTCATATTCATGATTAGTAAAACATAACCATCAATAAACATCATACTAGCCTTAATACTTTAATATTTATATAATGAATAAATGGCTAGGGATAATTAGAATAGAACTCTTATTTTAATCTAAGGGTTTTACTATCAAGTCGCATACTTGATGGCCTTAGTAAGAATTAACCATTCATATAATTATCAATCAAATGATAATGAAATACCTCTTTATTAGTAAAATAAGAAAGTCAATGCATAATCAAATGATTGACCTAGTGCATATAACTAACAATTAATACCACCACGATTAGCATGTGTATCTTACCTTTGATTACCTATGTCTTGATATTGTCCATTATAGTTGTTTGGACCACGTGATTAATAAGAAACCATAGTAGTTTATGGAGACTGTATTATAAGTGATGGAACAAAAGATTGGACACATTTGATATGTTTTTCATGGAGTAAAAGTCTTACTTTCAACTCATCAAAACTTATATGATTTTCTTTATTTTCAAGAACACAAACAATTGGTTAATATTCAATAGTATTTGGCAACCATTAAAAGTAGGAGTAACAAGTTCAAATTATGAAACTAGATGATTAATAGCTACTAAAGTATCTGTAAGAGATTTTATCTTAGCAAGATATTCTTCAGTGGACATGCTTCCCTTGGTTATGCTCTCTAATTCATTTTAGAGAAAATCTAACTTGGCCTGACATTCTTTATGATAGATTGTTTCCAAACTTTGCCAAACAGATTTTGAAGAAGAAAGGCCCATGACATGTGCTTGAGCACTAGGTGATATTTTAGCCTTTAAACATGATCAAACAAATTGGTCCTTTTTAACCCAAGCTATATACTATGGATTATAAGAAAATTTTTCATCATTAATAATCTCCTTTGATGGAGAAGGTACAAAACCATCAACATAGCCCATCAAGTCATTATAAAGAAGAAATAGAGTGATTTGATCATGCCACAAAAGATAGTTATCTAAATATAATTTTATAGAATTAAGGTTTTAGATGTTTAGAAATGTGAAGGATGAAGAAGAAGAAAAAACAAAAAAAATCTATGATAAGAAGGAGGTTGAGAATTTGTATTGGTTGAGAAGAAGAGAGACAAAATTATGGCTATTGCTCTAATACCATAAAATGTTTAGGTAAAGGTTAGGTACCTAGAACAAGTTCACCTTTGTATATATATTATCTCAATTAATACAAATATGGAAGGTTAATAGCATAGTTACAAGACTATTACAAGGAATAATTACATAATCAAATCCTATATAATTAGCTGGTGTATTGATTCTTTATCATCTTGTATTACCTATATTCACTATACATATTAACCTAAACATTATACCTCACCTTGACTTGAGTTGGGTCATCAATGAATATAGAAAAGCAAATAGAGTTTGTGAGAAAGAACTTTCAAAGAGCTAAAGAGTTTTCAAAAATAAGAATATGGACAAAAAAAACATAAAAATAGAATAAATATAGAAGACCTATGAACAATAATGCCTTCCTTTATTTATAAGTAGTTCTTGCATTTGTCATTTTCGTCAATGATCCTTCTTATTTTTATTTAACTTCATTTCCTTTTCTTGTTTAAGCCATTACCTTAATCATGTTACAACCTCAATAAAAGTCATTTTGATCCATTTCCATGTTATGCACATGTACTAGTGGAGAGAGTGTGGTTGGTCTTGCCTATTGAATTTGGCTATATACATTTGAAAGCAATAGGGGTTACCAAATGCATATATACTTATATAAAGTGCAATAACCATTATGTTTGGGATATATGTGGATTTACTTGATTTAGTAAACATATAATATTGATAACCCATGAAATGAAAGTGCTTAGATTTTGAGTTTGAACCTTTTTTCTATATATTCTTTTCATTAATGTATTTATCATAAACGTTGGCACTCATATTACAAAGAAAATTATCTTAAAAAGAATATACCCAAACTAAAAGACAATAATTTATTGATCCTTTTTCTAAACAATTACAAGTGTCCATGTTTCTTACAAATACCATACCTTTTCTTTAAGTCACAAAGAAGTACAAATTTTTTTAAAAGTCCCAAAGTTTCTCAAACCAAGAAATTATTATCAAAGTGAAAAATTATAACCATGTATCAAATAATTTCAAATTTATTTTTTGCCTCTGAAGTTAAATCAAACATCTTGCTAGGAGGAAATCAAAATATTCTTTTAAGCAAAAGTTAGGGATATGGTGAGCATGAAAAACATTTGGTTAGAAAAATTTCTAAAGGTTGACCAATAATAGGTGTGTTATTGTATGCATGACTGTGATTCATTTCTTAAGTAGGTTCAAATTTATTGTTGGGTTCTGTGATGCAAAATGTAGCGAAAATTTAAACTTTAACTGCAAAAGACCCATTATAGGATCCATTTAATTCTAGTAAATCAATTAAGAGGGTTTCTAAAACCTTACCATAAATAAAAAGGGGCAAGATTATTGGAAAGAAGAAAAGGGGTTCACAAATTCACCTGTGCGGAACCCCGGACCTCTCGCATACCCGAGGTTAAGCCTTTTACATCTCTGATGCTCACTGGTTTTGCCCTCCCATGGGTAGCTCCTGACCAGTATGGTGCCTAATCAGCACGCCCATCCAAGGAATAGACAGCTGCTTGGCATGTACTCACACCCTTTTCGCTATCCCGCATCCCACATTAAGCACAACCAGCAAGCATCTCGCGCAGTCCTGCGTGTCATGACAAACGGTTCGTGACATTCTCCCCCACTTGATTTCGCAACATCCTTGTGGCGTGAGGAAGACTCCTCCCCCTTTCCTTTTTAATTGGCCAGGATTTGTGTGCAATTCCCTGCTTACTCGCCCTCTTTTACACTGAGGCTGCGATCCACTTGCAACTACCCTCCGCTGCTCAGGGTGTGCCAGCGCGGATACGAGTGCTTGGTGAACTTTCACTGTGGATTCCTGCCTACTCATCCTCATCTCAATCTCTTTATAGAAGACCCATTTATGAACACCCCTTTCCTTTCGGGTGCGAGCATCCTCACTCATCACATCGACCTGCCAGCGTGGTAAAGAGCGCTTGGCAAACTCACAGCTAGCACACAACCGGCTCAGATACCATCTGTCACGTGCTCAGCATTGGAGGTCAGCTAAGACGCACGGCACTTAGTCACACTTACGAAAGAAGTAGAACTAAGTAAGCCTGAGAGTTGGAATGCAGCGGAATTAGAGTGAGCAAGTGAGCAAAGAGAGGTTTGGGACGTAAATTGGGCAGCACTTGAATGAGAGTGAATGTGAGACTTTATGAGAGTGAAGGAATATTTATATATACATATTTATATAAATATATATATATATATATAAATATATATATATGTATAAATATATATATATTTATTTATTTATTTATTCCTTCAGAGAGATTATCACTAGGTTAATTAACCAAAGTATGCTTTGAGCTTGTTTTAAGTGTACGACCCTATAGGTTCACACAATGTTGGCAATGGGCCTAAAATTCCATTTTAGCCCATAAGTCATAAGTGGCCTCTATCAAGACATTATGATTACCCAAGTTTTATAAATGTTGATAATCTGACATGACATATTCCACAACGTGTATTATAATCCTTTTGACATGTGATATCTAGATTGAACATAAGACATGGATCCTTATATTGTTTTATCATATTATTTCTTGATCCAAAGTAGACTGATATAAATAAATCTTTATCAACTCATTCTAGTATGATCATGCATTTCTCTTTAGTCTAACTTATCGAAGGGCCTATAGATATCTTCTCAATATAACTAAGGGACAAATTCCATCTTAATCATAGATTCTTCACATAACTCAATATACATTAATCACAACCTATTTTACCATTCAGTTAAAGATGATGTAGGGATATGTCAAAATATAGAAATCATTATGTAGGAAACCGTGGTGATTTCAGGTTGAAGGACTCAAACAATACTACTATGATGTGAATTACTTATGACAATTATCCATGTAATATTCTTATAGTGGGTCGATCTAATACATCATTTCTCTAAATATGTACCTATGAGTTTGACTCAATATCTCATATACATGATTAGTGAAACATAATCATCCATCAAGCTCATACTAGTCTTTATTCATTGCTATTCCTATAACAATGATTGACTAGCAATAATTAAGAATGAAATTCAAATTTCACCTAAGAGTTTTACTATTAAGTTACATACTTTGATGACCTCATGTAGAATTAACCATTCAAGGATAATATTAAAATTAGCTAGTAATTATAAAAATACCTTTTTATTAATAAAATGGAAATATGACAAAGTCAAAGTATAGCCATTACATAATTAGCTTAAGGCATATCGCTAACATTTATAACAAATGTTAATTAAAGAGAGAATCCACTTCATACTGCCATTGATTAGAGAAAATAAATAAGTGGTAAAAAGATTTTACAGTATCTTTGACTTGTAACAATTTTGATACACTTATAGCATTCATTTTTCTTTGATCATTAATTCCACATATAATATCATCAATCCTGAAGGCATATTCGGTTTGTTCTTATGTTTTCAAAGGCATGTTTAATCCCTAAGGTTCTAGGGACATGGTTAATTAATTTATGAAGATTTTGGGGGGCATATAATCAATTGTGGTTTTGGAAACATTTTTTATTAAATCTTGGGGGCATTACAATATAATTTAAGTGAAGTGAACCAAGATGGATAACACATGGAGCTTTTGCCAAAAGGGATGGTTTTCTTCAAAACATGCATTCATAATTATTTATGCATATAGTCTTATATTTAACCTTGCATAAATTCTTATAGATAACATGTTCTTGCACTATAAACCTCATTAGTATGTTCTTTCTGCACAAATAAATTCATAGTGTATTCCTACCTATAATAGTTAAAGAACTCGAATAAGCTAGCTATTATCATTAAATATTACCTTTTATATTATTTATTGCTTTCTTGGTTAAGTATGAGTAGCCTTTAAGTTAATGATACTTAAGTGTATGTATAGTTGCCATTACTTTATAGATTATAAATATGTAAGTAAAGTTATGATGCTTAAAATCAAGCAATAAACATATTTTTCTTTCCTTGTCATTGAATTCTTGCTTGCGTAAACACTTTTCTAAACCCTAAACACTTTTCTATTTTCTATTTTTATATTTTTATATTCATAGCCAAGAACCAAATGGTAATGTTTCAAAGCCCTAGAATGAATTGAATATTTATCAAATTTTCTTGTGTCGAATCTTTCTCTATATTTTTTCTTAAAAATTTTTACCTTTACTTAGATTTTCTAAATTTTGTTTTATGTTTATGGTTAAGGTATTAAACTATTTAAGAAAAATTCATTTTCATGAGATTATATGGAAGATAACTTAAATATATTTTTCCGATTATGACTATAAGTTATAAGTTCTTTTTAGATAATAAAATCAAGTTATTCAATGGCAAATAGTACTATAGTACAAGAGTTAAAATGTTGCTATTAAGCACTCTAACTTCTTGCAGGTTGTTGCTTGCATCTTTGAATTTCACGTTTATATTCATTTTCATGGTTCATCAATCTTTAGTTTTTAGATAGTAATTCCTACATATGAGATACAAAGGGGGTTAATCATTAGCTTGCATATATGTTTATACATCCATACATGCATACATTTTCATACATGCATATATTTTCATATATGCACACATACATTTATTCATAAATACATACATGCATACATGTATTTATTTATAAATTTTATGTGTTTCATGTATTTCTTACTAGCGCTTTTTCATTAATCCTTGATACGAGGTTTTTCACAATGTAAAGCCCTCGCATTAATATTTATAAATTATTATTAATTTTTTTTAAATTAACAAAGTTTTCAAGATGAAGTTTAAGGTTTTCTTATATGAATAGAACTAGTAAGGGTAAAAACTACATATTGTTGTTTGAAGACAGAGAGCTTTTTATAATTTTTTGTTCATAATAAAGATCCTTGATGTTAGAAAATCTACAGGCAAGTAGCTTTTCCTTTAAAAAGAACTTAAATTGCATTATGTGGTGTCTTTTTAAGGAGTGCATTTTGTAGAAAACAAATTGAATTCCCCAGTATTTAATTTGTCAATAAAATTGAAGTTTTCCTAGTGAGTTTACACTACTTTTCAAATTCTCAATTTCATTTTCTAGTGAATTTCCTCCTAAAATAAATTTTCAAATAATTTAGCCTCCTCTAGTAGATTCTTAAACTTTTATTTGTTTCAATAAAGTTTTAAAAATTAATAATATTCCTAGTAGAGCTTGAAAATATCTAGAATTTTACTTCTAAAATTCAATTCTTTAGTAGATGTTTTCAAAAATAAAAATTTCAAATTTGCCAAGAACATTGTGATTTTCTATTTTTATTATCCCAACATATATTTTTTAAAAAGAATCTCATTCTCTTTAGTTGAGTTTTAGCTTTTATCATTCATAGTGAATTTTCAACGGAATATATTTTCAATTTTTACATAAATAAAATTTCATTTTCCTCTCACATGTTTTTAAATAAATTCTTCAATAAAGAAGATAACAAATTCAATTTCACACATTTTCAAGTGAGAGTCCTTGTGACTTATTTTCAAGTGCGAATCTTTATGACTCACTATCATGTGGAAGTCTCTATGACTTATTTTCAATTTTATGCGATGGTTTATGTGATTTTTTAAATTTCAAGTTCAATTAGAATTTGTATGACTTATTTCAATCAAATCCAAGTTTAATCTCATATTTCAATTTTCAATATTAACCTGTACTTTTAAGTGTGATCTCATAGGAATTCAAAACAAATTGAAATTAAGAATAAGTTGAAATATGATTTCTAAACTCTGAAGTTTGTTTTATACTTTGTTAAAATTTGTGTGTTGTAATCTTGGCATTTAAGCTAGAAATCCTTCTATTAAATGTTTTGGAAAGAATAATAAATTCCTCCAAAGCTAGGGGTAAATTGTTGAAGTTGTTTTTTTTTAAATCCTAAAGACTAATGATGATTTTATAAAAATATTTCACCATGAAATGAGATTGGTGAAGAGAAACAACTTTTAAGCCATTTCATATTCAACCGAACCACTAAACCCCTACCTAATTATCAATTAAACCTTACCAAGACTAAAATAAATCCTAAACAAACTTTTAACCATACAATTTTAGTATTAATAAGAAGTTTAAGAAAAATGTTAAGAGAGAAGTTCACTCAAGTCATGTCTTCTAAGTCCACAAATACAGTCTAAAGTAAGGACTATTTAGTATTTATTTTCTATATTTTTAGTCTAATTTTAGTTCCTAAAGCATAGGTTTAGGAAGCCTTATGAGCAAAAGTCAAACTTTGGTCAACATGACTTTTTAGAGGTCAAACTGAACTCATGAAGTTAAATTTCAGTCTAAAATAGCTTTTTAAAATTCTACCATATATGTAGGTCCCATTTGGAAAAAAAGTCAAGTTTGACCTTATCGAGCCTTACAATTGTCCACCTTATCATGATTATCCATAAAAGACAATTGGTAGAAAGAGTGCCTTACAATTAGTCAAATCGAGCCTTACAATTGTCCACCTTATCATGATTATCCATAAAAGACAATTGGTAGAAAGAGTGCATATAAAGCACGAGTTCCATTTTTGGAATATATTAGGACAAGTTTCAAGTTAATAATGGAAGACGATATTCCATTTACTTTTTTAACCTTAAACTTTATTAAATTATTACATCACTTGCCACTACACTTATTTGTTTATAAATATAAGTTTTAAGGAAGCAATTAAAGACTCTAATATCTCTAATAATTCTCTCAATAATACTCAAAACACATGAAAATTGCTACCCAAAAAACACAAGAAATTAAAAAAGAGTGAAAAATATAAAAATAAGCCAAAATAATGCTTTCCTAAACTCTCTTTATTTTCTCACCCATTTCTCTCTCAATTCTCTCTCTATTTTCCACTGAAAACCATTATTAAATCCTTAAGGATCAATCTTAATTTTAGCAAAAAAATCCTCCCATAACTCATATCAAAGCACCCTCACACAATCACCCAAATCAAACATTTCCAAACTAGCATCTACTTAATTTTCTTAATTCAATCTCCAAGCCTTAATGAATTTTTAAAAACCTCTCCCCTATTTTATTTAGTCTGATTTAGGTTTAGGTCTTAAATCAATTTATTAGTCTTTAAAAAACTACATTTTAGTTTAGTTTTGGGATGAACAATCGATTTTGGTTAATGAACACCTGATCCTATTATTCATCCTTCAATTCTAGCCCTTTTTACTTCATTAGACCAACTATTTACATCCAAAAACTGGCTATTCAAGTTCAAAATCGATCATCTATATTGTAAAAACATATAAGCTTTAAGCCTCATTTTGCTTGTTTATAACTCTTAAATGATTCTAAGGATGGACCTAGAGGCTTGTAAGCATTTAATGATGATTATATATCATCTAAGTAAGTCTCAATGGTCCTAGGATGATTGGATTTCATTTAATGATAGGATTGCTCAAGTTACAAGCTAAGGGCATCAATATAATCAAACGATTATGATCACATGATTTTTCAACTTAATTTGTCAAAATTCATGCTTTTACTACTAAAATTCAAGAATTTTATTTTTATCCAAATGATTTACAATAAAAAGTTTATTTTTCAATTTTCTTTGAAGTTGTTGATTTTAAACTCTATTTCATAAAGTTCCCTTTTTTGAAAGTATTTTATTTTAAATTTTAGTTTATTTTAAATAAATGGTTTAATCATAAGTTTAAAGCCTCAATCCCCCAATACTAAGGCAACTAAAGAGGGAGATTTCCCTAAAAGTTTTTTCCATCTAATTATTTGTTTTAGCAAGTTCTTTTTTGTTATTTCACTTGTTTATTAAATGCATAATATGTGAATTCCATGTCATTTACACAATTGTGAATCATTTTACATAGAGACAAATATTTATAGCACAAAATCTTTCATTTTAAATATATTTTATCCTTTCTCATCGTTAAACCAAGCATTTTCATCTTTATTTTGCATTATTTTCACAAATTTCATGAAAAATGCTGAAAATAACATATTATATGCACTTTGCATTCCATGTTCATATTTTTAACATTTTCTATAAGTTTTTCATAATTATGCATCTTTAATTTTAATTTTTCCATTTTCCTTTAAAATAAACAATAAAAACTTATTTTAAATCATTTTCCATAAATTTTCTAAATTTTGCTCGAAATAGTTGCCTCAAGAATATTATGTCCTAAAAATAAGTTGATGAAGAAAAAGGATAATGTCATACCTTAAATTTGACTGTCCTAAAAAAGGTCCAATGATGAAATGTATCCCCGAGATGACTAGAGTCTGCTCATTCATAACACTTCTGAAGTGTGCAACCTTAAAAAACCTAACTGACCCCACTAGTGTGCAAAATCAATCACCGAGCCATTAAGTTGTGCTTCAACCTTGTGAAATACAAATTATCATAACAATGAGAGGTTTATTTCAAGAAAACTCCTCTCAGAATACTTAACTCATTAGGCCAGTGTGCATTTTATTAGATTATGACTAGCTTCGTGAAAAAATGAAAAATAATTTTGACAAAACGAACTTCGAAAACATGTTTGAAAGGCTCCAAAACCTTTGGAACTATTCCTGGAATGGTCCAACACAACCCGAAGATCATCGCATATTGCTTAGAAGTGCGTGTAATGCTCAAACATTTATGTAAACACCACTAGGTTTCATGTGATAAAATTGAGGTTGAATGTAGCAAAATGGACTCAAAAAATGCATCCAGAAGGCCCAAAAAGCCTAGGAATCAACTCAAAATAGCATGCGTAAAACCTAAGAAGTGTTCGTGGAAGGCCAAAGTGTGCATGGAGCGCACTTGTGGCCACACGTAAAATCCTCAATATACACACATGACCACCCCCCCCATCACCCTATTTTACCCAAATTTCCCTATAAATAGACCCCTTCACACCCAATTTTGGAGGGGGGAGCAAGTGGAAACACACACACACACTCAAAAAATCAGTTCGATCGAAGGCGCTAGAAACCCCTTTCTAGATAGTTTTTGCTCTCCCACAGCCTTTACCTTAGGTTGTTAGATCCTTTTTCCATCAAACCAAGCCTCATCTTTTTTAAAGAATGCTTCAAAGGCATATAGTCTAGCATCATTCTACTATCATTTTAAACCTCTTGATGAGGAAAGCTTGATAATCTCTCGAAGCTAAAGCTTCAAAACCCATATAAGCTCAATCGACTCTGAGGACCACACAATTATTTTAGCACATTTATTTTGTCACATTGCATTTTATTTTATTGTCACCAACATTTGAGAATACTATTATGCTTATGTGATGAGATTGGCAATCTTGAATAATATATGCTTTATTATGCTCATTTTATATTATCATTTTACATCCTCTATTTCTAAAAGCATGAAATCACATTGTAAATACCAATAATGTGAAAAGTGCATATCCCAAAACAAAGTCATCATACTCTCGGTCCAGTGATAACCTCATGAATCCTTTATATTATCGTCATACATCATCATCATAGCATAAATAATCACTACAAGCATGATCATCCTATCATTCATAAAATCGAGCAAGCTATGTGAATGGTTATGTTATTCTTGTAGATCAATCATATTAGATTTAATTTTCTAAAATCTTTCCCTTTTTCATATGTCTTTTATTAGGAAAGTGATGCAATAATATTTCCAGCTTTATTATCTACTACTATTTGATGTATTGTGTGAATGCTATACAAACTGTCATTATCAAAACAATAATGGTGTTGTAGCAGCTATAAATCGAATATCATATAATGAGAAATGGTAAAAAAGTAGACATGATCCCCCAAACCTAAAAATCTCTATTGGGGACAATACTCGCTGAGTGACCTGATGTTGTCCTTTCTTTTCCTAATTTTCTAAAAATTGGGTGGCGACTCCACAAAATTAAAAGTGTCTCATCCCCCCGAGACTAATCATTTATCCCTATTCGGTAAAGTTATCATGTCCCATGAAAACATACTGCTATCCAAAAGTGAGAAGACACATCATAGAAAGTGAAGTGGTCGCTCATAGTGGTGTCTCCACTGTGGACTTTTAAGTAAGAGGGATTAACTCAAAAATGACTATTTATCATTATGCAATACTCAATTGTATAGAGCCCCTCACCACTGCATTTGCACTATACATCACATGTGCACCATTTGTCCCTAAAAGCCTCAATAATACTAAATAACTTTGCCACCATGATTCAACTCAAGTCACAGGGTGATGAAGATATAGTATTATCACCTTTAGTCTTTACTCATGCATTTGTCAGACTCATCTAACTAGAGTCTATAACCTAAGTCCTTAAAGGGGCGATTGAGTTATTAAAAGAATTCTAGACTCACTGACCAGAGTCCGTAACCCTAGTCATATGGGGGCATTCTCGCTAAAGGAACCCTTAGCCTTTCACCTTGACCCAACTTATATAGATAAACTAGTAGCAATATCCACTAGGATTCCACCAAGCTATACATGCTATCGTTGTCCTAACACTGTATGTTTGACCTTATATTCATAAATGACATGACCCTCCTAGTGTCTATCATTGAATGATGTCGTAATGTCAATTTTCATAGAAAATTTATGCTCAGGACCACATAATTCTCATATACTTCGTGTGAGCCCAAAGCATGAGGAATAATAAGAATCATGTAGCTCAACTTGAATAGTCTATGCAAATTAACAAATAAATACATCCCTTGATGATGGAACCTATAAGATGTCATCCATTTATCCTTATGAAGTCATATGAATGGTTTAGGAACCCAAATAGATTATGGACCTTTATGTCGGCATAAATTATCAAATAATACTTTTATGACTCTTAGTAAACATATAGAATATCAATGTAGGGACAAGAACTCAGTCTCCCTTTGATTGACTTTGGTCCTATGCATACGAGCTTTGGACATCATTTGAAGCCCGAAAATTGACCCTCACATTGACATTGTGTGATTATCTTAAGCACATTTGAGTATTGTTCCTTAGTTTACCCTTTGGTTATGACCAACATAAATTGAAATAGCCTAGTTCTGACAGTGGAACCATAGTCCCCTAATGACTATAGGTTCAAAACCCAGTTAAGAAAGAGACTGAACGACCTCATTATGAAATAAGGTTGGACGCGAGAGCTTGCTTGTGATTGGTTTGTTCATTATGTAGCAAAACTAACCAGCTTTAATTATGCATACATAACATACATTTAGATAGCACGTGCTAACCACTTTTTTTTATAGGAATAATCATCTTTCATTTTAGGATTTTGCATCCACTCTATGCATACATGCTCACCCTTTTCTTTTGCAGGCACATGTCATGCATCATTCATTTAGCTAACCCTAATATATGTATAGGAATATGACATTCAAACATGAGTGATCACAAAGCTAAGTCTTCTCGATGAAGCAATAAAAAATTAAAAGCTAGGATCCAAGAACTACTTGGCAATGGCACCATATCTAAAATCCTCCAAGGCCAAATTAAAGCCAAAAGTGCCTGAGATGGGAATAGAACACCATTGAGTGAAGCCTCTGCATCTGTTCACCGAGAGTAGATAAGGCAAAGGGAATTCCTCGCACTCTAATTCAAGTATATGATGACAATGGCTATTACCAAGATCTCATGAATACAATAAAAATTGCAAAATTTTTTGACATGTCCAAGCCTAAATCGACAGGGAGGTTAAACTATTGGCAAAAAAGATGGCTTAGTTGGAATTTTCCTTTAAAGACAAGGGAACTCATGGCTCTAAAAGCTTCACTGATTTGGCACTATTCAAAGATGAGTTGCTTCCAGATGATTTTAAGTTACCAAACTTTTCTAAGTTTAATGGAACAAAAGATTTGAGGGTCCATCTAAGGCAATATTCTACTTTCATGGCTGCTATAAAGCTTGCAGAATCACATATTATTTGATTCTTCTTCACATCATTAGAGGAAGGACCGAGGGCATGGTTCTTTAATCTTGAAGATGAAATCATAAGCAATTGGCTACTACTAACTCAAAAGTTTATCAAGCAATATGAATACAACACTCAATTAGACATCACTTGAAAGGACCTTAAGACTACAAAGCAGAAACCCAGTGAAGCTTTCTCTGATTATGTCACTAGATGGCTAGCAAAGGTGGTTAAAATGAGAAACTGTCCTCCTGAGGATAAGCAAAATTGACTTTGGAAAAATTGATGGCCTAGAAAAATGACCAAGTATCGAGACCAATCCTCTCCCAAACAATCAAAAAATGCCTCTACCAACCATCAACATGATCTCCTTTAATCTACCAAAAGATCTTATTAAAAAATCAATCCAACCCATATAAGAAACCTAAGATAAGCCCTCAGAGGACAAACCCTCGAATCTCATTCTTAAGCCTCATGACTCTACTAAAGATAAGTAATGCCCTTCTACCTTTGAATACATTCCAATGCCTCAAAAATTCCTTCCCCACTTGATGATGTAAAAAAGAGTCAAGGATATAGCTCTCCCTATGAATGGTGAAGTGATTGATTGCCCTTACTTACAAGAAGCAGACATAGACAAAAATCTCAACAGTGACCATGAGATATGGGATTTAGTAGGCCAACTATCTAGGAAGTTTGACTATAAAGTTAAGTATATATAACCCCCTGCTACCCATACACTCTTAGAAGATATAGTGCCCTCATGATGGGGAGAAGAGTTTGACAACGAAGATGAGATGGTCAGTACTATTCAGCTTCATAACCTGCAAGTCATGGGGATAGACATATGGTATGACTGTAATAATCCTAAAATCATTGTCTAGGACCTACTTATGGCCTCTAAGAAGTACAAAGGTGCCCTATTTAGAACATTAGATGCCGTTGATGCTTCACCTCGTGAGATGATAGTCTCTCTAATGAAAGCTCCTTCCAATGCAATCACCTTTTTAGATGAAGATTTACCCCTTGAGGGAAGGATCCACAATTGTCCTCTCTTCACATAAGTAATTTTCAGGTCTAAGAAGACCCATGTATTATGGTAGATGACGGGTTTGCCATTAATGTTTTCCCCCTGAGGTTGCTACATAAGTTTGAGATGAATATTGAAAACCTAGAAGAATCCAATGTGGTCATATGAGCCTATGATGATTTAAAGAAGCTCATCATCGACACTTTTAAAGCAGTAGTTATAGTGGGAGATATCAAATGAGTAACAAAATTTACCATCCTCAACATCCCTCTGACTTTTGAAGACCTTGGTTCCACCCACTAGGGGGCATACATTCCACTGTGCATCAAAAGATCAAGTTCCCTCGAAATGGAAAGGTCGTTACCATCCCTACTGAAACAAACAACATTATTACCTGTTTGAATGTGGTCCCACAAGGATTCTAGGTTTTTGTGATTAGTGATGGTCATGTCATTCACAAAGTTATTGTTATAATGAAGAAGATGTAATATCTACCTAGAACAGGATTAGGATGAAGAAACATTGGAGTCATAGAATTCCCTAACTTTCAAGGATAGATCAATAGATATTGTCTTGGGTATAATCCTGAAAAGGATACTAAGGATAAGAAATCAACCTCTATTATGGTTGAAAACTCAACCCAAGTCTATTATAGATAAGCTGAAGAGTGGATGAGTAAAAAAATTGAGAATTGGGGTTCAAGATCTTCAATGACACCCTCAAGGAGAAGCACTTACCAGACATGATCACCGAGACTGAAATTTGTGAGTTGATGAAAAACCTGGAGATGGAATCTAAGAGTGAAGCTATCAATCATACTCAAGCTGTTGCCATCCTCAAATCGAGCATTGATAAAATCCTATTCAAAGACATTGATGATGATGATCTCTATACTTTTTCTTTGTTTGAAAATGATGATGTAATGAACTCTAAAGTTAATGTAATGAAATCTAATTTTGCTTACTTTTTTTGTGTCTTTCCTAATGGTAGTATGCATTACATTGATTAAAACATTATCATATTTGACTTTCATTCCATATGCAATGAATCATTTAACATTGGCACAGAATTTGAACCACATTTATGCATATTTTCAAAGATGTTACCCTTAAAGAGAGGAGAGAAATTGAAAAAATATTAATAAAATATTCAAAAATATTAATAAAATAATACAACAATATGTTTCTCAACAGTTCATTCCGACCAAGGAAGGGTGTAAATCGATAAAGCAAAAATTGAGAAGACTCGGACTAGAATGGGCCCAACTAGTGAAAGAAGACATTGAGAAATATATTAAGGCAAAATGTCTAAAGGTGGTAGACTATCCATAATGGTTAGCAAATGTGGTACCAATACTAAAGAAAGATGGAAGGGTTAGATCTGTGTCGACTATAGAGATCTGAACAAGGCCTACCAGAAGGATGATTTCCCACTATGTCACATAGACATACTAGTTGATAGTACTGCCATATGTGCAATGTACTCCTTCATGGATGGATTTTTTTGGTACAAGTAGATCCTAATAGCCATTTTCGACAAAGCAAAGACAACTTTCATAACATAATGGGGTACTTACTGCTACAAAGTAATGCCTTTTGGACCAAAAAATGCAAGGGTAACCTACTAGAGAATGACAACTGCAATATTTCATGACATGATACACAAAGAAGTGGAGGTATACATCAATGACATAATGATCAAGTAAAAAACTAAAGAAGAACACCCCTTTGATCTCGAAAAGTTCCTTAAAAGGGTCGAAGAGTACAGTCTCAGGCTAAATCCAAAGAAATGCATATTTGGGGTCACTTAAGGAAAGATGCTAGGATATGTTGTTAGTCAAAATGGGTTTGAAATGGATCCAAACAAAGAAAAAGCCATCAGAGAGATGATAGTGCCAAAAATAAAGAAGGAAATCAGAGGGTCCTTTCTAAGGAAACTACAGTTCATCAGTATATTCATTACTATGTTGATGGTAGTATGTGAACTAATCTTCAAGTTACTTAGAAAATATCAGTCGATTGAATGGAATGAATAATGTCAAATGGAATTTGACAAGATCAAAAGCTAGCTAAACAACCTACCAGTTCTAAGACCACCTAAACTAGGGATACCTCTAAGGCATGTGGCATTCTATCTACCCAATCTTGGTATGTTTGAGTCATTTTTGACAATATCTTTTTTATGTTCTTATTTGTAGCTTCGACGGCCCCATTTTCTTATGGTCGATAAGGACAAGATTTATGATGTTCCACCTTATAACTCATTAGTATCTCTCTAACTTACCCTTGGAATTGGACACCATTATCAAAGATGATGTGATGGGGGATTCTTTATCGATAGAATAGGTTTCTTTTGATGAACTGAGCCATTTTCTTGGCTCCTATCTTTGCGAATGATTGTACTTCAACCCATTTTGTAAAGTAGTCCACTACCACTAAAATGAATTTGTATCCATTCAAGGCTATCAGGTGGATTTCCTTAATTATGTCTAGTTCCTATAGTGAGAAGGGCTATAGAGATGAGATGTAGTGCAATCCTATTGGGGGAAGGTGGCTGATATTCCTATGGCTTTGACACTTGTGGCATTTCTTGATAAATTTGATGTGGTCTTCCATCATCATCATCCAAAAGAACCCTTGTCTGATTATCTTTTTAGCCAAGATTGCTCTATTCATATGTGGACCATAAACACCCTAATGTACTTCTTCTATTTCTCTTGCAACTTTAGTTTCATCCAGACATTGGAGTTGCAAACCATTTGAGGTTCTCCTGTATAACACACCATGGTGTAATGTGAATTTTGATGCTAGTCGTCGAATGACTATGTCTTTTTCATCTTCTTGATCGGGATAGTCTCGTTCTTTTAGATATCTCTAGATGTTGTAGAACTAAGGTTTTTGAGCTATTTCTATCTTCACTATTCTACAGTTTTTATTATAAGGTTTTCCCGATCTGAGTAGAATTAAAGGCTTCATGGGCATTTTGGATGGTCCTTCCCATACCGATGCTAAGGAAGCAAGTGCATCTGCCATCTGATTGTAATTCTTAGGGAGATGAATGAATTTGCATTTTCAAAAGGACATGGTAAGTAGCCTCAAGTGGTCCAAGTAAAGCCTTAAGTGCTACTCTTTCAGTTTTTACTCTTTCGTGGGATGGTTGATTACTAGCATAGAATCTTCGAAGATTTTGACTTCCATGACATCCAGGGCTATCAGTGCTTCTATTCTAAGCGTGCATGCCTCATATTCTGCTTTATTATTTATGACTCTAAACCTGAGCTTTTTAGCAATTAGTACTACTTCACCTCTGGAGATTATAGTATGGCACTAACTCATGCATCGAATTGATTGACTACTTCGTCAAAGTACATGCACCATCCTTGGATTTTAATGGCTGAGTTGAGGTCATCTGGGAAGTCTAGTTGGATTTTTTCTGAGTTTGGAATGTGGTTGAGAACTAGAAATTTAGCCACTACTCTTCCTTTTATTGCCTTCTTAGTCAGATATTACATGTCTAATTCTATTAGTAGTACGAGCCACATATCAAGTTTCCCTACTAAAGAGGGAGCTTTGTAGAGGTACTTCATTGGGTCCGTTTTAAATATGGCCTGGATTTTATAGGATTGAAAGTAGTGTCTAATTTTCTTCATTATCCATACCATTACTAGATATATCTATTCTACTTGGTTGTACTTCTCCTTATATGGCAACATCTTCTTACTCGAGTAGTAGACTATATGTTCTACTTTTGTTTCTTCTTCTTGGGCTAACATTGCACCAATTGCATTCCCTTCGATGGCCAAATACAGGGTTAAAGGTATCCTTAGTTTAGGTGGTCTTAGAACTGGTGGGTTGGCTAGGTAGCTTTTGATCTTGTCAAATGCTAGCTGACACTATTCGTTCCATTCAACCAGTTGATCTTTTGTTAGTAGCTTAAAGATCAGTTTGCACACTACTATTAACTTAGTGATGAATCTGCTAATGAACTGTAGTTTCCTTAGAAACCCTTTGATTTCCTTCTCTATTTTTTGCACTGGCATCTCTCTAATGGCTTTTGCTTTGTCTGGATCCATTTCAATTCTATTTTGAATGACAACATATCCCAGCATCTTTCTCAAAGTGACCCTAAATATGCATTTCTTTGGATTTAACTTGAGATTGTACTTTATGACCCTTTTAAGGCGCTTTTTGAGATTAGAGGGGTGTTCTTCCCTAGTTTTTGACTTGACCATCATGTTGTCGATGTATACCTCCACCTCTTTGTGTATCATGTCAAGGAACATTACAATTGCCATTATTTGTGGGTTGCCCCTGCATTTTATAGTTTGAAAGGCATTACTCTATAGCAGTAAGTACCCCATTTTGTTATGAAAGCTATCTTTGCTTTGTCGATAATGGCCATTAGGATATGATTGTACCTAAAGAATCTATCCATGAAGGAGTACATTGCACATGTGGCAGTATTTTCAACTAGTATGTCTATATAAGGTAGTGAGAAATCATCCTTCGGGAATACCTTATTCAATTCTCTATAGTCGATATAGATTCTAGCCCTTTCATATTTTTTTGGCACTAGCACCACATTTGCTAACCATTTTGGATAATCTACTACCTTTAGGAATTTTTCCTTGATCTATTTCTTAATGTCATCTTTCACTAGTTAGGCCCATTCCGGTCTAAGTCTTCTCAGTTTTTGTTTTACTTGTTTGCACCCATCTTTGGTAGGAATGAAGTGTTGAGCAATGTCTCTATCAATACCAGATATATCATTGTACATCAAGGAAAATACCTTTACATATTTTATTAATATTTTTTTCAAATTCTCTCCTCTCTTCAGGGGTAACATCTTTGGAAATAAGCAGAATGCATGGTTCAAATTCCATACCAATATTAAATGATTTAGTGCATATGGAATGAATGTCAAATATGCTAATATTTTAATTAATGCAATGCACACTACCATCAGGAAAGACATAAAACAAGTAAGCAAAATTAGATTTCATTGCATCAACTTTAGAGTTCATTACATTATTGTTTTCAAACAAAGAAAAAGTATAGAGATCATCATCAACAATGTCTTCAAACAGGATGTCATTAATGCTTGATTTGAGGATGGCAGCAGCTTGAGCATGATTGATAGCTTTACTCTCAGATTCTATCTCCAGGTTTTTATCAACTCATAGATGTCAGTCTCAATGATCATGTTTGGTAAGTGCTTCTCTTTAAAGGTGTCATTGAAGATCTCGAACCCTGGTTTCTTGATTCCATTACTCATCCACTCCTCAGGTTGTCCTTGATAGACTTAGGTTAAGCTTTTAGCCATTAAAAAGGTTGACTTCTTAACCCAAGCATCATTTTTAGGTTTATACCCTAGACCATATCTGTTGGTCTATCCTCAAAAGTCAGGGAATTCTATGACTCTAATGTTTCTTCCTCATAATCTTGTTCCAGGTAGATATTACATCTTTTTCATTATACTAGCAACTTTGGGATTGATATAATTGTCACTAATCACATAAACCTGGAATCTTGGTAGGTCCGTATTCAGACAAGCAATATTGTTGTTTGTTTCAGTAGGGATGGTAACAACCTTTCCATTCATAGGGAACTTGATTTTCTGATGCATAGTGAAAGGTATGCCCACTAGTGGGTGGAACTAAGGTCTTCCTAGCATTAAGGCAAAAGTCAGAGGGATGTCTATGATGGTAAATTCTGTTATTGATTCAATATCTCCCACTGTAACTACTACTTTGAAAGTGCCAATGACTGGCTTCTTTGAATCATCGTAGGCTCGTATGACCACATTGGATTTTTTAAGGTTTTTAACATTTATCCCAAACTTATGTAGCAACCTCAGGGCAAAAATATTAATGGCAGACCCGTCATCTACTATAACACATGGGGTCTTCATAGACCTAACATTTGCCTATATTAAGAGAAGATGATTATGGACCTTTCCCTCAAGGTGATTGCATTGGAAGGGGATTTTATTAGAGTGGCTATCATCTTGTAATATGGGGCATTAGTGGTAATCTTTGTTAGTGATATGCACTAGGTCAATCATTTGTGATTATGTATTGACTTTCTTATTTTATTAATAAAGAGGTATTATATTATCATTTGATTTTATGATAATTACATGAATGGTTAATTCTTACTAAGGCCATCAAGTATGTGACTTGATAGTAAAACCCTTAGATTAAAATAAGAGTTCTATTCTAATTATCCCTAGCCATTTATTCATTATATGAATTTTAAAGTATTAAGGCTAGTATGATATTGATTGATGGTTATGTTTTACTAATCATAAATATGAGATATTAAGTCAATTCATAGGTACATGATGAGAGATCATGTACTGGATTGACCCACTATGAGAATACTACATAGATTATTATCATAAGTATTTCTTATCACAGTAATTTTATTTCGGTCCTTTGACCTTGAAATCATCATGGATTTCTACATAGCTATTTTATGTTTTGACACATTCTAACATTGTCTTTAACCGGATGATTAAAAGAATGTTGTTGGATATAAAATTAGTTATGTGAAGAATGTGAGTGATTTAGAAGGAATTTATCCCTCATTAATATGAGAAAGATATCTAAAGGCCCCTTGATGAGATAGACTGAATGAAAATGCATGGCCATGCTGAAATGAATTGATAAAGAGTTATCATTTTCAGTCTACTTGGAATCAAGTCATAATATTGAACTATATAAGGATGACATTCTATGCCTTATGTTTAATTAAGATATCATGTGATAAAGGGACAATAAAATTCACTGTAATTAGGTTATGTCGGATTATTGACTTCACATGACTTGGGTAGTCATAATGTCTTGCTAGAGGCCACTTATGACTTGTAGGCCTAAATAGAGATTTAGGTCCACTACCAATGTTATGTGAACCTATAGGGTCACACACTTAGAACAAGCCCAAAACGGATATGGGTTTAATAAGCCCAAAATAAACTCTGTGGAAATAAATAATTAAAGTGTTTTATTTATTTATTTATTTGTTTATTTATTTAAGATAAATGTTATTTTAAATAAATAAATAAGATATTATTTTTGATTTGTTTTTAAACAAAATCAGAATATAATAAATGGAAAATTACCAAAAGGTTATTGGTAAGTGAAACCCTAACTTGGAGTCTATAAATATATTATATTCTCTAGGGTTTCACACACTTGTTTTTGCCTCCAAATTCGTTTTCTTTCCTCTTAGAAAACAAAGACAGAGTTTTTCCTTTTGTTCTTGATTTGTGAGACAGTCAAGAGGTTGCTAGCACACACACTCAAATTCGTTTTGTGAAGGGCTGTTCGTGTGGATACCTATAGAGGACGCATCCTTTTGGAGACGTCTTGATCCGAACAACCAAGCCAAAAAGCTCGAGGTAAGGTGTCACCGGTGTGAACCTCCTCTCATCCTTCCAGAGAATCTTGCCTCTTCTGCATTTTGGTAAGATTATTAAAAACCCTAGATTTAATCAATTAGTCGAATTACATGGATCCAGGCTTGGGAACGTGACAAAATTTTAATTTTTCCGCTGCATTTGCATCACGGTACCCAACAATCTTTACTTTATCTAGTGCTCTGACTAAGGCATCTCTATGCTTCTTGGAGGCCATGAGTAGGTCCCAAATAATGGCTTGTGCCTAAGTCTTCTTGAGCTATTTGAGGATAGTGTCTTCCTATTTTTCTGGAGCTTAATCTCTTACTACTTCTTTCTCCTTAGAGGGTTCCTTCTCTTTCTTAAGTAGTTAATACACCCACCCATTATGATTTACATTGACTACTAGTAAGGGCTTCTTAACTACTTGCTTATCTTCTTTGGTACTACTGTTTTGGTCCCAAACAATGATTTTAAGATCATCAAAGTTGTACCATATGTCTATCCCTATAACTTGCAGGTTCTGAAGCTCAATAGTATTGACCATCCCATCTTTGTTATAAAATTCTTCTTCCTATCCTGAGGGTACTATGTATTCTAAAAGTGTGTGGGTAGCAAGCGGTGTTGCATACTTGACTTTATAGTTGAACTTCCCAGATGGTTAGCCCAATAAATCCCATATCTCATGGTCACTGCTGAGATTTTTGTCTGTGTTTGCTTCTTGTGAGTAAGGGCAATCAATCACTTCACCATTCATAGGGAGAGCTATATGCCTAGCTCTTTTTTTCATCAAGTAGGGAATGAATTTTTAAGGCATTGGAATGTATTCAAAGGTAGAAGGACATTGGTCATCTTCACTAGAATCATGAGGCTCAAATATGGGATTTTAGGGTTTGTCCTCTGAGGGCTTATCTTGGGTTTCTTATATGGCTTAGATTGATTTTTCAACAATGTCTTCTAGTACATTAGAGGAGATCATGCTAATGGTTGGTGGAGGCATTTTTTGATAGTTTTTGAGAGGATTGGTCTTAATGTTGGGTCATTTTTCTGGGTCATTAATTTTTTCAGAGTCAATGAGGTATTGGATTGCATGTTGAGATTTTTGCATGTATCAGTGGTATGGCCAGGCATTTGGTAGAAGTGGAAGAACACATTTTGGTTAATCTGAGGTTTTAGCAGGTTTAGAAGAGGCCTAGGCTCTTGTAGCTGTAGGAGGTTCTTTTGTTGAAGTCTCTGGAATACTTTGGATAGTGGGAGGTTAAAGTTTGATAATTTTCTCAGTGGTTTGATGACATTGATAGATGGTGAGCTATGGTTGTCAGGTTGGATCATGGTTATTTCTATGGCTCAGGTGAAGGTGTTTTGGATGTTTGGTTGGGCATTGCAGCAAAAAATGTTTATGGCTTACTAAATTTCCTCATCTTCAATTATGATCCTAGCCTAATAGACAACTTTGAAGTTAGGATAATGAGCAAAGATCAATTATTTTCTGAAGTTTGGTAGTGCCCCTTTAATTATCTACTCTATTTGTTCATCTTCAAGAGGACATTTTCTTATCTTAATTACCTTTCCCCAACATCTTATGACATAATTAGAGAAATCTTCACTGGGTTTCTACCTTATGGTCTCAAGGTCCCTTTGAATGATGTCTAATTGAGTGTTGTATTCATATTACTTGATAAACTTCTGATTTAGCAGTAGCCAATCACTTTTAATTTCATCTTCAAGGTCAAAGAACCATGTCCTCAGTCTTCTTTTAGTGATATGAAGAAGAATCAAACAATCTATGATTTTGTAAGCTTTATGGCAGCCATGAAGGTAGCAAATTGCCTTAGATGGACCTTGAATCCCTTGTTCCATCAAACTTAGCAAAGTTTGGTAGCTTAAAATCATATAGAAGTGGCTTATCTTTGAACAGTGCTAGGTTAATAAAGCATTTGGAGCTATGAGTTCCTTTATCTTTAAAGGCAAATTCCAACTGAGCCATCCTATTGGCCAATAGTTTGACATCCCTGTGAATTCAGGCTTGGTCATGTTAGTAATTGTTGTAGCTTATTGGTGCATTCTTAAGATCTTGGTAGAAACCATTATCACCATCATCTTGAACTGGAGTGCGAGGAATTCCCTTTGCCTTATCTACCCTCAGGTGAATAGATGTAGAGGCTTCACTCAATGGTGTGTTATTCCTATCTTAGGCACTTTTGGCTTTGATTTGAGCTTGGAGGATTTTAGCTATAGTGCCATCAGTGAGTAACTTTTAGATCCCCTCTTTTAGCTTATCTTTGAATTATTGTTAGGAGGTATCTTCTTGGTCACTCATGTCATATTCCTGTACATTTATTAAGGTTAGCTAAATGAATGATGCATGATGTATGCCTGTAAAAGAAAAGGGTGAGCATGTATGCATAGAGTGGATGCAAAATCCTATAATGAAAAATGATTATCCCTAAAAAAAATAGTGGTTAGCACATACTATCTACATGTATGTTATGTATGCATGATAAAAGTTGGTTAGTTTTCTTACACAGTGAATAAACTAATCATAAGTAAGTTTTTGCTTCTAACCTTATTTCTCCACAAGGTCATTTAGTCTCTTTCCGAGGTGGGTTTTAAAACTATAGTCATCAAAGGACTATGGTTCTGTTCTCGGAGCCAGGCTATTTTGATTTATGTTGGTCATAACCAAAGGGTAAACTGAGGAACAATACTCAAATGTGCTTGAGATAATTAAACGAAGTCAATATGAGGGTCAATTGTTAGGCTTTAAATGATGTCCAAGGCCTATATGTGCCCGTATGCATAGTGTTATGAAGTAGCCAACACACCAAGTTCAAAGAATTCAACATGATGAAGATGAGCATGGTCAAAAAGGTAAGGATCAAGTTCAAGAGGTTTTGAGTCTAATTAGCATGCCTCGAGGACCTATAATAAGGTCTCAATCTAAAAAGCTTCAACAAGCCTTAATCCATCATCTATAAGGCTTAATGAACTCAGCTAGTGAAAGATCACAAGGACATCAAAGCTTTATGACAAGGGCAACTCAAGTTCAATACAACTTAATTCAAGTCTAAGTTACTAATGGGTTTAATTAAGACTAATGGCTTTAATTTAGTATATAATGGGCCACATTTGTTATGGGCTAGCTGAATATGCATGGAAGAGTTACTTAGGCATTGTTATTTAGGTTTAATTATATTAAATAAGGGTTGGACAAATTTTTTATTTTAAAAGCCCATTAGTTTTAGTTAGTTTAATTAGTGTTAGTCTTAAAATAGGAAGTATTTCATAATTCCTATTTAAGGTCTAATTAGATTAGTTTCCTATTTTTATGATTAGGGTTACTAGTTTTCCTTATTCACTAAGGAAAACCTTGTAAAGGCTATATATATGCTTTGGATGAATTATTATCATTCATAATTAAAGTTTTAAAATTAAAGGTTATTTTGCTTTTGACTTTATGTTCTTGTGTAGAATACATGCTTTAAGCAACATTCAAGTAAATTGATAATCTTTTTGTGGAGTGTTTTGAAATTGGAATTTAGATATGAGTTTTCTTTATTCTAATTATTTGATCATCTAAGTAATATGATTTCTAACCATTCTTAAGGGTTCCTGTAGAATTGACTACTGGGATTTTCAAATTAATGCTTTGGGGGTTCGAATACATAAAGGGGTTCTCAAGCTTCTTTTTAAAGGTTCCATATCATTTGGTGTCAGAGCTTTGGCTCTAGATCAGGTTTTTTCTTTTATAATTTTTGTTCTTAATTTTGATTTCTTGTGTTTTCTTATTCTTTTAAATTCTGTTCTTGTTCTTTGTTCTTCATTCTTATGTTTTGTTCTTTGTTCTTATTTGTTAGTCTTGATCTTGTTTTTTTTTCTTTAATTCAGTCAATTGTTTTGCATTCTGAAATTCATATTTATGTTCGTACTTGAAAGTTCAAAAAAATCGTGCAAAAAAAAGAAGAATAAGAAAGAAATTTGAAAAAAATATAGAAGCAAAAAAAATTCATGAAAAAAAAAGAAAGTTATTAAAAAAGAATTAAGATTCTTGAGTGATTTATATCCTAATCAAGTCTCATTTGCATATCCTTCCATTCCTTGCTCATTAAGGAATATTATTTGAGTGATTGATATCCTCATCAAGTCTGATTTAGATTTCCTATTCCTATTTGGTTTATAATTAACATATCTAAATAGATCTTGTTATATATGGTATTCCTTGTTTATTAAGGATTTTGCATATCTTTACAATACTTACTCATTAAGGAATATTACTTATTGAGGCAGATTTGACTTTTCTTCTTAAAATAACTTTTAAATTCATTTTCTTTATTGTTCTAAAAGATCTTTGTATTTCTTTCACATGTCTTTGGCATCTATTTCAGTTTTCTTAATTATTGCTTCTAAATTGTCATTTTTTTCTTATGACCAAATTACTTCAAACTCATTTTGCAAATTTCATTTTTGGAATTCTACTTGAATTGCTTCAAACTATTTAAATTATTCTAAAAGTGTGATTCACCTAAGAACATAAAAGAAATTAGTTCGAGTGGTGTGTGGAAACCCGTGAGTGAAATTTTTTTTGAGTTAAACACGAGTGACCATCCCCATCATTTGAGTGCAAACACATGAGGGAGTACTTGTGAGGTTCGTGAATTATTATTTTTTATTTTCTAACATTCTTTGTAGCAATGTTAAACCAAGGTAAATATAATGATGTTGGTCATGTTGATGAAGCTAGACTACGTGAGGATCAACAAGGGGAGTTCGCACGCTTTAATAGAAATATGGAGGCTATGAGAGAAGCATTAGAGTGCATGAATACAAGGTTGCAAGCAATTGAAAGAGCACAATCGAATCATAATTAAGGAAATAGGGGAGGTAGAAACCAAATACCTCAAGTTGATGATTTGAAAGATGACACCAATGATTATAATGCAGATAATGATGATGCCATTGTTGGAATTAGTGTATCTAGGGGTAGAGGTAGAGGTAGAGGAGGCCGAGGTTTAGGTAGAGGTAAAGGAAGACTATAAGAAAATCAATTATATAGTAGAAACTGAGGCAATGATGATTTTATAGATAGAAATTAGGGGAGCATTAAATATAAGATACCCTATTTTCAAGGCAAAACAGATCTAAAGGCTTATTTACAATGGAAAAAGCAAGTGGAACTCATATTTGATTGTCATCAATTTAGTAAGGAGAAGAAGGTTAAGTTGGCAGTTACTCAATTTTTAGATTATGTTATCGCTTGATGGGATCACTTGGTGACTAGTAAAAGAAGAAATTTGGAGTACCCAATTGATAATTGGTATGATTTCAAGTCTATAATGAGAAAGCAATTTGTCCCAAAACATTTCCATAGGGAGCTTGTGCAAAAACTTTAAGTTCTTAGACAAGGTAGTAGGAGTGTGGATGATTAATACAAGGGGATGGAAATGATCATGACTAGGGCTGATATAAAGGAAGATGTGGAGACCACCATGGCACATTTCTTAGCTGGTTTGAATAAGGAGATAGTTGACCGAGTGGATTTGCAATAATATGGAGATCTAGAAGAGATGGTGCACATTGCCATGAAGGTGGAAAAGCAAGTCCAAGGAAGAGCAACAATAAGGTATGTTTCCACACCTTACTTTAACTCTAATTCTCTTGGAAAATGGATGGGAAGAGTGATTTTAAAGGTGGAAATAAAGGTTTTTATGATGTTGCAAAGAGAAAAGCAAATTCAATTTCCAAAACTAAAACTGAAGATCCTAAAAGGAGAAATAAAGACATTAACTGCTGGAAGTATTAAGGTGTAGATCATGTTAGCAATGAGTTCCCTAACAAGAGAATTATGACCATACAAAATGCAGAGATATTGACTGATGATGAAGAGGATGGCAATGAAAGTGATGTAAATGAGATGCCTAAATTAGAAAGTTTTAGTGATGGGATCATTGAGGAGCCAATTAAGGGTGATGTGTTGGTTAAAAGACATACTCTTAGCACTCAATTGAAGACAAATTGCCATGAGTAGCAATGGGACAAGTTGTTCCATACAAGCTGTGATGTTCAAGGTAAAGCATGCAGTATGATTGTCGATGGTGGGAGTTACACTAATGTGGTAAGTACCTTCTTGATTAATAAATTGAGGTTGTCTACTATTCCCCATCCATGCCAAACAAACTTCAATGGCTTAATAATTGTGGTGAGGTTAAGGTAAATAGATAATCTATTATTTCATGTTCAATTGCTAAATATCATGATGAAGTGTTATATGATGTAGTTCCTATGCATGCTGGAGAATTTTTTCTTAGTAGACCATGGCAATTTGACAAAAAAACTAAACATGATGGGTACCTCAATAAATATTCATTCACCAAGGATGGGCAAAAGACCATATTGACACCACTTTCATTAAAATAAGTGTATGAAGATCAATATAAAATAGAAAGGATGAGAGTGGAGGCCAAAAAGAAAAAAAATAGGGTAAGAAAAGTACTAAAATTAGTGAAAATAAAAAGTGTGAAAAAAAGAGGGAAAAGAAAAAGGAGAGCAGATTCAGCCTAAAATGAAAAATGCAAATAATGTTAGTTTAATGGCTAGGACAAGTGATGTTAGGCAAGCTTTATATTCCAAAGAACCTACATTTGTACTTTTGTACAAATGGGCTTATTTGACAACTAATGAACTTAATCTGTCTTTGCCTAGTGTGTTTATTGATCTTTTTCAAGAATTTGAAGAGAAGTTTCCTGAGGAGATGTCTAGTTTTTTACCACCAATTAGAGGCATAAAACACCAAATTGACTTCATTCCTGGAGCTGCCATACCCAATCGGCTAGTATATAGAACAAATCTAAGCAAGACAAAGGAGATCTAAAAACAAGTGGAGGAGTTGCTAGCTAAAGGGTATGTAAGGGAAAATCTTAGTCCTGGCTTAGTTCCTGTTATTCTTGTACCAAAAAAGGATAGAACCTAGAGGATGTGTGTGGACTATAGAGCCATCAATAAAATCACTATAAAGTATCATCATCCTATTCTTAGATTAGATGATATGCTTGATGAGTTATATGGTTCTTGTTTGTTTACCAAAATAGATTTGAAACCTAGTTATTATCAAATTCGAATGAATGTTTGTGATGAATGGAAAACAGCCTTTAAGACTAAGTATGGGTTGTATGAGTGGCTTGTTATGCCATTTGGTCTTACTAATGCACCTAGCACATTCATGCAATTGATGAACCATGTCTTGCGTGAGTACTTAGGTAAATTTATTGTTTTTTATTTTGATGATATTCTAATTTACTCTAAGTGTTTGAATGATCACCTTATACATGTGTGAATTGTTCTAGAAATACTTAGGCAAGAAAAGTTGTATGCTAACCTTAAAAAGTGTAGTTTTTGCATGGATATGGTTAATTTTCTTAGTTTTTTAGTTTCTAGTCAAGGAATTTAGGTTGATGAGGAAAAGGTTAAAGCCATTAAGGAGTGGCCAAAACCTAAAAATGCTAGTTTTTTCATGCACTTGCTAGTTTCTATAGGAGATTCATTAAAGATTTCAGCACTATAGCTACACCTTTAAATAAATTAGTTAAGAAAAATGTTGGATTTGTTTGGGGTGATGCACAAGAACATGCATTTAATGAACTTATGGATAAATTTTGTAATGCACCTTCGCTTGCTTTACCTAAATTTGATAAAAATTTTGAGATTGAATGTGATGCTAGTGGCATAGGGATTGGAGCTGTTTTGATATAGGATTAAAGACCACTAATGTATTTTAATAAAAATTTAAGTGGGGTGGCCTTGAAATATCCCACATATGACAAGGAATTATATGCATTGGTTCAAGCTTTACAAACATAGAAACATTATTTATGGCCTAGGGAGTTTGTGATACACACTAACCATGAAATTTTAAAGCATTTGAAGGGTTAAGATAAGCTGAACCGTAGGCATGCCAAATGGGTGGAGTTCATAGAAACATTCCCATATATGAATAAGTATAAGCAAGGTAAAGAGAATATGGTTATTGATGCATTGTCTAGAAGGTACACCTTACTTAACTCACTTAGTGATAAATTATTAGGTTTTGAGTTTATAAAGGAGTTGTATCCATATGATGATGATTATGGTGATATATATACATCTTGTGATAATGGGGCTGTTTCGGATGATTTTTACTTGTTTGATGGTTTCTTGTTCAAAAGAAATAGATTATGCATTTCTAAGTGTTCTATGAGGGAATTGTCAATTAAGGAGGCACATGGAGGAGGCTTAATGGGGCATTTTAGGGTAAATAAGATCTATGATATGCTGTTAGGACATTTCTTTTGGCATGGTATGAAACATGATGTGCATAAAGTTTGTAAGCATTACATTACATGTAAAGAGGCTAAGTCTAGGTTGAAACTACATGGGTTATACACACCATTACCCATTCCTAGTGAACCTTAGAATGATTTATAGATTACCTAGAACTAGGAAAGGTCGTGATAGTCTCTTTGTTGTGGTTGATAGATTTAGTAAAATGGCTCATTTTATACCATGTCATAAAACTGACGATGCTAAGTTGTTTTTCAAAGAAGTTGTGCATTTACATGGCATACCTAGGAGAATTATTAGTGATAGGGATGTTAAGTTTTTAAGTCATTTTTGGCGTGTGTTATAAGGAAAGTTAGGAACTAAGCTATTGTTTTCAACTACTTGTCACCCTCAAACCGATGGGCAAATTAAAGTAGTTAATAGGAATTTCATTACTTTGCTTAGGGCAATCATAGAAAAGAACATTAGGTTGTAGGAGGATTGTTTACCATTTGTGGAGTTTGCTTACAATAGGGTTGTTCATAGCACTACGAATTGCTCCCCATTTGAGGTTATTTATGGATTTAATCCACTTACTCCTATTGATTTATTACTAATGCCACCTAGCTATTTTATGAGTGTTGATGCTAATTCTAAGGTAGATTTGGTGAAGAAGTTACATAAGTAAGTTAAAGGGAGGATTAAGAAGAAAAATGCTAAAGTAGCTTCACGTGTGAACAAGGGAAGGAAGCCAATGATTTTTCAGCTTGCAAATTGGGTTTTGGTGCATTTTTCCAAAGAAAGGTTTCCACTTCAAAGGAAGTCTAAGCTAAACCCAAGAGGAGATGGTCCTTTTTAAATTCTTGAAAGGATTAATGACAATGCATATAAAGTGGATCTACCTAGTGAGTATAATGTTAGTGCTTCATTTAATGTGGCTAATTTAAGTCCTTTTGATATAGATGATACTTTAGATTCAAGGAAAAATCCTTTTAAAGAGAGGGAAAATGTTATGGTGTAGCCAACACACCAAGTTCAAAGAATTCAACATGATGAGGATGAGCATAGTCAAAAAGGCAAGGACCAAGTTCAAGAGGTTTATAGTCCAATTAGCATGCCTCAAGGACCTATAATAAGGTCTTGATCTAAGAAGCTTTAACAAGCCTTAATCCATCATCTACAAGGCTTAGTGAACTCAACTAATGAAAGATTACAATGACACCAAAGCTTTGTGACAAGAGCAGCTCAAGTTCAATTAATTCAAGTCCAAGTTACTAAAGGGTTTAATTAAGTACATAATGGGCCACATTTGTTATGGGGTGGCCAAATATGCATGGGAGAGTTATTTAAGCATTGTTATTTAGGTTTAATTATATTAAATAAGGGCTGGATGAATTTTTTATTTTAAAAGTGCATTAGTTTTAGTTAGTTTAATTAGTGTTATTCTTAAAATAGGAAGTATGTCAGAATTCCTATTTGAGGTCTGATTACATTAGTTTCCTATTTTTGTGATTAGGGTTATTAATTTTCCTTATTCACTAAGGAAAACCTTGTAAAGGTATGAATTATTATCATTCAAAATAGAATTTTTAAAACCTAAAGGTTGTTTTGCTTTTATCTTTATGTTCTTATATAGAATACATGTTTTAAGGAACATTCAAATAGATTGATCATCTTCTTATGGAGTGTTTTAAAATTGGAATTCAGAAATGAGTTTTCTTTATTCTAATTCTTTGATTATCTAAGTAATCTGATTTCTAACCATTCTTAAGGGTTTTTGCTGAATTGACTATTGGGGTTTTCAAGTTAATGCTTTGGGGGTTCGAATACATAAGGGGTTCTCAAACTTATTCTTGGAGGTTCTGTATCATATAGGACCAAGGTCAATCAAAGGGAGTCTAAGTTCTTGCCCCCATATTGATATTTGATATGTTTACCGGGAGTCGTAAAAGTAACATTTGATAGTTTACACTTTAATTTTGTTGACATAAAGGTCCATAATCTAGTTGGGTTGCTAACCCATTCATTTGATCTGATAAGGATAAATGGATGACATCTCATAGGTTCCATCATCGAGGGATGTCATTATTTATTAATTTGTATAGACTATCCAAGCTGAGGTACATGATTCTTATCATTCCTCATGCTTCGAACTCACACGAAGTAGATGAAAATCATGTGGTCCTGAGCATAAGTTTTCTATGAAAACTGACATTACGATGTCATTCGATGATGGACACTAGAAGGTCATGTCATTTATGAATATTAAGTCAAACAAATAGCGTTAGGACAAGGATAGCATACATAGCTTGGTGGAATCCTAATGGATGTTGCTACTGGTTTATCTAAATGAGCTTAGCTAGGGTGAAAGGCTAAGGGTTCCTTTAGTGAGAATGCCCCCCATATGACTAGTGTTATGGGATCTAATCAATGAGTCTAGCATTCTTTTGATAACTCGGTCCCCCCTTAAGGAATTGGGTTACAAACTCTGGTCAAATGAGTTCGACAAATGCACGAGTAAAGACTAAAGGTGGTAATATTGTATCTTTGTCACCTCATGACTCGAGTGGAATCATAGTGGTAATGTCATTTAGTATTATCGAGGCTTTTAGGGACAAGTGGTGAACGTGTGATGTGTAGTGCAAATGCAGTGGTGAGGGGTTCTACATAATTGAGTATTGCATAATGAGAAATAGTCATTTTTAAGTTGATCCATCTTACTTAGAAGTCCCCAATGGAGTCGCCACTGTGAGCAACCTCTTCTCGCTTTTGGATAGTGATATGTTTCCATGGGATATTATATGGGTCTTTTCATTTTCGAGGGACATGGAAACTTTACCAAATAGGGACAAATGATTGGTCCCGGGGAGACAAGATGCTTTTGATTTTGTGGAGCCTAAAAATTGAGAAAAGAAAGGGACAACATCAGGTCACTCAATTAGTATTATCCCCATAAGAGATTTTTAGGTTTAGGGGATCGCGTCTACTTTTTGTCTATTTCTTATTATACAATATTTGATGTATAGCTACCGCAACACCTTAGTTTCAGCAATGATAGTTTGTATAGCATTCACATATTACATTAGATAGTAGAAGATAATAAAGCTAAAAATTTAATTATTACATTACTTTCCTGATAAAACACATATGAAAAGGAAAAGATTATGAAAAAGTAAATCTAATTTCGATATGATTGATATGCAAGATTAACACAACCATTCACACAGCTTGCTTAATTTCATGAATAATAGGATGATCATGCATGCTTGCAATTATTATTTATGCTATGATGATGTACAATGATAATATAAAGATGCATGAGGTCATCATTGGACTGAGAGCATGATGACTCTATTCCAGGATATGAACTTTTCACATTATTGGTATTTATAATGTGATTTCATGATTTTAGAAATAGAGGATGTAAAATGATTATATAAGATGAGCATAATAAGTCATCTATTATTCATATAGCATGCAAGATTGCCAGTCTCATCACATAAGCACAATAGTATTCCTAAATGCTGGCAATAGTAAAATAAAATAAAATGCGATAAAATAAAAGTGCTAAAATAATTATATGGTCCTCAGAATCGACCGAGCTTGTGTGGGTTATGAAGCTTTAGCTTCGAGAGATTATCAAGCTTTCCTCATCAAGAAGTTCATAATGATAGCAAAATGATGCTAGATTGTATACCTTTGAAGTGTGCTTTGACAAAGATGAAGCTTGGTTTGGTAGAAAAGGGATCTAATAACTTAAGAGAAAGGCTATAGGAGAGCAAAAACTATTTAGAAAAGGGTTTCCAGCACCTTTAATTGGACTAATTTTTAGTGTGTGTATGTTTCCACTTGCTCCTCCCCCCTTAAAATGGGGTATGAAGGGGTCTATTTATAAGGAAAATTTGGAAGAATAGGGTGGTGGGGGCACGGTCACATTTGCATATCAAGAATTTTACACGTGGCCATACCAAGTACGTGTGGCTAAGCGCACACGCATGCACTCCATGTGCACTTTGGCCTTCCATGCACACTTCTTGGGTTTTACGTAGTTATTTTGGGGTTGGTTCTTAGGGTTTTTGGGCCTTCCAAACACATTTTTGGGTTCGTATTGCCAAATTCAGCCTCGATTTTAGTACATGACATCTAGGGGCATTTATGCACACTTCTTAGCGATACGCATTAATCTGCGGGTTGTGTTGGACCATTTCAGGACCACGACCACTTCCTAAGGTTTTGGAGCCTTTTGGACATATTTCCAAAATTCATTTTATCAAAATTGATTTTCATTTTTTCATGAAGCTAGGTCCCAATCTAACGAAATACGCACCGGCCCAATGAGCTAAGTATTCCAAGAGGAGTTTTCTTGAAATAAACCTCTCATTATTCTGATAATTTATATTTCACAAGGTCAAAGCACAACTTAATGGCTCAGTGATCGATTTTGCACACTGGTGGGGTTGGTTAGGTTTTTTAAGGTTGCACACTTCATAGGTGTTAGGAACGAATAGACTATAGTCATCTTAGGGATTTATTTCATCATTGGAAATTTTTGGGGATAATCAAATTTGAGATATAATAGTATGAAAATATAAAACTCAAATATAACATATATGTGACCAAACAATAATAAGAAAGAAATATATTTATAAGATTTATAAAGATTTTTATTTAATAAATATATGAAAATCTTTTATATGAAAATCATTTTTGAATGCTAGGCAAATTTTAATAAGTTAACTCCTTTTAATTTTTTATTTTTCAAGATTTATATATATATGTATATAGAGAGAGAGAGAGGGGGGGATCCATTTATACATGTGTAAAACTAATATATTTTATATGAAATCTCAACCTTCAATTATAATATATCTAATGGTTAAAAATATCTAATTAATTTTATTATCTATTAACTTATTAAACGTATATTTTCTTTCATTAGTTAGTTATTTCCTATTTATATTATTTTCCATTAATAAGTATGATGATGTTAAATTATTCATTAACTAATTATTTTCTATCAAACTCATTTTCCATGGCTATTTGCTTTGAGCTTGCCTAGACTTACTTCACTTGCAGAATCGTGACAACACTAAAGAAAATGAAAATGAAAATGAATTTTTTTTTTGCAAATTATTTTGTTAACATGTAATTCAATTGTTATTCTAATTTTATAATTTTTTTGTCAATATTATTTATATGAATAATATTGGAAAAATTACATAGTAAACTGGTCCAATAGGTGAACCAAATCTCACCCATGATTATTGATCTTCATTTGAGCATAATTTTTAGTTCAAAAAGAAATTAAGTATCATATAAAAATTTTGTAGTTGGAGGCCTACTTAATTAATGTAACATGTGGTGAGGCAACATAATTTAATGGCCTTATTTGCTTTTTACCAAAATAAAATTCATGTTGTGAACTATTCCGTATTGAGTTCTATCTTGTGCTATCTCTTTCTCGTTGTTTTGAGCTCATTTCTCTGCGGAATAATATTGTCAGAAGTGAATGTATTTCTCTAAATGAATGAAAATGTTAGGGATCAAGGCAGCTCTGACCTTGTTCTTTTTTTATATATATAGTATTTGTTTTGTCTTGTTAAAGGAAGGTTATTTAATTAGGAAATAAATTATTAATGGAAGAAATAATGTTATAAGAAGTGAATGTTTTAGGAATAGAAATCACTTTTTACATAAATATTAAATTTAATAAGGTAACATTTACTAAAAGTAATTAGATATATTGCCCATTAAATGTAATATAATCAATGGATAGAACAAATTAAGATTAACTTTATGCAAGCATGGTTTGATAGGTGGTGTTACAAAGGAATCTTTCCAACTGGCATCTTTGTTCCTTTCTTTATGGATATTATAAGTCATCATGACATTTTTTTGTTCCAGCAAAGCCTCTTTTGTCTGCCTGGACAATGGAGGTTGCTCCATAAAAACCATTCATTGTTGTAGTCTTAAATTCTCTTCCTCTAGCTGCATCAGAAGTGGTTAATAAAGGTAACTTTATTTCTATTAAAATCAACTAGGAATTTTATGTTCAGAGATTAACTTTATGCAAGCATGCTTTGATAGGCATATTGGTTTTGCTCAAGGGGGATTCTCCATGGAAGGTATATGATCTAAAAGATAGATTGACATCTATTTAGGGTCTATCTACTACTTGGAAATTAATTTTATTAGGAAGTGGCTTTTATCAAATCACTTTATCTTTTAAAGAGGAAAAAAATCTAGTTTAAGGGAGTGGTTGAGTGTCTCTCAAGCTCAAAATCATGCATTTACAACACTGGTCATCGGACTTTGACCATTTTAAGCAGAAATTAATCATTACTCATATTTGGGTGAGGTTTTACAAGTTACCATGGGAATATTAGCATCATCTAATCCTTGTAAACATTGCTAAGAGAATTGGAACTCTTCTCTGCATTGACAATAACACTCTCAATGATGCTTTTGGGTACTATGCTAGAGTCATGATTGAAGTTGATCTTTCAAATAAACTTCATGACTTTCTAATGATTAAAAAGAATAAGGAAAAGCTTCTTCATTGATGTTGTCTACGAGAATCTCCCTAATTTATGTTCTTTATGTTCAAATATTAAGCACATCCTAGCTAATTGCAAACTTAACAAGAATAAATTCAAAAAGGACAATATCATACATAAACAACCAGAGGCACAAAAAAAGTGTTGGCAATCTAAAGAAGTGGTTTCTAGATAGTATAGTCATAAATGAATGATAGCATTGATATTCATCCTCCCATGACTAAAGGAAATATTCCAACCTATGTTCTTATACATGGAGGTATAACTAGGTAGGATGGTCATCATAATGTGCTAACAGATGACTTTCTGCTATTAAAGTAGCATTGTCGAGTGGATTTTGACATGCTTGAGTAAGACTTGAATAATGATGCAGTTATTCAATTAAAGGCCAATAGTGATATGGGTGTAATAGCAGTTCGACATGAAAATAATATTACAGTTCGTTAATAAGAAGGTGAACAATATAGTGGGTCTAAGGAATAACAATCTATGATGGTTATGATGAATTTTTAGTTTCAAGGGACAACAATAACTTTAATCATGATATTGATAATCCAATGTCTTGGGTAGAACAAGTGGAGCTTCATGATGGCAATTAGGCTACTGTTTTAAATCATAAAAAGAAAGTTTTCAAGAAATCCTAGGCCCCTTAATAGATGACTCTTAATAAAAGAGCATCCAAGAAACCACATAGACTCAATTTATAAGGATTTTTTATTGGAATTACTAGGGAATTGGAAACTCTAATACCTAAAGAATTTTTTTAAAATTTTGTAAGTAGCATAAACCTTATTTGGTTTTCATTGTTGAGCCCATAATCCTTTTACAATCCCTTTCTTCTAATTTTTTATCCTCCATCGGTTTATTTTTTATTACTTCTAATCATCGCTCTATTCCATTGATTTGAATTTTTGGTAATTATGCTTATTCCTTCTTGGATCCACATGCATGATTAACAAGTAAGTGTGTATATGTGTTTTAATAACCAAGTTTAACTCATTAATTTTATTTATGGTAGTAGTTGGTGTAATAAGCATGTTGAGCTTTGGGATGATTTAAATAATCTAGTTAGGTCAGCTTCTAGTTTTTAGTTAGCCATTGGGGAATTTAATGTTGTGCTTGGATCCTATGAAAAAATGGGTATAGCTCACGTGGTAAAAACTTGTAGACATTTTTGGCTTGTATTAATTATTGTAATTTTATGGATATTCTTATGAGGGATGCTCAATATACATGGTGTAATAGTCATTTAGGTTCTACTATAGTTAATATCATTCCTGATCATTCCTTACCTACTATGGGTTTTTTCTCTTATTGGCAATTTATTAACCCTTTGGCTCTTCCTCATCATCATTATAATCATACTCCTTTATTACTTAATTACAACAATGGTAGTGTTCAGGTTGCTCATTTCAAGTTCCAAGTAATATGGCTTACTTATAATTCTCTTTATGATTTGGTAATGTCTAATTGGAATCATAATATTGTTGGTTATACTCCTATGCAAAAGTTATCCATTAAACTGAAAAATCTTTGACATATTTTGAGGTAATGGAATAGAAATGTCTTTGGTAACCTTGATAGAAATATTTCTCATGCTCAAGCTACTCTTTTGGAGGTTTAACAATCTATGTCAATTCATGGAATATCGGATAATTTGCACCATAGAGAGATTGATGCTCATACTAACTTGGATGTTGTTGGGTTTCATGATGCAAAACGCAGCAAAAAAACAAAAATTAATTCCTGAAAACCATAAACCTAGATCCAAGTAATTCAACTAAATCGATTAAAGAGGGATACCAAGCACTCACCATGGCTATCTTATGGCAAGATGGTGAGAAGGAAGAGAGGGGGTTCACTCCGGTAACACCTTAGCTCGAGCTTTTTTTGTAGGTATTATCAGATAAAAGTGTTGCCAATTAAGCCACACCCTATATTGGCATCCATACGAACAAGGAATCCAAAATAGTATAAGTGTGCTAGCACCTTTTTCTCTCTAAGACTCTTCTTAGTTTTTATCTCTCTATGTGTTTGTTTCTTTTATAAGGAAGTGGAGGAAGAAGGAGGAGAATAATAGCTTAACCTAAGCCCTAAAGAATGAGATGTATTTATAGACATCCTTCCTAGGGCTTTATAAGCCTCCACTTACTAAAACAGTTTTAGTAAGATTAAACTTTCTCTTTTATTTTTATTATAATTCTACAATTAGAATTATGTCCTACTTAATTAAGATAACGTTTACCTTAAATAATTAAGGAAATAAATAAATAAATATAAATATAAATATGTACAAATATATATATATATATATATATATATATATATATATATATATATATATATATTATTTTCAGAGAGATTATTATGGGGTTAATTAACCCAATTATTCTTTGGGCTGGTCTAAATGTACGACCTTGTAGGCTCACATAGCATTGGCAGTGGGCCTAAAATTTCCATTTTAACCCATAAGTCATAAGTGGTCTCTAGCAAGACATTATGACTACACAAGTTGTGTGAAGGTTGATAATCTGGCATAACCTAATCCACAGCATGTATTATAGTCCTTTTGTCACGCGATATCTTAGTTGAACATAAGGCATGGAATATGTCATCCTTATATCATTCAATCATATTATTTCTCAATCCCAAGTAAATCGATACCAATAACTCTTCATCTGATATTGATAACTCTTCGTCAATACATTCTAACATGGTCATGCATTTCTCTTTAGTCTAACTCATTGAGGGGCCCATAAATATCTTCTCATAATTAATGAGGGAAAAATTCAATCTTAATCACTCATATTCCTCACATAACTCATTCTATATCCAATCATAACTTGTTTTACCATTCGGTTAAAGATGATGTAAGGAAGTGTTAAAATACAAAAATCATAATGCAGGAAACCATGGTGATTTCAGGTCAGAGGACTCAAATAATACTACTATGACAATTATCCATGTAGTATTCTCATAATGGGTCGATCCAATACATCATTTCACTAAATATCTACTTATGAGTTTAACATAATATCTCATATACATAATCAATAAAACATAATCATCAATCAATCTCGTACTAGTTTTTTTTTTCATTATTGTTCTTATAACTATGATTGACTAGGGATATTTAGATTAGAATTCAAGTATCACCTAACATTTGTACTATCAAGTCATATACTTAATGACCTTAGGTAGAATTAACTAATCAAGGATAATATTAGAATTAGCCAGTAATAATAAAAATGCCTCTTTATTAATAAAATGAAAATATGACAAAATTAAAGTATAGTCATTACATAATTGGACTAGGGCATATTATCAACAAAGGCTCATCTTATTCAACAAGAGATCTTTCTAAAAGAAAAAAGTAAAGTGCATTAGCTTGAAGCAGGTGACAAAAACTCTAGCTTTTTTCATTGTCTCATTTCTAGGAGATAGCCTTTACAAGGGATATTTGTTATGAATATTGATAGCAATATTATTGAAGATGTGCCTTCCATTGAAAATCATATTATGGAATTCTATAAAAGCCTTTTTGGTCAAAGATCTAATATGTGTTCTAACTTACATTTCATTAAGGAAATGATTCCTCCTCTGGTGTCTAAAATTGATAATTTCTAAGCTTACTCACTATCCTTTTTTTAGGAAATTAAACATCATGTTTTTAAGATGGATCCTCATAGTACTCTTGGTATGGATGGTTTTACTAGTTTGTTCTTTCAAAATTATTAGGACATAGTTAGTATGGATGTGTGTAATGTAATTAAAAGTTTCTTCATGTTTGGTAAGATTATCCTTGGGTTTAATTCTAATTTTATAATTCTTCTGCCAAAGTTGAAGGATGTGTTAGGCAATTTCTTTAAGTGCACGGTTTGCAATAAGTAGTAAAGTTCGAGTATCAAGCATCGTTCCCATGAGGAGATTGATACCAAGTACTAGTCGTAATTTTATCTCCACAAGCTAACAAAATAGATTTAATTGAAATATAAAACTATATTAACTAACAAAGATAAATTTTAAATCTAAAATAAAAATTCAATAATCGAAAGACAGAGCCTGGATTTGCTTCACTAGACACTTACTTAAATTACTCAAATTACTTAAAGTCTCTTTCGAGATCATTCAAGCATGTTAAAATTAATTACCACCTATTTTCATGGTCATGTAAATTAATAAAGACTCATTAAGTTCTTTAGCAATTTAATTCTCCTCAAAGGATTCGTCTACTTTCGTGATCAATGTTCCAAAGTTTCACAGGTATATAAGCTAATAGATCATGCAACTTTCATTGTCTACTAATCTACCCAAAAGCATGAATTTAATCAGGCCTAAAATCAAATACAATAACATATAAAAGCAACCTGTAAAATTGACTGAATATTAACCTATTGAATAAAAACATAAAAATCCAAACAAGCAGTAGTCTAGTCACACGAATCCAAACCCTGAGTAAATTATTTACACATGATGGAAATAATCATAATCAAAGATATTCTAAACATGAGAATAATTATGCTTGAACATGATTGACTTGAAACTTTGCTTCTCTCAACTCAAAATATCTCTGACTGCTTATTTGAATGCATTCTACCTCTTGAATTGATGAATTGATCCTCTTTTTATAGCCATCTCTTGCCCCCAATAATTCTAATTCTATAGTATTCTCATTATGTAATCTTCCAATTTTGAAATCTTCTAAATCTGTAATCCTGAATGAAAGAGGAAGATTTTTCATGAGTGCACACCCTAGCACATGGCCATGCATAAGAGTGTGCACTAGGGTGTGTATGCAAGCATGCACGTTAATTTTGTCCCTAAGGCATGACCATGCACTCGGGTGTGTACTATTCCAAATTTGTGCACGACCTGATACATGGCCATGTGGTCGGGTGTGCACAGCTTCTTCATTGAGCTTGGCTTTAATTATCCTAGCGCACACCTTCTTGCACAGTCATATGGTAAAGCGTGCATGATTCTTTATAAGCACACAGTTGTGTGCTAGCCTGTGTATGCAATTTATGCTGAGAGACTTTCTATATATAGTCGTGCACTAGCTTTAGTTTGCAAAACTACAACAAATAATTTAATTAGATACTATAATGCACTTAATTATTAAACAAACATGCAAATGTATTCTTTAAAAATAAAATTAAATAATATTATCTAAATGCAAGTAAAATTAATAAAAATTAAATAAACTTATAAAAATATATTATAAAACCAATAAAAATTCTCTTAAAATTATATGTATAAATGACACATAACAAATTCCCCCACACTAAAGCTTTGCTTGTTTTCAAGCAAAATGCATAAGAACACTCATCAATGCAACGAACTTAGCACATTGAAATACTTTTAAATGTCCATCTACTACAATCTTCAATTAATATAAAGCTTATAAATTAAAATCAAACTTATAATTCAAAGTTAAAGATGTAAGTTTTGCTAAGTGAAGATCAAACTTGCTTGCTGAATTTCTGAAAACATGCAAATTGGTAATCAAGAAAAATGAAAGTAAATGATACTATTTTTTTGCAACCTCAAGCCACCCTTTGATTCTATCACATAAAATATAGCAATTTTTATTTTATTTTATTAGTAAGTGCATTTTATACTCCATCTTACTTTAATCTCTCTATTCTTGTCACTTTCAGTAATCCCCCACCGTTCTAGTATTACTAAGCATGGACATTGTCAAATGAGTCCTTTGGATACTTACACTCAGATTAGAGCATTGGAGTAGTTTTCAGAGCATAAAAATATAAAATTTATACACTGCTCTAAAGAGAATTTTTTTAACTATTATCAGGTTATGTGCTAGTTTTAAGGTTAGAACAAAATATAACAACCAAGTATCACTTACAAGTCATTTTCTGAACTATCAATTTTCATATTTAGTTATTCAAAAGTAAGTAAGCATTAGGTTCATTATAATTTCAAAAGTCTTTAATCTTAAATTATCAACCTAACTTTAAAATTTATAAATCAAGCATTAACAAAAGATTATGAAACATGTACATTGAAATCAAATTCAATGCTCTTTGCTTATCACAATGATAAATTGCAAAAATTTAGTGTATGAGTGTGTGTGGATGCAATCATGCAATATGTAATATATGATATGATACAGAGATAGAATCAAATGCAGAAAATATGTAATGCAATACATATTCTCTTCCCCACACTTAAACAAGTCAGTGTCTATAATGACTAATGAAGAAAAAGAAATAAATGAGAAGTGGAAAGAATAACTTCCCCAAATGAGAGGAGGGTAGATAATAACCTAGTCATGGCCAGTTGCATGATCATGCACATGCACCTCTGTAGTTTTCCAAAATTAAGCAACAAAAAAAAAAGGAAAAAAATAAAAATAAAATATTGAAACAAATTAAAGTTGAATGGGTTACCTCCCATTAAGTGCTTGTTTATAGTCATTAGCTTGACTAAATTCCATTTGATCATTAGGGAGGATTTATTAAAGAATAATCCTTGCCCATTTGAGCTCGTTTATTTAGCATTAGAAAAGAAGGCGAAAAAGTCTTAAAATTCATATCCTTCAATGCACTTTTAATTCGCCACTCTTTAGCATCCTTCTTTAGAGGCCCCTTTTTCTTCTTAACTTTTTTTATTGCTTTCACTTCCTTATATCATGTTGAAGAACCTTGTTGAAGAACATCTTTACTATAAACCTCAGCTACATGCACCCGAAAACAATAAGTCAATGATGGGGATTGTTGTGCCATTTTAAACACATCAAACTCAACCTTCTCTTCCCCAACTTTAAATGTTATTTTTCCTCTCTTAACATTAATGATAGCTATAGTTGTACCCAAGAAAGGACGTCCTAGAATAATAGGAATATGAGAGTCTTCTTCCATTTCAACAATCACAAAGGACGTAAAATTATCCCACTTTTATTAGAATATCCTCTAATATGCCCATGGAATATATAAATGATTTATCTGTAAGCTGTAATGAAATATTGGTAGGCTTATGATCTTTAATGCTCAATTAACTGCATAAAGATAGAGGCATTAAACTCACACTAGCTCCTAAATCACAAAGAGCTTTACTAATAGCTAATTTTCCAATAACATAAGGTATAGAGATACTCCCTGGATCTTTAAGTTTTTTAGGGACCTTTTTTTTATCACAACACTGCATTCTTCATTCATTGGTATAGTCTTATAATTCTCCCACTTCCTCTTATTAGTTATGATGTCTTTAAGGAATTTGGCATATTTGGCATTTGGGTGACTACCTCTAATAAGGGAATGGTGATATCTAACTATTTGAACACCTTTAAAACCTTTTGAAATTGCTTGTTAAGTGTTCTATTAAACATCCTTTGAGGGAAAGGTAAACAAGGTGGTTTCATCACTTTAGGCTCTTAATCCAACTCATTACTCGTTGGCTTCTCTCCTTCTTTTGGTAATTGATCTAGCTCAACCTTTGATTCCTTAATCTTGTGCTCAACTTTAGGCAATTGCTTCCCACTTTATAAAGTTATTGCATTTATATGCACTCTTGGGTTCTTAGGTTGACTAGGAAATTTTCCCATTTGTCAAAAATTGCTCGAGCTTACTGGTGATGCTATTTAGTGTTCTAACATCATGTTATGTGTGGCTAATTATTCCAAACTTGCATCCATCTACTTGAAATTCTCTTCATGTTGCTTAAAACCTTCTTAAAGTGTTTGATTTATCTTGGTCTATGATTAGATGAAGTTTCCCATCATCATCTCAATATTGGACTTAGGTTCGGGTTAAGGGTAAGTGCCCTTTTACTGAGAACTCGGTGGTGCTTTGTACCCTTGATTTGCATTTGAGTTTGAATTCCCTCCTTGATTTGACTATGAGAAATTTAAGTGATTTCTCCATCCAGGGTTGTATGTGTTAGAGTATGGATTCTCTTAAGGTCTATCATTAAAGTCATTCAAAGCATTTAATTACTAACCTTGAAAGAAAATGTTACCTTATTGACACGCTATAGTGGAATGTCCACCTCCACATACTTCGTAAGATAGCACCTGTGATGGATAACCTACTAAGTGGAGCTTTTGTAACTGCTTTGTGGGGGAGTCCAATTTAGCATTTACCATGCTGAAGCTGTCAACCTCATACACTCCTGTTGCTTTTCTAGGCTGATTTCTTTCTCTATGCCACTGATAATTGTTCGATGCCATCTTTTACAAGAGTGCATATGCATGATCTAGTGTCTTGCTCATAAGAGAGCCCTGTTTAGTAGCATATATAATGATTTGTAAAGATTCAGACAATCCTTTGTAAAAATTATGCATTAGTGGCCACTCTAAAATGCCATGGTACGGGTAATGTCTTTGTAAATCTTTAAATCCCTCCCAAGCATCATAGAGAGATTCATCATGTTGTTGCTCAAATCTAGCAAGGTTTTGATGATATTTGGTAGTCTTTCCTAGCAAATAATACTTCATGAGAAAAGCCTTAGAAAGTGTATCCCATAAGGTGATGGAATATGGAGCCAATGATCCTAACCATAACTTTGCCTTGTCTCACAATAAGAATGGAAATAATTTGAGGCAAATAGCATCTATGCTCACTCCATTGATCTTGAAAGTGTCACAGATGTCTAATAAATAGGCTAGATGTGCATTTGGGTCCTCTATTGGCAGTCCACCAAATTGATATTGTGAAACCATTTGGATGCATGCAGGTTTGATTTTGAAGTTGTTAACTTCGATGGTTGGCTTTACAATACAATTTTGGCTTCCTGTGAGAATAGGAACACTATATTCTTTTAAAGCCCTTACTTAAGCTCCTTGTCTAACCATTCTTCTGCCTTTTCCTTTTTCTCTTTATGGTTCTTTTTGTAAGTTTTTTTTATCTCTAGATTTACTTTCTCTAGTCCAAGACGTTTTGATCTTATTTGCATAAATAAGAGTCAATTACCTGAAAAGAAAAAGTAAGGAAATTTAAATGAAATAAAAAAAATGCTAGTCTAGTGGAAATAGAAAGTACACTAATATTGGTATTGTTGATCTCCCTAACAATGGTGCCAAAAACTTGTTAGGCAATTTTCGCAAGTGCATGGTTCACAATAAGTATTAAAGTTTGAGTATCGAGTATCGTTCCCACGAGGAGATTGATACCAAGTGATAGCTGTAATTTTATTTCCATTAGCTAACAAAATAGTTTTAATTGAAATAGAAAACTATATTAACTAACAAAGATAAATTCTAAATCTAAAATAAAAATTCAATAATTGAAAGATAGAGCCTGGATTAACTTAACTAGAAACTTACTTGAATTATAGGATTTAATTTTAATTCAACTTGTTAAAACAATTAAGGTTAAATTACTAAAATTACTTAAAGTCTCTTTCAAGATCATTCAAGCATGTTAAAACTAATTATCGCATATTTTCATGGTCAAGTAAATTAATTAAGACTCATTAAGTTCTTTAGCAATTTAATACTCCTCAAAGGATTCGTCTACTTTCGTGATCGAGGTTCCTAAGTTTCATAGGTCTATGAGCTAATAGATCATACAACTTTTGTAGAAGCATGCATTTAATTAAGCTTAAAATCAAATACAAGAACATATAAAAGCAACCTGTAAAACTGACTAAATATTAACTTATTGAATTAAAACATAAAAATCCAAACAAGTAGTAGTCTAGCTACACGAATCCAAAACCTGAGTAAATTAGTTACACATGATGGAAATAATCATAATCAAAGATATTCTAAACATGAGAACAATTATGCTTGAATGGGATTAACTTGAAACTCTACTTCTCTCTACTCAAAATATCTCGGAATGCTAATTTGAATGAATGCTCCCTCTTGAATTGATGAATTGATCCTCTTTTTATAGCCATCTCTTGCCCACAGAACTTCCAATTCTAGAATATTCTCATTTTGTAATCTTACAATTTTGAAATCTTTTAAATTCGTAATCCTGAATGAAAGAGGAAGATTTTCCATGAGTGCACACCCTAGCGCATGGCCATGCATAAGAGTGTGAACTAGGGCACGTATGAAAGCATGTATCTTAATTTTGTGTGCAAACCCTAGCACATGGCCATGCACTCGGGTGTGTACTATTCTAAATTTGTGCACGACTTGATATATGGCTATGTGGTGGGGTGTGCATAGCTTTTTCATCAACCTTGGTTTTAATCATGCCAGTGCACACCTTCTTACATAGTCGTATGGTGAAGCATACAAGATTCTTGATGAGCACACAGTTGTGTGCTAGCCTGTGTATGCAATTTATGCAGAGAGACTTTCCAAACACAATCGTGTACTAGGTTCAGTTCATAAAACTACAATAAATAATTCAATTAGATACTATAATGCACTTAATTATAAAACAAACATGCAAATGTATTCTTTAAAATGCAAACTAAATAATATTATGCTAAATGCAAGTAAAATTAATAACAATTAAATGAACTTATAAAAATATATTTAAAACCAATAAAAATGCTCTTAAAATTATATGTATAAATGACACATAATATGATGCTATTCAGATTGATTAATACCAGCCCATTATTCTTAGTAATTTTTGTTATAAAGTCATTACTAAGATCATTGTTGATCATCTTTCTTTGATTACTAGGAACATTATTTCTTGTAAATAATTTGGTTTTATTAAAAATAGGAATATTTCTCATTGTATTGCTACTACTTTTAAAGGTGTTAATATGCTTGATAAACATGGCTTTGGCAGGAACATCGCCATCAAAATTAACATTTAAAAAGCCTTTGATACTATGGATTGGATCTTTATTCTTAATGTTTTAGAGTTTTTTGATTTCTCTCTTTAGTTTCGGGATTGGATTCTTGAAATTTTTTCATTAACTAGGATCTCAGTTATGGTTAATGGTGTGTTACAAGGCTATTTTTTCTACTCCAGGGGTGTAAGGCAAGGCGAACCTTTGTCTCCTTTTATTTTTTGTCTGGTTGAAGATTTTTTGTGTAGATGGCTTTATATTACTACTAGAGATAATTTTGTTGACACAATGACTTATTGGAGAGCATCTTTTTTTCCTTTTCATTTATTATATATTGATGATGTCCTCATTTTTAGGAGGCTTCCACTAAAAATATGAATTTTTTGGCTCACATTTTTAATGTTTATGGAAATCTTTTTTAGCAGAAAGTAAATTGGTCTAAGTCTAACATTTTCTTTGGAATAAGTGTTACTTTTCAAAAATCCCATTCGCTGAAGGAAATTATTAGTGTCAAATGTGGCTCTCTTCCTTTTTTATCACCTTGGAGTTCTGCTTTTTTCTAGGGTTCCAAGAAAGAAGTGGTTATAACCTATTGTAGATAGAATTATTCTTAAATTTGCTAGCTAGAAGGGCTCTTCTCTTTCAATAGCAAGGAGATTAATGCTCACTAATTTTGTTATAATAAACTCCTTTATTCATTCTTTTTCAGCGTATAAATGGTTAAAAATTTTATTATCACATTTGAAGTGGTGTACCCTGAATTTTATTTTGACAAGTTCTATTAATAATTAAAGATTAGTGGTGGTGCCTTGGTCTACTTATTGCTTAAATAAGAAGAACGGTGGTTTAGGAATCAAAAGTTTAGAATAAGTGAATTTAGCTCTCCTTAGGAAACTGTCTTAGCATCTAATCACTCATAATTCTTTTCCTTTGCATCTTCTCCAAAGTCACATTCTAGCAGTCTTTAGCATTCCTAAAGTTACTCCAATAAGCTCTTCAATTTGGAGTTTGATTAAATCTTCTTATGTGCAAATGAGAGACTCTATTCGATGGTTAATTAGCTCTAATTCTTCATTGAAGTTTTGGACTGATGAATGGATTCAACCAACTTTAGTTTCTAGACTCAATATTCCTATGGTTCATTAAACTAAATTAGATGCTCCAATTTTTTATTTCTTTATTAATGGAGATTGAGATTGGTAGCTTCCTGATGAGTTGCCTTTGGATGTGAAAAATGACATTATTCAGATTCAGCCTCTTAAAGCTAGCTCAAACGTTTGTCTTTAGCTTCCTTCTATGAATAATCAATACTCTGTAAGGAATATGTTTGCCATTCAATCTCATCTCATGGCTTCTAGGTCTAAATCCTTTTGGAATTATATTTACCTCCCTCATACTCCTTTTTATATTGGTGAGCTTATTTAGGCTACTTGCCAACTAAAGATAACTTGATTAAGAAAGGTTTTTATATGGCCTCTTGATTTTTTTTATTCTGCTCGGTGGAATTAGTTAATCTTATTATTGGGTTTCATGATGTAAAACGCAATAGCAAAAAAATTAATTCATAAAAATCCTAAATCAAATTCAAGTAATTTGAGTAAATTGATGAGAGAGGTTCCAAACACTCACCAAGATGATCTTATAAAAAGATGGTTAGAAGGAAAAGAGGGGGTTCACCAGTGACACCCCTTTATTGTCAAATAAAAGTGCCGCCAATTAAGCCACCCCTTTATTGGAATCCACACGAATAAGGAATCCAAAACAGTATAGGTATGCTAGCACCTTTTTTTTTCTCTCTAAAACTCTTCTTAGTTTTTATCTCTCTGTGTGTTTGTTTCTTTAATAAAGAAGTGAAGGAAGAAGGAGGAGAATAATAGCTTAACCTAAACCCTAAGGAATGAGATGCATTTATAGACATCCTTCCTAGGGTTTCATAAGCCTCCACTTAACAAAATAGTTTTTGCATGATTAAACTTCCTTTTTTATTTTTATTCTAATTCTAAAATTAGAATTCTTTCCTATTTAATTAAGATAAATCTTACCTTAAATAATTAAGGAAGTAAATAAATAAATATAAATATAAATATGTACAAATATTTATTTATATATTCATTTATTTATTCTTTTCAGAGAGATTATTATTAGGTTAATTAACCTAATTTTGCTTTATGCTTTTCTAAGTGTGCGACCCTATAGGTTCACACAACATTAGCAATGGGCCTAAAATTCCCATTTTAGCCCATAAGTCATAATTGGTCTCTAGAAAGACATTATGACTACCCAAGTTGTGTGAAAGTTAATAATCTGACATAGCTTAATCCATAGCGTGTATTATAGTCCTTTTACCACAAGATATTTTGGTTGAACATATAGCTTGGAATATGTCATCCTTATATTATTCAATCATATTATTTCTTAATCCTAAGTAGACTGACACTGATAACTTTTTATATGATATTAATCACTCTTCATCAATACATTTTAGCATGGCCATGTATTTTTCTTTAGTCTAACTCATTGAAGGGCCCACATATATATTCTCAATATTAATGAGGGACATATTCCATCTTAATCACTCATATTCCTCATATAAGTCATTTTATATCCAATCACAACATAATTTATCATCTTATTAAAGATGATGTCATGATGTGTTAAAATACAGAACTCATCATGCAAGAAACTATAGTGATTTCAGGTCGAAGGACTCAAATAATACTATTGTGATGAGAATTACCTATGACAATTATCCATGTAGTATTCTCATAGTGGGTCAATATAGTACATCATTCACTAAATATATACCCATAAGTTTGACTTAATATCTCATATATATTATCAATAAAACATAATCATCAATCAACCTCATACTAGTTTTTATTCATTATTATTCCTACAACTATGATCGACTAGGGATATTTATATTAGAATTCAAGTATCACTTAAGAGTTTTACTATAAAGTCACATACTTAATGACCTTAGGTAGAATTAACTAATCAAGGATAATATTGAAATTAGCTAGTAATAATAAAAATGCATCTTTATTAATTAAATATAAATATGGCAAAGTCAAATTATGGCCATTACATAATTGGCCTAAAGCATATCACTAACACATTTTCTACAATGCACATTTGCTAGGGAAATTTGGAAAGATATTGGTATGACATTTAATAGATCTCTTCCAACTTCGTGTTCTTTTGTTTCTCTTATTCATGTTACCATGCATTGTAATTTTAGTTCACAAGTTAAAGTACTCTAGAATTCTATTATAGTAGTGCAATTTGATTGATTTAGCATCATAGGAATTTCATCATTTTAAAAAATGCAAAACCAGATATTTTTTTAGCTCTCCAAAATCTTTGGAAGATGATTAAAGAATGTGACTTTTTTAAAAAGGGTACTATGTCTAATTCTATGACTAAATTTCATACTATTTCCCTTTGAATATTGTTGTTATCACTGCTTTATCTCTAAAAATTTTAAGTGTTACTTGGCACCCTCTTATTTTGGGATGGACTAAGGTTAACATAAATGGTTCATCTCTTGACTCTCCGGGGATTTTTGACGCAAGGGGAATTTTTTGAAACTCTAGAGGATTTGTTAAAGGGGCTTTTGCTTTTTATATTGGGGTGGTTTTTGCTTTCATTGTTGAACTACAAGGTGCCATGTTTGCTATTCGAAAGGTGAAAGAGATGGGTTGGTATAATTTATGGCTAGAGTGTGATTCATCTTAAGTTGTTCACATAATTAAAACTCATTCATTACAGGTTCCATGGATTTTTCAACATCAATGGGACTCTTGTTTAAATGATTTGGAAAATTTGCATTTGGTTGTTTCTCACATCTATAGGGAAGGTAATGGTGTGGTTAATAAATTGGCTAAATGTGGTGCTCAACAGTCCGATCTTCACTGGTGGAATTTTTGTCCTCTTTTCTTTTATAAATCTTCTTTTTGAAGATTTTAGTTTTAAAGAACATTTTTGTTTCTATTGATCCTTTATATTGTTGTACCTTCATCTTATTTTCTTTTTTATTAATAATATTTTGAGCCCCAATGAGAATGTTATAATTGTGCCAACCTAATTAGGATAATTGGGTGCACTTACATTAGGCCTCAATCTTTTAATTTAAAAACAAATAATTAATGGATATAAACAATTTTGGATAAATTACAAAGTAAACTAGTCCAACAGGTAAACCAAATATCACCCATGATTGTTGATCTTCATTTAAGCATAATTTATAGTTCAAAAAGCAATTAAGTATGATATGAGAATTTTGCAGTTGAATGCCTACTTAATTAATGCAACATGTGGTAAGGCAACATAACTTGATGGCATTATTTGTTTTTTACTAAAATAAAATTCATGTTTTGAAGTATTATGTATTGGGTTCTATCTTGTTTGATCTCCTCGTTCTTTTGAGCTCATTTCTCTATGGAAGTGAACGTATTTCTCTAGATGAATGAAAATGTTAAGAATCAAGGTAGCTCTAACCATGTTCCTTTTTTTATATATATTATTTGTTTTGTCTTGTTGATGGAAGGTTATTTAATCAGGAAATAAATTATTAAAGGAAGAAATAATATTGTAAGAAGTGAATGTTTCAAGAATAGAAATCACTTCTTGCACAAATACTAAAAGTAATTAGATATACCAACCATTAGATGTAATATAATCAATTATTGAGATTTTATATAAAATACATTAATTTTACACGTGTAAATAGATCTATATATATATATATATATATATGTAAGGTTTTTACCATGTAATGGTATATGACTCCCTATATTTTAAGCATACATTCAATACTTTTTTTTTATTTTAGTTAAAATAAACTTTTTTAATCTTTTTTTTTTCTCTTTTTTCAATTATTTTTGTTTCTACTTAATGTTTTTCATAATCAAAAACTAAAAATATTATTTTTCTTTTTTCACTAAAATTAAATTTTCTCATGTTAAACCTTTTTTTATCTTCCACCTATTTAAAACATAGATACTCTATTTTTTTTTCTTTTTATTTCTATTTTTTATTATAAAATTAAATTATACGTTATAAAAATTATAAATTATAAACTTTTATTTTAATAAATAATTAATCCATTAATTTTTTTTGTCTAAACCATCAAATTAATTAATTAACTATATTTTATCCATATAAAATATGTATATAACATATATATTTATATGATAGCCACATTATATGTTTGTATCTTACTAGAATTTTTTCTTTTCAAGTTTAATGTTTTTTATTTTCTTATAAAAGTGAATTAATAATATGAAAAGTTATAAGTTCTTTTTTTAAATACAATTAAAAAATTTTCATATCTTTAGCTATCTAAATTTTAAATTTATTATAATTCAAATTTCATATGTCATGTTAAAAATTTCTAATACATTTATATTTTATGTGATCCCTCGTATTACAAATGATGAATCATTTTAATGCTTAACTTTTATTATTCTCTTAGGTTATATATTTTTTTAAAATTTGTTGACCTTTTGTATTCTTTCTCACATATATTTATAAATACTTACATTCTACCTTTCAATTTGTGGTCTTCATCCTCATATAATGAAGTATATTCATAATAAGCACTCTTAATTAATACTCATAATCTATAAAAACTATAATGAAAATGGTATATTCTTTTAAAGGTTTAATGTTTTTTATTATATTACTGTTATTATCTAGGTAATATTTTTACTTTTCAATTTTATTGTTAGTTTTTATTTATAACTTTGTTGCTATATATAAATTTCATATTAGATTATTTTTTATTTTTTATTTTTTTGAGTTTTTATATTTTATATTTATTTCCTTATTTATTTAAGATAATTAATGTACCAAAACAGTTTTGGTGAGTGAAAGGTTCCTTATTTATTTAAGATAATTAATATACCAAAACAGTTTTGGTAAGTGAAGTTTTGAAAAAAAAACAAACCGTAGATTGGATGTGTGTGTATATATCTTTTTCTCTAGAGTTTATGTAAATTATTTTTTATCTATTGCTAGTTCTTTTGAGAAAAGAAATTAAATATACATAGAGAGAAAAAGTGAGGTTTGTAAGAAAGGTGCTACTAGCACACCAACACTACTTTTGGTCATCATGTTCATGTGGATACCAATAAAGGATGTTGTTGAATTGACAACATCTTGATCAGGCAAGAAAGACTAAAACCTCAAAGTAGGGTGTCACTCGCTTGAAACCCTTATCTTTTTCACTCGCTTTATTTATAACTTTGTTGCTATATATAAATTTCATATTAGATTATTTTTTATTTTTTATTTTTTTGAGTTTTTATATTTTATATTTATTTCCTTATTTATTTAAGATAATTAATGTACCAAAACAGTTTTGGTGAGTGAAAGGTTCCTTATTTATTTAAGATAATTAATATACCAAAACAGTTTTGGTAAGTGAAGTTTTGAAAAAAAACAAACCGTAGATTGGATGTGTGTGTATATATCTTTTTCTCTAGAGTTTATGTAAATTATTTTTTATCTATTGCTAGTTCTTTTGAGAAAAGAAATTAAATATACATAGAGAGAAAAAGTGAGGTTTGTAAGAAAGGTGCTACTAGCACACCAACACTACTTTTGGTCATCATGTTCATGTGGATACCAATAAAGGATGTTGTTGAATTGACAACATCTTGATCAGGCAAGAAAGACTAAAACCTCAAAGTAGGGTGTCACTCGCTTGAAACCCTCCCCCACCCCTCCCCCCCCCACCCCCCCGGCCCTCTATCTCTCATGCTTCCAACTGTCTTATCTATTTTTGTCTATGTTAAGATTTTGGATCTTTTTTTACTTGATTTAATTGAATCGCATGGATCTTTTGAGGGTTCTTATGATTAAAATTTTATTTCTGCTATGTGTATGTATCACGAAACTCAACAATGTATATACAATTTTTATCCTTTTTGGAATTTTGACAGAAGGATTTCTTTACTTTACTAATTCAACACAATCAACTCTATTTATTAAAATAGCTTCCATTAAGTCTCTATAACTATACTTTTTTTTTGTTTTGTATTTACAAACCCTTATTTGTTTTTGGAAAATAGGATTTGATTCAAGATTGTGCATTTTTTATTCCAAGGTTTCTCTGAATTTTTATTCATAATTTTGTTGATATATATAAATTTCATATTAGATTATATTTTTATTTTTTGAGTTTTTATATTTTACTCACATCTCTATATGAATCGAATTTAAAGTGTTCATTTTTAGTCTACAAAAAGTAGTCATAAAGATATTTATTACGTTGCTGTGGTTTTTCATTTTGCCATGTGTAATATTTTTTCATTTAAATTTTTTTATTTTTTCAATTTTTATTTTAATTTTAATTTTTGAATTTTGGTATTTTTGTTAATTTTTTTAATTTTTTTTTTGCACTATATATTACATTAATGAGTTATGAATTATTCATATTTTATGACCTTATATTTTTATAGATTTTTTTCATTTTATATTGATAGTTGTTTTTATTTCTTTTATTTTTATTTTATTTTTATAAAATTAAATTAGATGTTATTATTGAAATATCTCATTTAAATTATTGCAAATATTTGTGATCTATTATTTTTTTAAAGATGCTTAAAGAGTTATTATAACTATCACCACTATATGAATCTTTATTTTAACACTCAAAAATTTATATCATTTCCATACTTTTACTATCACTATCTTGATTTTTATTTTTGTTTTTAAATTTTAAAAAAATTGATGAATAATTATTAAGAAAAAGTACTTTTTCTAATCAACGTGCAGTAATATAGAAAAATAATTAATATGTATCCATTAAAATTGCTTATTTATGCAGGTTACAATCTAACCCATATCTATATAAGCTAGCCAAATTATGCCAAGTGACATTTTATATATAATGCTTATCTACAAGTCACATATAACGATTCATTTAGTTCACCTTTAAGGTCATTTTATTTTTTAATGAACATTAATTTCATTTTAATATGGTTTATATTATATTTATTTTAATTTTACCATTTGCAAACTTTATTTCTTCCTCTTTCTAATAATTTTATGGAAATTGAAACAAATTTTGATTTTAACCTTTTAATTTTCAATCATTATCTCTTTTAACCCTTTAGACCATTATATTCCTCAACTTTTCAACTTTCAAGTCATTATTTCCTTCAAATCTTCAACTTTCACATTTAATCTTATCTTTCGTTTACTTTGATATACATATATATACAATGAATTTGATGATTCTTTTCTACTTACAATTTTCTTTCATTTATACTGTAATACCCTACATTTTATTTAAATAAAAAATAATCATTTAAATTGCATTATTAGTAAATAATTTTAAATTATATTAAATGGTTGTTAATTAGCTAGCTATATTATTATTATTATTATTATTATTATTATTATTATTATATGAGATTCATGGTTGTTTTATGTGTTGCTAGTACCTATATGTATATATATACATATATATATTTAAGGTTCATAATAAATATAAGTTATTATAATAGTATGAGTATATATGTGTCACGACCCGAACCCGAGGGCACGTGATCGGCACTAGGGAATGGGTAGGCTTAAAGCCCCCGAAACCCGTAGTAAGCCTAAAGGAAAAGAAAAATAAAACCATTCATATTTTAAACTTTATTTTAAAATAGAACACATTATCAAACTGATTTTTCTCAAATTACACAATTTCAACTGTTTAAATAATAATGTGTTTCAACATCTCATATTATAAATCAAATTGAATCTTATACATAAGTGTGGTTTACACAAATAAACTACACAATTATGTTTAAACCATACAAATACTTAGAACAAATACTACTGCAGCAACCTAGATTAACACACAGTACAACTTACAATGACCTACATAAAATAGCCGGTGAAGAAGAAACCCGGCGTGGAGGTAGTTTAAGGTCGAACTCCTAAGCTCCTGAAAAAAATAAATTGAGGGGAATCAGACCTCACTGAGTAAGTCAATAAAAGAGCTATACAGTTTGAAAGCCTTTTTGAAAACTATATATGTTTATAGTGAAAATAATTTATAATATATAAGTATAGCTTTTGAAAAATCTCGGTAGAACCCTAACTCCAAAATCTAAATGGCCAACCGGGCCCATTTACTCCAACTAGACTACCGGTCCCCGAGAGCATAGGCATCAACCGAGGCACCAAGCCATAGTCATTCACTTAATCCAAATAAATGGCACTGGCGGTCCCCAAGAGGTAAGGCATCAACCGAGGCACCCATCCCAGTCCATTATTGACTTTCCAATCACTGGCGGTCCCCGAGAGCAAAGGCTTCTACCGAGGCACCCGTCCCAGTTTAACATTCATCAATCATACAATTATCGGATCCATCTCTCAATCTCTACCATGTGCACATAGTCCTAGTGAGGCCTACCAGGTAGCCCGTTCTACCAAAATTTCTCAAATCAATTTTAAATAAATAAAATGCCTTTAAATCATAAATAATATCATTAAATTAAATAAATCATATAATCAATATAATAGAAATATGAGTGCATGCATTCTTTAAATAAACACATGCACAGATCATTCTATTGACTTACAGGATGAATGCGAAGGCTGACGACCACGCGTCTGCCTCGGTCTCACAGCTTCTGCTCCGATATGCTCTAAAAGAAAAATAATGAATCGACTTTTAAAACATGACTAAGGACTTGAAATCAGAAATCAACAAAAAAAATAATAAAATTCCATACTGACTCGAGGAAAACCGGACGAGACTCGACAGACAGGATTTAACCTAACTAACGGTAGGAATTTTACGAGTATCATGTTTTACGAGAAAATCTACCGAAATTTCGACAGAGTCTCCTCTGTAAAACGGACATCTCTCTACCAAAGGTAGAGCCAGACCTGCATAGAAAATGCACTTCCAATAATCACAAACACCTACACTCGAGTCGGGCTTCCAAAACTACAATTTGCCCCGATCGAGATCACAACTCAAACAAATATCAAAAATTAATAATATTTACTCAACCAAAAATTTTCTCCCAAAAATTATTATTTAACAAAAAATCAAATTTGGCATAAACTCAAATACAATTATAAAAATAGTATAAAAATCTCAAAAATTATAATTTCAGTTCTAAAATTTATAATATTCACTAATAACCTCAATTATTAAAATTCCATAATTTTTAACCATAATTTTCGAAATTAGCCTAATTATTAAATTTTGACATAAAGCATAGAAATTCCTAAAAATTGTATAATATTCTAAAAAATTTATTTTCTTTACCCTTAAATTTATATCAACTCATAATAACACCAAAATACCAAATATTATTATTATTTATTATTTTTATAATTAATTCCCAAAAATTCCTAAAAATATTATTAAAATATTCAAAAATTCACCAAAAATCAAAATAAATTCCAAAAATTATACAAAAATTCCTAAAGGACAAATCTTTAATACATATACTACTGCAGCAACCTAGATTAACGCACAGTACAGCTTACAATGACCTACATAAAATAGCCGATGAAGAAGAAACCCGGCGTGGAGGTAGTCTGAGGTCGAAATCCCAAGCTCCTGAAAAAAATAAATTGAGGGGAATCAGACCTCACTGAGTAAGTCAATAAAAAGAGTTGTACGGTTTGAAAACCTTTTCGAAAACTAATACGTTTATAGTGAAAATAATTTATAATATATAATTATAGCTTTTGAAAAATCTCGGTAGAACCCTAAACCCAACAATCTACGTGGCCAATTGGGCCCACTTATTCCAACTAGACTACCGGTCCCCGAAAGCAAGGGCATCAACCGAGGCACCAAGCCGTAGTCATTCACTTAATCCAAATATATGGCACTGGCAGTCCCCGAGAGCAAAGGCATCAACTGAGGCACCCATCCCAGTCCATTATTGACTTTCCAATCACTGGCGGTCCCCGAGAGCAAAGGCTTCTACCGAGGCACCTGTCCCAGTTTAACATTCATCAATCATACAATTATCGGATCCATCTCTCAATCTCTACCATGTGCACATAGTCCTGGTGAAGCCCACCAGGTAGCCCGTTCTACCAAAATTTCTCAAAACCGATTTTAAATAAATAAAATGCGCTTAAGCTTTAAATAGTAGCATTAAATTGAATAAATCATATAATAATAACAAAAAAATATAAGCGCACGCATCTTTAAATAAAACACACGCACATATCATTTTATCGACTTACAGGATGAATGCGAAGGCTGACGACCACGCGTCTGCCTCGGTCTCACAGCTTCTACTCCGATATGCTCTAAAAGAAAAATAATGAATCGACTTTTAAAACATGACTAAGGAATCAAAATCAGAAATCAACAAAATAATAAAATTCCAGACTAACTCGAGGAAAACCGGATGAGACTCGACAGACAGGATTTAACCTAACGGTAGGAATTTTACGAGTATCACGTTTTACGAGAAAATCTACCGAAATTTTGACAGAGTCTCCTCTATAAAACGAACATCTCTCTACCAAAGCTAGAGCCAGACCTGCATAGAAAATGCACTTCCAAAATACACAACCATTCACACTCGAGTCAGGCTCCCAAAACTTCAATTTGCCCCGACCGAGATCACAACTCAATAAAGTATCAAAATTAATAATATTTATTTCTCCATTTACACACATACTAAAATAAATAAAATTATATAAAATCTCAATTATTCAAAATTAAACAATTAAATTTGTATTCCATTACTAATAATATAATTATAATTATTATCCAAATGAAAACCTTTGTAATATATTATATGAATATATATATATATATATATTGGAAATTGGACATTTAAATTTTACACTACTTAGGAAATTATATCAATTAATTTATAAAATTTATCTAAACCCTTTAAATACTAATAAAACTAATTAAAATATATATTTATCATATTTAGTGTAAAATTACATTTTTACCCCTAGTATATATATGAATTACATAATGTGCTATATATACAAAAATTTTCCTTAAAATTATCTAATCATTTAAAACTTATTTTTTCTCAAGATAATTCCTCCCAATATTATAAAAAAATTTAATCAACCAACAATATTTTTCCCAAAAGTATTATTTAACTAAAAATCAATTTTTGGCATAAACTCAAATATATTTATAAAAATAGTATAAAAATCTAAAAAATTATAATTTGAGTCCTAAAATTCATATTATTCACTAATAACCTCATTTATCAAATTTCATAACCTATTTAACCAAAATTTTCAAAATTAGCCTAATTATTTAATTTTGACATAAAGTATAAAAATTCCTAAAAATTGTATAATATTCTAAAAAATTATCTTCCTTACCCTAAAATTTATATCAACTCATAATAACACCAAAATGCCAATTATTATTATTATTTGCGATTTCTATAATTAATTCCCGAAAATTCCTAAAATATTATTAAAATATTCAAAAATTCACCAAAAATCAAAATAAATTCCAAAAATTATACAAAAATTCCTAGAGGTAGATTGAGCTACTAGGAATCACATTTGTAAAGGGAGTTTGCATGAATCAAGCTAGATTAAGTTAAAAAAATTTTGAAACCCTAGAGTTCACAAACTGAAAATCAACCAAAACTCAATCAATTCATGACCAAAGCTTAAACAAAGCTTAGAATGAGCCTCACCGGTGCAAGGGGAGCAGATTGGCACCGGAATGGAGAAAAATGGTGGCCGGATGAAGCTTGGGTGAGTTTGGAGCAAACTCTCAGCTTCTCTCTTCCAGCGGCTTCCGGCGGCTCTGCAAGTGACCGGAGGTGAGGGAGAAGGAAGAGTAAGTAGTAGATGGTGGCCGGAGGTGGGGGAGGTGCAGTGATGGTGGTGGTCAAAGGTGTCACAAGGATGGGGAGAAGGAGATGCTCGGTTCTGTTTTTCTTCTTCCTCAAAAATATACATATATATATATATATATATATATATATATATATATATATATATATATATATATATATATATATATATATATATATATATATATAATATACTTATTATACTATATTATGACTATATGCATATATACTATATATATATCTACCATATATAAATATATATATATACACAATGTGTATTCAAGTATAATAGTGTACATATGTATATATATATATATAGTTATATATATATCTTATATATGTATATGTATGTAAACATATACTACATGAAAATGTATACATATATATACACATGTATATAATTATACTTTATACTATATTATATATATATATATATATATATATATATATATATATATATATATATATATATTATATATATATATGCACACATGTGAATTGATATGCACATTTAAACTAATATTTAACCTAAAATATAATGTTAACACAATTATACTTTAATATAATGCAAATTAACTATTACTAGTACTATTTGAGAAAAATATGTCCCTTTTTATTAAAATAATTATATATATATATATATATGTAGGGTATTACAGTTGGTGGCCGGACGAAGCTTGGGTGAGTTTGGAGCAAACTCTCGGCTTCTTCTCTTCCAGCGGCTTCCGGAGGCTCTGCAGGTGACTAGAGGCGAGGGAGAAGGAAGAGGAAGCAGCAGATGGCGGCCGGAGGTGGGGGAGGCACAGTGATGGTGGCGGTCGAGGGCGTCGCGCGGTGGGGAGAGGGAGTGAGCTTCGGTTTCATTTTCTTCTTCAATATATACTATATTATAAACTAATATATATGTGTATATATATGTATAATATACCAATTATACATACATGGGTGTCTAAGTGAGTTTTTTGTGTATATATACATATATATATACATATATACTTAAACATACACTTCATGCAATTATATTATATATATATATATATATATATATATATATATACATATTAATAACCATTAATATAAAATATATTCAATATATGACTATATATTAATATTTATTTATGCATGTATGTATATAGATAAATATTAGTACATATGTACATATCTATATACATATACTATATATACATAATTTAATATAATGCAAAGTAACCATTTCTAATATTATTTGAGAAAAATATCCCTTTTAATTCAAATAAATATGTATATATATATAGGGTATTACAATCTCCCCTCCTTATACGAATTCGTCCTCGAATTCAAGAAAAGAAAGAAAAGAGGAATTATAAGGCTAAGAAGGAAAGAGATACGGAAACGAAACTCACATCTCGGCTTCAGTTTCCCAGGTGCAATCCTCTGTGGAATGGTTACTCCATAATACCTTCACCATCAGTATCTCCTTAGTTCGCAGCTGTCGGATTTGGCGATCCACAATCGCCACCGGGTACTCCTCATAAGTCAAATCATCGCTAAGCTCTACGGTTTAAGGTTGCAACACGTGGGACGGATCAGGGACGTATTTTCTCAGCATGGACACATGAAATATAGGATGGATTCTCAACAGTTCTGGTGGTAACACCAACCTATACGCCACTTCACCCACTCTAGACCGAATCTCAAATGGTCCAATGTATCTGGGAGCTAGCTTACCCTTCTTGCCAAATCTCATAACTCCTTTCATTAGAGACACCTTCAGGAACACCATGTCACCAGCCATGAAGGATACCTCCTTCCTCCTAGGGTCAGCATAGCTCTTCTGTCTACTGAAGGATGTCTTCAATCGCTGCTGAATAATTTGGACTTTCTCTGAAGTGATCTGCACCAACTCTGGTCCCGTTAACTGCCTCTCACCAATCTCCCAACACAAAGGTAATCTACACTTTCTACCATATAGTGCCTCATACGGAGCCATCTCGATGCTAGCATGATAGCTGTTATTATAAGCAAACTCAATCAGTGGCAAGTGTGAATCCATTATCCTCCAAAATCCATTACACACATCCTCAGCATATCTTCTAATGTCTGGATGGTCCTCTCTGAGTGACCATCTATCTGAGGGTGGAAGGCCATACTAAAATCCAATCTGGTACCCAAGGCCTTGTGTAATTCTTGCCAAAAGACTGAGGTAAAGGTGGCTCCTCTATCCGACACTATGCTCACAGGTACTCCATGTAGGCAAACAATCCTATTGACATAAAGTCTTGCCAGTCTATTAGTAGAGTACATCTTCTTTATAGACAGAAAGTGTGCTGATTTAGTTAACCTGTCAACAATCACCCAAATATTATCATAACCTCCAATAGTCCGAGGTATCCCAGTCACGAAATCCATGGCTATCATATCCCATTTCCATTCAGGAATTGGCATGGGTTGTAATAGTCCCGAGGGTCTCTGATGTTCAAGCTTTACATGCTGGCAAGTCAAGCACCTGGATACAAATTTTACAATGTCCTTCTTCATTCCATTCCACCAGTATGTATCCTTCAAGTTATGATACATCTTGGTAGAACCCGGATGAACACTATATGCAAAAAAATGTGCTTCTTCCATAATCTCCTTTCTCAAGTCATCAACATCTGGCACACAAATCCTAGTGCCTAACCGTAACACACCTACTCTGTCAATCATAAAGTCCCGTGACTGCCCTTGTTGCACTTCGTACATAATCCTCTGCAACTGGGGGTCTCTACTCTGAGCTGCCTTAACCCGATCCAAGTATACTGATCGTACACTGAATTGAGCTAAAAGGCACTTTCGGGTAACTTTCATCTGCAATCCCTGATCGATCAGTCCATGTAACTCCTTGATAATGGGCCTTCTCTCTGTACTAATATGGGCAAGGCTACCTACTGATTTTCTACTCAAGGCATCCGCAACAACATTCGCCTTGCTTGGATGGTATAAAATGGAGCAGTCATAATCCTTAAGGAGTTCCATCCATCTCCTCTGCCTCAAATTCAAGTCCCTCTACTGGAAGATATATTTCAAGCTCTTGTGATCAGTGTATATCTCACACGTCACTCCGTACAAGTAATGTCTCCATATTTTCAAAAAAAACACCATGGCTGCCATCTCCAAGTTGTGAGTAGGATAGTTCTGCTCATGCTTCTTCAACTGCCTCGAAGCATAAGCAATCACTTGGCCATTTTGCATCAACACACAGCCCAATCCTACTCTGGAAGCATCACAATACGCTGTATAACCTTCATTCCCAGAGGGTAAAGTTAGAATTGGTGCCGACGTTAACAAGTCCTTCAATAAGTGAAAGTTCTCTTCACATTTGTCCGACCATACAAACTTCACACACTTCTTGGTCAACCTTGTCAAAGGTGCAACAATTCTAGAGAAGTCCTCCACAAATCTTCTGTAATAGCCTGCTAGACCCAGGAAACTCCGTACTTCCCTAACTATAGTTGGCCTTGACCACTCTGTAATAGCCTCTATCTTCTTAGGGTCCACCTATATGCCATCTCGAGAAACCACGTGGCCTAGAAATGCCACTTGATGCAACCAGAACTCGCACTTTGAGAATTTGGCATATAACCTGTGCTCCCTTAAGGTTTGAAGTACCCTTCTCAGATGTATCACATGCTCAGCCTCACTCTTAGAATAAACCAAGATATCATCAATGAAAACTATCACAAACCGATCCAAGTATGGCCTGAAAACCCGATTCATCAAGTCCATAAAGGCTGCTGGAGCATTAGTCAACCCAAAGGACATTACTAAAAACTCGTAATGGCCATATCTTGTTCGGAAGGCTGTCTTGGGCTCATCACCTCTTCTGATTCTCAACTGATGATACCCAGATCTCAGGTCTATTTTAGAAAAGCATGTAGCACCTTGAAGTTGATCAAACAGATCATCGATCCTCGAAAGTGGGTACTTGTTCTTAATGGTGACTTTATTTAGCTGCCTGTAGTCGATACAAAGGCGAAGGCTACCGTCCTTCTTCTTCACGAACAACACCAGGGAACCCCAAGGCGATGTACTGGGTCTAATGAAACCCTTATCTCCTGCAACTGCTCTTTCAGCTCTTGTAGTTCAACTGGTGCCATTCTGTAAGGTGGCATAGAAATAGGATCCGTACCAAGTATGACATCGATACAGAACTCTATCTCTCTACCTAGTTGTAATCCTGGTAATTCTTTAGGAAAGACATCCATAAATTCACACACCACTGGCACCTACTCAATTGCCACATTCTCCTTCTCAACATCTCTTACCACTGCCAAGTATCCCTGACAACCCCTTCTAAGCATCTTCCGGGCTGTAATGGCAGAAATGAGATTATGAGGCATGGAGCTCTTTTCACCTTTGAAACAAAATTCTTCTTCATTTGGAATTCTGAACACCACTTCTTTCTCTCTACAATTCATCGAAGCATAATACCTTAACAACCAATCCATACCCAAAATGACATCGAATTCCAATACGTCGAGCAATACTAAGTCCGTCAATAGTTCTCTACCATCAACTATCACCGGACACGAAGGAAAGAAGACATCTGTCTCCAACTCGTCACTAAGAGGAGTCGAAATAGATAGAGGAAAGGATAACCTAGAAGGCTGCCACTCGATTCTCAAAGCGAACACAAGAGAAATGAAGGAATGTGAAGCACCGGGGTCAAACAACACTCTAGCATCACATGCACAGACTGAGAGAATACCTGCTACCACTGCATTTGAAGTCTGAGCATCCTGTGGTGTCAAAGTGAACACTCGAGCCTATCTACGACCTGCCTGCTGAGAAGTCGAAGGCTGCATAAAACCACGTCCGTTAGGTCTACCAACTGAACCTCGACCCTGCTGACTCATAGGCTGAGGCAGTCTCTGCTGTGGCTGTATGGGTGCTCAATACTACTGAGGCATCGGATAGTAGGGCTGAGCCATTGATGAAGATGAACCCTGAATGTACTGTGGCTGGTATCCAAAGTGAGGACAAGCTCTGGCAAGATGTCCAACCTGCCCACATCTGAAGCAAGCGCCCGACAACATATGACACGGGCCCTGATGAAATCGTCCATAACTCGCGCAAGCACTGGCTCCTGACCCAGAACTACTCTGCCCGGAACTCTGCCCACTACTGCTGCTACTAACTCCTATACTGAATCTGTGACTCCTGTCGGTTCTCCTGTTTGAAGCATATCCATATCGGCCAACTCGGTGAGTCCTGGACCTCCTACCACTCAACTGAGAACTACCCGCAGCCTGCTGACTCGAACTGCCAATGTGAAATGCTGGCTGCTGGTACTCGGTAGCTACACCATAACTACTGCCCCCGATCATATAAGGATCTATCATGGTGCCCTGGCGGATATGTCGCCTCTCAATCAAACAGGCCTCCTCAATCACACTCTCTAAGGTGCAGTCCTCGGTATGCATACCAATAAAAGCGGGTCCCAATCCAGTAACATACAGCTCCACTGCTCTGTAGGGATCCCTCTTGATATCTTCTGCATGTCGGGACAATCTATTAAACTCTCTGGTGTAATCCTCCACTGACCTATCGCCTTTAGTGATGTGGAGTAGTTGCCACCTGTAGGCATCTTTGGTGGCTGGAGGACAGAAAAATCTCAAAAAGCGGTCCTTAAATTCTAGCCAAGTCAACTCGTGCATCGATGGCTGAATCAACTGCATAAACCAATCCTGAGCAGCCGCCTGAGCCAACAACTCCACAATCATAATCCTCTGATAATCCGTGTGTCCCGTCATGGTGCGTGCCTCAATCGCATTAATGAAGTCAAAGGCATCACCCGTACCGTCGAAAGAAACTCTATCGATCCGAGAGTAAAGAAGGGCTGCTTCAATGTCTGACATACCCTGGTTCCTTTGCTGAAGCATCTGCTATACAAGGGGCATCGCCTAATTCAATGCTGCTACACCCTGATTAATCCCTGCCAGTCTAGCTGCAAAGGCTGTGGGGTCAACAGTTGGGGCTTCAGGCTCGATTGGCTGCTGATCAGGAATCTCAGCTGCAGTTACCCTGACTCGACCTCTACCTCTACCTCTGCCCCTACGACGTGGAGCAGGAAGGGGAGCCTCATCGTGCACAGACTACTCATTAAACCTAAGGGTCGGATCAACTTCTGGGTCGGTACGCACACGCCTCATTTTGAAAGGAAGACAAGGAAAAACGAATTCAAAACGGGGTAAGAATATTTAAAGCAATGCGGAATTAGAACAATAACATCTCAAGACAATTATCAACCCTAAAGCTGCAGTAGTTACATAGAAAGACAGACATAGACAATTAATCGAACGTATGCTCTGATACCAACTTTCTCACGATCCAAACCCGAGGGGACGTGATCGGCACTAGGGAATGGGTAGGCTTAAAGCCCCCGAAACCCGTAGTAAGCCTAAAGGAAAAGAAAAATAAAACCATTCATATTTTAAACTTTATTTTAAAATAGAACACATTATCAAACTGATTTTTCTCAAATTACACAATTTCAACTATTTAAATAATCATGTGTTTCAACATCTCATATTATAAATCAAATTGAATCTTATACATAAGTGTGGTTTACACAAATAAACTACACAATTATGTTTAAACCATATAAAGACTTAGAACATATACTACTGCAGCAACCTAGATTAACACACAGTACAGCTTACAATGACCTACATAAAATAGCCAATGAAGAAGAAACCTGGCGTGGAGGTAGTCTGAGGTCGAACTCCTAAGCTCCTGAAAAAAATAAATTGATGGGAATCAGACCTCACTGAGTAAGTCAATAAAAGAGCTGTACGGTTTGAAAGCCTTTTTGAAAACTATATATGTTTATAGTGAAAATAATTTATAATATATAATTATAGCTTTTGAAAAATCTCGGTAGAACCCTAAACCCAAAATCTAAATGGCCAACCGGGCCCACTTAATCCAACTAGACTATCGGTCCCCGAAAGCAAGGGCATCAACCGAGGCACCAAGTCGTAGTCATTCACTTAATCCAAATAAATGGCACTGGCGGTCCCCGAGAGCTAAGGCATCAACCGAGGCACCCATCCCAATCCATTATTGACTTTCCAATCACTGGCGGTCCCCGAGAGCAAAGGCTTCTACCGAGGCACCCGTCCCAGTTTAACATTCATTAATCATACAATTATCAGATCCATCTCTCAATCTCTACCATGTGCACATAGTCCTGGTGAGGCCCACCAGGTAGCCCGTTCTACCAAAATTTCTTAAATCAATTTTAAATAAATAAAATGCCTTTAAATCATAAATAATAGCATTAAATTAAATAAATCATATAATCAATATAATAGAAATACGAGTGCATGCATTCTTTAAATAAACACACGCACAGATCATTCTATTGACTTACAGGATGAATGCGAAGGCTGACGACCACGCGTTTGCCTTGGTCTCACAGCTTCTGCTCCGATATGCTCTAAAAGAAAAATAATGAATTGACTTTTAAAACATGACTAAGGAATCAAAATCAGAAATCAACAAAAAAAATAATAAAATTCCATACTGACTCGAGGAAAACCGGACAAGACTCGACAGACAGGATTTAACCTAACTAACGGTAGGAATTTTACGAGTATCATGTTTTACGAGAAAATCTACCGAAATTTCGGCAGAGTCTCCTCTGTAAAACGGACATCTCTCTACCAAAGGTAGAGCCAGACCTGCATAGAAAATGCACTTCCAATAATCATAAACACCTACACTCGAGTCGGGCTTCCGAAACTACAATTTGCCCCGACCGAGATCACAACTCAAACAAATATCAAAAATTAATAATATTTATTCAACCAAAAATTTTCTCCCAAAAATTATTATTTAACAAAAAATCAAATTTGGCATAAACTCAAATATAATTATAAAAATAGTATAAAAATCTCAAAAATTATAATTTCAGTTCTCAAATTTATAATATTCACTAATAACCTCAATTATTAAAATTCCATAATTTTTAACCATAATTTTCGAAATTAGCCTAATTATTAAATTTTGACATAAAGCATAGAAATTCCTAAAAATTGTATAATATTCTAAAAAATTTATTTTCTTTACCCTAAAATTTATATCAACTCATAATAATACCAAAATACCAAATATTATTATTATTTATTATTTTAATAATTAATTCCCGAAAATTCCTAAAATATTATTAAAATATTCAAAAATTCACCAAAAATCAAAATAAATTCCAAAAATTATACAAAAATTCCTAGAGTTAGATTGAGCTACTATGAATCACATTTGTAAAGGGAGTTTGCATGAATCAATCTAAATCGAGCTAAAAAAATTTCCAAAACCCTAGAGCTCAAAACCAAAAATCCACCAAAACTCAATCAATTCATGACCAAAGCTTAAACTAAGCTTAGAATGAGTCTCACCGGTGCAAGGGGAGGAGATTGGCACCGGAATGGAGGAAAATGGTGGCCGGACGAAGCTTGGGTGAGTTTGGAGCAAACTCTCGGCTTCTTCTCTTCCAGCGGCTTCTGACGGCTCTGCAGGTGACCGGAGGTGAGGGAGAAGGAAGAGGAAGCAGCAGATGGCGGCCGGAGGTGCAGTGATGGTGGCGGTCGAGGGCGTCGCGCGGTGGGGAGAGGGAGTGAGCTTCGGTTTCGTTTTCTTCTTCAAAATATACATATATATATACTATATTATAAACTAATATATATGTGTATATATATATATAATATACCTATTATCCATACATGGGTGTCTAAGTGAGTTTTTTTGTGTATGTATACATATATATATACATATATACTTAAACATACACTTCATGCAATTATATTATATATATATATATATATATATATATATACATATTAATAACCATTAATATAATATATATTCAATATATGACTATATATTAATATTTATTTATGCATGTATGTATATAGACAAATATTAGTACATATGTACATATCTATATACATATACTATATATACATAATATAATATAATGCAAAGTAACCATTTCTAATATTATTTGAGAAAAATATCCCTTTTAATTCAAATAAATATGTATATATATATAGGGTATTACAATATGCACATATATATATATATATATATATATATATATATATATATATAATAGATAGATAGTTAAATACCCTAAAGCAAAGCAAAGAAAAAAAAAACTAAATAAAGAGAAGCAGGAAGCTTACCTCCCCTCTCGACAATGACCCGAGCTGCTACCTCCACCACCTGGGACTTTATCTTCGCCGTGGACAGGCGCTTACGGGTTGCTTGTGCTGATGTTCTCCTTCTTCTTCTTCTTCTCTTCTCGCCTGGCAGCCAACTCTCCTTCCTCGTGCGACAGCTGCTCTTCCAACTCCGCCCAGTTCCAGTGCCCCACCTCCTGTGCTGCCTCTCAGCTGCGACCTGCTGCTCCTTCTTCTCCATTCTTTTCGGTGGCAGCAAGCTTCCCTTCCCTAGCCCTTCAAGCTCAACAGTAAGTCATGCTCACCGATCTCTTTCTTCCTTCCTTGATACGGTTAGTCTTGGTAGTTTTCTTTAGCTATGTGAGGTTGTTTAGTATTTTAGGAGGTTGATGTTAATTTTTGTTAATTTTAGTAAATATGTGTTATTTCTCAGAATTTTTATTTGAATTTTATGTGATTTTATTTAGTAATTAGTTGGTTTAGTTAATTGTTAATTGAGTTAAGTAGTAATTAGGTTAATTAGTGTTAATTATTTGTAAGGTATTGATGTTTTAGAAATTATGGAGTTAATTATAGATTTTATAAATTTTAGGTATTTAATCATTATTTAAGTTAATTTCGAAATTTATTGTTAAAAATTATGAAATTTTAATAATTGAAGTTATTATTGAATGTTATTAATTTTAGAACTCAAATTATAATTTTTGTGATTTTTATACTATTTTTATAAATATTTTTGAGTTTATGCCAAATGTGATTTTTAGGTTAAATTATATTTTTAGAAGAAATTATTGGTTGATTTTATGTTTTAATTATATTAGGAAGATTAATTTTGAGAAAATAAATTTTTGGGATGATTAAATAATTTTAAGGAATTATTTTTTAGTACTAATAATATATTATGTAATTTATGTATTAAGGGGTAAAAATGTAATTTTATGCTAATTATAGTTAACCATATATTTTAGTTAGTTTTATTATTATTTAAGAGGTTTAGACAATTTTTATAAATTAATTGATATTTTTAATTAAGTAGTGTTAATTTTGAATATTAATTCCTATATATATATATATATATATATATATATATATATATATATATATATATATATATATATATATATATATATATATATATATATATATATATATATATTACATTATAATGGTTTTAATTTAGGCTTTAATTATATTTTAATAATGAAATACAAATTTAGTTATTTAATTTTTTAATAATTGAGATTTTATATATATTTTTATTTATTTTTAGTATATGTGTATGTGAAATATGTATTTTGAGAAAAATAAATGTTATTAATTCATGATGTTTTGTTGAGTTGTGATCTCGGTCGGGGCTAAGTGTAGTTTTGGGAGCCGAACTCGAGTGTGTATGTCTGTAGTTATTAGAAGTGCATTTTCTATGCAGGTCTGGCTCTACCTTTGGTAGAGAGATATCCGTTTTACAGAGGAGACTCTGTCGAAATTTCGATAGATTTTCTCGTAAAACGTGAAATTCGTAAAATTTCTACTGCTAGTTAGGTTCTATCATGTCTATCGAGTCTTGTTCGGTCTTCCTCAAGTCAACTTGAAATTTCATTGTTTTGTTGATTTTTGATTTTTAATTCATAGTCATGTTTTAAAATTGATTTATTATTTCTTTCTAGAGCATATCGGAGCAGAAGCCGTGAAACCAAGGCAAATGCGTGATCATCAGCCTTCGCATTCATCTTGTAAGTCAATAGAACGTTCTATGCGTGTGTTTATTTAAAGAATGCATGAGCTCTTACTTTATCATATTGATTATATGATTTATTTAATTTAATGTTGTTATTTAAGATTTAAGCGCATTTTATTTATTTAAAATCAATTTTGAGAAATTTTGGTAGAACGGGCTACCTGATGGGCTTCACTAGGACTATGTGCACATGGTAGAGATTGAGAGATGGATCCGAAATATATATGATTGGTGAATGTTAAACTGGGACAGGTGCCTCGGTGGAAGCCTATGCTCTCGAGGACCGCCAGTGATTGTAAGGTTAATAGTGGACTGGGATGGGTGCCTCGATCGATGCCTTTGCTCTCGGGGACCGCCGATGCCATATATTTAGATTAAGTGGATGACTACGACTTGGTGCCTCGGTTAATGCCTTTGCTCTTGGGGACCGGTAGTCTAGTTGGAATAAGTGGGCCCAGTTGGCCATGTAGATTTTGGGTTTAGGGTTCTATCGAGATTTTTCAAAAGTTATACTTATACACTATAAATTATTTTCACTACAAATATATATAGTTTTAAAAAAAGTTTTCAAACCGTACAACTCTTTTTATTGACTTACTCAGTGAGGTCTAATTCCCCTCAATTTATTTTTTTCAGGAGCTTAGGAGTTCGACCTCAGACTACCTCCACGCCGGGTTTCTTCTTCACCGGCTATTTTATGTAGGTCATTGTAAGCTGCACTGTTGAATTATTCTAAGATGTTGCAGTAGTATATGTACTAAGAATTGTATGGTTTAAGTATATTTGTGTAATTTATTTGTATAAACCACGCTTATGTATAAAGATTTAAGTTTGATTTATAATATGGGACGTTGAAGCACACTTTTATTAAGCATTTGAATTGTTATTTCTAAGAAAAATCAGTTTGATAATGTATTTCGTTTTAAAATAAAGTTTTAAATTGTAAGGAGCTGTTTATATTTTCTTTTAGGCTTACTACGAGTTTCGGGGGTCTTATGCCTACCTATTTCTTAATACCGGTCACGTACCCTCGGGTTCGAGTCGTGACATATACTTACTATTTTCTTTACCTTTTTATATAAATCACTTTTTCAATGTCAATTTTTTTAAGTGTTATAATCCATCTTTGCCTTTTTTTTTCAATGTATTTTGACTTTACATATATTTTCCAACTGACATGTTTATTAATAAATTGGGAGGTTATATAATCTTAGTATTAATAGATTGCACAACAAGAGACAACTCTCATTTTAAATCGACGACGACTTAAATTGAATCATGTACCTCATGATACTCTTGAAAAAAATTTACCACTTGAGTAATTCCTCATTAATACAACTAACATATTCGTAGAATCTCGATCATATCTCGATTGAATTATTTTCATTCCAACAATCGGTTTTATCCACGTTCCATCAAATTTCTTATTGTTAAATTCAGTTTCTTTGTTTTATGTTTTCATTTGCTTTTTTGTAATACGAAGCAATGCTCTTTCACGGAATGGTTATATATGTCTAATAGGTGCATGTCATCAATAGGCATGGATGCATTACGAATTGACATTGTGTTGAATTAATAGGCTAATAGGTGCATGTCATCAATAGGCTCTTTCACGAATTGACATTTGGTAAGTCAATAGGTGCGTATAAATTTTCCTTCTATTACTAATTAATTGTGCATTACTGGCTGAGACTGTGCGCGTGTTCGTCTTGCTAATATTTTATATTGATATTCATTAAGAAGAAAAATGAGTAAGTAAGTGGATCTTTAGAACCCATTCATCAAATTCACCCCTACGCTTTATCTTCTCTGGATCTTGTCATTTAAACTCAATTTGGTACCTCTTGTGAGATTTTATTTTATTTTTTTAATGAACGAAAGATTTTCTTTGCTAAAGAAAAACAATAAAGTTTACCAAAAAAAAAAATTATCAACCAAATTATTAAATAATTTTATTAACCATCATTTTGATCCTAAACATACAGATAATGATGTAAGAAAAAACATCTCAACTTGTATATAAAATTAGGGATAGGTCTTTGGTCATTCGCTTTTAAATTAAATTGAATATGAAAACTAAAATTTGAATTAGCAAAAATTAAAACTGAAATTGAATCAAAATTTTTTAATTCATTTCAATTTAATTTTTAAATTTTTATGATTAATTTTTAGTTTATTTTAAAATTAATTTAATTTTTATAATTTACTTAATTTGAGGCCAAAATGACTATGTCATAAGAGAATCAAGAATATTTTATAGATTTAAAGAATTAACTTTCCTACTTAAGCAGAGAAATCTAAAATTAATAATTTGATATCTTCATTACCGTTAAAGGACAGAAAATATCATATGTTTAACATCTAATTTATTTAATATAAACACAGAGTAATAGATAAAGTTTCTCTAAGAAAATAAAAATACCAATTTAATCTGAATCTACAGTGGATCCATACAAATGTAAATACATTTTTGGTTGAACTATTCAATTAATAACATGTTTGGTTGAACTATTCAATTTAAAAATAATATATAGTAATAAATAATAATTTATTATCTTTAATTTAATTTATTTATTATTAAAATTATGAATAAATATTATTTTAAAATATAAATATTATCATATAACTTTTTAAAAATTAATTATAAGTATAAATATTATAATTATTTAATTATAATTTAAATAATATTCATTCTATTAGGAATTATAAAAAATAATTAAATTCATTTAATTTAAATGGAATTATTTGTTATTAATTATTTTTAGCAAGAATAAAATTAGAGTAAATAACAAATGTATACAAATCAATTATCAGTTGATTAAAAAGATCTCTAGCTTATAAAATTTGTACCTATTTTGAATAAAAACACTTATCAGCTATTGATTTTAAAAGTTTACTAAATAATTAAATTTCAATTGATTGAGGAATCTCCATTAACTGCTTCAGAATCAAACACCTTCTAAATATGGATTCAAATAACCCATTTTTTACCGTTGTCTTCTTTTGTTTTGCATATTTAGTTCTTATACATGAATTTGTATACATTGGATTGTTGTATATTTATTTTTATGCATATTGAATTCTTTGGTCAAAATTACAAATTATAAAATATTCAATTAAGTAATTCTATTATTAATTATAATTAATTAAGTTCTTATAATTTTTACTTTTTAGCCAATTAATTTTTTTAAATATATTTACTATAATAGTCTCAATAAATTATTGAAATTTTAAATTATTATATATTTTCATTAATTTTTGTCTATTTTTTGTCATTTATTTCTCAATATTTCTAGTAATGAAAAAAATAAATATAACTCCTTAAAAACTTTAAACACTGAAGCTAAGATATGAAATTTTAATAATTTTTTTAATTTATTATTGAAACTAATAATTATATATACTTAGAAAACTAAGATTTTTTTATTTTTTTTATAAAGTTAATTGTTTAAGTAAAGTTTAAAATATATATATCAATTTATTATATAAGAGTGTAAATAGTTAATTTACCCGTCTATATTAGTAACCTTAAATTAATTATTGTACATCGTACAAATTATTTTAGTTAAGAATTAAAACACTTAATTAGGTTAAAATTATTAAAAATATTTAATAATATTTAAACATTTTCATGTATATCAATTGGCATACAAATTAATTAAAAAAAATAAAGTATTTATATCTTAATTATATGAATTTTTGTAAGTTTAGAGTTGCATTTGTTATAAAATATTTGATTTAATAAAAGTTATTAATTTTGTTAATATCATGTTTTTTTTATTTATTAAAATTCCATATTTCAAATAGTGAAATTTTAAATTAATAAAATGAAAATTATATAAATTAGATACATAAATGATAATAACCAATAATCATGGAATCGACTCGATTATCAACTTATAGATAAGTTCATAACCCTAACTCATTCCCATTTTAGTAAGAGATCTACTAATTCTTTGATTCCAATTAGTAAGAGAGATCCTGAACTAAGAAATAGATTCTAAAAGCTAAAATAGGGTACCTTAAGCAATTTCAATAATCAGGTTGATTGATATTTCTAGTATAGTAGATGCTATTACATATACAATCATACTCAATTCGATAGAATTGTTTAATCTTAAAGATAATCTTCTATAATTTCGCATCTGAGGGGTTATTTCCTGGTTTCATCCAATCATTAATAATTTTATTATTTTTAGATAATAGTATATAGAAACAACGCTTGTAAGTAGTCTTACTAAAACCAACAAATATAGGCCTACCTACCACCCATACCCGAATAAATGGAGTTTTCTAAATAAATAAATAAATAAACCTACTGGTGGAGGAAGACCTCCTAAGGATAAAAGACATAGAGCTAAAGAGAGAGCAAAAATGAATTTTTTATGTGTAATCCTGCATAATATAGAATGTTATCAGTTTCGGTTCGTGTATAAGAGAAATAGAAATATTTGATTTGATTTGCTCTCAATAGCTATGAGATGATCATCTTAGGGTGATCCTTTTGTTGATGGATGGATGCTCCTATTACACTCTTAGTCTCTAAATTATAAGAACTAACTATCCAATTCTAAGACCAATTCAACAATGAAACTCTTTAAGCAATGATCTTATCTATGTCATTTCTTTTAATGTGATACAAAAGACAACTTTTGAGAATCACTTAACCCCTTGACCTCTTCTCTCAAAAAAGACATTGAATAGGCAAGTCGATCAAAGTCAGCGCAGGGAGGGAATGTGATAACCCTGCCTTCGAGCTTAGGGTTTTAATTTTTTCATTGTAGTGGCTTCGTTAACTTCAGCTTTACTAATGATTGAATTGGCTTCTTTAAAACCCATATTGTTGTGAGCATTTGCTACTATAGAATAAATAAATTTTAAAATGGGATAACATACTCGATAAGGCATGAGTTCAAGTATTATATATGTTTCTTTGTAAGAATGTCTACGAATCTAATCAATTATTCTTCGTGCTTTGTGAGTGGAAATTAAATGGATTCCATCTTATACACAAGCGAGGAAAGTAATCAAAAAAGAAAGAAGAACTCATCAATATTGTCATTAACATCAATATCGTCATTATTACCAATAAGAAAACCCTTAGGCTTGTTATCCAAGAACTTGTTCAAAAATATTATAATATAAGAAAGATATGAGTTTGTAACTAGGTATTTGACCAAATAGGATCGTCTAGTTTCTATAGAACCTATCACTAAAATACCCCTAGAGGGGGATAAGGCTAAGCAGAGCGAAAAGGGTATTCCATGAGATGGGAAATGAAAACTATTCACCCCACATGAGGTTTGTGAATATGTGGTTGTTTGATAATAAGCAAGGAATATCTGTCTTTTAACTAAATAAGATGTAGGGTGAGCATGGGTTAAGGGAATCCGGGGATTTAAAACCTCCAGAATCATACTATATTTTGAGGATTTTAAAAATAAAATATCAATACCAGTACCAAATTTAAAAATGTCCATACCAGTACCATGCCTTTTTTTTCAAACGGTTCAGTATAGAGATTCAATTCTATCATAACGGATCGGTATGGCACGTTTCAAAATGGAAATTCGAGAATTTATGTAATAGACAAATTTATATTATTAATTAAAATTATATTTATTATCCACAAATAAATTAAAATTATATTTATTATCCACACATCAAAACAACATAGTTTTGGATAAAAATATGTTAGTTTGGTTATTTTATGTATATATATACACACATAACAACAACAATAATATTTGCCTCATTACTTTTAAATAATATCAATAAGATTACTTAATAATTATTATTATTATTATTAAATTATTAAATATAATAATAGCAATATATTTTAATTAATAAAAATAATCTATAATAAATTATTAAATATAATAATAGTAATATATTTTAATTAATAAAAATAATATATCTTCTCTTATTTTTGTTTGTAAGATCACTATTTACTTTAATCAAAACGACGTATAGTACTATGCAAAACTACGTCGTTTTGGTTATCTATAATATATGTCTATATATTATTATGTAGCAAAATAATAATTATAATGATTTATTTAGATCATTACTTTCAAATAATATCAATTAGATTATGTTACTCAATAATAATTAATAAGTTATTAAATATAATACTATTATTTAGCTCATTAATTTTAAATAACATCAATAAGATTAGATTACTTACTAAAAATAATAACTAATAAGTTATCAAATATGATAATAACAACATATTTTAATTAAAAATTATAAAATTTGAAATTATACAATGTTAATAGTAGCAGTAGCAGTAGCAGTAGCAGTAGTAGTAGCAGTAGTAGTAGTAGTAGTAGCCGTAGAATAATAATAATAATAATAATAATAATAATAATAATAATAATAATAATAATAATAATAACATTATTATTATTATTATTATTATTATTATTATTATTATTATTATTATTATTATTATTATTATTATTATTATGTTAACAATTTATGTCACGACCCAAACCCGAGGGCACGTGACCGGCACTAGGGAATGGGTAGGCATAAGGCCCCCGAAACCCATAGTAAGCCTAAAGGAAGAGAAAATAAAACCATTCATATTTTAAACTTCAATTAAAAACAGAACATATTATCAAAACTGATTTTTCTCAAAATACATAAATTCAACTGCTTAATAAAAATGTGTTTCAACATCTCATATTATAAATTGAATTTAAATTTTATACATAAGCGTGGTTTACACTAATAAATTATACAATTATGTTTAAACCATATATATATCCTTAGTACATACACTACTGCAGCAACCTAGATTAACACACAGTACAGCTTACAGTGACCTACATAAAATAGCCGGTGAAGAAGAAACCCGGCGTGGAGGTAGTCTGAGGTCGAACTCCCAAGCTCCTGAAAAAAATAAGATTAAGGGGAATCAGACCTCACTGAGTAAGTCAATAAAAAGAGCTGTATGGTTGGAAAACTTTTTTGAAAACTATATGTTTATAGTGAAAATAATTTACAGTATATATTTATAGCTTTTGAAAAATCTCGATAGAACCCTAAACCCAAAAATCTAAATGGTCAACTGGGCCCACTTATTCCAACTAGACTACCGGTCCCCAAGAGTAAAGGCATCAACCGAGGCACCAAGCCGTAGTCATTCACTTAACCCAAATATATGGCACTGGCAGTCCTCGAGAGCAAAGGCATCGACCGAGGCACCCATCCCAGTCCATTAATAGCTTTACAATCACTAGCGGTCCCAGAGAGCAAAGGGTTCCACCGAGGCACCCGTCCCAATTTAACATTCACCAATCATATATATTACGGATCCATCTCTCAATCTCTACCATGTGCACATAGTCCTGGTGAAGCCCACCAGGTAGCCTGTTCTACCAAAATTTCTCAAAATCGATTTTAAATAAATAAAATGCATATAAAAATTAAATATATACATATATAAATATATATACATAGATATATTTTTTATTTTTTTTATTTTATATATATATATATATACACATATACATACATATATATATGTATCATATAACCTATTAATATACATACACATATAATAATTAAACCCTACATCTATATCTATAAATATACATATATACATATATTTATAAATATGCATATATACATATATCTATTTATATGCACATGTATACACACATATATATATTTATTTGTTTATAGACATACATATAGACAATGACTTTAATATAATTTAAAATAGCACTAATAGTAATAATAAAAATAATAATAATAATCACAATAATAACAATCATAAAATATAATATGATGAAAAAGTATTTATTAATAATATGATTTGATAAAAATACCCCTTTTTATTTAAGTAATATATAGGGTATTACAATTTATTTATTATATTTTAATCACAAAACATATTAATTTTAATCATATATTATTATACATATGTGTATGATTTGACAATATAATTAAAAGTATATAATTAAGTTACTACTTGCTAATATTTATTAATATCTATGTATTACTTATTAAATTAATATTCGTACCGTATTCGGTTTTTGATTTGGTATGGTTTGATACGGTTCTTGGTTCAATTTTTTGTAAATATCCAGTACCATACCAAATTAGTCATAAAATTCGGTTTAGTTCAGGATTAAAATTATTCGGTTCAGTACGATTTTAATGTCTTTTAGTTCAGTTCGGTATTTTCTCTATCTCGTACTCAACCCTAATAGGGTGTATTGAACTAATAATTCATTAGATACTTTTTATGAATGTCAACTAAATAACATAAATAAATATCATCCAATCACTTAATAACCAAAGTCATTCTTTGATATATATATATATATATATATATATATATATATATATATATATATATATATAGAGAGAGAGAGAGAGAGAGAGGATCGACCCTGTCATATAAACTCGAGTCAAACATCTAATTGCTTTGATTGGAATTATCTAGAAAATGCCTTTGTCATATATTCCATACATCTCACTAGATAGATATCATATTCATGGAATACAATTTACTTTCAGGATGTCTTATGGTGAAATGGTAGATATGCGAGACTCAAAATCTCATGCTAAAGAGCATGGAGATTCAAGTCCTCTTCAAGGCATAATATTGAGAATGCTCATTAAATGAGCAATTTAATAAGAGATCTTAGATTGAATCGGTAATATAAATTAAATATAATTATAATATAATATAATTAATATTATATCATAATATTATATAATTAATATTATATCATAATATTATATAATTAAAATTAAAATTATATTATATTATATTATATCATTAATATTTATTAAAATATAATGTAATTAATTATTAAAATATAAAATCTAGTATAAGATCTAGTAAAAAATAAGTACAATGTATATGGTGTCAAATTAAATTATTTTATTTAAATTTAAATAATAAATAGATAATATAATTAATATGATAAAAATAAAATAAGTTAAAATATAAATAATATTACGTAATATAAAATATAAATTATTAATAGATTATAATAATAATATTATAATAATATAAATTATATAATTATAAAATAATATAATTAAATAATAATTAAATCCCCATGAATGTACCATCTACATGAAATTAAAGACCTTATCGTAGTCAATATGGGTCTCCACCACCTATCAATGCATTGTGTTCTTTGACTCAGCATTACTCTAGACAGTAAAGATGTTATTGACTATAAACCAATAGTAGGTTATTTGAATTGTTCCTTTTCTATTCATGTTAGCAGGAACTAGCGGACCCAAAAACTAGGTCCGGCTTGGTTGAAAGTGGGTAGAGACATCGAGTCTGGCAACAATTGCTTCAAATAGCGATAGTAGTTCAGTATTGGATGTATATATATAATCACTCATTCTCTCCTCCTAGCCCTAGTCACCACTTTGTGTTTTCTCTTTACCTCTCCTCTTCTTCAACTCTAGTCTCCTTTAACTTGAATCAAATCCTTTAATCCTAAACCCTATTCTTCACTCTTTAATCACTCTTTTAATGATTATATCTCATCTTCTCTACTTTTTAATTGTTTTATGCTCCAAGCCTCTCTAGATGATACCTTTTTTCCTAAATCCATTCAATATGTGTTTGTGTTTGTAGTGATAGAAACCATTTAAGGCAAATATGTAGCATGCATGACTTGATTTGTTCATTTTAAAGCATGCATCTTAAAAAATATATCAAGATCTTACAAAATATGAGGTGAGATCTAAAAATATAGTTTTTGATTTGGTTTATTTTTCTTTTTTGTAATGATTTGTTTATCTAATTTGATATTTGGTTTTTATATTTCTATATAAATTGATGTGGTGGAAGTTCCTCACAATAAAAGAGGTGGAAGCTTCCAATCTATTATGATTTAAACCTGAACTATCCCGATCTAAGCCGATATGTCCAAATTGCCTTGCTTTTCTATAACTAAATTGATTTTGCAAAAAAATTAAGGTATTATTTTGATTCTTTTGATCTTATTTTTGAAAAGGTGATTGTTAATACTTTTATTTTGATTATGTCTTATATTGAGTTTTGATTTATAATTATTTTGATAATTTAATTTATTTTGACAAAATAAAATCTTAGATTTTGTGTATTTAATCGTGATTTTTGATTTACTATTTATTATTTCATGTATTTTAATTTTTCTATAATAATTTGGACTATTATGTATTTTATAAATTTTGCTTTAAATTAATTTTGCAAAAGAAAGTATTTTATCTTATTTTGATTGCCTAATTTTTTTAGAAATCTTTTGTTTTATTTGATTGATATTTAAAAAAAAAAGTATTTAGAAATCTTATTTTGTAGTATATCTTTACTATTTTGCTTGACAAAATGTTTGTGAATTGTGATTTAGTGATTATGAGTAACTTCATGCTTTTTTGTGTTGCTTCAAAATTTCTTATTGCATTTACTATTTATAAATATTTTATATTGTTGTTTATGCATGTTGGATGGATAGTCCGCCTCTCCCCAATGGCAATAATACTACTACTAGTGGTGTCCCTACCCCTGATTCTAAATCTTGAATTAAGGTGGAAGCACAACATATTGATTATGTTGCTACTAAGTAAAATGTTGCTACTGAGAATAAAAGGAAATAGACTAAATCTAGATTGAGTGCTTGGGAGCACTTTGACAAGATAAAAGATGAGAAGGCAATGTGGTAAAAGCTAAGTGCTTATATTATGCTAAACAGTTTTTCTATCATTCAAAAAAACATGATACATCTTCACTTAGAAAATCACATGCTTACTTGTAAAAAAAATCCACATGGCAAAGACACTAGACAAGCACTTTTAACATTCAAACTTGATGTGGAAGCTTTTAGAAATGAAATTGTGGGATTAGTTGGGACTTGGAAATTTGACCTAGACCAAATTAAGGATGCCTTTGCTAAAATGATTATAATTAATAGTTACCCTTTAAGTTTGTTAAAAGGGGAGGGTTTTAAGCACTTTCTATCTACTGCATGCCCTAGGTTTAAGATTCCCTCTAGGTGGACTGTGAGTAGGGGTTGCTTTTAATTCCTATGTTGATGAGAGACTTAAACTGAAAACTTTTATCAAGTCACATGCTAATATGGTTAGCTTGACCATTGATTCATGGACATCTATCCAAAGAATCAATTTTTTGTGCATTATAACACATTTCATTGATGATGAGTACAGGCTTCACAAAAATCATTTTATTTTGTACATATTTCTTCATATAAAGGGGCATATATTGCCAAAAATTTAGAGAATTGCTAGCTAGAATGGGGTTTAAGGAATATATTCACTATGGTTTTAAGGAATATATTCACTATCACAGTTGACAATGCCTTTTATAATAACACACCAATGTCATATTTCAAAAAAATTGATGAATTGGCGGGGTGAGCACAGTTAGAGCTAAGTATGTACATATGCATTACATTGTATATATTTTGAATCTTGCAGTGAATGAGGGATTAAAAGATGCTAAGTATGTACATATGCATTACATTGTACATATTTCTCATAGGTACTTGTCTATTAAAAGGGTGAGGGAAGTTGTTAGGTATATTAGGAACTCACTAGCTTGATTAAGGGAATTTAAGGAATTTAGTGAACTAGTTAGGGTGCAATGTAAATCTTGTTTATCCTTTGATGTTCCTACAAGGTGGAACTCAACATATTTGATGTTAAAGATTGCTTCTAAATATGAAAAAGCCTTTCAATTTTATGAGGAAAATAAATGCAATTTTAAGTTAGATGTGGGTGATAATGTTCTAAATTATATGGATTGACAGTATGTAAATTAAAATGTGAAATTTTTGCATATTTTTATGAGTTAACATTAAGAATTTCTGGTTCTCAACACATTACTGTCAATATATTTTTTGGTGAAATTTTTGACTTATTCTGCATTCTAAATTAGTGGCAAAATGTTGATGATGTATGTATAAGGCAAATAGGAATTAACATGAAGTCTGAGTTTCACAAATATTGGGGTGACCCTGAAAAATGAACCAACTCATTTTCATTGCCAACATTTTAGACCCTAGGGACAAACTTAAATACATAGAGTTCTCTTCAAACACTATTTCTGGAGAAATACTTAGTGGGAGCTTATACAATAAGGTCAAATGTTCTCTATATGAGCTATTTGATGATTATGTTTTCTTTTATAAACCTACAACTAATTCGGTTTCTTATATTTGCCCTATTAAAGCTCTTAGCCAATTTGAATTAGGTGCCTTTGATTCTGTTTGTGGGAAAAATGTATCTATTTTGAAGGATCATTTTAAGAAATAGAAATTAGAGAAGGGTTTAAGAGGTGGAAGTAAGAAAAGTGACCTTGACTTATACATTAATGAAGCAGTTGTAGAGGAAGATAGGAACTTTGATGTATTGAGGTGGTAGAAGTTAAATTCAAAGAGATTTCCCATCCTCTCTAAACTTCCTCGAGTTTTTTTAGCTATCCCCATCTCTATAGTGCTTTTAGTAAAGGTAGGAGATTCCTTGATGTCTTTAGTGTTAGTGATATGCACTAGGTCAATCATTTGTGATTATGTATTGACTTTCTTATTTTATTAATAAAGAGGTATTATATTATCATTTGATTTTATGATAATTACATGAATGGTTAATTCTTACTAAGGCCATCAAGTATGTGACTTGATAGTAAAACCCTTAGATTAAAATAAGAGTTCTATTCTAATTATCCCTATCCATTTATTCATTATATGAATATTAAAGTATTAAGGCTAGTATGATGTTGATTGATGGTTATGTTTTACTAATCATAAATATGAGATATTAAGTCAACTCATAGGTACATGATGAGAGATCATGTACTGGATTGACCCACTATGAGAATACTACATAGATTATTGTCATAAGTATTTCTTATCACAGTAATTTTATTTCGGTCCTTTAACCTTGAAATCATCATGGATTTCTACATAGCTATTTTATGTTTTGACACATTCTAACATTGTCTTTAACCGGATGATTAAAAGAATGTTGTTGGATATACAATTAGTTATGTGAGGAATGTGAGTGATTTAAAAGGAATTTATCCCTCATTAATATGAGAAAGATATCTAAAGGCCCCTTGATGAGATAGACTGAATGAAAATGCATGGCCATGCTGAAATGAATTGATAAAGAGTTATCATTTTCAGTCTACTTGGAATCAAGTCATAATATTGAACTATATAAGGATGACATTCTATACCTTATGTTCAATTAAGATATCATGTGATAAAGGGACAATAAAATTCACTGTAATTAGGTTATGTCGGATTATTGACTTCACATGACTTGGGTAGTCATAATGTCTTGCTAGAGGCCACTTATGACTTGTAGGCCTAAATAGAGATTTAGGCTCACTGCCAATGTTATGTGAACCTACAGGGTCACACACTTAGAACAAGCCCAAAATGGATATGGGTTTAATAAGCCCAAAATAAACTCTGTGGAAATAAATAATTAAAGTGTTTTATTTATTTATTTATTTGTTTATTTATTTAAGATAAATGTTATTTTAAATAAATAAATAAGATATTATTTTTGATTTGTTTTTAAACAAAATCAGAATATAATAAATGGAAAATTACTAAAAGGTCATTGGTAAGTGAAACCCTAACTTGGAGTCTATAAATATGTTATATTCTCTAGGGTTTCACACACTTGTTTTGCCTCCAAATTCGTTTTCTTTCCTCTTAAAAAAAAGACAGAGTTTTTCCTTTTGTTCTTAATTTGTGAGACAGTCAAGAGGTTGTTAGCACACACACTCAAATTCATTTTGTGAAGGGCTGTTCGTGTGGATACCTATAGAGGACGCATCCTTTTGGAGACGTCTTGATCAAAATAACCAAGCCAAAAAGCTCAAGGTAAAGTGTCACCGACGTGAACCTCCTCTCATCCTTCCAGAGAATCTTGCCTCTTCTGCGTTTTGGTAAGATTTTAAAAACCCTAGATTTAATCAATTAGTCGAATTACATGGATCCAGGCTTGGGAACGTGATAAAATTTTAATTTTTCCGCTGCGTTTGCATCACGGTACCCAACATTTAGAAGTTCCTTCACTCCAAAGATAGTTAAAGCTCTTATTTGTAATTCAAATTGGCTAACAAAGAGGACTCAGCCTGTTTATTTATCTCAATTTGAGATTGCACTTTTTAGAAATCTTTACTAACTTTGTCATTTCACTTATACACATTTTCCATTAATTAGTATTAGGCCAAATATGATTGATGCCTTTTCCTCTTATTAAGCCATATAACATATTTTGCTAACACATTTTTTTAAGTAAATATGTTTATCTTAGTTACCTATATATTCATTATTTATTTGTGGTTATTTTTTGCATGTGCTAAAAGGTGCTTGTGCATATTTTCTAAATGTGACCTCTATTGTTAAGCACATAAGTATGTCACAGTGTTCCTATTGCATTATTTTGCAATCAAATATGACCTTACTACTTATTTGAATGTCTTCATAGTATTACTCTTGCATTAATTTGCATTATTGATTTATTTTTGTTCACAATGTTGATGTTGTATTAATTTGCATTTTGAGGCTATGATTAAGCTTCCACTCAATTTAAACTGAGTTAAATAAATGAATGATGTGCTTAAGTTTCCTTAGTAGCTTAATTTTTTGATGTTATTAGAAATGTGGCTACATTTGCTATGCATGACTTAATTTCCTTACTATAAGCCTCCAATAATGAAATTATTGCTTATTTGATTTATGCTACTAATGCTTATTACTTCTTCTATTCAAGGCAATTGTTATTAACTTTGCTTAAGCTTTTTAAGGTTAATTTTTGTTACTGGTTAAAGGAGCTACTACTGGAGACTTGTTGTTGTTTCATTGCATCCAGAGTTATATTGTTTATGTTTAAATTATTTAATCATTCATGTGTTTATTTCTCTATTTCAAATAAGATCAGTCAATTGTTGCATTCAAAACCCACAAGCGCACGGATTGTGAATTGTAGTACAAAACATATTGTTCCCACGAGGATTAGATGTTGAATACTAATATTTCTACTTATGATCTTAGCTAGTAAATCAAATAAAAGTGATTAAACAAATAAAATATAAATAAAGCAAATTAAACTAAGAGAAAATTAAATAATTAAAACATAGAGCTTAAGTTTAGTTTCACTATTCCAATCAGATCATGAACACTTAAATTATTAAACACCTTAATTTCAATTAAGGGTAATTGTTCTAAAATACCTAAAGACTCTCTCAAGTTCAATTAAGCAGGTCAAGATAAGATTTAACCTACTCTTGTGATTAAGAAATTAATCATAACTCATTAAGTTCCTTAACAATTATTTTATCCCCAAAGAGCTCGACTACTCTCATGGTCGAGTAGTCTAAGTCCTATGAGTCTAAAGCTAATAAATTCTCCTAACTCTCATTGGTGAATCTACCCATAAGCATGCAATCAATTGGGCCTTTAATTGAATACAAGACATAAAGAGCAACTTATAGAATTAATTGAAAATCAAATTAATAAAACATGTATTGAATCATATTATAGAATAGCTACTCCTAACCTAAACCCTAAAAGAAATTTAGCAACATATAATTGTGGCGAAGAACACAAACATAATTAAAAGAATCAAAGATGAAGAAGAATAAAATATAGATAAATCTCTTGAATCTTGTGACTCCTCCTTCAATCTTTGTTAGCTCTTATTTATGTCTTCTAGGAATGTGGAAATCCTCTAAAAATGGCTCTCCTGTAACAGCCCTAACTTGGCTCTCTAGTAACAGCCCCCTTCGTGTGGAATTCCCCTTTTTCTTAGAGCTAAAATTATGTATTTATAGAGAAAATAATGCAAAATTCGTCCAATGACCAAAGCAGTAATTTTTCCTCTTCAAAATCTTCTCCAATTAGGAAAATAACTTCTCAAAATAGCCCCTTATTTATTGCCTTGAATCCTGGACACTTTAGGAATGCAAAATTCCTACAGAAACATACCAAAAAGGCATAAATTAACTAGGAAACTAAAAAAGAAATAAAATCAAGGTAATCCTAATAAAACACTAATTATAAATTATAAACTAAATAAAATATAATGAAATACTAATAAATCCTATGAAAATTAAATAGAAAAACTATGCAATAATTGACATTAACATCAATGATGAGGCTTCCACCTCTGTTACCTTTATGATTCAAATATTCCTTTGGTGGCATTTGTTTTATTGCCAGAAACATTGTATCAATAGGCTATTAATTTAAACTAACAGCATGAGACTCATCTCATCTATATTGCTTTTAACATTCATTTCTTTCACTTAATTCTTTGCAATTTATGTTTGTTTGTTCCTATTGTTTTACAGGAATATGCAAAGAATTCATTGAAATACAAAGCAGGATTCCTAATATTTTGGATGGAGGCCTTAACTTATGCATTTTTTATTGCCTGTAATTATTATAGAGTTAGGGTTTTAATTTTATATGTTAATTTATAGAATTAGAGCTTCGATTTTATATGTTCATCTATAGAGCTTTTATTTTGAAACAATTAGGTTGTAATTATTTTTTAAGGCAAATGGGCTATTTTTTTTGCTGCCTTTTGGCTGTTATCTTGGGAGTTTACAAACTAAAAATTTGTAAATCTTGGCCAATCCCATTAATATATTAAAGATATTTAAAGATTATTAGTTATGGGCTCAAACATTATGGGCCATAACAAACTAAACCCATTCGATTAATCTACATCGATAAACTTGATCAAATCGGCCACTCAAACTATTGGTTTTAGCCATAAATTATGCTCAGTTCATGATGCAGGCATAGAAGAGCAAGCCCTTCAATTTATGGAAAAATTTGACAATATACCGTAGTGGCATTTTTATAATTTTTTGTAAGTTTCAAGTATTGGATTCGGGTGATTCAAAAGCCTATTTCATATAGAGACGGGCCAATGATTCAAAGTCACTAGCTTTGCTTATAAAGTCCATCACTTTTTAGGTAAATTCTTTCATTTAGGCCCTCAAACGGGTAATTTTGTGTTTTCCCTATTTTAGGATTTGCTTTTCCTATTTTGTTTAGGTTCGTTTTTGCTTTTCCTATTATGTTTAGGTTTGTTTTAGGGTTTTGCTATTTAAACCCTTTATTTTTAGTGTTGGACAGTAGTTTTTTTATGATTATTGAATTCTTTTCTAATTTCCAAAATTTTATGAAAATTTTGATGTCCACAGCCTAGTTTGGTCATAGAAGATCGATATTGGTAGTCGTGTGCAATTTAACAATTGTCAATTGTTACTTTACCACTCTTTCGCTACGTTAGTTCGGCTTGCAAATTCAAAGTGCTTTAAACTAATAAGAATCCACCTCCCAAACACGAATCGAGCTAACCCGCTCAATGCTCAATCATACCCATAATAAACTAAGATTTTGATTCCTCTCTAATTTTTATATAATCAACATACTCTTTTTTTTCTTTTTTTAAATTTTTATTAAATTAAAAATTAAAATTATATTTTATTAATATTAGTAAATATTAATACTATATTATCATAATATTAATATTAATGCCTCATAAAAACTAGGTTGATAAATCATTACCCTGATGATATAAGAAAAAAAAAAGGCTAATGAATAATATAATAATATTAATATTAGTAAAATAATAATATTAATATTACTAAAATTTATATTGGAATATTAATAATAATATAATAATATTCAAATTAGTAATAAAAATTAAATATTAATTAATAAATATAATTTAATATTAATAATAAATAATAATATATTAAGCAATAATTTTAAATAATAAAATAAATAATAATACTAAATAATATTAATATAATAATTATTAAATTACTTATTATTTAAATTGATTCTATTTTAAATTAAAATTTATTATTTTATTTATTATTTCCTTTTTAATTATTAATTATTATTTAATAAGTTATTTATTATTTTATTACTTAATTATTATTAATATTTATATAAAATTAATTAATTTATATTTATATTAGTAATTATTTATATTATTATTAATTACGACCCCATGGGCTTTTACTTTCATGCCTCTCTAAAATTGTAGTCACGATAAATCTTGGTTTATTTAATCATCATGGACTCTCAAGCACACAAATTCTATATAAATCGAAATAGATAATTGAGGGCTTGTTATTCAATAGCATAACTTGACATATATCCATGTCAACCAATACCAACATTCATGGATATATTTTTATCATCTTATCTATTTGCGATTGTCACCTCTTATGGACCCAAACCTAGGTGATTTATCAATTACCAAGATGAAGCTTTGGTGAAACTAAATGGAGGTTCAAACTGGCTGATGTTGAAGAATTAGCGGATGAGTTGTGGTTAGAGGTGAAACGCTACTCAAACCTAGAGCTAGCTAGTTCTCCCTAAAATGCGTTGAGCATTATTTCGGTGCGGGCCACGAGAGTAATACCAAATCGAGGCAAACTTTGGATACTAGTTATGACCTCAAAATAATAGGAGTCAAGGTCGACCAATGCGATAATGGGGGATAAGCTTCATTATCGAGAGGGAATAGCTCGGATCACCAATTAAGGCAACTAAATGGCCGCTTAATGAAAAAGGAGATAGGGGTACAGAGACAACCATGAGGGTTTCCTAGAAGCAGCCACCTTTGAAAGAGTGAATAATAGCTCACTAATCGAGCATTCTTGCACTAAAGATGAATAAGGATAAGCAATTTTTCAAAGACCAATAAGTAGGTTATTTATTAACCAAGCAGTCTTCCTACAGTTAGATCCAATCTCCTGGTCCCTACAGAAAAGAAAATGAATTTCACCTCATTCATTTTGGGAAGGGAGGTTAGGAAAATCCTATTTATTATAGATTTCTCCAGACCTTTAGAAAAGGAATATTTTTTTGTGGGGGTAATAACTCTGTAAAGACATATTTCCTATCTTTTCTTTCTTCTCAAGAAAAATATGATTAAGAGGGGCTAATTCAAAGGATAAAATAAGAACAACCCCCACATTCAAAGTCCTTTTTTCCCCATTGGCAAGAATTTGTTTTAGTTGCATATCATTAGGAATTCAAACAATTGCTTCAAATACAGTATCAAGAAGTACCACTTGTGGAATTTCAATATCCATGGGAAAGGCTTCCGAAAGCCTTTTTTATGTTATTATTTATGCATCCACTTAATAAATATTCTTAATATTTATTTATATTTAAAAAATGAGTTAGTTGAATTTGAAAATTCACTCATTAAATTGAAAGAAAAAAAAGGATAAGGAAACACTTGAATTGGATTTGTTCGATGGTATCAACAAAATCCATTACTAACTTTAATTTTTTTTTCTTTTTTACTAAATTAATTGATCAACTTTCTATCAAACATTTATTTTGGACTAGAAAATTTTGAAAAGAGGTTAAAAAGATTGAGAAAAATCAATTATTACAGCCATTGATGAAGGATTCCTCAAAAAGTTAAGAATTAATAGTCCTTCAAAAAAAAACTAGATTATGTAATGATAAAAATAAAAAGGAGTAATTAATTAAATATATGATCCCTTATTAAGTGGGTCTTACTATGGGAAAATTCAAAATTTTTTTCACTCGCAATCCTAAATAAAACTCCCCTAAAAATTTTTGTACCTAAGGTTTGGATAAATAAAATTCATTTTATTCTTCTTAATAGTAATTATATAGATATACAATTTAAATACAAAAAATAAAAATAGAGAAATCTATTATCAAGGATAGAATAAGATCCATTTTGCATCATTTCTAAGGGACTTCTTGGTTCTAGCCGAAGAAGCAATGTCACTCAATCATTATCAAATTGACTGTAACTTATTTTTGTTTGTGAGGAGCCTACCATAGCACTTTTGACTTCAAATAGGTCATAAACTATATCAAAATCATTCTCAATAAGTCCATAATAAGTTAACCCATTATTTTCATTGGGTTCATGCAGAGACCAAAGGTCTTAAGCAACCAATCTGGCAGAACAATTCTAGCAATGTTTTCATTAGATATCTTATAACTAGAATCCTTTTTTTTTTATCCAATTCCTCCCCCATCACGAACTCCCAATTAGATTCAGAGATGATACACTTTTTAGCTCTTAGGAGAACCCAACTACTCTATTTCATATCCAAGAAAGAGCTCTCAAATATCTTTTTCCTTTTGAAAGATACAGGAGAGAAATAATTAACCTATTATCAACTCCATTAACAACCATTTATGAATCTTTTTTTCAGATTGCACTAATTATCTCAAGTTTTGGATCGAACTAATCCATTGACACAAATAGTTCAAAGGAAAAAAATTGAGTTTTTTTATAAACAAATCTCATTATTTTAATAAATAATGAGGGGAAAAACCATTTGAGAAAATACTTCTCAAATGATGAAAAAACCCATCCCTAAAACTAAGCTAAAGAGTTTAAGGATAAAAAAAACAAAATAATTAGCAGACCCACACCAAAAAAAAACAAAAATAGACACCCAAACTTATAAACAACACCTAATAATTAAAAAAAAAAAAAGACAACAAATATCAAACAACTTACAATAAGTACCCACAGACCCTGTACGATGAAACAACAAGAACAATAACAAGCACTAAAAATCTAAAGCTATAATGTAGCCACTTTAAGTCTAAGAATGATTTAGCAATGGCGATGATAAAATGCTTATGATTAAATCCTAAACCTTCCTAAAATAATGATGAGATAAAGAGTGGATACACTAAGATGATTTTAAAATGTCTAAATCTGTGATTGTAATAGGAAAAGACAATGAACTGCACCATCCTGTGACTGAAGAAAATTAATTTTTGCAATTTATATGCAGAAAATAAAGCCCCCTCAAACTCAATCTCATTTCTATGAATCCAGATAGACTAAACAACTGTATAAAATAAAGAAATTCAAAACTAACATTAGACATAACCAACTAAAAAGTTCTTCCATTGTTGAAAAGAAAAGCTTAAAGAGGACAGGATAACAAAATTTACTCCCTACCACTTGTAAAAGAAAAACCAAAGTTTCCAACTCTGAGGGCATAACAACAAAATATGCTATGTTGTTTCTCTAAAAAGGCCATAAAAAGCACAAATATTACCGGTAAGAGGACATAAACTTATAGAGAATAGACAATCCCACATCAGTAATTTATTAAGCAAAGTAAACCAAAGGAATAATTCAGCCTTAGCATGTGCTAAACGAAGCCAAATATTAGAAAAATCAATTAATCTTAAGTGGCAATGATACATATGACTTCATTATACAAACTATTAACTGTGAAAGTATTATCTGATGAGAGCTTCCATAATATCCAATTAGCCTGAATCATATGCACCCTATTTAAAAGCAAAAGTAAAGCTTGCAAGTCTTAAAATTCCACTTCAAGAAGAGAACATGTCCACGTGAATTTCCAAACTAACAGCACTTTTGCCATTCACCAAAATCAACAATGAAGCTAAAGGGTTATGATGTAATTAAAAATAGAGATGGAAACAACCCTTTAAAATAACCATTTATGACATAATTTTCATGCCAAAATAACACATAATTCCCATTGCTAACTTTAAAATTAAAGCAATTAATCATAATCATATTAAACCTATCCAATGAAATAATACTTTAAGAAATATCCCTCCACACAACTGCATAGTACTTAATAGTAGAAATAAAAACATTTTCAAGATGTGTCATCAAATATTTATAATGCACAATTCTACCCTAAAGAGAATCGCCTATTATGCAACCCAATATCTAGAACACCTAATCCACCTACTTTCCTTAGAGAAGTAATTTTGCTCCATTGCACCCTACATTTCTTCTTATTAAAGTGCCTCCTAACTAGAAAAAATCTCTAATCAATGCATTAATTTGATTTTGTACCCCTACTAAAATTATGAAAATGAAAGCATAATACAGAGGCATAACTATAAGAGTTGATTTAATAACGGCTAACTGTTCAGATTGAGATAAAACTAACCCTTTTTAAAGAGCTAATTTTTTTTGTTAATTTTTTAATAAAAGGTTGCCCAGATGAAAGAAGCCTTGGTGACACACTAATTGGAAGACCAAGATGCATAATTGGCAAACTGGAATATAAGCTAAAAACTTTAGTAGTAGTAAAAGCAACTATAAAAGGCTCAATAACTACTCCAACCAATTGGCTTTTATGAAAATTAACTTATAACCTGAAATCACTACAAAACACCTCAATAATCTTCTAAGATAACAATATGAATCGGCTTATTATCAACAAAGAAGATAGTGTCATCTGTAAAATTCAAATGAGAGATTAGAGGCCTATTATTTGGAACTTGAAAGCCTTTAAGAAAACCTTTATCTACCATTTTTATAACCAAAGCTAACAATGGTTCCATAACTAGGATAAACAAAAATGGTGATAATGGGCAGCCTTACTTAACCCTATTCCTATAATCAAATTCTTTAGTAGGGATTCTATTTTTCAAAATTTATGATCTTAAGTTATATATGTGAACTTTTATAGTTTTATATATTTGAACAATTGAAGTTATAGACTATATGTAGTATATAAAGTGTTAAAGAGATATACAACTACAACAATATAATAATAATAAGTAATAATAAGATAATTGGTATTTAACTAAAATATTAATATCCTAACACCCCCTTAGCAGCCCAAGATCATTATAAAGAGGAAGCTTGGCACATAAAGTCTAAAAATGAGTGATGGATAGCAACTTGGTAAATAAGTCTATAATTTGATCATGAGAGGAAATAAACCAAACTTACAGAAAACCATTAGCCACTTATTCTCGTACAAAGTGAAAGTCCAATTCAATATGTTTTGTATGAGAATGGAAGATTGGATTAGAAGTTAGATATATTGCTCCAATGTTATCACAATGAAGAACCACTTGAGGATAAGAGAATCCAAGCTCACCAAAATGAGGATGGATCCAAATTAATTTTACAGTAGCATGGGCAACTGCTTTATACTTACTTTCGGTTGATGAGGGGGCAATGGTGGGTTACTTCTTAGTTAGCCAAGATATTAAAGATTGTTCAAGAAAAATTCATAGCCACTAGTTAAGCAATGATCATCAACATTATCTCCCTAATCACTATTAGTGTAGCATGAGAGAGCAAGAGTGGAAGTATTAAAAAATAGTAACCCTTTAGCTTGGGTGCCTTTAAAATAATGCATAAGTCTTTTTAATGCAGTCCAATGAGCATTACTTGGAGAGTTCATAAACTGATAAAGCCTATTCACACTATAAGCTATGTCATGTTTAGTAATGGTGATATATTGTGAAGCACTAATAACTCATAGATAATCCTCAGCTTAATCAATAGGATTATCATAATTCTTGATCAAAGTAGGCTTTGTAGCAATAAGAGTTAAACAAGATTTTGAATATAATATCTTGTGCATTGAAAAAGATTGCCAATATACTTGTGAAACCAAAATGCCATCAAATTGGTGAACCACTTTAAGCCTAAGAAAATAATGCAAGTCACCTAGGTCTCATATAGGAAATTCTTGCTTCAACTTTGTAATTATATCAAGTACAAGTTAATGATTAGAACCTATTACAACTAAATCATCTACATAGACAAGAAGAAAAATAGCATCAGTCTATTTGCAAAAAATAAATAATGAATTATCACTTTTGGAAGTAATAAATTACAAAGACAATAAATAAGAGTTGATTCATTAAAACCATGCCCATAGGGCTTGCTTTAAACTATACAACGACTTCTATAATTTACAAACATAGTTAGGATGTGAGGAATTAATAAAACCTAGAGGTTGTGCCATAAAAATTTTTCTGGATAGATGCCTACAAAGAAAGGCATTTGATAGATCTAGTTAGCAGATTGGCCAATGTTTTATTATGGCAGTTATGAGAATGGTGTGAATAGTCATTGCTTTAATGATAGGACTAAATGTATCCTTAGAGTCAAGACCGAATTTTTGTGTAAAGCCCTAAGCCATAAAATGAGCTTTGTATTACTCAATGCTATCATCAAAGTTCTTTTTTATATGATAAATCCATTTGTAACCTATAATATGAACCTTAGAAGGTCTTGGCACCAAAGTCTAAGTAGAATTAATAAGGAGAGAGTTAATTTCCTCAGACATTGCATTATTCCATACAATGTATTTATTAGCTTATAAGATGGTGCAAAGTTCTATTTGTAGAAAATTATAAGTGGAAGGTTCAATAATAGTGAGAAGAGCATGGCATTTTTGAATGGTGGAAGGTCGCAATTGCATTGTATGTGCGGTTTTCAATTATGGAAAGTGGAACATAATTGCTGAGATCAATAATTAAGTTGAGGTTAGTAGATATTTGCAAAGTAGAATAAGGGGATGAGACATGCCTTGATGAATGTAAAGTCGATGATAATATTATGAAGGAGGAGAAGATAAGGTAGAATAAAGGGGATTATTATTGGGAGTTGATGATCGACTAAAATTGTGTGAAGGTGTGACTGAAGGTGTTAGTGATGGATTAAAAGTGTGGGAAGGTAGGACTGAAGTAGGTAAAGATAAAGGAAAAGAGGGAGATGCATTACCTGCAGACGTAGAGCCAAAAGAAGATGAAGTAGAAACTGTAAGCCATAGTTAAGATAAAGTGGCTTGTGAGTGTTAGATGGAAATATATTTTCATCAAAAGATATATGTCTAGCAACATAAATTCTATCCTTTGTAATATCTAAACACAAGTGTCCATGATAAGTGGGAGAGTTACCAAGATAAACACATTATTGGTTCTAAATGAGAGTTTATTTTTATTATATGGTCTTAACCATGGATAAGCCGTAAACCCAAAATTTTTTAAGTTAGTGTATTTTGGTGACTTTTAATATAGCAATTCAAAAGGATTAAAATTTTGAAGAACTCGACTTAACATATAATTGATTAATTGAACACTAGTTTGAAAAGTATAGGGCCAAAATCTTAAAGGAATATTAGCATATGCCAAAAGTGTAAGTCCATTGTCAACAATATGTCAAATTTTTTGTTTAGAAATACCATTGTATTCATGTGTATAAGCACAAACAATGTGAAGAACAATTCCATTTTGGTTAAAATAAGAGTTGAGTTTTTTATACTCACCACCCCAATCAGAATGAAATGCTTTAACTGTAGAATTAAATTAATGAGAAATTAATGATTCAAATGCTTTGAACATGCTAAAGACTTGACTTTTATTTTTGAGAAAATATATCCATGTGAAACGAGTTAAATTATCAACAAATAAAACAAAATATAAAAAACCTAAATTCAATAAAATGGGTGTATAGCTCTAGACCTCAAAATGAACAATCTTAAAAGGGTACTGACTAGTGTGCTCAACAAAGGCTAATGGCATTCATGCCAATTTGTTTAGCTTACACGCATGACACACTTGAAAAAGAACTATAATAATTTAAATTATTTTTGGTAATTATAGAAGAAATAGTGTGAAATAACCCTATTTTTAAATTAATTTATTTTAAAATGAAATATGCAGTATTAATAAATTCAAAAGTTATATTTGAGTATTTTATTATTTTGTGGTTAATATTTATTATTTTATGTTTAATTATGATTTTCTATGTAAATAGTTATTTTGAGACTTATTATTTCGAGTAACTAAATTATGTTATTTATAGTTACTACTTTGAATAATATTATTTTGATAATATTAAATTTAGTGCATTATTTTTTTTAATGTTATTGTTATTATTTTTATTAATAAATTACATTATGTGTATTGTTATTTTATGAGTTATTATATATATATATATATACACATATATAAATTAGGGTTATTATTATTTTATATGTGTTATATATGTATAAGTATGTGCATATATATATATATATATATGTGTGTGTGTGTGTGTGTGTGTATCTATGATATATATGTAGTATGCATGTATGGTGTAAAATTTAATATTATATCATATAATATTATAAAATAAAGTTTAAGTAAATTATATTATAAAGTTTATTAGTTAATTATGTATATATATATACCTAAAGAAAAAAAAAAACGTGAAGAGCATCACCTCCCTCCTCCCCATCACATGATCCCGTCCGGCTACTGTTAGTGTGCCTCTCGGCCATCTGCCGGACACCACCATCCTCCCTCGCCTTCTCCACCTTCCTGTCGACATCCGCCACTTCCCTCTCCTTTCCCCAGCACCGGCAACGCTATGAAATGGAGGAAGCCGAGAGTTACCATTAAAACAGGCCAAGCTCCGTTCGACCACCATTTCATGCCATTCTGGTGCCATTCTCCTCCTCTTGCACCAGTGAGACCCATTCCAGGCTTAGTTTAAGCTTTGATCTTAGTTTGGTTGAGTTTTTGGTTGATTTTTGTTTTAAGCTTTAGGGTTTCAAATTTTATTTATCTTGATCTAGCTTGATTCATGCAAACTCCCTTTACAAATGTGATTCCTAGTAGCTCAATCTACCTCTATGAATTTTTGTATGATTTTTTGAATTTATTTTGATTTTTGTGAATTTTTGAATATTTTATTATTATTTTATTAACTTTCATAAATTAATTATTAAAATTATAAATTTGGTATTTTTGGTGTTATTATGAGTTAATATTAATTTTAGAATAAAGAAAATAATTTTTAAGGATATTATATAATTTTTATGAATTTTTAGAGTTTATGTGAAAATTAAATAATTAGGTTAGAGTTGGATTTTTATTGGAATATTGGTTTAAATATGTGTTTTAATTAATATTAATAATATATATGTTGAGAAAATAATTTTTATGCATTTGTATAATTTTGAGGGAATTTTTGAGTAATAATAGTATATTATGCATATTTTGTATTACAGGGGTAAAAATATAATTTTGTGCTAATTATAGCTAAATAATATATTGTAGTTGGTTTTAATAATATTTAAGGAATTAAAAGGATTTTTACAAATTATTTAATATTTTTGACTAATTAACATTAATTTTTTAAAATTATTTTCAAATAATATATTATGTGTTATTTTTTAGTATTAGGTGAGATTTGGATATTTTGGTATTAAATTATGAATTTGATAATATATATTTATTGTAGAGATTTATTAATATGAGCAATTAATTTTAGGTTATATTTATACTTTGATAATGAAATGTAAGTTTGGTTATTTAATTGTTGAATAATTGATATTTTTATATTAGTATATATTTTTGGTATATATGTTTATGAAATTTTGTTTTATTAAACTTTAATGAGAAATGATTTTCTAAGTTATGGATATTTATATGTAATATATATTTTTGGGAATTAAATTATTTAATTATTAAATCAAGTTTATTATAAAGAAAATTTAATTATTTAATTTGATTTAATTTCTATAAAATTAAGTTGTCTATTTTCACATTCTTTTAAAATAAATTTTGTGATGGTTGAGTTTGTGATCTCAGTCGAGGCTTAGTATAGTTCTGGGAGCCCGACTCGAGTGTGAATATTTGTGAATACTAGAAGTGCATTTTTATGCAGGAATGGCTCTACCTACGGTAGAGAAATGTCCATTTTACAGGAGAGACTTTACTGAAATTTTGGTATATTTTCTCGTAAAACGTGACATCTTCCGTAACTTCCTAGCATAAATTAGGGTACTCCCGTCCTGAGTCTTATCCGATTTTTCCCTAGTCATTCTAGAGTCTCATAATTTTATTAATTTCCCTTCTTATTCCATAAGTGTGATTTTAAAAATAAATAAATATGTTATATTTTTAGAGAGTTTCAAAGTGGGAGTTTCTGGATTGAGGCAGACACGCGGTCGTCAGCCATCTCGCTCATCCTGTAAGTTAATGAATTGAACTATGCGTGTGTTTTCTTTAAAATTTGCATGCGCTTATATTTTCAGCATTGTTTACATGGTCAAGCAATTTCATTTGTAATGTGTTTATTCATTTGTTTATTTTAAAAATTAGTTTTTGAGAAATGGTGCCTCGGTGGAAGTCTCTGCTCTCAGGGACCACCAGTGATGTGGAAAAGTTAAAAATGGACTGGAATGGATGCCTCGGTAGATGCCTTAGCTCTCGAGGATCGCCAGTGCCATGTGTTTGGATTAAGTAGATGACTACGGCTTAATGCCTCGGTTGATGCCTCTGCTCTCAGGGACCGATAGTCCAGTTGGATTAAGTGGGCCCAGTTGGCCATTTAGAATTGGGTTTAGGGTTCTATCGAGATTTTTCAAAAGTTGTAAATGTATATATATTATAAATTATTTTTGATACATCTAAACGGTTTTTAAAAAGGTTTTCAAACCGTACAACTCTTTTATTAACTTACTCAGTGAGGTCTGACTCCCCTCAATTTATTTATTTTTTTAGGAGTTTGGGATTTTTCTGTTAGAACTACTTCTCTTCACCGTATAGCTTCATCACCGGCTATTCTACGTAGGTCTACCTAGTTATGTCATGTTTACTTTTGTGTACTACAGTAGGGAAAATTGTTAAACTGAATATTTTATTCAAGTGTATTATGTACTTATGATATTGTATAACTGATATTTATTTACATTATGTACTACAATGCTATGGTTTAAACTATATTAAGAAAAATCAGTTTGATAATGTGTATTGTATAATAAATATTTATTGTAAGTTTTAAAGTTTCTTTTTATTTATTTATTCCGTATTTTCTTTTGAGGCTTACTACGGGATTTTGTAGCTTTATGCTTTCCCATTCCCTAGTGCCGGTCACGTGCCCTGGGTTTGAGTCGTGGCAAAGTTGGTATCAGAGCATTGTTCAAATTATTGTTTATATATGTCTTTCTGTGTAACTACTGCAGTACATTAGGTTAATAATTGTTTTTGTGATATCCTTGTTTCTAAATTTCGTGTATGTGTTAAATACTCATGTCTCATTTTGAATTCGATTTTCTCTATCTTTTTAGAATGAGGCGTGTGTGAACAGACCCCACTATCGATGCGACATTTGGGCTTGATGAACAGTCCATGCATGATGAGGCTCTTCCTCCTGATCCACGTCGTAAGGGCAAAGGTAGCGGTAGAGGTAGAGTTAGGGCAACTGCAGCTAAGGTTCAAGATCAGCCACCAATGGAGCTTGAAGCTCCAGCTATAGACCCCATGGCTTTTGCAACTGGTCTAGCAGGAATTAATCAGGGTCTTTCAACTTTGAATCAAGCAATTCCCTTAGTGTAGCAGATGCTACAATAGAAAAATCAAGAGATGTCAGACACTGATGTAGCACTTCTCTACTCCCGGATCGGTAGAGCTTCTTTTGATGGTATTGGTGATGCCTTAGACTTCATTAATGCTATTGAGGCACATACCAGGACAGGACATACAGACTACCAGCGGATCATGCTTGTTGAGCTGTCAGTCCAAGCGATAGCCCAAGACTGGTTTATACAATCGATTCAGTCGTTCATGCATGAGTTAACTTGGCTAGAGTTTAAGGACCATTTTCTGAGATTTTTCTGTCCTCCAGCCACTAGGGATGCTTACAGGTGGCAGTTGCTTCATATCACCAGAGGGGATAGGTCTATTGAGGACTACACCAGGGAGTTTAACAGGTTGTCTCGACACGCAAAGGATATTATGAGAGATCCTTATAGAGCAGTCGAGTTGTATATTACTGGTTTAAGGCCAGCTTTTGTTGGTATATGTACCAAGGACCGTACCTTGGAGAGTGTGATAGAAGAGGCCTATCTGATTAAGAGGCGACACATCCATCAAGGTACTATGATAGATCCTTACATGGTTGGTGGTAGTGGATATGGTGTAGATCCTGGGTACCAACAGCCAGTATTTTAGATTGGTAGCATGAGTCAACAGGCTAAGGGTAGTTCACAGCATAGTGGTAGAAGGTCTAAAACACATAGAGTGGGTTGACATGTTTATGCCACGAACAGAAAAAGTGGCAGAGGTCACAGATTTGGTACTAGAGTTAGCAACAGTAGTAGTGGGCAGAGCTGCAGACAGAGTAGTTATGGGTTTGGAGCTAGTGCATGTACTAGTTATGGCTAATTTCATCAAGGCCCATGTCATCTGTTATCAGGTGCTTACTTTAAATGTGGGCAGGTTGGTCATCTTGTCAGAGCTTGTCCTCACTCTGGATATCAGCCACAGTATGGTCAGGGTTCATCTTCATCAGTGGCCTAGCCTTTCTATCCGATGCCATAATAGTACAGAGCACTAGTACAACCACAATAGAGACCGCCACAGTTTATCGGCCAGCTGGGCCGAGGTTCAGTTGGTAGACCTAGTGGTCATGGTTTTGTACAGCCTTCGACATCTCAGCAGGCAGGTCATGGCCAGGCACGAGTTTTCACTTTAACACCACAGGATGCTCAGACTTCTAATGCAGTAGTCGCAGGTATTCTCTCAGTTTGTTCTTATGATGCTAAAGTATTGTTTGACCCTAGTGCTTCGCATTCCTTCATATCCCCCGTGTTTGCTTCGAGAATCGAGTGGCAGCCTTCCAGGTTATCCTTTCCTCTATCTGTATCGACTCCTCTTAGTGATGAGTTAGAGACAGATATTTTCTTTCCTTCCTGTCCAATGTTAGTTGAGAGTAGAGAATTATTGGCGAATTTGATGTTGCTTGATGTGTTAGAGTTTGACATCATCTTGGGTATGGATTGGTTGTCGAGATATTATGCTTATGTGAATTATCGGGAAAAAGAAGTGGTGTTCAGAATTCTGAATGAAGAAGAGTTCTATTTTAAAGGTGAAAGGAGCTTCATGCCTCGCAATCTCATTTCTGCCATTACAGCCCAGAAGATGCTTAGAAGGGGTTGTCAAGGCTACTTGGCAATAGTAAAAGATATTGAAATAGAGAAGGGGTAATTGAACAAGTGCCAGTGGTGCATGAATTTATGGATGTCTTCCCTGAAGAATTATTGGGATTACCACTAGACAGGGAGATAGAGTTATGTATCGATGTTATACCTAGTACAGATCCTATTTCTATGCCACCTTACAGAATGGCACCAGTTGAATTACAAGAGCTGAAGGAGCAGTTATAGGAGTTGCTCGATAAAGGTTTTATAAGGCCCAGTACATCACCTTGGGGTGCTCTAGTGTTGTTTATAAAGAAGAAGGATGGTAGCCTTTGACTTTGTATTGATTACAAGCAGTTGAACAAGGTCACCATAAAAAACAAGCATCCACTTCCAAGGATCGATGACTTGTTCGATCGGCTTCAAGGTGCTACATGCTTCTCCAAGATAGACTTGAGGTCTGGGTATCACCAGTTAAGGATTAGAAGTGGTGATGAGCCCAAGATAGCATTTCGGATGAGATATGGCCATTACGAGTTCCTAGTAATTTCCTTTGGGTATGGACTTAATAAATCGGGTGTTCAGGCCATACTTGGACCAGTTTATAATAGTCTTCATTGATGACATCTTGGTTTATTCTAAGAGTGAAGTTGAGCATGTTATGCATCTGAGGAGGGTGCTTTAGACTTCAAGGGAGCACAGGTTGTATGCCAAGTTTTCAAAGTACGAGTTTTGGTTGAGTCAAGTGGCATTTTTAGGCCACATGGTTTCTAAAGATGGTATACAAGTCAATCCCAAGAAGATAGAAGCTATTACATAATGGCCAAGGCCAACTACAATTAGAGAAGTGCAGAGTTTCCTAGGTCTAGCGGGCTACTATAGGAGATTTATGAAGGACTTCTCCAAAATTACGGCACCTTTAACAAGGTTGACCTAGAAGAGTGCTAAGTTTGTGTGGATAGATAGATGTGAAGAGCACTTCCAGTTATTAAAGGATTTGTTGATGTCAGCTCCAATTCTGACTTTGCCCTCTGAAAATGAGGGGTATACAGTGTATTGTGATGCTTCCAAAGTAGGATTAGGTTGTGTATTGATGCAAAATGGCCAAGTAATTGCTTATGCTTCAAGGCAGCTGAAGAAGCACGAGCAAAACTATCTTACTCATGACCTGGAGATGGCAGTTGTTGTGTTTGCTTTGAAGATATGGAGGCATTACTTGTATGTGGTTACTTGTAAGATTTACACTGATCACAAGAGTTTGAAGTATATCTTCCAGTAAAGGGACTTGAACTTGAGGTAGAGAAGGTGGATGGAACTCCTTAAGGACTATGACTATTCTATTTTATACCGTCCAGGCAAGGTGAATGTTGTTACTGATGCCTTGAGTAGGAAGTCAGCGGGCAATCTTGCCCATATCAACTCATATAGGAGGCCCATTATCAAAGAGATGCATGAATTGATTGATCAAGGGTTGCAATTGAAAGTTACTAAAAAGTGCCTTTTAGCTCAATTCAAGGTACAATTAGTATACTTGGATCGAGTTAAGGTAGCTCAGAATAGAGACTTGCAATTGTAAAGGATTATATATGAAGTAAAACAAGGGCAATCAAGAGATTTTGTGATTGATAGAGAAGGTGTGTTACGTTTGGGTACTAGGATTTGTGTGCCGGATGTTGATAACTTTAGGAAAGAAATTATGGAAGAGGCACATTTTTCTGCTTATAGTATCCATCCAGGTTCTACCAAGATGTATCATGACTTGAAAGATACATATTGGTGGAATGGAATAAAGAAGGATATTGCAGAGTTTGTATCTAGATGCCTAACTTGTCATCAAGTGAAGCTTGAACATCAGAAACCTTCGGGATTGTTGCAACCTATGTCAATTCCTGAATGGAAATGGGACATGATAGCTATGGACTTTGTGACTGGATTACCTTGGACTACAAGAGGCTATGATGCTATTTGGGTGATTGTTGATAGACTAACTAAGTCAGCACACTTTCTACCAATGAAGAAGACGTACTCTACTAATAGACTGGCACGACTTTATGTCAACAAGATTGTTTATCTATATGGGGTATCAGTAAGTATAGTTTCGGACAGAGGAGCCACATTCACATCAGTCTTTTGGCAAGAATTACATAAAGCTTTAGGTACCCAACTGGATTTCAGTACAGCCTTCCATCCTCAGACAGATGGTCAGTCAGAGAGGACCATCCAGACGTTAGAAGATATGTTGAGGATGTGTGTGATGGATTTTGGAGGACAGTAGGATTCGCATTTTCCATTGATTGAGTTTGCCTAAAACAATAGCTATCATGCTAGTATTGAAATGGCTCCATATGAGGCACTATACGGTAGAAAATATAAATCACCATTATGTTGGGAGATTGGTGAGAGGCAGCTGATAGGCCTGGAGTTGGTACAGGTGACTTTAGCAGACAGAAGAGATTGAAGACAGCCTTTAGTAGACAGAAGAGCTATGTTGACCCTAAGAGAAATGATGTATCCTTTATGGTTGGAGACATGGTGTTCCTGAAAGTGAATCTAATGAAAGGAGTCATGAGATTTGGCAAGAAGGGTAAGTTAGCTCTTAGATACATTGGACCATTTGAAATTCGGTCAAGAATAGGTGAAGTGGCATATAGGTTAGTGTTGCCACCAGAACTGTTAAGAATCCATCCTATATTTCATGTGTCTATGCTAAGGAAATACATTCCTGACCCATCTCACATTCTACAACCTCAAGTTGTAGAACTTAGTGATGATCTTACCTACGAAGAGTATTCGGTGGCGATTGTGGATTGCCAAATTTGACAGTTGCGAACCAAGGAGATACTGATGGTGAAAGTGTTGTGGAGTAACCATACTACTGAGGACTGTACCTAGGAAACTGAAGCTGAGATGCAAGTTTCTTTCTTGTATCTCTTTCCCCCTTGAACTTTGTAATTAATCTTTTCTTGAATTCGAGGATGAATTCTCATGAGGGCAGACTGAAATAACCCTATTTTTAAATTAATTTATTTTAAAATGAGATATGCAGTATTAATAAATTCAAAAGTTATATTTGAGTATTTTATTATTTTGTGGTTAATATTTATTATTTTATGTTTAATTATGATTTTCTACGTAAATAGTTATTTCGAGACTTATTATTTCGGGTAACTAAATTACGTTATTTATATTTACTACTTTGAATAATATTATTTTGATAATATTCAATTTAGTGCATTATTTTTTTTAATGTTATTGTTATTATTTTTATTAATAAATTACATTATGTGTATTTTTATTTTATTAGTTATTATATATATATATACACATATATAAATTAGAGTTATTATTATTTTATATGTGTTATATATGTATAAGTATGTGCATATATACATATATACACACATATATACATATACATATATATATATATATATATATATATATATATATATATATATGTGTGTGTGTGTGTGTGTGTGTGTGTGTGTGTGTGTGTGTGTGTGTGTGTGTGTGTGTGTGTGTGTGTGTGTGTGTGTGTGTGTATATGTATATATATATAGTATGCATGTATGATGTAAAATTTAATATTATAATATATAATATTATAAAATAAAGTTTAAGTAAATTATATTATAAAGTTTATTAGTTAATTATGTATATATATATACCCAAAGAAAAAAAAACATGAAGAGCATCACCTCCCTCCTCCCCATCGCACGATCCCATCCGGCTATTGTTAGTGTGCCTCTCGGCCATCTACCGGACCGCCACCATCCTCCCTCACCTTCTCCACCTTCTTGCCATCGTCCGCCACTTCCCTCTCCCTTCCCCGGCGCCGGCAACGCTTTGAAACGAAGGAAGCTGAGAGTTGCCATTGAAACCGACCAAGCTCCGTCCGGCCACCATTTCACACCATTCCGATGCCATTCTCCTCCTCTTGCACCGATGAGACCCATTTTAGGCTTAGTTTAAGCTTTGATCCTAGTTTGGTTGAGTTTTTGGTTGATTTTTGTTTTGAGCTCTAGGGTTTCAAAAATTTTTTTAGCTTGATCTAGCTTGATTCATGCAAACTCCCTTTACAAATGTGATTCCTAGTAGCTCAATCTACCTCTATGAATTTTTGTATGATTTTTGGAATTTATTTTGATGTTTGTGAATTTTTGAATATTTTATTATTATTTTATTAACTTTCATAAATTAATTATTAAAATTATAAATTTGGTATTTTTGGTGTTATTATGAGTTAATATTAATTTTAGAATAAAGAAAATAATTTTTAAGGATATTATATAATTTTTATGAATTTTTAGAGTTTATGTGAAAATTAAATAATTAGGTTAGAGTTGGATTTTTGTTGGAATATTGGTTTAAATATGTGTTTTAATTAATATTAATAATATATATATTGAGAAAATAATTTTTATGCATTTGTATAATTTTTAGGGAATTTTTGGGTAATAATAGTATATTATGCATATTTTGTATTACAGGGGTAAAAACATAATTTTATGCTAATTATAACTAAATAATATATTGTAGTTGGTTTTAATAATATTTAAGGAATTAAAAGGATTTTTATAAATTATTTACTATTTTTGACTAATTAACACTAATTTTTGAAAATTATTTTCAAATAATATATTATGTGTTATTTTTGAGTATTAGGTGAGATTTGGATATTTTGGTATTAAATTATGAATTTGATAGTATATATATTTATTGTAGAGATTTATTAATATGAGTAATTAATTTTAGGTTATATTTATACTTTGATAATGAAATGTAAGTTTGGTTATTTAATTGTTGAATAATTGATATTTTTATATTAGTATATATTTTTGGTATATATGTTTGTGAAATTTTTTTTTTTTAAACTTTAATGAGAAATGATTTTCTAAGTTATGGATATTTATATGTAATATATATTTTTGGGAATTAAATTATTTAATTATTAAATCAAGTTTATTATAAAGAAAATTTAAGTATTTAATTTGATTTAATTTCTATAAAATTAAGTTGTCTATTTTCACATTCTTTTAAAATAAATTTTGTGATAGTTGAGTTTGTGATCTTAGTCGAGGCTAAGTGTAGTTCTGGGAGCCCAACTCAAGTGTGAATATCTGTGAATACTAGAAGAGCATTTTTATGCAGAAATGGCTCTACCTACGGTTGAGAAATGTCCATTTTATAGGAGAGATTTTACTGAAATTTTGATAGATTTTCTCATAAAATGTGACATCTTCTGTAACTTCCTAGCGTAAATTAAGGTATTCCCGTCTCGAGTCTTATCCAATTTTTCCTGAGTCATTCTAGAGTCTCGTAATTTTATTAATTTCCCTTCTTATTCCATAAGTGTGATTTAAAAAAAATAAATATGTTATTTTTTTAGAGAGTTCCGGAGTGGGAGTTTCTGGATTGAGGCAGATGCGTGGTCGTCAGCCATCTTGCTCATCCTATAAGTTAATGAATTAATCTGTGTGTGTGTTTCTTTAAAATTTGCATGCACTTATACTTTCAACATTGTTTACATGGTCGAGCAATTTCATTTGTAATGTATTTATTCATTTATTTATTTTAAAAATTAGTTTTTAAGGAATTTTGGTAGAATGAGCTACTAGGTGGGTCTCACCAAGATCGTGTGCACATGGTGGAGATTGAGAGATGGATCCTAAATAAGTATGACTTATGGTTATAAACTGGGAGGGGTGCCTCGGTGGAAGCCTCTGCTCTTGAGGACCACCAGTGATGTGAAAAAGTTAAAAATGAACTGGATGGGTGCCTCGATGGATGCCTTAGCTCTCGAGGACCGTCAGTGCCATGTGTTTGGATTAAGTAGATGACTACGCTTGGTGCCTCGATTGATGCCTCTGCCCTCGGGGACCGGCAGTCTAGTTGGATTAAATGGGCCTAGTTGGCCATTTAGAATTAGGTTTAAGGTTCTATTGAGATTTTTCAAAAGTTGTATATGTATATATATTATAAATTATTTTTGATACATCTAAACGGTTTTCAAAAAGGTTTTCAAACTGTACAACTCTTTTATTAACTTACTCAGTGAGGCCTGACTCCCCTTAATTTATTTATTTTTTTCAAGAGTTTGGGACTTTTCTGTTAGGCCTACTTCTCTTCGCCATGTAGCTTCATCACTGGCTATTCTGTATAGGTCTACTTAGTTATGTCGTGTTTACTTTTATGTACTACAGTAGGGAAAACTGTTTAACTGAATATTTTATTTGAGTGTATTATGTACTTATGATATTGTATAACTGATGTTTATTTACATTATGTACTACGATGCTATGGTTTAAACTATATTAAGAAAAATCAGTTTGATAATGTGTATTGTACAATAAATATTTATTGTAAGGTTTTAAAGTTTCTTTTTATTTATTTATTCCGTATTTTCTTTTAAGGCTTACTATGGGATTCGGTAGCTTTATGCTTTCCCATTCCCTAGTGTTGGTCACGTGCCCTGGGTTCGGGTCGTGGCATAGTGGATGCATGATGGTGCCCCAATCTAGTATGCTAATTGATAAAAAAAAAGTTGATTTACTTAGAAAAAGCTTGTTGTGTTGGTGAGGGAAGGCATTACAGTCCACATTCACTTGGTCCTTACAATAGGATTGCCTTAGTCTTCTAGTCTTTAATAAGAAAGTGAGTAGGCTAAAATTCAAAAAGGATGAGTTATCATTTATAAACTTCTAAACAAATAATAAGGATTTGGTTAGAGCAGGAACATGTAAAACATTGTTAAGTTTTAGAGGGGAAGAAACAAATGATGGATATAATGCATTACGCTTGGTCATAATTAGCAATCCTTGACCATTGCTTACCCAGATATGATCCATGCCTTGATAAGTGTGACATTATAGATTGCATTTGAATTTGGAGTCATATAGGGTTGGCTCCAGTGTCAAGTGTCCAACTAATGTAATTTGGTGTAGAAGGCGACATGGTAAGTGACAGAACTAAAGCTAGTGGTGATCAATAAAAGCCAAGCAATATGAGCTTGAGGAATGGAGTTGGTAGAGCACCATTTATGATACCTATGTTGACATTTATCTATGGTATGATTATGATACCCACATATTTGACAAGTTATAGATTATTGATAATTTAGATGAGAATAAAAGGAAAGTGGCTAAGGCGATGCTGAAAGAGGTGAAAGATGATGATTGTCGACTACTAAAGTTTAAAGATGGAAAATAAGAAATATAAGATTGAGGAGTATCTGTAAAGCTCTGAAGAAAAATCTCATGTGCCAGTAAGTGACTATAAAGTTCTTAAAAAGAAATTGGTTCAAGTCTCAAGTTCAAAGTAGAAATAAGTGGATGAAATTCACTACCAATGTTGTGATAAATAATTGCATTGAATTCAGTTGTGAACATAGCATGGCCCACCATTGCCAATCCATTAGCTAAGCTCTTAGCTTTATGTAAATAAGTAGAAATAGACATGTCATGTTTTTTAAGTTCTTGAAGCTTGATGTAAAGTTGTAATTGGCGATTTTGTAAAATCGAGCTAAACGCACTTGCTAGTGCTTGCTAAATAGAGTAAGAGGATGTGAGGCCAATGACACAGGGATACACTTCTTCTATAAGAGAGGACAATAGCTATAAGAGCAAAAGGCTGATCCTTTTAAAACTAGTTAATGAAGGCAGGGTTTGGAGTTTGCTATATAGGATCATTAGTAGAGGGAATTATGGTTGCTGGAGTAGGATATGAACCATCAATTTGGCTAGTCATACTAAGATAGTTTAATAAAGGTAAAAACTAAGTTTTCCATGCTAAAAAATTTTTAGGAGTGAGTTTGATAGCAAAGCTATGATGGGTAGTAGTAGTAATGGTCGTAGGTGTGGGAAGGGCAACTTGATTATTTTGGGCGACCATCGGGAAAAGAATTTAGAATGAGACTAAAGCTCTAATACCATGTGAACTTTTGTAGTTTTATATATTTGAACAATTGAAGTTATAAACTATATATAGTACATGGTTTTGTTAAAGAGATATACAACTATAACAATATAATAACAATAAGTAATAAAAAGATAATTGGTATTTATTTCAAATATTAACAACCTAACAATATAAACACCTTTAATCCAAGAAATCCATCTCTTCCTAAAACCCACCCATCCTCTCTAACAGCAAAAATAAATAATCCCATTTAATGGAACTGTAAGCTTTTTTCAAAATAAAAAATCCCTTTTTAGAGGTCAAGGAAGAGTGAATGACTTTATTATCCACAAAATAACCATTAAGAATTTATCTTCCTCCTGCAAAGGCAAATTGTGTTTTGCTAATCAAATTATCCAGTACACTTTTGAGTCTACAAGAAAGCATTTTGGCACTAATTTTATATAAGCCATAAAGCAAAGAAATCGGTTTATACTCATCAATAAGGATTGCCAGACAATTTTTAGGAGTCAAAGTGATGAAAGAGGATTTAATAAAATGAGGAAGCATACCCATATGGAAGAAGGAATTGACCATATGAAATATATCCTCTTTAATAGTGTTCCAAGCTTTTTTATAAACATAGAAATTAATTCCATCAAGCTCTGGTGCCTTGTGAGAAGCACAACTCTATATAACCGCACGAATCTCCTCCATAGAAAAATATTATTCCAAAAAATTACTTTGCTCCACTATTAAGTTGGGTAATTTTAGATCTTTAAGAAAACCATGAACTAGCCACATTTTATTAAAACATTGTTGAAAATGAGAAAATTATAAATTCATAATTTCCAACTTATCATCAACAATCCTTGACCCCTCTACCGCAGTCCAATAGAATTCCTTCACCAATGAATAGAAGCTTGGATATGAAAGTTATTAAAATCTCCTAATCTACATAAGGAGACCTTAGACTTTTACTTCTATAATGATTTAGCTCACCTTGAAACCACCATCCTATCACTAATTAGCTTAGACAACTCTACATCTTCATAGGTCATCAACACCCTTAACTCTGCAATTCCTTTTTAAAGCTCAATTCGTCATTCTATTATCTTAAGATTATTGTCAATATGGTTAAGCTGAGTTCTATTCCACCACCTCAAGTAACCTTTCAAGTGCTTAAATTTTTGCTAAATAGACAAACCAAAAGGGAGAGAATACCAAATAGAATTAATAAACTTATCAAATCTCAACTAATCCCACCAACAATCCAAACTCTAAAAAGGCTTTGGTCTTGTCTCTTCTTTTACTAAAGACAACCATTAAAAATTATGATTTGTTCGGTATTAAATTTTTATTATACATATAATTTTTATTTTTATTACTAAATTTATAAAATTTAATAATCTACATTTTATTTAGATAAGAAAATAAAGAAAAAGTCTCTATTTTAAATTTAATAATTTTATTGGAGTCCATTATTAGATTTTGAATAAACAACTGATTGAATAAAAGTTAAACTTTAAGAATTTAATCAGTCAAAATTTTAAAATATAAGGACCCTATTGTCACACTGCTCTCACATAGTATGAGGTGGACTCTTAGTATTTCATCTCATCTCATATAGTCAAAATGGACACTAGAGCCTATTCTTCTACACTCTTCAAATCATATTTAATGAAATTAAATAAACTTGATACTTAACAAATTGTTTAAATATAAATATTTATATAGACATAAATTGAGTTTACTTTGAAATAGTAGTAAAGATTAAGTTAACAATAGTTTAGTGTATAATTTACAATAACATGTCTACAGAATTTTTTTTACTTAAAATATACAATATTATGGCCACCAAAATGAGAGTAGCACCAAAGCAAGATTGTTAGGCCCGCCATAAATAATTCATCTACAAAACTCTTTATGATCAAAGGTCCACTATCAAGCCCTGCTACCTAAAAAGATTTTGAAAATAAAGCCAAATGAGTACAAAAATACTCAGTGAATAAATATTACAAGCATAAAATAATTTAGTCAATCAAATACAATAAACTTGTCAAATTAGTCAATTATAGTATTTATAATCAAAATATAAGTCATATGAAATATCAAGTCCATTCTTGCTTTCAAATCATAATACAAGTTCTTTTAAAACAACAACACAACTTTCCTTTATATTAATTAACCAACCCTGCAATGAGTAACACAAACCGGCCATAACATACAAGTCATCACAAACTCACTCTCTAGGTGCACTTAAAGACTAATCATTTGACTACATTAGCATGGAATGACCCTTTTCCCTTCATTGTCTTTCAATCAAGTACTTTGTTGTCTATTGCGCAATTACAACTATCACAATCCCAAATGTGCATAAATCTCCTTAACATATTCACACATCTCATACAGGGTGGTAATACATAAATCCAAATGTCATTTTCATCAAATAATCATTAAAAATAATATTATCACATTTATAGTTCAATAAGCATTCAAAATCAAACCATCTCTTATCATAATTCAAAGAAATGAAATCAAGTTGATTACAAACTCATTTAAATCTTCAAGTAACAATTCAAATAATCTCAAATCAGATTGCAAAACAAAAAAATAGAGTAGTAACACATTCAGCTTGTGAACTTGAAAACATTATTCTTTCAAAAGCTTGTATAGCTCAAGTAATTCAAGTAATAACAAGACTAAATTGAAATAGTTCTTACAAATTAATTCATGTCTATAAAACATCATTAAACAATTTATTTTTTTGTTGATATAAAGATATTTTAAGTTCTTGAACATCTACTCACTGAAAGTAGTCTTAGTTGCTCACAAGTTACTCCTCTAAGTACTTACTTTGCATTTGTAAGTCCCTTGCCTTTATAGGCACCAAATCAACCTCTAAAGCACTTTGGAATGCAAATTACAGCCTAAAAAGTATTTTAGGCCTTCAAATTCCTATTGCAAAACTAGCTTCAAGTTAAAGAGTTGAGCAACCATACTAGTTTTCTCCTTCCCTTCTTCTAAACTATTGTATATTTGTTTAGTTTATTTTTGAACATATACATATATATGTATTAAGCCACTACTTAGGAAGATTCTAGGGATTTTATGGATAAGCTAAAATGTAAAAATTCCTCCTTAGACTCTTAATGAAATGATTTTATCACCTCTTAGTCCTCTAGCTTTTAATTGGTCACTTTAGCCCATTAATTCCTTTCAATTTAGTCCCTATCATCCCTCAACGTTTTCATTCCTTACTCTTCGTGTAATTTTGTCTTCTTATCCCTTATTTTCTCATAATTTCACTTATTTTAAGTATTGTTAAAATTTAAAAATTCTCACTTCTTAACTAAGTAAAAAGTTAGAGCATGATTTGATACTTTAACATAACTATACACAACACTTTACGTATAATCAAGGGTAAGAGTGTTACACCTTTTCAATATTTTGTAATATGAATATTAACCATAAAATTTAATGTGAAAAAAAAAATCAATCTATAAAATTCAACACACACAAATTAATATATGGGAACCAAATAAAAACTTAGAAGGCCTATATAATTTATCCCTTACTATATATGAGTATGAATTTACACGAAACCTATCTAAAATATTTTTAGTAAATGGTTTTTTTTCCCCTTTCACCATTTGTGATGTTTTGCTATATATATATATATATATATATATATATATAAAGGAAAGAGCAAATAGGAAAAAGATAAATAAAGGAAGAAATAAAAAGCAAAAGAACAGTGGCTAGAGATCCACCTCACACTCTCTTGTTGATAAGACAAGCCACGCGCAACACTTATATAAAAAAAAAATTATTTCAACACACGTATAGATATCATTATTTTTACATATAAATTAAGAATTAAATAATATTTAATTAATGTGATTAAATAATTTTTCAAACAAAATATTCAAAGAGGAAAATTAATGAGTTATTCGAAATAATTTTTTCAAATTAAATGTTCAAAGAGGAAAAAATTAATAAATATTTTTTTTTTGAAACAAAAAAATTAATAAATATTGAATACAACTGAAAGAGGAAATAGATTATGATATGCCAGGTAATAATATTGTTCTAAATGATTGAGGGAGGCATGAGAGAGTAGAGAGAGGACTAAACCTATCTAAATGGAGTGAAGACAAAAAATGAAAGAGCTTTTGTAGCATACGGTGCACTCAAATATGGCCACCCTCATTAAATGATAGTTGCAACCTCTAGATCTCCCGAATCTCACCCTTCTCTATACATATCCCAATCCCTTATTCATTTCTTTTCTCTTAAAAGGACAACAAAGGGGAGACAACCCACTTTCTTTTCTTCTTTACCCTCCCTTTTTTTTTTCTCCTCTTTAAAGTTGCATGGATTTTTAGAAGTTGACTGTGTGTATATATAAGTGCTTGCAGAACTAGGGTTTTTGATTCCCTTCAAAGATAAAGAAATAAGAGAAAAGCGTGATTTGGGTCATTATGGAATGTGTTATTAGTTGTTGGGTTGTGACTTTTATTGCCATTGTTATTGGATGGTGTGGGTATCGCAAGAAGAAGAAGATGGTAATGGTGATGAACGACAAGAAGGTTATGGTGATGAAACACAGAATAGAAAATAAAAGTGAAGTTCCAAAAGGAAACTTTGGTTGGCCATTTCTTGGTGAAACTTTGGAGTTCATTGCCTGTGGTTACACTTCTCAGCCTGTTACTTTCATGGACAAAAGAAAATCTTTGTAAGTTTTTTTTTTTAAAATAATTTTCTCATTTTTATTATTTGTCTCACCATTTTTCTTCTTTTGGTCTTTGTCAAGATCTTCTCTTTGCTCTTTTTCATAATTATTTCCCCCTTTTATTGATCATTATTCCTTCTTTTTCTTTTTTTTTTTTTTTGGTTTTTCCATTTCGATTGTTCAAGGTAATTAAAAAGTATTATTTAAAATACAAAATCAAGAGATTTCCAATTTTACCATATAATGGAGATTTTTGTCTATTTTGAATGTGTTATATTTAATAGTCAGGTTTAAAATATATATTTAAAATATTTTACATTTCACAATAAAAATTTACAGTTAAGTGTGAAAGGTTTTTCTTCTTCCTTTTCATCTATAGTCAAACACTTTGCATGTTATTCACACCATCAAAAAAAAAAAAAAAAAACCATACATAAATTTCTAGTACTCTAATGATCATTGCTATCATCATTTGTGCTTATTTCTCTCTTTCTTTATTTTATCTATAATATTCTATTTAATTTAATGCTGATAAACATGATTAACTTTATAATGTATAGCCCTATCAATTAATTAATATTAATCCTTATTATAAACTACTGACTAAACCATAACAAAACACAAATTCTGCAAATTAATTACTAGATCTATAGACATGCAAGGCATCATGCAAATGTAGTCCTAACCTAATAGCTATTAAGGTTATTACTTTTTTTAAAAGCTTAATTTATAATTTGTACTTTCTTCTGAAGGGTCAATGTGCTAGAGTAATCACATCCTTGACGATGCTCTCTCTTTTTTTTTTCTTGACATACATTAACATATTCACGTGATCATTGCAACCTTTTAATCGTTTTTTTAGTTAAAAGCACATTTATCTTTTTTTCTTCACACAAAGACTCATACCTCATACTATATATTATAAGCATATTGCTATATGTGGGCATGTTTAGCCCTAGTTGTTTAGCAATTAATAGTCAAAAGAATTGCTATATAATAATGGCTTAAAAAATCCAATGTAGAAGTTAATTAGAAAGTGACCTAAAGGTGATGATATATAAATAATGGCTAGAAAAAAAAAAATCCAATATAATTGTAAACAACAGGCCAGCCTAACTTATTAAATACCTCTTCTTAAAAATGGGGGAAAAAAAAACCCCCACATCCTCATATTGAAGAAAATTTGCAATAGACAATGGATGTGACAATATATAACAAAAAAATTTGCAAAATGAAGGAAAGAGCCTGGCCCTGCGATATAACTAGACCTTTTAGATACTGCAACTTCTATTGCTTGTGCAGTCAGTAACCACAGCCCATGTCTCCTCTTCGTTTTTTTCATCATCTTTCTACTGAATTGACAATTTCCTTTTCCTCCTCCTGATTCTGGTCTCCATCTTCCATTCAATGAAGTGATGTAAAGAAAGGCCAAATCTCCTTTTCTTCTTCACATGAGAGTATTATACTGTGAAATATTAAAAAAAATATATTTATTCTTTATATTTTTATTAGTCAAGTGTAAAATATTCAAATTATGTATCGCTCGTTCAATTTTAGAGTATAATACTTTAAGGGGGTAAAAATCTCCATTCAATATAATATTATTGTTTTTCTCTCTCTTTACAGATTTGGGAAGGTGTTCAAAACTCATATTTTAGGAACACCAATTATAGTATCAACGGATCCAGAAGTGAACAAAGTAGTACTACAAAACCATGGCAATGTGTTTATCCCAGCTTATCCTAAATCGATAAGGGAATTGCTTGGAGAGTTCTCCATTCTTCAAACGAATGGAATTCTACAAAAGAAACTTCATGCAGTTATTGGAGGCTTCTTGAGATCACCACAGCTAAAAGCTATAATCACCAAAAACATTGAAAACTCTGTCAAACTCACTTTGGCTTCTTGGAGAAACGCGCATCGTGTGCTCCTCCAAGAAGAAACCAAAAAGGTCTCTCCCTTATCTCTCTTTAATCGCTATATATATATATATATAACCATTTTATGAGCTTGTACTAATCATGATTAATTATATGTGTTTTTGCTTTGTGGGTTTGTTTATCTATCTCAGATAACCTTTCAAGTTTTGGTTAAAGCATTAATGAGTATTGGTCCAGGAAATGATCTAGACTTTCTCAAGAGAGAATTTGAAGAATTCATCAAAGGTTTAATCTGTTTACCAATCAAATTCCCTGGAACAAGATTATACAAATCTTTGAAGGTAATGAAACAACATGAAATTTAAGCATTATGTCATGTTATATCTTGTATTGGTGTCTATACGTTAATGTGATCCTATGCTTCAAAAAAAATAAATAAATAAATAAACATCTTTACTGCCCTCGTAATTAAAATTTCAAATTCAAACATCAATCAGAACTCAATGAAAGTTTTGCATGGGATAAAGATTTGATTATGAGAATATACTGAGTGGGTTCAATCAGATTTTTATTATGGTTAACAAGTTTGGTCACGTTGCATAGGCAAAGGACAAGTTGTCGAAGATGGTGAAAAAGATCGTTGAGGAAAGAAAATCAACCATCATAAAATCTAAGGATAAGGCAAACGCAAGAGCTAACGATGTAGTGGACGTGCTTTTACGTGACAATATTGAAGGAAATGATCATAAGCAATCACAATCGTTGGATTTCATCTGCAACAATATTATAGAGATGATGATACCTGGAGAAGAGACTGTGCCTATGGCCATGACTTTGGCTGTTAAATTTCTAAGTGATTGCCCCGTGGCTTTAGCTCAATTGACGGTAACTTATCTAATCTTACATTTCTTTATACCTCATCTAATATTATCTGCATTCAGAATTTTACATTTTATTTTGTTTAACATCCCGTCTACCTTATAACTGAGTTAAATGGCTAAACCTCACAGCTAAGAATGAGAGAGCAAAAGATATCAACTAAACATCTTGATTTCATGATAGAATATTTTATCATCAGATAGACAAATTAAATAATTATACATTTAATTTATAAAATATAAATTATATGTTTTTTATATTTTATACTTAATTGATAAAAATATAACACACATACATCTTATATCACAAATTCAAACAAACGAAATAGACAAGTTTAATTAGATATCTCTATCATTTACTGGTATTTTCAAATCATTAGCATACTTAATGAATCGGGCTGAATGATAATTAAGTCTCTCATTTAATAGTGCATGTAATACAGATAATTTTTATAGTCTGTAATACAAATAGTAAGAATTGTAAAAAAAAAAAAAATTCAAATGTAATCAAGTTAAATATCAGTGAAAAAAAATGAAAATTATTCTATTGTATAAATATTACAACTACTAATATATATATATATATATATATATATATATATATATATATATATATATACATCAATAGTTAGAATCCATTGAATTCTTATTAGTTTTTAGTCAGATGACTTTACTCAAAAGAGAAAGCGCATCTACCAATTGATTTCGACACTTGTTAGTAATATATATATATATATATATATATATATATATATATATTCTTTTGGTTTTGGTTTTTTTCCTAATTAAGGTAAAAAAAGGACTCTTTTGTTTTCGTGAATATAATGAATATTAATACTGTATCTGCATTTTAATAATCTTTCTTGAATAGGTTTACAAAAAAAAATTAATATTCAATTAATTATTATATATTCAAATGGCTAATTGTCAATTTAAACAGAAGAAAATAAAACATGGTACTCGGCTTTTTGACATTTTGATCCAACGGTTAGGATTATATGTGATGCAAAGTAGAAATTGCTATGTTGGTGAAGTGTTTGACTTTTTCTTAAAAGGTCATTTTCATTCGACACACGTGAGTACGTGTAAAAAATGAAGGGAGATTGTAACCAGAAAAAGGTCTGGAGCCCACGAATATGTGTGGACGTTTCCTAGCCGTACGATTTAAAGATTGAACGGCTGTCGGGTGAGGACCACCTATTAAATTCTGTGTCTGTGCGATTTGAGACCACTATTGCTTTCTTCTCATCGCCATCAGTACCCACAATACCATCTTCCACAATTTTATTTATTTTCTTCTTCTTCTTCTCATTTTTATTTTAATTTTTCCGGCAAAGACATAACCTCATGTGACATTTATCCGTACTTGTCGTTCTAATTTATGTTTTTTTTTTTTACAAAGATTTTTTTTCCTCTTTATTAGGAAATGCAGTTGTATTATAGACTTTATGCTAATCGTTGTATTCATGAGAACCATGTACAATATCTGTATGACAATCCTGGACAATAGAACGCTCAGTACTACAAAACTTGTGGTTAGACTCACTCACAAAAAAGAAAAAAATTTATGGTAAAGAGTAGTTGAAAAATAATTATTCTGAAGCTTTCCTATAGCAGCATGCAGCTCTCTGCTGTCAATGTACTTGTCTACATCTTACCCTACCATCTTTATGCAAGAAATTTTCTCATAGTGCAGTTAAAGTTAGGCACAGCATATTTGCGGCTCCTTATATTTGGTGTAATTTGTCATCCCTTATATTTGGTATTGATATATTAATTTACATTTTTGTTATTTCAATATTTAAATTTATTTAAAATACACTAATTTGTACTATTATGATGACATAATATATTTATCATTTTATATATTCATCACTTTTCGTTAGTTTGACATTAGTTTTTTTTTTCAGTCAAATCTTAAAATGTGGCACATGTTGATTCATTATTTCATATCATATGTGTTAATATAAGTTTCAAAATTATATTTTAGACGAATTTAGGTGTTAAAATCATAAAATTATAAGCTGATGGGAAAATCTAAAAAAAAGTATCAAGTGTAGAGTTATGGGTGTATTATGCTTCAAAGTTACAATTCATATGTTGCATGGAATTTTTTTTTTCTCTATTATACATTTGGTTTTTGTTATATATTTATAGGAAGAGAACATGAAATTGAAGAGGCAGAAGAATGATTCGTGTGACGATTACGATTGGACTGACTACATGTCCTTGCCATTTACTCAGAATGTAAGATTCCTTTACATGTGTGAAAAGTGAAGATGAAAAATATAGGAATTATTGTTATTTGTATCACTATTCATGCTATTGTTTTTGTGACACTATAGGTGATTAGTGAAACTCTTAGAATGGCTAACGTCATTAATGGGGTTTGGAGGAAAGCTCTCAAGGATGTGGAAATTAAAGGCAAGTGTTAGAATTTTGCTGGACTTGTTCATGCACTTGATATTTTTGCATAATTTTTTCTTTCCTAATAGCCTTTTTTTTTTGTTGAAAGAAAATCATGTGCAATTATTTTAAATTTGTGTCATTTATCGCATGAGTGCATTTCTTTCAGAACAAAGTTTTTTCTTCTAGTGAAAGGAATTGATTCTAGTAATTAAAATATAAGAATTAGATAAATAAATTGAATACTATCCTCACACTCAAAAATATATAAAAAAATGAAGTGGTATATAAATAATGTAGATTATACATAAATAGTGTAGATTAGACGCTAAGAGGAGTTAATTGGTTTTTTTTTTTTTTTTGAAAATTTGATAACTTAAAACACACACAGAGCATAGTGACACAATATATCATCTAATAAAATCATGACAATTTTGTTAGATGCAGAAAGAAGTTGATTAGTTTTTTCTTACATGCATTCAAACCCATTTATATTAATTCAATCTCATTTATATGTCTATATGATTGTGTAGGCCAACACTTTTAGTACTATAAATGTCACGACCCAAAACAGGGGCCATGACCGGCGCTAGGGAACGGGAATTCTTTCGAATCCGGAACCCGTAGCAAGCCTAAAAATAAAATAAAAATGCAATAATAACCATAAAAATATATAATATGCAGCGGAAAATAAAAATCATAAATATTACAATATCATCCATATCAACTGGATTTAATTCAAAACTCATCACATCGCATATATAATCTCATAAATGTATAATCTTTATACAAATCCAGTTTTACTATAATACATCTCTTTAAAACACATACTTTAATATACAACTACTGAAAATCACAACTACTGCAGTATCTAGATGAAATAAATAAGACTCAAGTATACAATTTACATAAAGAAGCCGGGGCGGAAGAAATCCGGCGTATCGACCTGCTACTGAGGTCTGAGGAAGTTGACTCTCCTGAAAAATAGTCAACGGAGGGGAGTCAGACCTCACTGAGTGAATTACTATAGTATATATACATACACTCTAAGTGATAATGCAAACAGTCAACAGTATATGAGTAATATGTATATATACAGGCAAGTTCATACAGATGCAGAAAAATCATTTTATATATTTTGTCTGAAAATCAACTTTTATGAAGGATCACATAGAACCCTAGAATATCGCAACTTCAGAAAAATAGTGTTAAACAACACTCTAGCCATACAGGCTCACTGATTCCAAATATATCCACTTAATCCATATGGACAGTAGACTGGCCCCGAGACACTAAGTCAACCGAGCTCCAGCAGTCTGACTGCCAGTGTGATTGGCCCCGAGACACTTGGTCAACCGAGCTCCAGCAATCACACCCAAACCACATCTCACACATATCAATAATCATAATCAAATCGATATCCACAAATAGTCAGTAATAAAGCCTAAATACTATAGGCGTACCGGTACGTACTCGGTCCTAGTGCTGCCCACTAGGTAGCACGTTCTATTGATATCCTTCAGTAATAAATAATAAAACATTCATTCACAAAAATAAATGATGCATGGATATAAATGAAATAGCAATATAAACCATATATATACCGAAAATATACCAAACATAAACCAGATATATTTTGAGTATATATATGTCAAATAAATCCAATCAAATCATGAATTAAACTAAAAATATATTTAAAAACATTTTAAATATATTTTATTATTAAAACATGTATATAATTTATTATATACCAAAAATATACTTGAATATAAATCATGTTATTTATGCATATTTAGTCAAAATAAAACATGCATTTTCTAAATCATGCATCCTAAGCATATATATATAATATAGTAACTTACCTAATGCGCTCCACGAGACAGGTCCGACGGGCCTGGTCCACTAACCCTCGGTCTCGGCGCAACTAAACAAGAAATAATTAATCGACATCAGAATAACCCTAACAGAAATCCTAGAATTAAATCTAGAGTATTCAACACAGAATCGGAAATTAGGGTTCGACTGGATATCACGTTTTACGAGAATTCTACCGGAAATCCGGCAGAACCTCCCCTGTAAAACGGACATCTCTCTACTCAAAAGAGTAGAGCCGACCCTGCAAAGAAAATACACTTCAAAAATAAACACCACAATCAATCACAACCCCTCGGTCGGACTCCAGACTACAATCTGTCGACCGGGGTCCACAAACACAGAATATATATTCAAATATACCAAAAATATCCTTAAATCATAAAAATACATTTCATACGTAGAAATTACATAATTAACCTTGAAACACTGTAAAAATCGATTAAAACTCATTTTATTAGAAAAACCGTATATTATATATATAATTGAAAATAATTCCCGGAAAATAGTTTTAATTAGTTAAAAATACCAAATATTTTGTAGAAATCATTTTTATACCTTAAATAAATATTAAAACCAATTAAATTACATTTTTAGACAATTTAGGGTAAAATTACCAAAATACCCCTATATATATATATACCTAATTTACTTCAAAAATTCACCAAAAATCATACACTTATCCAAAATTAATTTTCTCAACATATTTATCAATAATATCAATAATTAAACTCAATTAACCAATTAAATTCAAATAAAAACACAATTAACTTAATTTTCCAAAATCACCTAAACTTCAATAATTAAAAATAAATACTTAGAAATTCATAAAAATTCCAAATAAATTTCTATAATTCATTTCAACACCTAATTCAACCATAAACTCCAATTTCATAATTTAAATAATTAATTTCCGAAAATTAGAAAATAATATTAAAATATTCAAAAATACCCAAAAATCCAAACAACCTCCAAAATTTCTGTAAAAATTCATACATGAAGATTAAACTACTAGGAACAACATTTGTGAAGGAAGTTTCCATGAATCATCCAAATTGAAGCTCAAAAAAATCGAAAACCAAAAGTGGCCGAAATATTCAACTCAAAACCTAAGCAATTCTAGACCATTTTAGCTCAAACCAAAGCTAGAATAACACTCACCGGAGCTCAAGGAGAAGATAGAGACCGGCGGTGTCGAAAACGGTGGCCGGATGAGGGAGAAACGACGGTGAGAAGATTGGTGGTCGTCGGGCACCCACGGGAAGAAGAAGAAGAAGAAGAAGAAAAAGAAAAAGAAAGAAAAAGGAAAGAGAAAGGAAAAGAAAAAGAAAGAAAAAGGAAAAGAAAAAGAAAAAAAAAAGAAAAAGAAAAAAAATAATAAATTTTAATAATTTAATAATAAATAAAATAATCAAATAATAATAAATAAATAATAAAATATTAGGGTAATAATAAACCCTAATTAAATAAATATACACACATAGGCTTTATTTAATAATTTAAAAATATGTATGAGTTCATGCAAGTCCGTAAATACATTTAAAATAATTAATAATACATTGTTTACGTGGAAATTTCCCCGAAAATGAAAGTCCCGGGAAAATTTTACGTAAAATACTGAAAATAATAGACAGTAATTAAAATAGGTTTAAAATACATATCAACTCATAAAAATATCGTATATACAGTCAAAATTATTGACACTGTATATCCCGGTACAGTGTAAAAATATTTTAAAAAAAACACGGGATATTACAGTCTTCCCCCCTTACAAGAATTCGTCCTCGAATTCTAAAAATAAGATTACAGAATCAGGAAGGAAAGAGATACGGGTAAGAAGCTCGCATCTCAGCTTCAGTCTCCCACGTATGCTCTTCAACTCTGTCGCTACGCCACAAAACCTTGACCATCGGAATCTGCTTCGATCTCAACTGTCGAACTTGATAATCAACGATCGCCACAGGTTCTTCCACAAACGTCAAATCTTCACTCACTTCCACACTGTCAGGTTGCAACACATGTGAAGGATCTGAGATATACTTCCTCAACATCGAGATATGAAATACTGGATGCACCTGCGACATACTCGGAGGCAAATCCAACCGATATGCAACAGTGCCAACTTTCTCCAGAATCTCAAACGGTCCAATGTATCTCGGTGCTAACTTACCCTTCCTGCCAAATCTCATCACACCCTTCATCGGAGATACTTTCAGAAAAATGAAATCTCCAACCTGAAACTCCACATCTCTGCGCCTAGGATCCGCATAACTCTTCTGTCTGCTAACTGCGGTCTCTAACCTGCGCTTGATCACGGCGACTTTCTCTGCAGCATCTTGAACCATCTCTGGTCCAGTCAAAGCTCTCTCACCGATCTCATCCCAACTCAACGGGGATCTACACTTCCTTCCATACAACGCCTCATATGGTGCCATGCCAATACTGCTATGGTAGCTGTTATTATATGCAAACTCCACAAGCGACAAATGATCATCCCAGCTACCTCCCAAATCCATGACACACATCCTCAACATATCTTCTAGTGTCTGGATCGTCCTCTCAGACTGACCGTCTGTCTGAGGATGAAAAGCAGTACTGAAATCCAACCTAGTGCCCATCGCTTCCTGCAACTTCTGCCAAAAACGAGAAGTAAACACCGAACCTCTATCTGACACAATGGACACAGGTACTCCATGAAGGCATACAATATGCTTCACGTACAACTTCGCCAATCTAGCAACTGAATATGTGGCTTTCACAGGCAAGAAATGTGCAGACTTCGCCAATCTGTCTACAATCACCCAGATGGAATCGTATCCATCCTTCGAACGAGGTAAACCGACCACAAAATCCATAGCTATCCTTTCCCACTTCCACTCGGGAATAGGAAGAGGCTGAAGCTTCCCAGAAGGCTTCTGATGTTCGGCTTTCACTTGCTGACAAGTCAAGCACTTAGCAATATAATCAGCAACATCCTTCTTCAATCCATCCCACCAGTATAGATCTCTGATACTGTGGTACATCTTAGTAACACCAGGATGAACGCTGTAAGCTGTAGAATGTGCTTCCTCTAAAATCTCCTCTCTCAAATCATCCACATCAGGAACACACAATCTACCACTGATCCACAACACACCATCATCATCGAGTGTGAAATCAGTGAACTTCCCTGCTCTGACATTCTCTGCAAGCTCTTCCAGAATAGGATCTCGGCTCTGAGCTGCTTTAATCCTATCCCTTAGTACAGATCGTACTTTAAACTGAGCTAACAGTCCACCTGATCTACTGATCTTCATCATCAGACCTTGATCCACCATCAGATGCAATTCCTGGATCAATGGTCTCCTCTCCACACCGATGTGAGCAAGACTACCTGAGGACTTCCTACTCAATGCATCTGCTACCACATTAGCTTTACCCAGATGGTAAAGAATCTCGCAATCATAATCCTTCAACAGTTCCAACCATCTCCTCTGCCTCAAATTCAGATCTCGCTGCTGAAAAATGTACTTAAGGCTCTTGTGATCAGTAAATATCTCACAAGTCACCCCGTACAAATAATGTCTCCAAATCTTCAAAGCAAAGATCACTGCAGCCATCTCCAGATCATGTGTAGGATAGTTCTGCTCATGCTTCTTCAACTGCCTCGAAGCATAGGCTATCACCCTTCCATTCTGCATCAACACACAACCAAGACCAATTCTAGAGGCATCACAGTAAACTGTGAACTTATCCACACTATTAGGCAAAGCTAATACTGGCGCTGTGGTCAACTTCTCCTTCAACAACTGAAAACTATTCTCACAAGCTTCTGACCACTCAAATCTAACATTCTTCTAAGTCAAGCGAGTCATAGGGGCTGCAATCCTGGAAAAATCCTGCACAAACCGCCTATAATACCCGGCTAAACCCAGAAAACTCTGAATCTCAGTAACTGAAGTAGGTCTAGGCCACTCAGATACTGCTTCAACCTTCTGTGGATCAACCTGAATACCTTCTTTAGACACTACGTGTCCAAGAAAAGAAACACTCTCCATCCAGAAATCACACTTCGAGAATTTAGCATAAAGCTGATGATCTCTCAGTGTCTGTAGTACAATCCTCAAATGATATACGTGCTCTTCCATACTCTTCGAATATACTAGTATATCATCAATGAAGACTACCACAAACTGATCCACATACGGTCGGAATACTCTGTTCATCAGGTCCATAAAAGCTGCTGGTGCATTAGTCAAACCAAAAGACATCACCAGAAACTCATAATGACCATAACGAGTGCGGAACGCTGTCTTAGGAATATCAGCTTCACTGATCCGCAGCTGATGATAACCCGACCTCAAGTCGACCTTAGAAAAGAATTATGCACCCTGGAGCTGATCAAACAAATCATCTATCCTCAGGAGAGGATACTTGTTCTTCACTGTCACCTTATTCAGCTCTCTATAGTCAATGCACAGTCTCAGGGTACCATCCTTCTTCTTCACAAACAAGACTGGTGCACCCCAAGGAGAAACACTAGGTCTGATAAAACCCTTCTCCAACAACTCTTGCAACTGCTCCTTCAACTCTCTCAACTCTGCAGGAGCCATACGATAGGGTGGCATAGATATAGGAGTAACACCTGGAACCACATCTATACAGAACTCAATCTCTCTATGAGGTGGTAAACCTGGCAACTCCTCGGGAAAAACATCAGGAAACTCACAAGCAACAGGAACATCTGTGAGTGACAACTTCTCCACTGACGTATCCCTAACCAATGCCAAAAACCCCTGACAACCTTTCCTCAACAACTTCCTAGCAGAAATAACAGAAATAAGATTCTGAGGTGCTGAACTCCTGTCACCAACAAACTTAAAATCTTCTTCACCAGGAATTCTAAAAGTCACCTCCTTATTCCTGCAATCAACCACGGCAAAGTGCTGAGACAACCAATCCATTCCCAAAATAACATCGAACTCCATCACATCCAACAAAATCAAATCAGCGGGTAATTCTCTATCTCCCACGAGAACTGGACAACCAGAAAGAACAATATCGACGTCCAAAGAATCACTCAGAGGAGTGGCAACAGACAAAGGAAAAGCCATCCTAGAAGCTTGCCAACAAGATTTAGAAGCAAAAATAGGAGAAACAAACGAATGCGTGGCACCCGAATCAAACAAAACCAAAGCATCCAGGTAACAAACAGAAAGAATACCTGCCACGACTGCATTAGATGCCTGAGCATCCTGCTGAGTCAGATGAAAAACTCTGGCCTGGCCTCGACCTCCCTGCTGACTGGTAGAAGCCTGGCCAACACCTCTAGCACCTCCTCTAGTACCTCTACCACGACTCTGCTGTGGAACAAACTGAGTAGAACTCTGATGCTGGGCTGGTGGTAATTGAAATGGCACGGGCGCTGCACTAGCAATCGACTGCTGTGGGAATCGCGGAATCTGCTGCTGCTGATATCCGGGATAAGGACACGATCTGGCAAAATGTCCTGTCTGCCCGCATCTGAAACATGTCAGCGATGTCAGATAACACGGTCCCTGATGGACTCTACCACAAGTCTGACAAACACTGGCCGCTGATCCAGAACTACGACCACTGCTGCTGCTCGAAGCACCTGATCCAAATCTGAATGATCTACGTTGACCTCCACGACCATGTCTACTGCTCCGATGCACTCGCTGCTGCTGTCTCTGACTCTGCTGAGTCGAACCTCGTTGCTGACTACTCGAACCAACATGAAAACTCGAATATGGAGTAGCCTGCGATCCACTCGACTGAACTCCCAACTGGTAATAATCAGGCATCGCTCCCTGCCTAACTAACCTCAGCTCAATCTCCTTAGCTAGCTCAATCATCGACTCGAGAGTAAGACCTGCTGTGGGCATACCAGCAAAAGCTGAACCCAAACCAGTAACATACGTAGTAACAGCGAAATACTGATCTCGCATCAGATCCTCAGCATATCTACCCAGACGAAGGAACTCTCGGGTATACTCCTCTACTGATCGATCTCCACGAGAAATACTGGTCAGACGAAGACGATAGCTCAAACGAAGAGGCGCTGGACAAAATCTCCTCATGAATCGCTCTCGAAACTGAGCCCATGTCATCGTCATCATATAAGGCTGGATCATCTGAATAAACCAATCCAAGGCTGATCCCTCGACAGACAACTCAACGATCATGATCCTCTGGTACTCGGTATGAGCAGTCCGAGTCCTAGTCTCAATCGCATGCAGAAAATCTAAAGGATCAGAAGTCCCATCAAAAGCAATCCTGCCAACTCTGGCATAGAACAAAGCTGCCTCAGGGTCAGACATACCCTGCTGATAGGCAGGCTGAACAGGCTGAACAACTGGAGGAACAAGAACATCAAACTCAGGCTCAACAGGCTCCTCGTCCTGTAACTCTCTCTGCCTACGGCGACCTGCCGCTCCTCGAGGTCTACCCCTGCCACGACCTCTACGTCTAACTGGCTGCTCAGGAGGTAAAACCTCGTCCTGAAAAGACTCATCATCCTCGGCCTCAACGATCGGTGGAGCGACACGCGCTCGCCTCCTCATTCTGAAAAGACAAACGGAAAGATTCAGACAAAACAGACAACGGAGGAATAACGCTGAAAACTACAGCAAGGAATACTCATCAAGACATACTCGAACCTAATACACTGCAGTAGTCCAACAAAAAACACAACTTTAAAACTAGGGCCACAACTCACAAAACTAAGCCCTGACACAGAACTCCACTCTGAAACGAACTTCGCTCTGATACCAACTTTGTCACGACCCAAAACAGGGGCCATGACCGGCGCTAGGGAACGGGAATTCTTTCGAATCCGGAACCCGTAGCAAGCCTAAAAATAAAATAAAAATGCAATAATAACCATAAAAATATATAATATGCAGCGGAAAATAAAAATCATAAATATTACAATATCATCCATATCAACTGGATTTAATTCAAAACTCATCACATCGCATATATAATCTCATAAATGTATAATCTTTATACAAATCCAGTTTTACTATAATACATCTCTTTAAAACACATACTTTAATATACAACTACTGAAAATCACAACTACTGCAGTATCTAGATGAAATAAATAAGACTCAAGTATACAATTTACATAAAGAAGCCGGGGCGGAAGAAATCCGGCGTATCGACCTGCTACTGAGGTCTGAGGAAGTTGACTCTCCTGAAAAATAGTCAACGGAGGGGAGTCAGACCTCACTGAGTGAATTACTATAGTATATATACATACACTCTAAGTGATAATGCAAACAGTCAACAGTATATGAGTAATATGTATATATACAGGCAAGTTCATACAGATGCAGAAAAATCATTTTATATATTTTGTCTGAAAATCAACTTTTATGAAGGATCACATAGAACCCTAGAATATCGCAACTTCAGAAAAATAGTGTTAAACAACACTCTAGCCATACAGGCTCACTGATTCCAAATATATCCACTTAATCCATATGGACAGTAGACTGGCCCCGAGACACTAAGTCAACCGAGCTCCAGCAGTCTGACTGCCAGTGTGATTGGCCCCGAGACACTTGGTCAACCGAGCTCCAGCAATCACACCCAAACCACATCTCACACATATCAATAATCATAATCAAATCGATATCCACAAATAGTCAGTAATAAAGCCTAAATACTATAGGCGTACCGGTACGTACTCGGTCCTAGTGCTGCCCACTAGGTAGCACGTTCTATTGATATCCTTCAGTAATAAATAATAAAACATTCATTCACAAAAATAAATGATGCATGGATATAAATGAAATAGCAATATAAACCATATATATACCGAAAATATACCAAACATAAACCAGATATATTTTGAGTATATATATGTCAAATAAATCCAATCAAATCATGAATTAAACTAAAAATATATTTAAAAACATTTTAAATATATTTTATTATTAAAACATGTATATAATTTATTATATACCAAAAATATACTTGAATATAAATCATGTTATTTATGCATATTTAGTCAAAATAAAACATGCATTTTCTAAATCATGCATCCTAAGCATATATATATAATATAGTAACTTACCTAATGCGCTCCACGAGACAGGTCCGACGGGCCTGGTCCACTAACCCTCGGTCTCGGCGCAACTAAACAAGAAATAATTAATCGACATCAGAATAACCCTAACAGAAATCCTAGAATTAAATCTAGAGTATTCAACACAGAATCGGAAATTAGGGTTCGACTGGATATCACGTTTTACGAGAATTCTACCGGAAATCCGGCAGAACCTCCCCTGTAAAACGGACATCTCTCTACTCAAAAGAGTAGAGCCGACCCTGCAAAGAAAATACACTTCAAAAATAAACACCACAATCAATCACAACCCCTCGGTCGGACTCCAGACTACAATCTGTCGACCGGGGTCCACAAACACAGAATATATATTCAAATATACCAAAAATATCCTTAAATCATAAAAATACATTTCATACGTAGAAATTACATAATTAACCTTGAAACACTGTAAAAATCGATTAAAACTCATTTTATTAGAAAAACCGTATATTATATATATAATTGAAAATAATTCCCGGAAAATAGTTTTAATTAGTTAAAAATACCAAATATTTTGTAGAAATCATTTTTATACCTTAAATAAATATTAAAACCAATTAAATTACATTTTTAGACAATTTAGGGTAAAATTACCAAAATACCCCTATATATATATATACCTAATTTACTTCAAAAATTCACCAAAAATCATACACTTATCCAAAATTAATTTTCTCAACATATTTATCAATAATATCAATAATTAAACTCAATTAACCAATTAAATTCAAATAAAAACACAATTAACTTAATTTTCCAAAATCACCTAAACTTCAATAATTAAAAATAAATACTTAGAAATTCATAAAAATTCCAAATAAATTTCTATAATTCATTTCAACACCTAATTCAACCATAAACTCCAATTTCATAATTTAAATAATTAATTTCCGAAAATTAGAAAATAATATTAAAATATTCAAAAATACCCAAAAATCCAAACAACCTCCAAAATTTCTGTAAAAATTCATACATGAAGATTAAACTACTAGGAACAACATTTGTGAAGGAAGTTTCCATGAATCATCCAAATTGAAGCTCAAAAAAATCGAAAACCAAAAGTGGCCGAAATATTCAACTCAAAACCTAAGCAATTCTAGACCATTTTAGCTCAAACCAAAGCTAGAATAACACTCACCGGAGCTCAAGGAGAAGATAGAGACCGGCGGTGTCGAAAACGGTGGCCGGATGAGGGAGAAACGACGGTGAGAAGATTGGTGGTCGTCGGGCACCCACGGGAAGAAGAAGAAGAAGAAGAAGAAAAAGAAAAAGAAAGAAAAAGGAAAGAGAAAGGAAAAGAAAAAGAAAGAAAAAGGAAAAGAAAAAGAAAAAAAAAAGAAAAAGAAAAAAAATAATAAATTTTAATAATTTAATAATAAATAAAATAATCAAATAATAATAAATAAATAATAAAATATTAGGGTAATAATAAACCCTAATTAAATAAATATACACACATAGGCTTTATTTAATAATTTAAAAATATGTATGAGTTCATGCAAGTCCGTAAATACATTTAAAATAATTAATAATACATTGTTTACGTGGAAATTTCCCCGAAAATGAAAGTCCCGGGAAAATTTTACGTAAAATACTGAAAATAATAGACAGTAATTAAAATAGGTTTAAAATACATATCAACTCATAAAAATATCGTATATACAGTCAAAATTATTGACACTGTATATCCCGGTACAGTGTAAAAATATTTTAAAAAAAACACGGGATATTACAATAAATGAATAAATTTTATACTTTTAGTTTTTAAGGTTGGAATAAATTTATAGGAAAAAGTTATTGTTATGGTGCAAATGTTTGTATCTATATAAATGAAATTTGAATCGTTTGATTAATTTTTATTTAATTACAGTCATTAATTATTTTTGTATATCAATACATATAAAATGTATCAATGACTATAATTAAATTAGAAATCCAACGGTTTTAATTTCATTTGTATAAATATAAATGTTTTTACTGTAGCAAGACTTACTGAAAATATTGCAATTTTTATAAGGGTAATTTGCTAACACCTCTTGAAGCTTGTTTTAATTTATTAGTTCATCTTTATATTTTTAAAAATCAACTAAATATCTCCTAATGTCTAATTTTATAACTATTTCTACATTTCTGCTAACTTAATATCTCGTCAAGTTTACTATAATAATATCAAACTTTGAGGGGGTGTTTAGTTAGTGGAAGAGGTAAATAATTAATAAAATAAAATCAAAAAGAATTATTAATTGAATTTTGAAAATATAAGGGCATATCAGTGGATTTGACTAAATTTCAGAGTGATCATAATTTATCCTTTTTATAACAATAAACCAAATTAATGGTTTTTTTTTTTTTAATTGACTATTGATTGCTTTTAGATAATAGATGGTAAATTGTGCAGGTAATTTGATTCCACAGGGATGGTGTGTCTTGGCATCTTTTATATCTGTTCACATGGACAAAGAAAACTATGAGAATCCCTATCAGTTTGACCCATGGAGATGGGAGGTAGAAACTTTTCCAACGAATATTATTAAACATAGAATTAATTTAGCTGTCTTTGTCAAGCAAATGGTGTGCGTGTGCGTATATATATATATATAAGTTTAGTCTGATTTAAGAGTAGGTGTATATCTCAATTTAGATGAAAATGAAATTTAAATGTCTCTATTTTAGTTTTTTTTTTTTTTTTAACAAGTTGAATCATAAAATTTTTAGAGTGTGTTTGTATTCAAGTATTTGATTTGAAATATTAGATTTCAAATATTGAAATTTCAAATAATATGTAAGCTCCGTTTATTTGTGGAAAATATTCTTATAGAAAATATTATCACTTATTTTTCAGTATTTGAATTATCTAGGAAAAATAAATCAAAGGAAAATAATATACTAGTTAAAGGAAAATTATTTTAGAACAAAGAAAAATAATTTCTTATTTTAAGGATGAGAAAACATTTTTAATATCTTTTTCAATATTTTTTCTCCTCATTTATTGTCTTTCCTTTAATTTTTTTAATGTTTTCTCTTCTCATTTATTATCTTTTTTGGTGTTACAATCAAACATATTACAAATAAAGGGAGCCGTAATTACATGTCATTTCAAATCCTCTTTAAATGAGCTATTAAATTTATTATGCATTTATTTGAAATTTTTATAGATACAAATCCATATAGTTTTTAAATAAGAAATTTTATTAAAATCCAAATCAATACTCAAATTCCTTGTATTCAAATATAGCATTATGTTTTCTAGTTTCCGAAACATTTAGAAAACTTTAAGAAATGTCTCCAACACTTCTTGGAATCATTTTTCTAAATTTAAAAAATTAAAAAATAAATTTTCAGATTGGAAAAATTCACTTTTTTTAAATAAACAATAAAGTAAATTTGAAAAGAATTATAGTTTTCTAAACTAAATAAAATAATTAATTAATAATTATATATTAATTGATAACAAGACAAATTTTGATTTATATATAAATTTTAAATATTTATTTATGTACCTCTATTTTTTTTTATATTTACTCCTTTTTCCTATGTTTCTATTTTATATATTTAAAAAAATATTATATATATATATATATATATATATATAGGCGTTTATATGCTACTCGGTATATATTTAGGAAAGTTTCATAAGCAACAAAACTAGATTTTAACAGACCCTTGAACAATATATACATGTACAAAATATGCAGAAAACGGGACCTGCTGTTAACAACAACTGCTTTACACCTTTTGGCGGTGGACAACGGCTTTGCCCTGGATTAGAACTATCCAGGCTTGAAATCGCAATCTTCCTTCATCATTTTGTCACTACTTACAGGTAACTTTGTCCTTTAAGGATTTTGCCTTGCCATTATTTTCTATAATTTTCCTTTAAAAAAAAGGTACTATCTTAGCAGGTGACGGATTAACCATATAATGAAAACTTCTTTCTAGACATTAAAATATCATGAGTTCAATTTTCAGCAGCTTAGCGTTGTGATATTATGGTACCATGTTCAAGAAAAACAAAATATTTGTGATATATGGTAGAATTGAGGCATTTTAATTGCAAAATCTTTAATACAAGTAACAATTTTTTTTAAACAAAAAAAATCTAAAAGTAAGCATGAGCATTATCATGCTAAAATCAAATTGTTATTGTTATTCAAAATTTAGATTTATTCATATTTTAATTATTATTTCATAAATTTATTATGATATTTCTTACCGAACAGACCGATTGCTAACCCTATCTAAAACAATGCTTTTGGAAAAAGCAATGCCAACCCACTAAGAAATCGCAGACATTAAAAGCAATTATTAATGATGCATGGCTATATCTGTTAAACATTTTTTTGCAGATGGGCAGCTGAAAAGGACGACATTGTCCATTTTCCAACAGTCAGGATGAGGAGGAAGCTACCAATCACAGTCACAACCCTACAGCAACTCTATCAATAACAATTCAGCTGGTAGCTACATCAACAAACACCCGATTATATGCAGATGATGATTAGCCCATCTAGGAAATTCAATCATGATACTAATGTGCATAATCATATATCTCTCAATTCTCGAACCTAAAAGGATAGACACTAGCTAGACAGTTCCATGAGAGGTGGGAGGCCACCGCATGCAACTTAACATGTGTGTACAGCCCCAGCAGTCCCGCTTTCATTAATGAAAAATACATACATAGAAACAAGAGACTCCCTATTATAAGGGTTAGTTCTCGTGTCACTTTCTTTTGTTTCTCTTTGAGAGAGAGGAAGAAGAGAGCAGAGGGTGTGCTTGGGCCCAATATTTTTTAAATCCTTGTAAAATTGATTTATTGCAAGTGGGGAGGGGATGATTTAAATCGAACTCTCATATCTAAATCACAATCTGCTAAATTTCCTGTCTGATTTGATAGTAACATTTGTTGGCTGTTTCGAACAACAAGGAGGGTCAGTTTGCTTTGGTCCTATATGGTGGAGGAAGAGGATGAGAAGGTGCTGTTGCTTCTTATTTATATACATGACCCCTTCAATTATATTTATGTTCAAGCTGGTGGAGCCTAATTTTTTTTATTATTGTTATTTTTACTTTTTCCTATTAGTTAGCCTGCTTCTGAAAAAAGTACCACCGTTAATTTTTATAGAATACCACATAATAAAACAAAGAGTTCTTTATATAAATATATCAAAAATATATATATAAATAAAAATAACATTTACATTTAAAACTTTCAAAACTTTCAAAACTTTTTTATTTCAACTATATATCACCTTTTGCGGTCCTTATTTTTAGGATTTTTTTTCGACGTTTGTTTTTTTTTACTTTTTGTTAGTTTTTTCAACTTTTTTTTTATTTATATTTTTTTCTCAGTAATTTTTTTTCAACATTTTATTCCTTTATACTGTATTTATCTATTCAATATTTTTCTATTGTTTTTATCTATTTTTTCTCAATATTTTTTGCTCAATATTTTTTTTACTGTCTTTATTTTTTTTCTCATCGTTTTTTTTACTAAACATTTCTTCTTAGTTTTATGATACTCTCTTTATCTTTTTTTTTCCTCAACATTTTTTTCTAATGTCTTTATCATTTTTTTGCTCAATGTTTTTTTTATTTTTAAGATATAGTTTTTATTTTATTCTCAATATTTTTTTTACTCGCTATTTTTTTTCTCTTCAAACCTTTTTTTTCAAATGAATAATTATGAACTAAATATCATCAATTGTTGTTAAATTAAACAATAAATATCTTCAACTGTAGTAAGAATATTAAACAAAATTTTCTCCTTTTATATTATTCAAAAATAAGGATTTTATTTTTTTTACTTTAATTTGTTTATTAAAATGTCTAACAACATTTTTTTAAAAAAAATTATTTGATACTTATTGATGCATTTGTAATATAAAAAAATATATATAAAAAAAATCAACAATTTGAAACAATGAAAAACAACTGAAATAATAAAAATAACGAAAACCAACAAATTTTTACAATTTTGATTGTTATTGATTTTTATTGTTTTTCAATTGTTTTTTCATTATTAATAATAAACTTAAGGTCATAAATAAAATTTTACCTTTTATTAGAATTAATGATAAAAAATAATATTTTTTTATATGTTTCATAACTTTTTTATTATTTTTAACTAATATTAACAACAAAATCAACAAAAATTGCAGTTATTAATGTTTGTTGATTTTTGTTGCTGTTTTTTTATTTTTTCAGTTTTTTATTATTAATAATAAAAATAAGGTTATAAATAGAATTTTTACTTTTATCAATATCAATAAAAAATAATTATTTATTTGATATATTTTATAATTTTTATTGTTTTTATTGAAAAAAATAATTATTTAATACTATGGATAATTTTTAGTTTAATTAGTTTAATTTCTAAATTCTAAATAATTATGAAAAAATAACTATTGAAGATTATAGGTAATTTTTAGTTTAATTAACTTAATTTTTATATTTAAAATAATAGTAAATTTTAAAATTGAAAAAAAATTATTTAGAATATAAAATTAAAATTATTTAAAATATATAAATTAAATAAATATATACAATTAACTCAGATTAAAAATAACTTTAAAAATAATAAATATAAAAAAAATTATAGAAAAAATGAGAAAAAAAAAAAGAAAAAAGAAAAAACGCCGAAGTTGAAAAATGAAAACGCGGAGCCAAATGCAAGACAAAAGTGAAAAGTAAAAAAAAAAACCTTAGGCTTGGCCGCGAATGATAGAAAGCTGTTCAAAGTGGATATCACATAAATATACAAAACAAATTGTACTTCTTAATGGAGTGTTGGGGCTGTAAATAAGGCCATCTAGTCATGAATTAACAGTTAGTTACAAAGATGGCCAAGTCAAACCCCTCTTTCATTCCTGGCCTGATCCTTTCTTTTCTTTCAGTATTTCCACTTTTCACTTTTATCCCAGTTTTTTGGCTCCGTATTTTCACCTTCCAAAACTGGCGTTTTTCGGCTTTTTTTTTTTTCTATAATTTTTTTTAACTATTTATCTATTTTTGAAGTCTCTTTTGATTGATATTCATCGTATATATTTATTTAATTTTTATAATTTTAATTTTATATTTTAAATAATATATTTTTTTAATTTTAAAATTTATCATCATTTAAAATCTAAAAATTAAGCTAATTAAACTAAAAATTATCCATAATCTTCAATAATTATTTTTTCATAATTATTGAAAATTTAGATATTAACATAATTAAATTAAAATTATCTATAGTATTCAATAATTATTTTTTCAATAAAAACAATAAAAAAATTATAAAATATATTAAATAAATATTTATTTTTTATTAATGATACTGATAAAAGTAAAAATTATATTTATAACCTTAATTTTATTATTAATAATGAAAAAACTGAAACAACAGCAAACATCAACAACTTTGATTTTTGTTGATTTTTATTTGAAACAAATAAAATTATTATTTTTTATTATTAATACTAATAAAAGTTAAAATTTTATTTATAACCTTAATTGTATTATTAATAATAAAAAAATAAAAATCAACAACTTTAAAATTTTATTAATTTTGTTATTTTATTATTTCAATTATTATTTTTACTTGTTTCCGTTTGTTAAAAATAAAAAACATAAAACAACAAAAAAATTATAAAAATATATAGAAAAAGTTATTATTATTAATATTATAATAATAATAATTATTATTATTATTAAAAATAAAAATTTTATTTATGTACTTAATAAAAGAAGAATAAACAACAAATAAGAAAATCAACATCCCACAAAAAATTTTATTAGCGTAATAACATATTTGCTTTTGGAATATGTTTATGGACAATCAAAGCTGGCTAACATTTTGCATGCCAATGAGCTTGCAAGACGCCTTAAGGTACATATATAGACAATACTTAATTTGGTTGAAGATGTAGATTTCCCCTCTACTTTTGTCATTTTAACCATCAAATCATGTAACCCATGTACCTATTAAATTTCTCTTTATTTTCCAGATAGAACATCGTAGGCGGTAGGATTTAGCGCATGCCCAAGTATTTAGTGACCACGGTACTGTATGGGTTCGAGGTCCATTAGAAAATACGATATAGGTCATGGGCCTATTTGGAGATGGAGTCGCCATCCGGATAAAAATCGGGACACACTGTACAACAACTGGATCCCACGGAAGTTCCTAGAAGCCGTCATTAGAGATCGGGTTCAGAAACTGGGTATGAGTGTTTGAATGCTCACCCAACCTTGTGGTTGGCCTCCATTTGTGTTTTGCGTTTTATTGCCATTTAATTATTTAATTATTTCCTCATTTACCGCACGTAATGAAATTGCCTTCAGATAATTGCCAGATTTTATAATTAAGTCCAAGTTTACACATTAATCCAATTTCATGCCTTTAAGTCCCAAAAAAACGTAGTAAATGAAATAAATAATAATTTAAAACCATACATTTAAAATTAGATGGGGAAAGGGATTAAGGATTACAACGTTTTTTAGCTAAATAAATGAATAATATACAGAAAATAAACCAAACATATACCGAAAATAAACTATTAAAATAACATAAAAGCGGTAATATACAAGGGGTAACTAGTAACAGTGACTACTCGATGACAAGAACCATCAAGTAATTCCTGCAAATAACACACAGTTAGCCCTTCCTTTTAAGAAAAAAGAAATCACAAATAACGATACTTACAAAAGACCCTATAAAGAAAGGGTTTTCACATCATGGACTAAAGAAACCATCAAATAATCAGGATAATCACCATTATGCAATCATACAGGCATATTTAAGGTTAAAGGAATGCAAACCAAAGCGGACATCATAACGAGCATGAAAGGAAAACAGAATAGAAAGTAAGCTGAAACTGTCAATGAGGCGATCGCCTCATTGAGATGAGGTGGTCGCCTCATTGATAAGGTGACGCCTCACCAACAGGGGGTCCTGTTCCGTTGATACGAAAACACGAGACACGCACAAAAAAAGGCCTTTTGGGGGCTTGCCAATGGGGTGATCACCTTTGTGATGAGGCGATCACCTCATTGAGATAAGAGGTGTTGCCTGATCAAAAGGCTAGTTACGACTCTCAAGGCATTCATACTTCCACTCTAAGCAACAATACATGCATACACACACTCTACAATCATCAGACTACGACTACATGTAAATAGTATTCAAAGACCCATCAATAAAATAAGATATCAAGTTAGACACATTAGAGATAAACCTAAAATGTACTAGGAATTTAGTCACACAAGTAAGAACTCACAAAATGGTGCATATGTTAGATTCAAGTGCAAGTTTTTTACTAAAAATGAGAGGCCCTCATAGGTGTTTTTGATTGAGATCCTTGTTAGGATGTGGTATCTACCTTTGACACAAGTTTTTTCCTTCTTCTCTTGTGGAGATGTGGCTTCTTTTGCTTCCTCCTCTCCTTCTTCCTTCTAAGACGTTTCTCTTCTTTTTTTCTCTCTATGTTCTTTATTTCTTCAGAGCTTCCTCTCCCCTTCCTTTTTTCAATCCTCTCCCCCCCTTTTTTCAATCCTCTTCTCTTTCTTTTTTTCCTCTCTTTTTTTCCTTTATTTCTTTAGCTTTCCAATGCCCCTAAGCCTCCTAGCCCATCATGAGCTCTCATAGCCTTTTTTCTTTTTCCAAAAATCTTTTCCTCACACAAGAAAGAGGTCTAGAGAGTAGGGCCCATACTACTTGGCCGTCGTGATTGCAACTACATTAAATGCAGCTGTAAATGGGTTGCCATAGGGGCAGCGCCTCATCGATGAGGTGAGCACCTCATTGGCAGCTGCCAAAGAGGCGATCGCCTCATTACACTAAGGCGATGCCCCTTTGGACCGAGCCTGCATTGAGCCAGGCGGGTTTGGGCTAAATCTTGATAGTTGGTCTCGGTTTTGGGTTTTTCAGGCTTTGGATTTTCAAGTCCACTTTCCACTTAAAGATTCAGGCTTCATTCTCATGTCCAAGTTTCACATTCTCATCATTGGGTTTGACAACGGGCTGGTCAAACTAAGTAACCCTAATTCATTCCCTAACATGGGCTGACCGAATCGGGTGTCTACAGTTTGCCCCCTGATTTTTTTGAAAAATCAAATGCATGCAATGATCATTTTTTAAAAAAATCACGTGCACAACAACAAAGAAACAATAAGGTGAGCAACATACCTGACTCTCGAGTTTCATCTGAGAGATGAATCCTTCCATTCTGAAACGTGACATGATCCTCGGGTTTTCCTGGTCCGATCAGCTACTCATTAATATTTGATAGAGATATTAAAAACTATTAACTTCAGGTTTTCCTGGCCTGACCCTTACAATATTAGAATTCAATTCTCGGGTTTTCCTGGCCCGATCTTCGCAACACTGAAGCTTGATTCTCGAGTTTTCCTAGCCCGATCTCACTAGGGATGTGGTTTTTAGATTTTCCTGGTATGATTATCACTCCTCTGGGGACGTAAACTTCCAGGTTGTCCTAGCCCAGTTGTCCTTTGCTTTCAACTTCGGGGATACTACCCGAACAGTCATCTCGATCCTTTGAGCTTCGGGGATTCAAACCCGAACAGTTCTTTCTTTGAGCTTCGGGGATTCAAACCTGAACAACCCTTTTTTTGAGCTTCGGGGATTCAAACTCGAACAACCCTTTTCTTTATAAACTTCATTTCAAAAATTCATACTTTAAATTCTGCCACCATAGCATGCGGCACTAATTTCCACCCATCATTTCATTTTATCATCATCATCATCATTCATTTTCATTTTTTTTATTTTTTTATAGGGGAGAATCCTACATCTTTGCTTGTTATAAAAATAACTTCTTCCTTTTGTCCTTTCTCCCTTCTATTTTTGTCACCTTTTCTTTTCTTCTCTTTTTTTTTCTCCTTACACTTCTTGTACTCCTTGCACCTTCCCCCTCTTTACAATCAATGAAGAGTGAGAGAACACCCCATGTCCCTGAGTAGGATCACATCCTGCCTCCTGTTAGTGCTTCTAGGAGCTTAGGATTGACCCGTGGAGACTCAATTCCTCTTTTGGCAGACCTAGGGTCCCACATTTGCTCATCTACATCCGGAGAGATTAATACCCTATAATTTCTTGCAAAATTACGTTGGGTCAGTGATTAATAAAACATAATTATCAACTCAGGACATTAATTCATTAAGCAAATGAGAAATCCATGTTTTGATCACCAAAAATCGGGGACTGTGCCCATTTCGCCTTACAGAGGCGATCGGCTCATCGTAGAGGCAATCGTCTCATTGATGAGGTGATCACCTCTACGATGAGACGATCATCTTCTGCAAAGAGGTGATAACCTATCACCCTTTCACAGAGCCAATCGCCGCTCCAAAGAGGTGATCGCCTTTGTGATGAGGCGATTGCTTCATCAACAGGGCAAACCGCACTGTCTAAAAGTTCATTCATTATGAATTCCTCTTCTGAAACCGTAACATACATAAATTTCACTTCCCTATCTATTGTTTGCATCATGACGCTCAGACATTCAAGGGTGCTGGGAATTTTCATGGAGCCCAGGTCTTCTTCAGTAACTTGACTGATGATTAGAGGGACTGAATTCAGGAGACAGGGTTCGAGGACTTCGTACTCTCATTTCTACCCGAGCAGGGGCGGATGGATTACCAACCACTGCATGCCTTGATAGAGAGGTGGTTTGATACGACCCACACCTTCCACCTCCCATTCAATGAGCTTACAGGGATTGCCTGTGTTGGGGATCCTGTGCCCTTTGATGTGAGTCTACATCAGTTGTCTCTGGATAAGGCCGCATATATTGAACGACTTTTGGGGATGACTCCCGACATGAAGGGGACTCATACCCTTAAATTGGACTCGATTAGGAGCTTCTACACCCGGGATCAAGCCATAGCGATGGTCTCTCCCCTTGAGATTGACCAGGTGGTGAGGGTTTTTTTGCTCTACCTGTTTGGTACCACCCTATTTGCTGACACTGCCAGCTCCATCGATTTGATGTTCTTATCGGCCCTTCGGGATCTTGACCAGGTTCCCATATTCGACTGGGGTAGCTGCGCCCTGGCATACTTGTATCGGAGCATGGACAAGGTGGTCTGAGGGGCTAGGAGGTTTTGCGGCTTTTGGCATGTTATTATGGTATGTCATGATCCCTTTTTTTCTTTGTCTTATTCTGACTCCCATTACTTACATCAATTTTCTCAACTTCTCTTGTTTTGTTTATTTGTTGTCATATTTGTTGTTGTTTTTATTTTTTTTTCAGGTCTGGGCTATAGAGCTAGAGCTGCTTATGCGCGTTACACAAGTGGGGGATCACTTCTCGGCCCTTGGCAGGTGGGGTGCCAGTCGCATCATGAAGAGGCACCTTACACGAGTTCACAACCACAGGCAGCACCTGAACTCACTGACACAATATGCGGTACCTATAAAGCACAAACCTATTTATTAGTACATTACTCGTATTCAATTTACTTACATATCGACGTCTCTTTTCTTTTCAGATCCAGAACGACTTGTGGGGGTCCGAGGACACTTGGACCATTAAGATGACTAGCTCCAGGCCCTTATCTCGAAAGAGGGTACTCTTCTGTGGCCCTGGGTATCTAGCTTGGTACTTGGGGGAGCGAGTCTTGAATTGGAGGGCAAGCGTTAGAGCTAGGCGGGTCCACAGGTCCTCTCCTGACAGTATGCTTTGGGCTCATGATCTGAAGGGCGACGACCTCGCTCAGGCTGTTATGGGCTCACCAGCTCTGGATCACACAGTTCGCATGAAGAGCCGGTATGTGGAGTTCATCTATACCCACCTTCTGCTAACGGTCCCCTTTCAGGCCGCTTCTACCTCTCAAGTAAATCCTTGTAGGTTCCCCTTTTTATTGTGAATTGACTGTATTCTTAACATGTTCCTCCTATTTTTATTGTCAGGCTGTGCCTGCTAGGCCCGTGGCCCCGGTTAGGTCTCGAGTACAGGAGAGAGAGCCCTTGAGGCATCAATTGGATCCGAGCAGGGAAGAGAATTCTGTGGCTGGCGAGGAAGCCAGGCGGACTATTGCCCCCGAGTCAGAGTTTATCCCAAGCGGCTTCACTCATGTCCCCGACCCTCTAGCTCGATGTTGGGTTCCTCCTAGAGGGTTATCGCGCCAGTTCTTGGCCTTGGACGAGGACTTGACCCCTGCATGCACCCCTGATAGTGCTACTCATGTAAGTTCTTTTCCTGACCTGCTTACATTGTGATTCTTAAACCAACTGTTAGTTTTAAATATTTTTCTTTCAATAATGCAGATTCATTTAGAGCAGGGCCTATATATGTATCGCATGATAAAGGCCTAGAGAGATTACATGTTGGAGATCACTCAATAGTAGAGGGTAAGAATTTCATTATTTTCATACATGTATGCATGCTCGCATGGCTTGCTAACCTATGATCTGTCTAAACAGGATTGAGACATGGCTAGCAGGGTGAGGATCGCTACTCTCGAGCATTAGATTGATGTATTTCAGATTGATAAGGATGACGAGGACGAAGATAAGAGCGGCAACGGCACCGAGGGAGAAGATGACCCTGAGGGTACAGGATCAGATGCTTGATGTTCCAGGGTTAAAATTTGTGTAGTCTTTGAGTAGTGAACGCAAAATTTTGGTTTTAGAATTTATGAACAGAATGTTTGCAGAACTCAACATTTTCCTCAATTAAATTCATTTATTTTGCTTTTCTCATTTCTTCACATGTGAGTTGATTTCAATGTTTGCATGTGTAACTGTCCCACTATATTCCAACGGTGCCTGTTTAGACTGTGTGATTCGAAGAAACGCAATCAGCCCGTACTACTGATGAGGCGATCGCCTCATTGAACCCTGGTGAAGAGGCGATCTCCTCTTGCTGCTGAGGCGACGCCTCATTGATGATGTGATTGCCTCATCAATGAGGCGCCGCCTCAGTAGCAGGTGGATCAATGAGGCGCTGCCTCATCGATGAGGTGACCACCTCAACAGCAGGTGGTCCTGCCCCTATAAAACCCATATTCCTATGTTTGACCTAATTTTTGAATCCCCTTCATCCTTCCCTTTCTATTTCTCCCTCTAAGTGTCTCTGAAAAGCCATAAACATGACAGAACAAAGTTTGAGGTCCCTATAGTCAATTTTGAAAGGTTTGGACAACAAATCTTAGGTCGGGTTAGAGCCATTTCATCTCGCGATCTTTAAATCACTCCGTACTAGGAGAGTTAATTACCCTTTTCTCCATGCCATGGTTCAATTTTGGGATCCCCATAAACACATGTTTTTGCTCAACACAATAGAAATATGTCCCCTACCGAAGGAATTCGAGGCAATTCTCGGCCATCATACAGATTTCGCTTGCCAACTTGCAATTCCTGCTCTTGAAAACCCGAATTCTTGCTCCATTTAGTAATAAATGGCGCGTATGTTCAATCTTCCACCTCGATCTTCCTTCCACTATATCTCTGACTCAAAAATCAAACTGGAGTCCCTCCTCAAAGTCATCATGATTGTGGATAAAGGGGAAACTTACTGGCCCTACATGTTAGCCCTCTATTTGTATGCTTAATTTCTGTTGGTTTCCCCCTCAAGGCACTATAGTACGAAGATCCTCTCCATCCTCGATCAAGTGGAGTCAGGGCTCAATCCCTTCCTTCTCATAATAGTAGAAACCATCATTGGATTGGATGACTTCACAATGACATGATGATTCTCCGGAAGCCCCTTTTTGCTGGAGGTAAGTTTCCCATTGCCCCTCCTTTACTTTCAACTACTAATACTGCCTGTACCTAAACATTTGCAATCTCGTAGATGTGGTTTTATGAAAAGTTGGGCTTGATCGAACCTCCCTAAGACATTAGGCGTTATCAAGCCAAGCATTATCGAATAAGAAAACTACATCCCATCCTTGCAGACATTTGTGGCTAGCTATCAACATTCCCTGATACACTGATTTGCTGGATGTGTCCCTGGTAAGGGTTATAGCATATGACCCTTTGGTATTATACATATTGTGTCCTAACTTTCGGTCTCCATTTTGCCACTTTCTATAATCCAGCTTGCCTCTGTCACCAATACGGTCATAAATAACTAATTATAGAGCCTGTTCACGAGTTTGAGCCAGGGCTGCTTTCTCAGAATTTCTTGGACCACCTAGTGGCGACTTGGCCTCAAAAAGTCATTGAAAGAAACTTAAGCTACGATGGTGATCAGACCACCGATGATCATTACAAAGCGTGGGTTTGCTTGCAACAGATAAAAAGAGATGAATTTATTAAATATAAAAAGACAAGAGAATTACAAATGTTAAGTTCACAAGGTAGGCAATAAAAAAAGAGAAAAAAAAACTAGCTCATGGAATGAAGTCGTCGTTTTCCCTTTTGTACTAGTTAAACGGCTTGTAATGGGCACATTATGCAATGTTTAACGACAATTAAAGCAATCCATTTCATTTCATTTAAGTGCAAAATGTATATACATTTCGCTTCTAGTACATCTTATGTTATTAGTTGACTTGCCCTTGTAAGTTTTCCAACTAATCATTTTGTGCCTCTCCTTCCCCTTTTATATGTCCTTAACTTTTGCTTGGACCGCCTCTTTTGAGGTTTTCAGTCCAGTAGGACCCCTTTTTTTCTTTTTATTTTTTTATTTTTTTTAGTCTTTAACTTTTTCCTGGACAACCTCTTTTCAAGGTTTTCTCCCAAGTGAGACTTTTTACAGAAAGTATTTCTTGAGCTTGTCTAGGTTAATAGGTTCCTTGAACTCATTCCCTTCCATGTTAGAAAAAATGGTAGTGCCTTTCGAAAATAACTTTTTTACCAAATACGGGCCCTCCCAATTGGGCCTGAATTTCCCCTGAGGGTTAGTCATGAGTGATCTCGTAAGTTTTAACACCAGATCCCCTTCTCGAATCTTACCCAGCTTGATCTTCTTATTGTAGGCACAGACTATTCTTCTCAGATACAGCTGAGAATGATACATAGCAGCCTTCATCCTCTTTTCATCCAACAGTGTCAACTGAGCCAACCAACTTTTGACCCACTAATACTCAGGGAGTTTAGATTCCAGAAGGACTCTCAATGACCTTATCTCAACCTCCATTGGTAAAACAGCCTCACACCCATAGACTAAAGAGTACGGAGTGGCTCCTATTGAAGTCCTAGCAGTAGTTCGATACCCCTATAATACGAACTGTAAGTATTCAGCCCAATCTCGGTAATTTTCCAGCATCTTGGCCAAGATCTTTTTTACATTCTTATTTGTTGTTTCCACCGTTCCATTTGCCTGTGGCCTATATGGAGATGATCTGTGGTGTTTAATCTTATATTCCTTTAGTAGTGTGGCCGTCTCTGCTCGAAATTGAACACCATTGTCTGTAATTACATGGTGTGGCAGACCATACCTGCAGATTATGTTCTTTTCGATTAACCTTGACATCTGCCTCGCCCCCACGGTAGCATAAGATTCAGCCTCAACCCACTTGGAGAAGTAGTCGATGGCCATAATGATGTATCGATGGCCATTAGTTGCTTTTGTCATGACCCAAAACAGGGGCCATGACCGGCGTTAGGGAGCGGGAATTCTTTTGAATCCGGAACCCGTAGCAAGCCTAAAAATAAAATAAATATACAATAATAATAACAACAACTTTTAATGCAGTAGAAATAAAATCATAAGTATCAAAATAATAATTCACCACCATGGGAATTTAAATCAAATTCTTATCTCATATATAAATAAACTCTTTAATACAAGTTTCCATTCAAATTCTCAAAATACATAACTCATATAAATACAATACACCACATCTCCGAAAATACCATAACTACTGCAATGTCTAGATCATAAAATAAAACTCAATACTCAGATAAGCAGTTTACACAAAGAAGTCGGGGCGGAAGAAATCCGGCGTACAGGCCTGCTACTGAGGTCTAAAGAAGATGACTCTCCTGAAAAATGGTCAACAGAGGGGAGTCAAACCTCACTGAGTGAATTACTATAATATATATACATGCATACTAAATGACAATGCATACAGTCAACAATATATATCTAATATGTATATATACAGGCAAATACATACAGATGCAATAAAATCATTTTATATATTTTTATTGAAAATCACTGTTTATGAAGGATCAAATAGAACCCTAGAAAATCGCAACCTTAAAACAGTGTTAGACAACACTCTAGCCATACAAGCTCACTTATTCCAAAATATTCACTTATTCCATTTAGATAGTAGACTAGCCCCGAGACACTAAGTCAACCGAGCTCCAGCAGTCTGACTGTCAGTGTGATTAGCCTCGAGACACTTGGTTAACCGAGCTCCAGCAATCACACTCCCAAATCACATCACACATCAGATAAATCAATTCCAATCAATATCCTCAAACTGGTTAGTAATATAGCCTAAATGCTATAGGCGTACCGGTACGTACTCGATCCTAGTGCTACCCACTATGTAGCACGTTCTATCGATATCTTTCATTTTAAATATAAATCATACATTCATAAAAGTAAATGATGCATGAATTTAAATATAAATAGCAACATAAATCATATATATACTAGAAATATACCAAAAGTAACCAGGTATATTTCATGTATATACACGTCAAATAAATTCATTTCATTTACAAAATAAACTAGAAATAAACCATGAATATACCTAAAAATATTTTAAGAATAATTTATTAATTAAACATGCATATAGTTTAAAATATACCAAAATATACTAAAAAACATATATTTCTAAAATCATGCACCCTAAAGCACATATATATAAAATAGTAACTCACACTTAGTGCGCTCCTCGAGATGGGTCCGACGGGCTTGGTCCATTAGGCCTCGGTCTTGGCGCAACTAAACAAACAATAAATAACAGACATCAGAATAAACCTAACAGAAAATCTTAGAAACTTGATCTAGAATATTGGACATAGAATCAAAGATTAGAATTCGATCGGACATCACGTTTTATGAGAATTCTACCGAAAATTCGGCAGAACCTCCCTTGTAAAACAGACATCTCTCTACTCAAAGAGTAGAGCCGGCCCTGCAAAGAAATACACTTAAAAAAAAATAGACACAGAAACAAATCCACAACCCCTCGGTCGGACTTCAAACTACAGTTCACCGACCGGGGTCCATAATTCACAAAACTATACAGAAATACCGAAAATACCCTTATATTATAGAAATACATTTTATAAGTATAAATTACATAATTAACCCTAAAACACAGTAAAAATCGATAAAACTCATTTTATTTAGAAAAATCGTATATTATATATATAATTTGAAAATAATTTATGAAAAATAGTTTTAATTAGTCAAAAATACTAAATAATTTGTAGAAATCATTTTTATACCTTAAATAACTATTGAAACCAATTTAATTACATTTTTAGTCAATTTAGGGTAAAATTACCAAAATACCCCTATATGTATAATTATATTAAAATTACTCCAAAAATTCACCAAAAATAGTATAATTATCCAAAAATTAATTTCTCAATATATTTATCAATAATATCAATAATTAAACTCAATTAACTAATTAATTTCAATTAAAAACATAATTAACCTAATTTTCCAAAATTACATAAACCTAAATAAATTCAAAATAAATACATAGAAATTCATAAAAATTCCAAATAAATTTCTATAATTCATTTCAACACCTATATTTATCATATAACACAATTTCATAATTTATTTAATTAATTTTCGAAAATTAGAAAATAATATTAAAATATTCAAAAATACCCAAAAATCAAAATAATCTCCAAAGATTCTAAAAAAAATTCATACATGTAGATTAAGCTAAGGGAAACAACATTTGTGAAGGAATTTTTCATGAATCAATCAATTCAAAGTTCAAAAAAAATCAAGAACCCTAAAATGGCTGAATTACCAAAATCGAAACCTAAGCAAATCAAGACCATTTTAAGTGAAAAAAAACTTGGAATCACACTCACCAGAGCTCAAGGAGAAGAAAGAGACCGACAGTGTCAAAAATGGTGGCCGAAAATGGCGTGATCGACGGTGGCCAAAGTTTCGGCTTCCCGAGCTAATTCCGGCCAAAACTCGACGGAATAGGGGGCTGCTGGCGGCGGGGAAGGTTGGGGAAGGAGGTGGCACGCCGGGAGGCACACCGACGACAAGGGAACGACGTGACAGTGGCCGGATTCGAGTGGGGAAGGTGATCGGGGAAGAAGGAGCTTCGGGTGGCAATTTTGTAAATAAACCAAACTTCAATTTTTGTTATAATATTAAATGTATATATGTATATATATATAATTTACACTATATATTAAAATAATATAAAATCACACACATTAAATATACACCACACACATATAATTTAACATTTTAATAATTTAATACTAAATAAAAATAATTAAATAACAATAAAACTAATTAATAAATAATAAAATATTAGGGTAATTAATCAAACCCTAATTAAATAAATACACATATATACGTTATTTAGTACTTTAAAAATATATATGAGTTCATACAAGTCCGTAAATCTATTTAAAATAATTAATAATAAATAATTTACGTGTCAATTTTTTCGAAAATGCAAGTTTCGGGAAAATTTTTCGTAAAGTACTTAAAATAATATACAATAATTAAAAATCAATTTTTTATTAAATAACAACTCATGAAATATCATAAATATATACAAAAATTATTAACACTGCATATCCCGATGTAGTGTTAAAATATTTAAAAACACGGGATATTACACTTTTGGCCTTACCTCCCCTATGATGTCAATTCCCCATACAGTAAACGGCTAAGGGGACGTCATTCCTTGAAGTTCCATAGATGGTAGGTGGCTAACATCACCATATGTTTGGGAATTGTGAAATTTCTTCACAAATCCAACACAATCCACTTCCATGGTGAGCTAAAAGTATCCCTGGCGGGCTATTTTCTTTGCCAAGATAGTCCCATTCATGTGTGGTCCACACACCCCTTCATGAATTGCTTCCATAAGCTTTTGACCTTTATCCTTGTCGACACTTCTGAGGTGTACCCCAACTGGCATTCTTTTATATAACATCCCCCCTTGGCTTATGAACTGTCAAGACAACATTTGTAAGGATATCCTTTCTTTCTTATCAGCGTCATCCAGAAATTACCCAGTTTCTAGATACCTTTGTAAATCATAGAACCAAGGTTTCTCTGTGGCATCAACTGGTGTTACTCTCACCTCTTTGTAACAGGGGGCTTGAGACTTTGTGAGAATTAATGGTCTGGCCTCGGGTTGTTTCCCACTTTCCCACATGGAGGCCAGTGTGGCTAGGGCATCAGCTACCTGGTTTCCTTCCCTTGGTAAATAAATGAATTTACACTGTGTGAAGGAGCACAGGATGGTGGTCAAGTATTCCCAGTACAGCCGTAATCTGTCTTCTTTTATCTCCCATTCTTTGGTGGCTTGTTTTATAACTAGCATGGAATCCCCATAGACAGTGAAATTTTCCGCCCCTGCGCTACGCATTGCTTCTAAGCCAAAGATGCAGGCTTCATATTCTGCTTGGTTATTGGTTGCTTCAAATTCGAGCCTTTTTGCCATCGGGATCATTTCTCCTTCTGGCGTAACCAAAATTACTCCTATCCCGGCCCCTTTATTATTAACAGTTCTGTCAAAGTACATTTCCCAATCTTGTATCTCTATTACCCCTAAATGCTTATCGGGGAACTCTAGCTTCCACTCTTAGGTATCCCCCATCGGGCTTTGTGCCAAGAAGTTTGCTATTGCTCTTCCTTTTACTGTCTTTTTGGCCACATACTCTATATCAAATTCTGTGAGGAAAACGAGCCACCTAGCCAATTTTCCCAGAAGAGACGGGGTCTATTGGAGGTACCTGAGGGGATCATGTTTGGAAACTACTTGCACTTTATAAGACTGGAAGTAGTGTTAGAGTTTCCTCGTTGCCTAAATCATTGCTAGACAAGTTTTCTCTACTAAACTATAAGTAGCTTCGTAGGGTAGAAGCTTTTTACTCAGGTAATATACAACATGCTCTGTCTTCCTTTCACCTTCCTGTGCTAGCATCGCCCCTATTGCATCCTTTTCAATTGCCAGATACAGGATTAAGACTTTACCTAGTCTCAGTGGTTATAAGACAGGGGGATTCATAAGATAATCCTTGATAGTTTCAAAAGCCTATTGACATTTCTCGTTCCACACAACAGGTTGGTCTTTCTTCAGAAGCTTAAAGATAGGGTTGCCGATGGCTGTTAGTTTGGCTATAAATCTGCTGATATACTGTAAATGCCCCAGAAACCCTCAGACCTCTTTTTCGTTCTTTGGTGTGGGCATACCCCTGATTGCTCTGATCTTATCTGGATCCATCTCTATTCCTTTTTAGCTGACAATGTGTCCCAACAGTTTCCCAGATGTGACCCCAAAAACACACTTTTTTGGGTTCAGTATGAGATTATACTTTTCTGGTCTAGCCAAAAACATGTCTAGTGCTTCAAAATGCCCTTCCCTAGTTGCAAATTTCACCATCATATCATCCACATACACTTCGACCTCTTTATGGATCATGTCGTGTAGTAAGGCAGTCGCCATCCTCTGATAAGTGGCCCCTGCATTTTTTAAACCGAAGGGCATCACTTAGTAACAGTATACGCCCCATTCAGTGATGAATGATGTCTTCAATCTATCCATTACTGCCATCATAATCTGATTGTATCCCAAAAATCCATCCATAAAAGAGTACATTGCATTGGAAGCCGCATTATCAATCAATGTGTCAATATGCGGTAGGGGAAAGTCATCCTTAGGGCAGGCTTTATTCAAATCTCAGTAGTCCACGCACACTCTAACCCTTCCATCCTTCTTGGGAACTATAACTATATTTGCTAACCACTGAGTGTCCTCTACCACTTCTAAAAACTTTGCCTTCAGCTGCTTTTCGACTTCTTCCTTAACCAAGAGAGCCCATTCTAGCCTTAGCCTCCTTTGCTTCTACTTTATTGGCGCTATGTGAGGGTATGTGGGGATTCTGTGTTTTAAGATCTCCCTGTCGATTCTGGGCATGTCTTCATAATCCCGAGCAAATACTTTCTGTCTCTTTTTAAAGATTTCTTCCATTTTTTCTCTCTTACCATAAGTTAAACCAGAAGCAAGCAGTATATTTTTAGGATTATCGTTTGTGCCTAAATTAAATAATTCGATTTACGTGGAATTAACGTCAAACATATGCATGAAATGATCATCACAAATAGAATAACCATTAGGGAACATGTCACATAAATAAGCAAATTCATATTTCATTGCATTCACTTTTGAAAAGAAAAGATCGTCAGTTTCAAACAGAGAAGCTAGGGAAACATCAAAGTCATTATAAAAGGTATTTATGATGGAGTTGAGGATGTAGGTCTCAAAGTCTAAGTCTTTATTCTGATCATCAACGCCTTTCTACTCCGAAGTAGCTTCGTCTTTTTTAAACTCCTCTTCGGCCAATACTAGCTCCTCAGTAGGGGCCTTTTCGTCAATGACTTCCTCGGTTTTGTTCACGAATTTAGCAGAAATCTCGAACCCTGGGATGACATCCCCAGCCACCAGGAGGGGTTCCGGAGTCTCGTTATACGAATGCCTAGTGCCCTCCTTTACAAAGATTTCCCATAAAGTTTTCTTTCTAGTCACGGTCTCCTTTCCCTTTTCTTCAGACTGGTCCAATAAACCCAATTCCTTCCCAACTTTGTCAACCTTTTTGAATCCTAACCCATGCTTTAGAATAGGTACCTTGCTTCCCACAAACTCTGAAGGTCCACTCTGATTTTTCCCTAACCCCATGCCAGGCAAAAATTTCATATTACGCATCATTCTCAGAACCTTTTCGTCTATCTCATCCTCATAGATCACACAGACTTCAAAACTGCGGCTAATGGAAATCTCTTTAGGGATTAACTTTAATGTGGCTATGGTGACTTCAGTTTCAGCTGAGATGGTAACAACCCTTCCTTCATGTGGAAACTTAACCTTCTGATGAATAGTGGATGGAACGCCACTGAGGGGGTGAAACCATGGCCTCCCCAATAAAATGGCAAAGGTTACCGGGATATCAATCACATGCAGGTCAACCTAGACTTCTATAGGCCCTGTTCTGACTAACGCCCTAAAAGTTCCCTCCATAAGTCTCTTGGTGTCATTATAAGCCTTAATAACCACCTCAGAAGGCTTTAGGTCGACTACCGTCAACCCTAGTTTTGACAGAATCTTCAGTGGACACACATTGATGGCAGAACCATTGTCAACCATCACATAGCAGGTCATCTTCCCTTATACTTCGGCTTTGATAAACAGAGCTTTGTGGTGATCCCTCCCTTATAGAGGTAAACCGTCATTGGAAAATGTTATCATTCCTTGAGGAGTTTCTGTTAATGACTGGACCATCTGTTCTGGAGTGGAATTAGTGGGAATCTTTCTCTGATCTAGTGCCAGGACTAGAGCTTCCCTGTGATCCCTAAAATGGATGAGTAACTCCCAAACACTAGCAATGGTTCCTTTGTTTGGTCCTACCTCCTCTCCTTTTGCTGCACATCCTACCTTTTTAGATTCAGACCCGATATCCCCAAGTTCCTCTTTCTTTTCCTCGACCTTCCTCACAGACTGCCTTAGCCCGCACCCCTCACTGTCCCATAGGTTAACTTGTTCTTTTCTTTCATCATCGGAACTCCATATGTCCAAGACTTGTACCTGTAACTTCGTGGGTTGTTTGCTTGTTCTCAAGTTTTCAGGCTTGGTCTGTTGGGAATTATGAGAGACATAAATAAAGGAGTTTAGGACTTATTCTTTTGTTAGGCCAGAGTTGACCATCAGAATGGATGGGTTAGGAGGTGGTACATTTCGATAATTGGGTAATAGGTTGGTTTAAGTGTTTGGTTTTCTATTTTCTAGGTCGGTAATTTTGCCTGAGTCTATCAAATCTTGGATTTCATACTTTAATCGGGCACAACTATCTGTGTCATGCCCGTTGGTCTGATGAAATTTACAAAAAAGCTTTGGGTTGGCTCCAAGCAAGGGTTGCTACGAAGGCAAAGGTCATAGCAGGTTCTTCTCAATGAGCTTATCGAGGACTTTGGACATAGGACGTCCTAGATTAGAAAATCTCTGGGGCTGTCTAACTGCACTGACTTATACATTTCTGCCCGGTGGTCGAATAGCATGAATCTGGACGTTACTGCTTGAGTTGGCCCCCTCTTTGCCTTGAGAACCTCTTTCGAAGAATTTCTTCTCTTGAGCCAAATCTAATTCTGTATGGACCCCAAATTTGTATAATTCTTCAAAATTCCTGATCCCCAGATCCCTCAATTTCCTAGACAATGCGGGAACACACCCTTCTATTGCCAGGAACAACTGGTCAGACTCAACTGGCCTATGCCTCATCAAGTACAATTTTCCCTCCAACGAGTTAGGTAATCAGCAAAAGACTCGTTAAAGTTTTGTTTGGTATTCTGCAGATCCCTCAGGGACACCTTTAGTTGAACGTTGAGACCATATTGCTTGACAAAAGTAGCACACAATTCTTTCCAATCCAACTGAACATGCGGTTCCAAGGTGTAATACCAATGAATCGATGCTCCTTCCAATGAAATAGGGAACTGCTTAACAATTTGGCTCTCAATTAGCTCAGTAGCCTTCATGTACATTGCATATTGCTTCAAATGCAAATGGGGATCCTCGAAACTAGTATACTTATTCATGTGTAGGAATTTAAACTTACGAGGCAGTGGTTCATCACCCTTTTCCAAATTCAGATCATAATCTAGAGGGGCGACCATACCCTTCTCCTTCATCACCACCTGCATCTAGTTCATCACTTTGGTCATATTCTTAGCCCACTAGGTCTGACCCACATCCTTGGTTGGGATGACATTTCTTTGATTTACCGGATTGGCCAATACCGTCACATCGTCTTCTTCCCTTCCTCTAATCGGTATTTCCTCATCAAGATCGACTGGATTGATTGATGATGCATTGGGTGGCTGTGTTAGCTGACTTTCTTTGATAAGCTTAGTAATCTCCCCCATCATTTCTCTCATCATAGCCCAGGTTTCTGTTATTACTTCTTCTTTCCACTGTGTCCCAAATGCTTCTGGATCGAACCCTCCTGCCATTCCTAATTCTGAATTTCTGACCAAACGACCTGAACTAGCTTGGACCCTGCTGAGCTTGAAGGATCTATAGCGTTGCAAAATAGTTGGTTAGAATGATGCATGACGTGTATGCATGATATGCAAGTTTATTTTATTTAGAAACAAAAGGTTGCACATAAAAAGGTATACAAAAATCAAAACATGGAACTTAAATGCAAACTTCTGCCCTTATTTCTCCCACACACGCATTCGATTGTGAGTATCTTGTACTAGGATTTTTGGCCTGAGTTTTAATTATCAGCGGGGGATAATAAAATTGACGTATGCAAGAAAACTCTCAAAATGATTCAGACAAGTAATGGGTTCTTTCAATAAAGCTCGAGTCCACTTTCTATGAGCTAAGGTCCTTAGCACCATAAACTTACTTGTCAAGGCCCATTTGAAATGGGTGATGAGTAAGCATGAGAGGCCTTTGTTGACTAGCTTATTTATAATGGGCTTTGGTCGGATATGATAGCTCATTTTATTTTGGACTACTTATTGATGGGCTCGAGATTTATTTTAAGGGTCCATTATATGGCATAATACACATGCATGTGGGAAAATTCCTAAGGATAGTTGCTAAGTCATTATATGGGCTTGAGTCTTGGGTAAAAAGGCTTCGGCTCCCACAACGATATACATCCATATACATCTCCCCACTCAAGGGTCAAACAACGCGGATTAGTACGTGTCGTGAGTGACAATAATCAAATATTCTACCACCAGGTTTGAGTGAAACATAGGTAGCGAAGTACTGACTGTTGTCGGGTTTGTTAGGGACTAAAGTGCTCATTGTGTGCAAAATGTGTAGTGAATGCATAAATGCAAAAGAAATAAGAAAATAATTAAAGATGATAAAACACAAAACACTGGAATCAGTTTCTCTATCCCCAGTGGAGTCGCCACTTAGGCGGTGGGGTTTAGTGCACGCCCAAGTGTTTGGCGACCACGGCACTGTGTGGGCTCGAGGTCCACTAGGAAATACGATATAGGTCATGGGCCTATTCGGAGATGGAGTCACCACCCAGATAAAAGCCGGCACACACTGTACAACAATTGGATCCCACGGAGGTTCCCAGAAGCCGTCATCAGAGATCGGGTTTGAAAACTGGGTATTAGCATTTTAATGCTCACCCAACCTTGCGGTTGGCCTCCGTTTGTATTTTGCATTTTATTACCATTTAATTATTTCCTCATTTACCACACGTAATGAAATTGCCTTCAAATAATTGCCAGATTTTATAATTAAGTCCGACTTTGCACATTAGTCCAATTTTATGCCTTTAAGTCCCAAAAAAACGTAGTAAATAAAATAAATAATAATTTACAACCATACACATTAAAGATAAACATAAAATGAGATATCAAGCTATTCAAAGACCCATCAATAAAGTGAGATATCAAGCTAAACACATTAAAGATAAACATAAAATGTACTAGGAATTTAGTCACATAAGTAAGAACTCACAAAATGATGCATATGTCAGATTTAAGTGCAAGTTTTTTACCAAAAATGAGAGGCCCTCAAAGGTGTTTTTTATTGAGATCCTTGCTAGGATTTGGTATCTACCTTTGACACAAGTTTTTTCCTTCTTCTCTTGTGGAGATGTGGCTTCTTTTGGTTCCTCCTCTCCTTCTTCCTTCCAGGACGCTTCTCTTTTTTTTTTTTTTCTCTGTGTTCTTTATTTCTTCAAAGCTTCCTCTCCCCTTCCTTTTTTCAATCCTCTCCCCCCCTTTTTTCAATCCTCTCCCCTTTTTTTTCCTCTCTTTTTTTCTTTTATTTCTTTAGCTTTCCCATGCCCCTAAGCCTCCTAGCCCATTATAAGCTCTCATAGCCTTTTTTCTTTCCCCAAAAATCTTTTCCTCACATAAGAAAGAAGTCTAAAGAGTGGGGCCCACACCACTTGGCCGTCATGATTGTAGCTGCATTAAATGCAGCTGCAAGTGGGCTGCCATAGGGATGACGCCTCATCGATGAGGTGATCGCCTCATTACCCTGAGGCGATGCCCCTTTGGACTAGGCCTGCGCTGGGCCAGGCGGGCTTGAGCCAAATCTTAATAGTTGGGCTCGGTTTTGTGTTTTTCAGGCTTTGAGTTTTCAAGTTCACTTTCCATCTAGAGATTCAAGTTTCATTCTCATGTCCAAGTTTCACATTCTCATCATTGGGCTTGACAACGGGCTGGTCAAACTGAGTAACCTTAATTCGTCCCCTAACATGGGTCGACTGAATCAGATGTTTATAAGCAGTAAATTAAAAGATTTAGTTAATATAATAATAATAATAGTAATAATAATAATAATAATATTGGATGGTTTACTGATCGTATATAATTCATAAATTCAAACAGTTTATAATTTGTTGGTGCTGAATATTATTGAATCTTGTTGTTTATGGATTATACAGCAAACTGTTCACTATGTGAATTTACAGATATAACCGCATATTTGCTTACGAAATAAATAAAAATAAAATTAAGAAAAATAAAAAATGTTGAGAAAAAAAAAAGATAGCTAAAAAACGTTCAGAAAAAAATGACAACAGAAAAAACGTTGAGAAAGAAGAAAATTATTTGGAGGAAAAAAAAGAAAAGTGGTCTATTTTTAAAAAAAAAAAATTTAAAAATTAATATTGAAAAGTTTAATGAGTTAATGTCATTTTTGTAAAAAATTTTATGCGTCGGTCTATATGTGAAAAAATTCCATGAATTAATGATACTCTTTTTTTGGCCCAATAGTAAATTTCATTGAACAAGAACAGGCCAAAAACCCAAATCAACAAACTATAAAAACGCCCAAACTATAAAAACAAAAGAAAACCCTAACAACCAAGCAAAGAAGCATTTGGAAGAACAATACTGCTCCCTCACGCTGATCTTCCATACCCTCATGCAGAGATCATTCTTTTCCCACGAGCTTGGCACTGCCTGCCAGACCTTCTACATGCCGATGCAATCTTGGGCAAATTTACAAAACAAGGATGACAATTTGAATGAAAGTGATGCCACATCTAATCTTGAAATCTATTCATGGGAATTAAGCCAGCTGAACTCCCTCAAACATCACTAGCTTCATATTGAAACTCCATTAAAAATCAAAAGAAAGCTTGGAGAGCATAGAATGGAGATCATCAACGGTTGATACTAAGCTAGTAAAGAATCTGCAAATATTAGAAGGCCAAAAACCTCCTAGCAAAAAGGGAACAAAAACCCTAGCAAAAAGGCATAAACCTAGATGATCTCATTTACATCACTACAACAACAAGAAAGAAAAAGAACTAAAATAGGGTGGTCAGTTAGATTTTTACTGAAAGAAACTTTTACAAAGATAATAGACAAGAAAGAACAGAGAAAAGCTAAAAGAGAGTTCTAGATAATTTCAAATTAATAGATACTTTATTTGAAAAAAAAAGTTTGATTTGAATTTGTATAAAAAAATTTAGGGAATTTTTCACAAATAAGCCAAAGAGTAAAAAAAAATTCAAAAAGGGAGTTGACCAAAAAGATTTTTAAAACTAATTTTTCTATTTTTTTTAAATATGTACTACTTTACTTTTCTCCTTTATTTTTAAGGTTTTTTTTAATATTTTTTTTCCTTTTTAATTGTTTTTTACAACTTTTTTTGCTTTATATTCTATTTATCTCAACATTTTTGTTTGCTTTTTTTTTTTTTTGACTATTTTCATCTATTTTTTTCTTTATTTTTTTACCCAACATTTTTTCAATTGTCTTCATCTATTTGTTTTCTCAATGTTTTTTTCTTTACTCAATATTTTTTTTATTATATTCATCTTTTTTCCCTCAACATTTTTTTGCTAAACATTTTTTTCTACAATTTTCATCTTCATTCTTCTCAACATTTTTTTTACTCAACATTTTTTCTATTGTTTTTATATTTTTTTCTCAACTTTTTTGTTCAACATACTTTTTTTTTATATATTTTTTTCTCAACATTTTCTTCTCTTAAGACCTTTTTTTAAAATGAATGATTATAAATTAAATATCTTCAGTTGTTGTAAAAACAAGTAATAAATATCTTCAACTATTGTAACAACAAGAAATAAATAAAAATTTCCCCTTTTATATTCTTAAGGAATAAGGATTTTATTTTATTTTTTTCTTTGATTTGTTTATTAAAATGTCTAAGGAGTTTTTTTAAAAAGAAATATTATTTGATACTTATTTGATCATTAATATGTAACATGTTTACTATTTTTATAATATATTTGTAACATCAACAAAAGAAAAGAAACAACAAAAGCAACAATTTTTTTTTACTTTTATTAGCATTAATAATAAAATTAAGGTCATAAATAATTTTTTTAATTTTATTATTATTAACAAAAAAAATAATAATTTTTGATATACTTCATTTTTTTTTGTGTTTTATGTTATTTTTTTGTTTTTAAAGAAAAACAACAAATGGAAACAACTAAAAATAAGAACCGAAAACAATAAAAATCAACAAAATTTTGTAGTTGTTAATTTTTATTGTTTTTTCAGTTTTTTTTTTCATTATTAATAATAAAACTAAGGCCATCAATAAAATTTTTACTTTTATTAATATTAAGGATAAAAATAATAATTTTTAATATATTGCAATATTTTTTATTGTTACTTTTTTATTTTTAACAAAAGTCAACAAAAATAAACAAATGCAAACAACAAAAATAACAAAAATCAACAAAAAACTGCAATTTTTGATTTTTGTTACTATTTATTATTTTTTCAATTTTTCATTATTAATAATAAAATTAAGGCCATAAATAAAATTTTTACTTTTTATCAATATTAATAATAAAAAAATAATTTATTTGATATTTTTAATAATTTTTTGTTGTTTTTATTGAAAAAATAATTATTAAATACTATAGGTAATTTTTAGTTTAATTAGCTTAATTTTTATATTCTAAAGAAGAATATGAGTAACTTTTATTTTAATTAGCTTAATTTTTACATTCTAAATAATTATTCTACATAATGGTAAGTTACAAAATTAAAAAAAAACCACTTTTTAGAATATAAAATTAAAATTATTTAAAATATTTAAATTAAATAAATATATATAATCAACTTTAATTAAATGTGACTTAAAAAATAACAAATAGGTAAAAAAAAGTTACTAACAAAAGCGAAAAATTTAATTGCAAATAAAATAATTAATTTTAAAGATCTAAGAAAAAATTGAACTAATTAAACTAAAAATTAAATTTCTACTAAATACAAAAATTAAATAAATACATACAATAAATTCCAATTAAAAATGACTTCAAAAACAGTAAATAGCTAATACAACTTAAAAAAAATTAATAAACCAAAAAAAGGCCAAAAAAGAAAAAAAAAACACGAAAAAGGACGAAGTTAGTTGGTCACTTTTGAAAACAATGGAGACCAAGATTGAAACCAAAAAGTAAGGATGACATAAAAGAAAAGAATGGGTCTTTAAAATGTATATAAAAAATTTAGAGATTTTTTCTTTAAAATTTAGAGATTTTTTCAGAAATGTATATAAAAAAAATATTCACTTTTACGGTTGACTAAAAATATTTTAGAAAAACACTAAAATAGAAAAAAAACTCTTTCAAATATGTCTCTTCTTCTTCTTTTCTCTGTGCTTTTTTTTTTGTGGGACAGTATGTTATTTGTGCATATGCAAAAGCTTTAGATCACCATCTAAACACTATTGGTCATAGAGGTCTTGAGGTTGATGTTAGCAAATTGATCTTGACCCATAAGGTTGCTTGTGAGCAATACAGAAAGCAAGATTCATCTTGTTAAGTGTTTTTTCATTGTGAGTTTTTGTTTTCATTTTTTGTTAGTATTATTAATATTTTTCTTTTTTCTTTGTTTGAAACCGACATATTGGGAGAAGCATAAATTCTTATTTTCTTTTCCACTTTCTTTTACTTGCATCCTCTATTTTCTTAGTTTTTTTCTAAATTGAGTCTTCTCATTTTTATGGGCTTTTAGTATATTTTTCTTTATTTTATAATTTTATTTTATTGAACTCTATTTCGGGGGTTTTTTTTTTATTGAATCCTCTATTTTCTTAGTTTTTTTCTAAATTGAGTCTTCTCATTTTTAGGGGCTTTTAGTATATTTTTCTTTATTTTATAATTTTATTTTATTGAACTCTATTTCGGGGTTTTTTTTTTTTTTTTTTTTTGTTACAATTGAAAGACAAGATGAGGATGAGAGAGTGAAAGACAAGATACATGTTACCAAAAAATAACACAATGCAAAAAGCAAGGCTGCATAGCAACATAACATGTAAACTCACATACTAGGGGTAAGAAAAAGATATACAAACAAAAAGCTTGAAGAAGAACTTTAGATTTTGTAATTGGCTCACCAATTGTGTGAGTTTGTGTGTCTGTGTGGAAAACTAAAAAAAAAATCATGAGTGGCAGGAACATCTTTGTTAATTCCTATTGTTGCTATCTTCATCAAAGTAGGTGGTTCAAATTAACAAAGATTGTCATACAATTTATATATATATATATATATGTATGTATTATTGGCAGACAGGATACTATTCTCTACCCACTAAAGCTTTGGGAATTATTGAACCTGCCTTTACTCTTTTGGACAATTGTTTTTTTTTTTTTGCTCTCTTGTGATTCCAGCATTACCCTTGAAGATTCTCTATAGAAGGGGGCCTCTTCTCCCTTCAAGAGGCATTCGGAAAAAAAATTTAGATATAGTTTTAATATAGCTTTCACATAGCTTTTTCTCTCTCTTTGTATAAAATTTTTGTAAAATCTATCACTCAACAAAAAATATTGTATTTCCCTTTGCTTATTTTGGATAAAAGAACTCTTGTATTTTCTTTTTACTTGGATCAATAAAGCTTCTTTGTAAGTTTATTTTTTATATCTTATGTCTTTAAAAGCTTTATTTTAATCTTAATATTTAAATTTTACTTATTTATTTTTCATTTTCATCTTAAGTAGCAGAACGTATGCTCTATGCTTGCCTAAGAAATTATGATTCTGCACATCAAAAACTCTGTGAAAATTCTCACGTGCATTTTGGTTCGGTAACCTCTAGTCTGTGACTAGAAGAGTGAGACTAGCATAGTGATTCATACATAATCTTTGCATTCACATCCTTGAACAATACAACCTTTGATCCTTTGCACTATTGGTATCAGAGCCCCACTGTAATTACCTTGACTCGGGACTACCTATGACCAAATGAAGGTATCTGATACCAGTTAGCACTACTGGTATCAGAGCCTGGGGGTTAAGTGACTATTATAGTAATTGTTTGCACAGTAAACTTAATGTCTACAAGGTAGTTCTCCTACTTAGTCCTTTGGTCACACATAGTCTAAGGTTGTAAGTTTTGGAGAGGCTATAAATTCATTAGCTTAACCAATGAGTTTATAGGTTGGTAACCCATTCTGTCATCATCATTTTTACCATGTATCCAATTCTTGGAATAACCACTTTTTCTTCCTCTTCCTTTACTTCCTCTTCTACCAAAGCTCAAAAGAATATAGTTAGTAGTGATGAAATCACTATTGAAGACTTTGATAAATGCATTAATGACTTTAAACTTAAAGACTATAGTAAATATCATGTCTATAAGATACCTAGATTGAACCTCTTTAAGTCTGATCATGTTATCAAGGCTGAAGAAAGAGATATCCAACTTTCTAAGTCCTGAGATCTTATAAAGCTTTTCTCCTCCACCTCTTTAGAAAAACATAAAGCAAAAGGATTTTATTATGTTCATATAGGTCTTGTTCAAGTTCATATAAAGCCTCTTAATAAAGAAGGTCTTAATACCTCCATTCTTGTAGCCCTACAAGATATGAGATTTAAGAACTTCTAGGATTCCCTTATAGGAACTATAGAATCTAGTCTTTGTAAAGGACCCCTCTTATTTAATTATTATCATAACTTCACTGTTTCTCTCAATGACATGAATTTATTAAGTCTCTTGTCTTACAGATCCATACTAATAATTATCGTATGGATGATGGATCTATTCTTGTTGTATTAATTTTTAAAGTTCATTAAGTTAGTTCTATAGTAAAAAAAAAGTGAAACTTTACTCCATCAAATAGACATGACTAAAGCCAATGTTGTTATCCCAAAACCCATCCAATGGAACCAAATAACACTTCCTAAAGAATGGATCTTTGAAGGAGCCATTGAACCAAAAACCTAAAAAAATGAAGAAACATTTGTTCTAAATACCTAAATAAAGCATGTAACCCAGTTCCAAGATGGCAGAGTAAAACTCTACTTTGATAAAACCTTTTCTAGTTCTAGATTTTCTAGTACTTCATCATCAGAATCTCTCGATCTAGGAAGAATATCCCAAATACCCTTTGTTATAATCCTTCCATATCATAAAGAGTCTCAAAATAACCAAAACCCAAATATATTAAGAACCATATATTTGCCTAAAAATAATCAAGTAGATTTTCATCCAAACCTTCCTCCTATCATAAATTTTCCATATACTATTTCTGCTAGATATTCAACCTCAAATCTGCCTTTTTCCTCTCTAAATATTATAGACTATAGTACCACAGCACCTCGACCAGTCTATACTCAGACAAGACAATAAGCAAAATCTTCCTCTCCTCCTACTTCTCTAATTGCCTCAGCCATTACTGAAAATATGGTCCATGAATTAAATGTTCTAAATAAAGATTTCATCCCTGATAAAACTTATTTGCACAAAGACTTTTATGCATCTTATAATTTAGAAAAAAGAACTTGGTTTTTCAAGTATTTTTTAGATAATAGAGAAATTATACAGAGTCAATTCTATGATTTTGTACATCAAAATAAAGTCAATATATTATTTTTTGAATGGTTTGAAATCTATGCCTCAGAAAATAGTATCTTATATCCTTTTAAAGTTTTGAATCCTATCACTGTAAGAAAAAAAAGTAATAGTTTAGGAAACAACAAATGGTCAAAATATAAAGTCTGAAAATCTTTCTTTTAGGATGATTAAGATCCTAATAGGAAATGAAATTGTTAATGCTTGTCCTTATAAGAAGCCCCAAGATAGTGATTCTCAAAACCTGAGAAATATAATTTCTCAAAAAAATTTTGCCATTGGTCATCTTAATAGCATAGGTAAACAGCCGACTAGATTTGAAAACCAATCTCAGAAGCCTTTAGAACCCTCAAGATTTATAATAACTACTGAGAAAAATTTAAAGCATCCCATGTTCAAGCCATACCATATCTAATAATGCTCAGCAAGAAATTAGGAATAACAAAACTGAATTCTTGCATATTGTTAGAGAATAACTTAGTAGACTTGATCCTTCAAGCTCTTCTAAAGATCCTATAGTTCTTGACACTCCATAATTTATTAACCAGAGTGTTAGTGTCCTTGATAAAGATATAAACTCCACCTCTGAAGATGATGCATTCCAGGAATGATCTCCTAAAATTGCTAGACTTCACTACCCTAAACTTGAACCTAATAGTCAACCTAATATCCATGTTCAGCCTAAATATAGTGCCTACTCCATATATGAATAGAATATAGATGGCATGTCTGAATATCAAATCCTTAATTCTCTCCAACATATGACTATGGCATCAAATTCGTATAAAACTTAAACTAGAACCACTGATAAGTCTGTTGCAGAACTTATTATAGCAGGTTTCTCAGGATAGCTCAAAGGATGGTGGGATTATCATCTCAAAAGAGATCAATAACACTATATCTTATATGGTATCCAAACAAATGATGAAGGTCTACCCATCTTAGACCATAGAGGAAACCCCATTCAAGATGTTGTGTCTACCTTGATATTAACCATAATACTATATTTTGTAGGAGATTCCTCCTATTTGAAAGATAAAAATATTGATCTTCTTTCAAATCTTTGATTTAAGAAACTAAGTGACTTCTAATGGTATAAATTAACCTTTCTTATTAGGGTCATGCTTAAGGAAGATTTGAACTAATCCTTCTAGAAAGAGAAGTTCCTTACAGGTTTGCCGACCCTCTTAGGTGAAAGAGTTAGAAATACCCTCAGATAGTCCTCTAGAACCCATATCATCACTTATGATCAACTTACTTATAATGAGTTGATTAGCACCACCCAACGTGAAGGTCTAAAAATCTGCCAAGATTTGAAACTCCAAAAACACTTAAAATGGGAGTTAAGAAAGACCAAATAAGAACTAGGTTCCTTCTGTAAACAATTTGACTATAGCCTTGCCCAGAATCCCTCTTGTAAAGGAAATTATAGTAAAGATTCTTTGAAACTTTCATCAAGGAAATTTTCTAAAAAATATAGAAAATTCTATAACAAAAAGGATCCTAAAGAAACTTACTACAAAAAACCTTATAAGAAAACCTCTAAGAAAAATAAAGTTAATGAAGCTAAGAAAACCAGTATGAAAGATGTTACTTGCTACAAATATGGGAAAAAGGAACACATTTCTAAATATTGTAGGGTTTTCAAGAAACTTCAAGATTTACATTTAGAAGAAGAAACCTTGAACAAACTGGCAACCCTTCTTAGAGAAACTACCGAGTTTGAAACCAATTATAAAGAATTCCTAGAAATTGGATATCCTCAAATAGATGATATAGCAACCAATTGCTCCTTTTCTTTTGACATTGACTCTAGTAGTGAAGGTAAGAAACTCAATATGCTTACTAAAGAATAAACCTTGATCTTAAATGTCATTCATCATATAGACAACCCTAATATCCAGAAAAATATCTTGAACAACTTAGACAATCCTTAGAAAAGGAACCTGATCCTAAAGATACTAAGTTTCCTTCCACTAGTATAGGTATATATAACCTTACTACCATTATGAATAGAAATAATCCTAGTAAGAAACCTTTAGGTGATATCCAAGAATTTTAAGGAGAAATAAAGACCATAAAAACTAAGATAAAGCAATTAAAAGATAAGTAGCAAAAAGATTATGAGTTAATCTAATTTCTTATTACCAAACTAGCTGAAGAATCTAGTGATAGTGATGAAACTAAGGATCTAGAACCCCAATCTTTAGCTAATATTGATAAAGTCCTAGGAGATTTTCTCTATGCTCTAAATAAAATTTCTTCCTAAAAATATATCATAAAAGTCTCTATTCTTTTTTAAAAAGACTTTCAACTTGATACCATGGCACTATTTGATACATGTGTTGATTTAAGTTACATAAAGACTAATATGGTTCCAAATTGTTTTCAAGAACATACCACAAAAAAGCTTTCCTCTGCAAATAATTCAAAAATGCATATAGATGGAAAACATAAGCCAATGTTTTAAATAATGGATTTCTAATAAAGACTTCTTTTCTTTTGGTTTCTAATATTAGTTATATGGTGATTTTAGGGATGCCATTCATTAATTTAATAACTCTCAGTTTAACCACTTATAACTCCATTGATTTTATAGATGATAAAGTTCACATATCTTTTCCATTTTTGGAAAAATCCAAAACCAGAACTCTTAACCTTGTTAAAGCTCACTTCATTCATAAAAATGAGATTAATACTTTAATATAAGGAAAAGAGACTGATTTACATGATTTGAAACAAAATGTTCATTTTAAAAAAATGAACAACAAATAAAGACTAATTTGATAAAGTAAAAAAATTTTGAATTTCAAAATATAGTTGAAATATAAGTATGTTCTGATTTACCAAATGCTTTTTGGAAAAGAAAACATCATATAGTTGACCTGCCTTATAAACCAGGATTTGATGAGAAAAATATTCCTACTAAAGCTAGGCCAATTCAGATGAACATTGAACTGGAACAACATTGTAAGGAAGAAATCCAGGATCTTGAATCCAAAGGATTAATTTCAAAATCCAGGTCTCCTTGGAGTTGTGCAGCTTTTTATGTCAATAAAGCTTCTGAAATAGAAAGAGGTACTCCTAGGCTTGTCATCAATTATAAGCCTATGAATAAAGCATTAAAATGGATTAGGTATCCTATTCCAAAAAATAAGACCTTTTACAAAAACTTCATTTTGCATTTGTATTTTCATAATTTGACATGAAATTAGGATTTTGGCAAATACAAATTGATAAAGAGCACCATTATAAGACAACCTTCACTGTCCCTTTTGGACAGTATGAATGGAATGTCATGCCCTTTGGATTGAAAAATGCTCCCTCATAATTTAAAAGGATCATGAATGATATCTTCAACCCTTACTCTCAATTCTGCATAGTTTATATTGATGATGTTCTTATCTTCTCTAACTCTATAGAGCAACACTTCAAGCATTTAAAGACTTTTCTTTATATAGTTAAAGCCAATGGCCTTATTGTCTCTATTAAGAAAATATCCCTCTTTTAGACCATAGTCAAATTCTTAGGACATTATATTTGTTGCAGCACTATTATTACCATTGAGAGATCCTTAGAATTTGGAAACAAGTTCCTTGACAAAACTCTTGATAAAATCTAATTTGAAAGGTTTTAGGAAGTCTTAATTATGTGTTAGATTTCTGTCCTAACATTCATAGGATTGCTAAACCTCTACATGAAAGATTAAAGAAAAATCCAATCCCTTGGACTAATGCACATACTGTAATTGTTAAACAAATAAAGTCCCATATTCTTGAAATTCCTTGCCTCTATTTAACTGATCCAAAACTCTTTAAGATTGTCTAGACATATTCTAGTGAGTTAGGCTATGGTGGTATTCTGAAACAAGTTTCTGATGATAAGGAAGTGGTAGTTCAGTACACTTCAGCTCACTAGAATGATAAACAGAGAAACTAATCCACTATTAAAAAAGTTCTTTCCATTGTCACATGCATATCAAAATTTTAATCAGATTTATTAAATTAAAAGTTTTTACTTCGCATTGATTGTAAATCTACCAAAGAAATTTTACAAAAAGATGTTCAAAATACTACATCAAAATAGATTTTTGCAAGATGGCAAGCTATTTTGAGTATTTTTTATTTTGATATATAATTTATGAAAGGAGATACTAATTCTCTACCAGACTTTTTGACTAGAGAATTTTTATAAAACACAAAAAGATGGTTTGTAAAAAGAAAGAGAAAGATAACGATAAAGTTAACACTCTTATTCCCCCTCCTCTTTCTACTGCTAAGCCAATAAAGACATGGTTCGATATAGTTAACCAAGAAGAATCCCATATAGTTGACATTGATAAAGCTATTCAAATTCAGTAATGGATTGAATTTATCACAAAAACCCTTGAACTTCTTAAAGCAATCCAGAGTACCTTACAGCCTCCAGCCATTGAGCATCCTACCATTGAAAGCAATAGAGATATACTAGGTAAAGCTCCTCAATTAATTTCTAAACTAGAGAAAGGAGAATCTTCCTCCTTAAAAACCCTTTCTCAAAATGATTTAACTCTTGCGTCTACTCAAAGTAGTTTGTAAATTGTTTTATCCTAATTAAAACTTCCATCTTTTGATTTTCTAATAAAGAATTCTATCCATAATATTTTAACTATCGAAGATGGTTTTTATCATAAAGATCCTTTTATTACAATGCAAAATCATTTTCTAAAAGATTGGTTTTTTAAACCTTGGGATCTTTCAAAACCTCAAGAATATTATCAAATGATTTTGGAATTTACTAGTTTTGCTGAATTCAAACACTTATATCATAAAGGTTACACAAAACCCTCTTATTCTATCATAACCCAAAACAGGGGCCATGACCGGCGCTAGAGAATGGGAATTCTTTCGAATCCGGAACCCGTAGCAAGCTTAAAATAAAATAAAACATGCAATAGTAACAATAACAACACAATTAAGTAAAATATTATGCAGCGGAATAAAATCATAAATGTCAAAATAATAATCCACAACGGGATTTAAATCAAATCCTCATCTCATATATAAATACACTCTTTTAATACAAATCTAGTTCAAATTCTTAAAATACATAACTCATACAAATATAATATAACAATCTCACAATCGACCATAACTAATGTAGTGTCTAGATTATAAAATAAAACTCAAATAAGTAGTTTACATAGAGAAGCCAGAGCGGAAGAAATTCAGCGTACAGGCCTGCTACTGAGGTCTGAAGACGATGACTCTCCTGAAAAATAGTCAACGGAGGGGAGTCAGACCTCACTGAGTGAATTACTATAGTATATATACATGCATACTAAATGTCAATGCACACAATCGAAAGTATATATAATATGTATGTATACAAGCAATTACACACAAATGTAATAAAAATCATTTAATATATTTTTATTGAAAATCATAGTTTATGAAGGATCAAATAGAACCCTAGAAAATCGCAACCTCAAAACAGTGTTAGACAACACTCTAGCCACACAGGCTCACTTATTCCAAAATATTCACTTATTCCATTTAGACAGTAGACTGGCCCTGAGACACTAAGTCAACCGAGCTCCAGCAGTCTGATTGTCAGTGTGATTGGCCCTGAGACACTTGGTTAACCGAGCTCCAACAATCACACTCCCAAATCATATCACACATCAGATAAATCAATTCCCATCAATATCCTCAACAGGTTAGTAATATAACCTAAATGCTATCGATGTACCGTTACGTACTCGGTCCTAGTGTTGCCTACTAGGTAGCACGTTCTATTGATATCCTTCATTAAAATATAAAGCATACATTCATAAAAATAAATGATGCATGAATTGAATAAAATAACAATATAAACTATATATATATATATACTAGAAATATACCAAAAGTAAACCAAGTATATTTCGAGTATATATACGTCAAATAAATCCAATATAATTGTAAAATTAACTCAATATATATTTAAAACATTTTAAATATAAATGTTTAAATAAGCATGCACATAATTTACAATATACTAAAAATAAATCAAAGATAAACCAAGAATAAACTAAAAATAAACTTAAATACTAATTGAGTTATTTATGCATATTTAATCAAAATAAAACATACATTTCTAAATCATGCACCCTAAAGCATATATATATATAGAATAGTAACTCACATTTAGTGCGCTCCTCGAGATGGATCCGACGGGCCTGGTCCACTAGGCCTCGGTCTCGGTGCAACTAAATAAATAAATAACAGACATCAGAATAAACCTAAAAGTAAATCCTAGAAACTCGATCTAGAATATTAGACACAGAATAAAAATCAGAATTCGACCGGACATCACGTTTTACGAGAATTCTACCAAAAATCCGACAGAACCTCCCTTGTAAAATGGACATCTCTCTACTCAAAGAGTAGAGCTGGCCCTGCAAAGAAATACACTTTGAAAAATAGACACAGAATTACAATCACAACCCCTCGGTCGGACTCCAAACTACAGTTCACCGATCGAGGTCCACAATTCACAAAATAATACAGAATTACCGAAAGTACCCTTATATCATAGAAATACATTTTATAAGTAGAAATTACATAATTAACCCTAAAACACAGTAAGAACCGATAAAAACTCATTTATTTAGAAAAATCGTATATTATATATATAATTGAAAATAATTTATGAAAAATAGTTTTAATTAGTTAAAAATACTAAATAATTTATAAAAATCATTTTTATACCCTAAATAACTATTGAAACCAATTTAATTACATTTTTAGCCAATTTAGGGTAAAATTACCAAAATACCCCTATATATATAAATATACTAAAATTACTCCAAAAATTCACCAAAAATAATATAATTGCTAAAAATTAATTTTCTCAATGTATATATCAATAATATCAATAATTAAACTCAATTAAATAATTAATTTCAATTAAACATACAATTAACCCTATTTTTCAAAAATTACATAAACTAATTAAATTCAAAATAAATACATAGAAATTCATAAAAATTCCAAATAAATTTCTATAATTCATTTAAACACCTATATTTATCATAAAACACAATTTTATAATTTAATTAATTAATTTTCGAAAATTAGAAAATAATAATAAAATATTCAAAAATACCCAAAAATCAAAATAATTTCCAAAAATTCTACAAAAATTCACACATGAAGATTAAGCTAAGGGGAACAACATTTGTGAAGGAATTTATCATGAATCAATCAATTGAAGCTAAAAAAAAAATCAAAAACCCTAATAGGCCGAAATTGGAAAATCAAAACCTAGGCAAATCTAGACCATTTTAAGTGAAACAAAGCTTGGAATCACACTCACTGGAGCTCAAGGAGAAGATAGAGACTGGTGGTGTCAAAAACGGTGGTCGAAAACGCTGTGAACGATGATGACTCAAGTTTCGGCTTCTCGAGCTTATTCCGGCCAAACCACGACGAAATAGGGAGCTGCTGGCGACGGGGAAGGCTGGGGAAGGAGGTGGCACGCCGGGAGGCACACCGACAGCAAGGGGAAAGTTGACAGACTGCGGTGATGGCGAGGGAGGCGTGCGTCAGGTTGAAGAAGAACACGATGGTAAGAAATGTAAATAACTCAAACTTTATTTTTGTTGAATAATAAATATATATGTATATATATATACATTTACACTATATATTAAAATAATATAAACTCACACACATTAAATATACACCACACACATATAATTTAATATTTTAATAATTTATACACTAAAAATAATTAAATAATATTAAAACTAATTAATAAATAATAATAAAAAAAATATTAGGGTAATTAATTAAACCCTAATTTAATTCAAATATATATATATATATTATTTTAGCACTTTAAAAAAATATATATGAGTTCATGCAAATGCGTAAATCTACTTAAAATAATTAATAGTAAATTATTTATGTGAAAATTTCCCTGAAAATAGAATTCTCGAAAAAATTTTACGTAAAGTACTTAAAATAACATAAAATAATTAAATAAGCGTTAATCAAATAACAAACTCATAAAATATCAATATTATATATCAAAAATTATTAACACTGTATATCCTGATGCAGTATTAAAATATTTAAAAACACAGGATATTACAGTCTTCCCCCTTACAAGAATTCGTCCTCGAATTCCAGAAAGAAAATGATCATAAGATCATTTTATGGAAGCATAAATTTTAATGTTACAACCAATTTTCATTATATATCTCTTTCTTATAACTTTTTCTTTATTCCAACAAGCATCTATCTTTTTCATTTTTCCAGTAATAGCTTCTTATGTCTTTTTTTTTTTTTTGAAATAATGACTATTATTACTTTGGTAAGATTATAATGAAGAAGTTCAATGTTGTCATTCCTTTAGGTCTTCATATTTATTGAACATTTGCATGATCAAGTGTTAATCCATTCCTATTTTGACTTTAACAAACATTTTTGGATCACTAATGTTCTTTGTTTAAGTGTAATTATAAGCACAGGTACAATATTACTCTCAATGAAAGTCAAGTCAAAATTTAGCTCAACAGAGGGTTACGACTGAAGTAAGGTTGCCATGGTGATAGAAGGCTTATAATTCAGCTTGGCAAAGGATTGTGATTAAAGCAAGGGCTGTAATTAAAACCTTACTTCTATGGTGACATCAAGCTTCAAAAATATCAACGGATATATTTTTGAAATTATTAAAGGAAAGAGATATTGGAGACATAATTTATGGCTCTAACAGCCATATCTTTTTAGGATTAATCTATATATATGTGCTCTAGAGTTACAATAATAATAACACACCATACATTACTCTTTGATTATCAAAAACTCTATAAGCATTCATTAAGCTTCATTCTTTTTCTTTGTATCAATTTGTATTGATGAACTCTTATGAGAGTTGGTTGTATAATAGAAATTGAACTTCATCTTCATCTAATTCTTAAGATAGATTAGAAGGGAAGTGAGGTATATTTCTAGTGAAATTAGTTTAAGTGTTTAGCCATTAAAACACTTAGGAATTGATTGAAGAGTTAGCCTTAAAACTCTTGTTTATATAAGGTTGAAGAGTGAGCCTCAAACTCTTGTAATCTTAATCTTGTGAATAAGATTGTGGGTATTAAAAAATCCTACCTTGGGGATAAGTTAGGTGGAGACATAGGATTATTAAGAATTCAAACTCCTTAAATTTCTACGTTCATTGTTCTTCTTACTATATTCTCTTTCAATTCTTATTCATTACTTAAATTCATTTTAGTTATTCTAAAAACCTTCTTTAGCCTTATTCATCCCCCTTTAAGGCACTTTCAATTAGCTTCAGAGCTTGAATTCTAGGAACTTAATTGCTAGAATACAAGTTCATAGGGAGTGAACTTCAAAATGTTTCTTCACTTAGACCATTTTTTGATAGTTGTGACTATCCTCATTGGAAATTCAAAATGGAGCTTTATCTAGATTATAATTCCATTAGACTTTAAAAAGTTATTCTTAAAGGTTGTTAACCACTTAAAGCTACGTTGATGGTGTGCAAATAATTCTATGAAGAAGTGAATGGAGAACGAACAAAAGGAAGAAAACTATAAGAATAAAAAGGCTATGATTACTTTACTCTCTTCTATGATAAGATAAGAAGGAGCCTAACTTCAACATTTCATTTCTGCCAAGAAAATATGGGAGACTTTGGAGAACCATCATGAAGGCAATGTATAAGTAAAAAAAAAAGAAGATTCAACTTCACATGTATGAATATGAACTCTTCAATATAAATCCTTATGAGTCAATCACGGAGCTGACTAATTAATTCAACACTCTTCTCACAACCCTTAAGAAACTTAGAAAGCATTTTTCTAAGGAAGAGGTGAATAATAAGATTCTAAGAATCCTACCTAAGAAGGATTAGGAATCTAGTTCACTTTAATTGAGGAAGCTCAAGACCTCTCTACCCTATCAACCGATGTGCTTATTGAAAAGCTTTTAACACATGAGCTTAAAATTAAGCAAAGATGTAAAGAACAAGAAGAGAAGGAAGAGAAGAAAAAGAGCATTGCCTTATAACTTTGTAAGAAAATAGTGAAAAGGAAAGCATTAAATATTCCAGTGATAAAGATGGTGACATTGTTATGCTCACTAGGAACTTCAAAAAGTTCTTAGGAAAGAAAAATGCCTCAAGAACAGAAGGCTTCAACAAAATGTATGAAGGAAATGACAATAAGAAAACTAAAGAGGTTACTTACTATGAATTCAAAAAATTGAGTCACATGCCTTAAACTAAAATTCAAGAACATAGGAGCAAATGAGAAAAAGGTCGTTAAAGCTACTTGGGATGACTCCCCTGAATTCGGAGAGGAAGAGGAACAATAAGCAGTGGCCAACCTTTGCTTCATGATTCTTAAAGGTGAAAATGAGGTACCATCTACTTCTAACTCTTCTTGGGATAATTATTGTTAATATGATGATCATGATCATGATGATAATAGCTTTATTATGAGCAAACTCTTGCTTAAATGCAAAAACTTATTATCTAAGAAAAAAATATTATAAGCATAAGGTATCTAGCTTAACCAAGGAATTCAAAAATTTATGAAATGAATTTTCAAATCTAGTTAAGTTAAATGATAAACTTGGTAGTGACCTAAAACCTTCAAATTGTTTGAAAGAGCAACTCGAGAAAGTGAGTGATGAAAATCATAAGCTTTCTAATGAGATATTAGAATTAAAGAATTCTAGTTCCAAATTTCAATAAGGAAAGGAGAGTTTAGATAATCTTTTTAACTCTTAAAAAATCCATGGAAACAGTAGTGGATTAGGATAAGAGAATGGAATGGTTTCTTCCTCCTCCTCATCATATATTAAATTTGTTAAGGCGTCATATAATTATATTCCCTCTACCTCTTAAACTATTAAGACTTAAGCTTTCAAATTCAAGAAGTCTTATGTGTCAAATAATAAAGAAAAGTCTTATAAGACTCAACTTTATATGAAAAAAAGAGGTAAGTCACAAGTTAGAAGAACACAACCTAAACATGCTTATATGTACACTAGACATAGCACTCCTAAGTATGTTGCACAAACTTATTAAAATACATAGTGCCACTGCCAATGTATGTCGCACTCTTCACATATAGCACAAAGAAATTTTAGGAATTATACACAACCATAACACCAAAGGCATGTCTCATTTACTAGGAAGGAATTTATATCATCCTAGAGGAAATAAATTTGAAAATATTGTATGTTCATATTGCATGATCAAAGGACACACCAACAATGTGTGCTTCTATAGAAGATCATACATGAACTTGCTTCCTTTGGATTATCTTGAGAGTAACCAACCTAGACCAAGAAAGGTTTGGGTTCAAAAGAACACTTAAATTGTCTTATGTAGGTGTGCTTGAAATCCACAAGAACAAAAACCAAGTGGTATCTCAATAGTGGATGTTTAAGACAAATGATAGGAGACAAAGAGCAATTCAAAAAGCTTAATACAAAGGATAGAGGACATGTCACATTACGGGATAATGCCAAAGGAATGATAGTAGACATTGGAGAAATAGGTAATCCCCAACTCTTATCTATACACCATGTGTTTTTTGTTGATGGTCTTAAACATAATTTGTTAACTATAAGTCAATTATATGACATGGGAAATAAAGTCACTTTCTATCATAGAAATTGCTTTATTAGTAGTCTTTGTGAAAACAGAGTAATTTTTAATGGTGAAAGAGTAGATAATGTTTATGTTATTGATTTGAATAAAATTGATAGCAAAGACATAAAATGCTTAATGTCTATCTCCCATGACACATGGACATGGCATAGAAGGTTAGGACACGTAAATATTGAGCTTTTGAATGATCTTTGTAAACACAAACTTGTGATTGGTTTACCTAAGCTTGACTTCACTAAGGATAAAGCTTATGATGCTTGCCAAAAGAGAAAGTGATTAAGTCCTCATTTAAGCTAAAAAATGTAGTGTCCACCTCCAGGCCACTTAAACTTATATATATGGATTTGTTTAGACCAACTAAAGTTGCTAGTCTCGGTGAAATGCACTATGCATATATATTGGTTGATGATTACTCTAAATACACTTAAGTGTATTTTCTTGTTCATAATAATGATGCTTTTAAAGCAATTGAAAGTTTTTCAAAAAGAGTTCAAAGAGAAAAAGGTTATTGCATTTCATCTATTAGGAGTGATCATGGAATCAAATTTGAAAATTAATTCTTCAAAACCTTTTTCAATGAAAATGGTATTTCACATACTTTTTCTTCTCTTAGAAATCCTTAACAAAATGGGGTAGTTGAAAGGAAAAATAGAACTCTAGTGGAAATGGCTAGAACCATGCTTCATGAGTATAATTTACCTCTATACTTTTGAGCAAAAGTCATTAACACGTCTTGTTACATTACAAATAGAGTATTTAAAAGATCAATTTTAAATAAAACTTCTTATGAGCTTTTGAATAATAAAATAAATCCAAAATTTCATATCTTAAAGTATTTGGATACAAGTGCTTTATATTGAACACTAAGGATAATCTTAGGAAATTTGATTCTAAAGCTGATGAAGGAATTTTCCTAGGCTATGCCACTAGTAGTAAAGCATATAGAGTCTTTAACAAAAGAACTCTAGAGGTTAAAATGTCAAGGCATTTTGTATTTGATGAATCAAATTCACTTAATCCTAGAAAGGATGTTTGTAGTGTTGCTATTTTTGTAGATGAGAATGTGGATGTGAACACTCAAGAAGAAAATGATTGTAAGTCTTTGAAACTTAAAGGTCCAAGCAAGGAGGAAAATGAGGAGATGTCTCAACCTACCTTAAAGGATGAAATTTGAAAGGATTGATAATTCAAGAAAGCACATCCTCAAGACCTCATCATAGGTGACACTACAAAGGGGGTAACTACTAAATCTTAATTTAAGTCTATTGTTAATTTAGCCTTCATCTCTCAAATTAAACCCAAAAATGTGGATAATGTTTTAAGAGATGAATTTTGGGTCCTTTCTATGTAAGAAGAGTAAAATCAATTTGAGAGAAATAAGGTTTGGACCTTGATTCCTACACCTAAATATCATCCTATTATAGGCACCAAATGGGTTTTTAGAAATAAGATGAATAAACAAAGTTTCATAATTAGGAACAAAGCTAGACTAGTAGCTGAAGGTTATAATCAAGAGGAAGGAATTGATTATGATGAAACATTTTCCCTGATTGCAGGGTTAGAAGCTATTAGAATGCTACTTGCTAAATGGACATAATTTTGTTTCTTGAAGATTTGGCCTGTCTTTATTTTCATTATTTTAATTCTTGGTCTTTTATTTTCTTTAGGACTTTTGTTTCCTTTATGAGAGATCATGTTTTGATTAACTAAGTTGTACATGATCATGTGATAGTTACGTTTGTTAAGTTTCAAATGAGTGCTATATACTATATTTGTGATGTGTTTAAGTAGTACTACATATATTATGCTACTAGTTTTATTTAAATATGTTTGAAATTATTTCCCTTCATGTTGCCTATCAGTATTATTAATGATCATGTTATCATATTTTTATGTTTTTAACGCATTTGTCATGTTAGGTCATGTTTCTTTATGTTAAATCTCATGTTGTTTTCATTTTTTTTAAAAAAGGAATAAAATATTAAATTTATATTTCTTATCATGTCTAAAAAGGGAGAAATAAAAAAATATATATTTAAATAAAGGAGAAAATATATATTAATATATTTTTTAAAACATCTCCTTTATAATTATTTAATATTTAAAGATTTTTTATATATCTATGATAATTCATTTTTTTTTGTTATGCTTTAATACATAATAAAATCAATTATACTTTTTTTACATGTTCATTAAAAATTTCATATTTTCTAGTTATTTTAAGTTTTTTTTTTCATTGACAAAAGGGGGAGAAGAATGAGATTTTGAATGATTGCATAATTATGACTTGGATATCACATATTTGAATCAGTGTCCACTCTTATATGTTTTTCTTTTGGACGTTAGAATATTTGGATACTTGATGGTTAAATTTATGCTTTATTAAATTAAATTCATATGTTTATGGCTTTAAATGCTTTTTTTTAACCATCCAAGCATATTTTGAGGGGAGTATATTAAAAATTCTTAAAACCCTTAGAATATATTGAGGAGGAGCCATTGAGCAAAGTTACATACACTTGCACTTATGATTTATTCTCTATCATTCAAAATTGTTTGTCAAAAAAAAAGTCAGAGATTATTGAACATTTGCATGATCAAGTGTTAATCCATTCCTATTCTGACTTTAACAAAAAAATTTGGGATCATTAAAGTTCTTTTTTTAAGTGTAATTATAAGCATAGTCAATGAAAGCCAAGTCAAAATTCATCATAGCAAAGGGCTATAACTAAAGCAAGGCTGCCATGGTGATAAATTGCTTATAATTCAGCTCAATAGAGGGTTACGATTGAAGCAAGGCTGCCATGGTGATAGAAAGCTTGAAATTCAACTCAGTAGAGGGCTGTAATTGAAGCCTTGCTTCCATGGTGACATCAAACTTCAAAAATATTCAATTGACACATTTTTGAAATTATTGAAGGAAAGAGACGTTAGAGACATAATCAATGGCTCCAACATGCATATTTTTTAAGCTTAATCTATATATATGTTCTCTAGAGTTTTGATAACAATAACACACATTATATTACTCTTTGATTATCAAAAACTCTCTAAGCATTCATTCAGATCCATTCTTTTTCTTTGTATTAATATTCTTTATATTAATTAACTCTTGTGAGAGTTGGTTGTGTGATATAAAAATAATTTCATCTTCATCTAATTCTTAGGATAGATTAGAAGGGAAGTGAGGTATGTTTCTAGTGGAATTGGTTTAAGTGTTTAGCCATTAAAACACTTAGGAATTGGTTAAACAATTAGCCTTAAAACTCTTATTTGTGTAAGGTCAAAGAGTGAGCCTCAAACTCTTATAATCTTAATCTTGTGAATAAGATTATGGGTATTGAAAAATCCTAACTTGGGGCTAAGTTAGGTGGAGATGTAGGATTATTGAGAATCCGAACTCCTTAAATTTCTATGTTCATTATTCTTCCTACTCTATTCTCTTTCAATTATTGTTCATTGTTTAAATTCATTTTAATTGTTCTAAAAACCTTCACTAGCCTTATTCACCTTTTCCCAATCTAAGGCACTTTCAACACTTATCTGTATAACCAAAATAATGATTTATTTACAGTTAAGGAAAGAATAAGATGTCTATAAGAGAATATTGTATCTCTTCAGGGAGCATACGACATGCTATCCTCATATATAAAAGCACTGTTCAAGCACCATGACATAATCGAGATTAAGATCCAAGATCTTATAACAACCAGTGCCAACCTGGTGGAGGCTATTAAGGGTGAAGTGTTTTAATTTTTATTTTACAGTTTGCTTTATCTTATATGGCTACTAACTAATCATAACTATTCTTGCTCTAGAGCAAGCTAAGAAATGAGGATGAGGACAAGGACGACAAAGAGGAGGAGGAGAAGGAGGAGGAGAAAGCATTTTAGATTTCTATGTTCTTGTTTGCTTCTCAATGTTTTATTATATTTGAAAAATATATATGTAAATATTTAAAATTTATATTGTTTGGATGTAAATTATGGTGTCGGTATTAGTTTATTTGGATCTACAAGTTATTTAATATAGGTAAATGAGTTAGTGACCTCTGTGTTAAGGCAAGGAAGTTTTTTTGTTGAAGGCTAATAAGAAAAGGTGAATTGAATTTTTGCATGATTGTTGAAGTTGATGCATTGTATTATATTTCATAATTCTATATTATCATTCATAAAAAGTTTACATTAATGGTTAGTAGAATGTGCATCAATTGATTTTTGTTCTCTTGTGAACATTTGAAAGAATTGTGAACATTTGAAAGAATATGGAATAGGCCCTAATAGATATCTATAAGATAATAGAAATCAATTGATGCTCTTTTTACTAATAACTATTGTAAATTTTCTAATGAATGCTAATATATAATTAAGAAATATGAGACAACACATCAACTTCAACAATCATGCAAAAATTCAATTTACCATTTCTTATGAGCCTTTTGCAAAAAAAAAAAAAATAAAGCTTCCTTTCCTTGGCACAGAGGTCACAAGCACATTTTTCTGCATTAAATAACTTGTAGATTCATATATACTAATATTAACACCATGATTTATATCTAAAAAAATCTAAAAATTAAATATTTACATATATATTATTCAAATATTACAAAGAACTGAGAACCAAACAAAACAAATGTCAATAGTTTCATTAAAAAAAATAAAAAAATCTATAATGCTTCCTCCTCGTCCTTGTCCTCATCATCGTTCTCCTCATTTCTTAGCTTGCTTTAAATCAAGAATAATTATGATTAGTTAGTAGTCATAGAAGTTAAAGCAAAATGAAATAAAATCAAATAAAGACATTTTACCCTTAATAGCCTTTACCAGATTGGCACTGATTGTCAAGTGATCCTGGATCTCCATCTCAAGTTTCTTATAAAGTTAAACATTTCTCTTTTATGCAAGGATAGAGTGTCATAAGTTCCTTAAAGAGATACTAGGTTTGCTTCTAGCCTTGTTACTCTTTTCTTTACGGTAAAGAAATCATTCTTTTGGTTTCACAGATAAGTATAAAGACCTAAAGAAATGACAATATTGAACTTCATCATTATACTTTTACCAAAGTAATAATAGCTATTGTTGGAAAAAAGAAAGAGAAATAAGAAGCTATTATTGGAGAAAAAAAAAGGAGAGAGATAGAAGCCAATTGGAAAAAAGAAAGTGATATATAATAAGGAGTGATTACAACATTAAAATTTACACTCCCAAAAATATTAATGGATTGGTTAGAAAAGATTAAAAAAAGCAAAGACACTGAGGAAAAAGTACCTCAATGTTAGATACTTGTACCGATGCTAATATGATATTTAAAAAAATTATATATAATTTATTATGCAAATGTTATTCTAAACAAATGTATAAATTCAGTAAGTTCTATTTTTTATAATTAAAACCCTTTTTAAAAATCATCTCATCTTATATAAAAAAAAATTGTTTAAATATTTTAAAATGGAATATCAACCTATACAATTTTTTTTTGAAAGGACCTATAAAATTGTTTTAAAAAAATAAATTGGTATAAAAAATTATGTGTAAATTTTTTTAATATCATATTAGCATTAATAAATTCTACGAGTATGGAAAATAAATTGTACTTTAACATTTTTATTAAATGATGAGTTTAAATAATTTTTTTAAAATTGTGTTTAAATATTTATAAATTTTCTCTAAGGGCAAATTTGCTCCTTAGTATAAATGGTAAGGGCAAAAATGCACATTTATCTAATTATTTTTATAACTACTAGACACAATAGACCCCCTAATAGTAAAATTAACGTTGTTATAAGAGGGGACTAAATGTGTTGTTTTCAAAACATTAATAGTGTTTTTTGCATCTTGAAAAATATAAAGAGCTTATGTCAGATTAGGGTAAAACATTAAGGGTGTATTTGCATCTTTTCCTATAAAAAAAATTATATATAAATATATATTGATCAAATGGGCTAGACCAACCCAGCCCAAAATCTACCATTGTGAAGGAGAGCACCATAATGGAGGCTTCTCCAGGTAGCCTCTCCATTATGGTGCTCTCCTTCACGATGGTAGATTTTGGGCTGGGTTAGTTTGGCCCATTTAATTATTAGATATTTATAGATAATTTTTTTTTATTTTTCTTACTTTAAGCAGTTAGTTTCCAAGGAAGTAGCCAATCAGAGGTACCCGGTCCTCAGTCTTTTTGCTTTTCAAGGATGTAGCCATTATTGTTGAGGTATTCTTTCTAAGTGTCTTTTCTTTCTTAGTCTTTTCCATCCAATCCATTAATATATTTGGGAGTATAAATTTTAATGCTATAACAAATCCTCATTAAACATCTCTTTCTTTTTCCAATAAGCATCTATCTCTTTCTTTTTTCCAACAACGACTTCTTATATTTGTTTCTTATTTTTCAATAATGGCTATTACTACTTTGGTAATATTATAATGAAGAAGTTCAACATTGGAGTTCCTTTATTCCTTCATAATTATCTATATAACCAAAATAATAATCTATTTCTGGTAAAGAAAAGAGTAAGACGACTAAAAGCAAATGTAGTATCTCTTCAAGGAGCTTATAACACTCTCCCCTCATATACAAGAGCACTGTTCGAGCTCAATGAGAAAACCAAGCTTTAGATCTGGGATCTCATGACAACCAGTGCCAACTTGGTAGAGGCTAGGTAAAATGCCTTTTATTTTATTTTATGTTTTGCTTTATCTTCTATGGCTACTAACTAATCATAATTATTCTTGATCTAGAGCAAGCCAAGAAATGAGGAGGAGGAGGAAGCATTTTAGATTTATGTTTTCTTTTTTTCTTTATATATATAAAACTATGGATATTGTCTTGTTTGTTTCTCAATTCTTTGTAATATCTCTTCAAGGAGATTACAACACTCTATCCTTATATATAAGAACATTGTTTGAGGTCCATGAGAAAATTGTGCTTGAGATTTAGGATCTTATGATAGCAAGTGCCAACCTAGTGGATGCTATTAAGGGTAAAATGTCTTTATTTTATTTTATGTTTTGCTTTATCTTCTATGGCTAACTAATCATAACTATTCTTGATTTAGAGCAAGCTAAGAAATAAGAAGGATAAGGATAATGATGAGGAGGAAGAAGCATTTTGGATTTATGTTTTCTTTCTTTCTTTTTTATGAAACTATGGATATTGTCTTGTTTGTTTCTCAATTCTTTGTAGGTTTTTTCAAGGAGCTTACAATGCTCTATCCTCACATATAAGAGCACTACTCGAGCTTAATGAGAAAACCAAGATTGATATCCAGGATCTCGTGATAGATAGTGCCAACCTGGTGGTGGCTATTAAGGGTAAAATGTCTTTATTTCATTTTATGTTTTGCTTTATCTTCTATGGCTACTAACTAATCATAACTATTCTTGATTTATAGCAAGCCACAAAATGAGGATGACAAGGACAAGGATGAGGAGGAGGAAGCATTTTGGATTTATGTTTTCTTTTTTTTTCTTATTTTATTAAATTATGGATAATGTCTTGTTTGTTTCTTAGTTCTTTGTAGTATTTTTCAAGGAGCTTATGACACTTTGTCCTCACATATAAGAGCATTGCTCGAGCTCAATGAGAAAACCAAGATTGAGATCTAGGATCTCATGACAGATAATGTCAACCTAGTAATGTCGATTAAGGGGAAATTATCTTTATTTTATTATATATTTTTCTTTATCTTCTATAGCTACTAAGTAATCATAGTTATTCTTGATCTAGAGCAAGCTAAGAAAGGATGAGGATGAGGACAAAGCATTTTAAATTAAATTTTTGCATGATTTTTGAAGGTGATACATTATCTTATATTTCATAATTCTATATCATCATTTATAAGAAAATTTACATTAGTTGTTAGTAGAAAGTGTGTCAATTGATTTCTATTCTCTTGTGGATATCTGAAAGAAAAACAAATAGGCCTTGACATATATCCATAAGATAACATAAATCAATTGATGCTTCTGATGAATACTAATATAGAACTATAAAATATGAGACAATGCATGAACTTCAACAATTATGCAAAAAATTTAATTTACCATTTTTTTATTGGCCTTTAGCAAAAATGCTTCCATTCCTTAGCACATAGGTCACCAACTCATTTATATGCATTAAATAACTTACAAATCCAAATATGCTAATATAAATAATATAATTTATATCCAAAAAATATAAATTTTAAATATTTACATAAATATTATTCAAATATTATAAAGAATTGAGAAGTAAATAAGACAAATGTCCATAGTTTCATAAAAAAAATTAAAATCTAAAATGCTTCCTCCTCCTCCTCCTCCTCCTCCTTATCCTCATCATTGTCCTCGTCCTCCTTCTCCTCATTTATTGGCTTGCTCTAGATTAAAAATAATTATGATTAGTTAATAGCCATGGTAAGTAAGCAAAACAAAATAAAATAAAATAAAATAAAGACATTTTACCCTTAATAGCCTCCACTAGGTTGGTATAGACTATCATATGATCTTAGATCTCCATCTCAGTTTTCTAATGCAGCTTGAAAAGTGCTCTTGTATGTGAGAGCATAGTGTTGTAAGCTCTTTGAAGAGATACCACATTCTCTTCTCACCATATTACTCTTCCCTTTATCATAGACAAATAATTATTTTGGTTACACATATTAGTATGAAGATCTAAAATAACAACATCATTAAATTTTTTCATTATAATCTTACCAAAGTAATAATCGCTATTATTGGAAAAAAAAAAGATAAGAAGAGTGTTTTCGGGAGTATAAATTTTAATGCTATAACCACTCCTCATTATATAATCTTACCAAAGTAATAATCGCTATTATTAGCCTAAATTCTACCATGCCCTACCCAACAGGTAGCCTCTTTATCATTGTATAAAATATTAGTTGGTGACACAAGAAGTAAGGAATTTTTTTAGAAAAAAACTAAGGATTTAAAGTGGTAGAAGTTGAATTTGTATCTTATATATTTGTTTTTGAGAAAGTGATTATTAGATTTTTTTTTTTTAATAATAGCATCTCCCATCCATGCTATTTTATAAATTTTTTGATATATTTATCTTCAAAATAATGCATAATTAGATCGATGGCTAATTCTTGGAGAGGATAACTACAAATTAAGATCACAAAAATCTTGATATCCTCAAGTACCATCAACGTTGTGAAGGAGAGCACCTCAGGTTGGCTACTTCTTTGGAAAATGGGAGATCAAATTGAGAAAAATAAAAAAAAAGTATATATAAATATATATTAATCAAATGGCATGCTCTAGATCAACAATAGTTTTAATTTGTTAGTAGCGATAGAAGTGAAAGCAAAGAAAAACAAAATAAAATAAAGGTCTCCACCCTTAACAACATCCACTAAGTTGGCACTAACTGTTATATGATCTCAAATATCCATTTTAGTTTTCTCATGGAGCTCGAACAGTGCTCTTATAGGCAAAGATAGAGTGTGGTAAGCTCGTTGAAGAGATACTACATTCACTTCTAACCATGTTACTCTTTCTTTCACCATGAATAAATCATTATCTTGGTTATATATATAAGTATTAAGACCAAAAGGAATTAAACTATTGAACTGCTTCATTGTAATTTTACCAAAGTAATAATAGCTATTGTTAAAAAAAAAAGAGATATAAACAGCTATTATTGAAAAAAGAATGACATAGAAGCTTGTTGGAAAAAAGAATGAGATAGAAGCTTGTTGGAAAAAAGAATGAGACAAAAGCTTATTGGAAAAAAAACAAAGTGATATATAATGAGGAGTGGTTGCAATATTAAAATTTATACTATCACACCTCGTCTAATGTAACTCGATATGGACAATTAGTATCTCATCTTATCTCACAAAGTCCGAGATGGACACTAAAACCAACCATTCCACAAACCACTAAGTTAAAACAAAATTAAGAAATACATTCCAAATAGTTGCTTACATAAAGTCTAGCCACCATTGTTAAACTTCAAAATATTATCTTTTACAATAAGTTTAGTTAATTAAGTAACATAAGAAATCACATTTTAGAAACTAAGTTGAAATTCATATTTGTACACAAAATACATAAATTGATCATCATTTAAGCTTCATAAAATATGTTACTAGTAGTTGCTTTACATATAGTCTAGCCACCAACATTTAACTACAAGATGTTTTCATTTACAATACATAATGAAACAAGGTTAAGAAACATAAATACAAGGCTTCTCTGACAAGGATGTTGGCCAACCTTACTATTAAACTTCTATCTACACTCACTCAGCTTAGGCCACACTCTAACAAGCTATGCTATCTGAAAATTTTAGAAAATAAAGTAAAATGAGTACAAAAATACTCAGTGAATAGATATTACAAGAAGAAATCAATTAGGTTAAATCATCATAATAAACTTCCAAATCTTATTACTAGAGTATTTAAAATCAAATTATAATCCACTTGAAATATCAAAGCTAAGATTTTCTTTGAAGCTTATACAACATTTTATTGAGTAAAACACATGCTTTTCAAATATCATTACAACCTTTCATATGTATTCATCAACCCTTTAATCAAACATCATAATCTATCCATAACGTACAAGCCACCACAAACTTTCTCTCTAACCACACTTGAAGGCTAACCCTTTAACTACATTAGCACGGAATGACCCTTCTCCCTTCATCATCCTGTAATCAAGTGCCCTGTTGTTTATTGCGCAATAACAATCAACACAATCTCAAATGTGCATATATCACCTCAGCACATTCATACTTCTCGTATAGGGTGGTAATACATAAAATAAATACCATTTCATAAAAAATTAATCAAAACAATTCTATCACATTTATAATGCCATAGAGTATTCAAAATCAAACAATTTCTCATCATAATTCAAAGGAATAAAATCAAGTTGATTATAATCTCATTTAAATCATTGAGCACCCATAATACTCTCAAATTATATTACCAAATAAAAACATAGAGTAAAACACACTTAGTTTGTGTACTTAAAACCATAATTTTCAAAGCCTGTACCATAAACTAGTAATTCAAGTGGTAAATAAGCTGAATTGAAACAATTCAAACACAATAATTTTAAGTCCATCAAAAAAACATTAAAAGCTCATTTCATTGCTGATATAAAGAGATTTTAAAGGCTTGAACACCTACTCACGAAATAACTTTCAAAACAAATACAATTTGATCACCAATTTGCACCACCACTTTATTTATCTTTTCCAGCATCTAAAACATGAAATTTATTTACAAATCATAAATATAATGATCCCACATACTGATCTAACCATTCAGCCCCCATATGATATGCATGGAATGCAAACCAACTCAATTTCACAATTCTGACCCCTTAATTCTAAAAGGGCTATTTCAAGTCAAAATTATAAAAATTGGTCAGACCTGTAAAAAAGGAATTTGAAACTAAAATTTTAATCAATCTTAGATTTATGTGTCTAGTATATACTATAAAAATTTTACTTCAATTGGATAATCACAGAAAAATTTATAAGGGTCGTATTATAATTAGCTTAAAGAATCTGACAGATTGAGCATTAAAATGTTTCCTTTGATTACACTAACATAAAGATTGATTCAGATCAGGCTCAAAGAGGAAAAGTTGTAGATAAATCTTCAAGATTTCAATATCATTAAATAACACTCAATTTGGAGCTCTCTAGCTTAAGTTATGGTTAACATACCGAGATAGATAAACTAGTAATTTAGAACCCAAAAATGGCAGCTTGTTAACCCTAATCCAAATCAACAAAAACTCATAAAATACTTACCAAATCAATGACCAAAGGCTTTTAGATTGAAGATTACAGCCTCAAAAGTGTTTTGGATCATCAAATTGTACTTGCAAATCTAACCTAAACTTGAAGAATCAAACAACCCTCTCTTTTCTCTACTTTCCTCTTGTCTTCTCTTTTCTAAGTGTTTCCCCTTTTTCTTTAATTATATGTGGTTGCACAAAAGGGCTACTACTTAAGGATGATTTTAGGGTTTCTTATGATATATCATGAGGCAAAATATCCATTTTGACCCTTAATGAATTGGTTTTGGTTCCTATTAATCCTTAAGCTTTTAATTGGTTATTTAGCCCATTAATTCCTTCCAATTAAATCCCTATCATCCTCAGCATTTTTATTCTTTATTCTTTACTTAAATTTCACTTCTTATCCCTCATTTACTCACAATTTAACTTATTTTTAGTGTCATCAAAATTCAAAAATTCTCGCTCCTTCACCGAGTACAAGTCGTGGCTCGATTCGAAAAACTAACTTAACTTTATGCAATACTTGACTTACACTTAAGGGTATAGATGTTACATATACTCTCGTAAACATTAATGGACTGGATGGACAGGACTAAAAAAGTAAAAAAAACTAAGAAAAAAATGCCTCAATAGTAATGACTACTTCTTTGGAAAGAAAAAGAGTACCTTAGGTTGGCTACTTCCTTAGAAACTGGCAGTTGAAATTAAGAAAAATTAAAAAAAAAAATCAATGTTTTTGGGAGTATAAATTTTAGTGCTGCAACCAATCCTCATTATGTATCTCTTTCTTATTTCCAACAAGTTTCTATCTCTTTCTTTTTTCTAATAATAGTTTCTTATATCTATTTCTTTTTTTTTAAACAATGACTATTATTACTTTGGTGAGATTATAATAAAAAAGTTCAATGTTGTCGTTCCTTTAGGCCTTTATACTTATCTGTGTAACCAAAATAATGATTTCTCTGTGGTAAAGGAAAGAGTAACACGGCTAGAAATGAATTTAGCATTAAGGAGCTTCCAACACTTTGCCCTCACATAGAAGAGCATTGTTCAAGCTCCATTAGAAAACCAAGATGGAGATCTAGGATCTAATGACAAATAGTGCCAACTTAGTGGATGCTGTTAAAGGTAAATGTTTTTATTTTATTTTGCTTTATCTCATATGGCTGCTAAATAATCATAACTATTCTTAATCTAAAGCAAGCCAAGAAATAAAGAGGAGGAGGAGGAGGAGGAGGAGGATGGCGACGAGGATGAGGACGAGGACAACGAGAAAGAGGAGGAGGAGGAGGAGGAAGCACTTTAGATTTTTTTTTCTTTTTATGAAACTGTGGATATTTTTCTTATTTTCTTTTCAGTTCTTTGTAATATTTGAATACTATATATGTAAATTATTAGACTTTATATTTTTTTGGATATAAATGATGATGTTGATATTAGTATATTTGAATTTACAAGTTACTTGGTATAAGTAAATGAGCTGGTGACCTTTGTGCCAAAGGATAAAAGCTTTTTTGCCAAAGGCCCATAAGAAATTGTAAATTTAATTTTTGCATGATTGTTGAAGTTGATGTGTTGTCTTATATTTATTAATTCTATATTAGCATTCATCAGAAAAATTACGTTAGCTGTTAGTGGAAAAAGCATCAATTGATATATATATATATATATAATTGCAAAATTTATAAATTAATTTTTTTATTTTTCATAAGAAATAAAATTTTTATCTATATAAACAATATATTTAACGATTAAATTTGTAACATATATTATTTATCATAGAACAAAAATATTTAAAATATGTAAATTATCTAATAATTGTATATAATATTATAAGTATAAAAAATACTTCTAATAAAAAAAATAGTCTTAAGCAAAAATACTTGTAAGTGTATAAAATAATTAAGTTTGAATATAAGTTTGTTTTTTTAAATGGTGTCCAATTGTTAGTTGTTAATAGGAGAAAGAAAACAAATAAATATAAAACTGACTTAAAAAAAAACAACTATAAAAATAACCATGAAAACAACTAATATAAAACTAACTTAAAAAGTCAAAACAACTAGAAAAATAACCGCAAAAACATTAACCTAAAAAAGCAAAAACAAAACAACTAGAAACCACCAAAACGATTAGAAAAACAATGGCAAAACTACTAGAACAACAAATGCAGAAAAATCAGAAAAACAATTGCAAAAAACGACCAAAAAACAATCGTGAAAATGACTAGAAAAAGATCCGCAACCGCAAAAACAACTAGGAAAATAACCGTAAAAACAACCAAAAAAAAATGTAAAAATAACAAAAAAAAACTACAAAACTCAATGCAAAACAACTTCATAAAACTAAAAAAAGAAAAAACTAACAACTATAAATAAATAAATAAAAGTAAAAAAATAATACTAAAAAAGAAAAAATATTAAAAATAAAAAGGAAATAAATAAATAAATTCTTTTCTGCAAAAAATAACAAATAATTTGTAATTTTTCCAAAAAGTAAAAAATAAAAAAAATAAAGAGAGAGAAAAAGTTACTAAAAAAACAACATTATAAATAAATAAAATTAAAATAGAGAGAGAAATAAAAATTACAAAAGAAACAATAGTACAAATAAAAAAGAAAAATAAATAAATAAATTCTTTCCTCCAAAAAAATAATAAAAAATTGTATTTTTTTTTTTGAAAAAATTGAAAATAATTTGTCAAATTGGTATGGGAAAAAAATTTTTGGTCCCAAGTCTGGACTTCATGGCTTCCATGTCCATGCTTTTAGACACACTACAGAAAAGGATGCATCTAAAAAACCATGTTCCGGGTAAATTTGAAAAGAAAATTGCAAAAATAAGGTAAACTTGAAAGAAAAATAGTAAACTTGAAAAACAAAACCAAAAGTGAAAAATTTTAGGTTAAGCATGGTGATTTTTGTAATTTTTCTAAAATTTAGGGACATTATCATAAATATATAGGAAAAAATATTTTAAAAAATACGGTTGGCTGAAATTTTATTTCAAAAATACGTAAAAATGGAAAATTTTTTAAAAAACACAGGATTCTTTTTCTTTTTTCTTCTTTTTCTTGTCTCTTCTTCTTTTTTCTTTCTCAACAATTTTTTAACCTTTTTCTCTCTTTTCATAAATCCATAGCTTTTTCTACTTTTTCTTCTCCTTCTTCTCTTTCGCCACTACCATTACCGTTGTTAACCTAAAAACCTCAATCTCCACCATCTGATTATAATATAATGAGAATGTTGATTATTCTTTTATTTGTTTTTCTAACTTTTGCTTTTCTCGATCTTTCTCCTTCAATGGATAGAAAATATTTTAAAGATAAAGCAAGTAGAGAAAGAAAGAAAAAGAAACAAAGGAGCATAGTGACTTTGAAAGTAAGATTATCTTTTGTTTTTTTTGCTTTATGTTTTTTTTTTTTTGAAAATGAAAAGTTTTCATGGATAAAAACTTGAACTTTATAATTGTTTTGGGTGTTGGAATTTAACTATTGTAATAGGTATGGTTTGATTTGTTTGGATTGATATGAGTGTGTATTTTCTTGGTTCCTGATTGTTTTTTTGACTATTTTAGTGGGTGTTTTTTTTTTCATGGTTATTTTGATAGTTGTTTTTCTGATTGTTTTTGCCGTTGTTTTTATTTTTTTTAGCTTTATGAGGTTTATTTTTCAAGTTGTTTTTGGTTTTTTTTCTTCTTGTTTTTTTCTTGGTTGTTTTGGTTGTTGTTTTGACAATTGTTTTGTTTTTTAGTTTTATGATGTTGTTTTTTGGTTGTTTTTCTAGTTGTTTGATTGATGTTTTCTTGGTAAATTTGTGGTTGTTTTTCTGGTTATTTTGGCAATTTTTTTGTTGGTTCTTTTTCAATTTTATGAGCTTTTTTGCATTGGTTTTTCTGGTTTTTTTGACAATTGTTTTCTAGTTGTTTTGCCAATTATTTTTATTTTTTAGTTGATTCTTTTTCAGTTTTGTGAGCTTATTTTATAATATTTTTTCTAGTTGTTTTGATAAATGTCTACAAAACAATCAAAACTCACCATCTTCTTCATCATTATTATCATCTTCTTCTTTTGAAACTGATCATCTATAATTTCAAAGTTTTTTGGTCAGTTTTCTTCTTCTGCATGAGTATTTTTTCTTTTTCAGTTTGTTTTTCTTTAAAAAAAAAAACTCATTGTCATCGATGTTGTCATTATAATCTCAATGTCTCAATTTTTTTCATTATTGACCATGTTTGGTGTTTAGTGTAGTTTTAGGTTTTATTTGCTTATTCTCTAGTTCTTTTTAAGCAGAGAATGAGAGAGATTTAGCTTTGAAAAAAAGAAAAAAAAAATGAAAGAAAAGAACTAGCATGTATGGACTTGTTGTCTACTTCTTCATCATTCACTTTTGAACAAGAATAAGAAAAAATCAAAAAAATGAAATGAAAAAAAATGTAAAAATGAAAAGTGGAGAGTTAAATGTGAAAAAAAAAACACACCATATTTTTTAAAACATTTAGGTCAAATATAATGATAGCTGTAATTTTATCAAAAATTTAATTATTAAATAAATTGAGTTTAAATTATACAAATTCAGTTTGTAACACTCATGAATTAATACAGTTTAAAACTGGCAAGGTGGTTCGCATTTTTAATATAGTAATAGTTTGATATTAAAATATATAATGTATAATTATTTACTAATAATAAATGTAAAAATATTTATTTAAGTATATTTATTATAATAATGTATAATTCTTATTGAAGATATCATAAATTTTTAGTAAAATAATTTATTTTTAATGAATAATGAATAGTTTTAATTCATGATTTATATTTTCTAAATTTACTTAGAATCATTTAGGTTGATAAGCAGCTCATGAATAACAAATGACATAATATTGCATTATGTTCCTTAATAAACATATAATTTACATTAAATTTATTCCGTTTTCAATTAATCCCATATTAATTTTGCGTTGATTCCTTACATTATTTTCATGTCCACAAATACCTATTTGTTTTCTGTTACTTAATAAAACAAAATTTTAGTGAATATTTTACTCATATTTTACTATTTTCTAGAGCAAATCTTACAAGTAAAATGTAAAGCATTATTTCAAATATATATTGTAATCATAAAATAGCTAATTGTATTATAATTATGATCATAATTTTCAACAATTTAAAAATTAACTCTTCAATTAATTTTTAATTCATAAAATATTAGTTTATAAAAAATAATTTAAAAATTTAAATAAATAGATATAAAATTGAAGTTGACTACAAATTTTAAAAAAAAATTATTAAAAGTTTAAAGTATATTTATGCAAAATATACTAGTATTCTATGAAATTATTATTATTATTATTATTATTATTATTATTATTATTATTATTATTTGACGTTTTAAAAATGATAAATGTAATTTTGATTAACTTGTCCTTGTAGTTCTGTGTCCAAAACTTGTAAAAATATTCATGGAAAGATGTACATGTTATATCATGTTAGTGGCTGTCTTTACTTCATTGATTGTTATATCATGGATATTTATATTGCAATATAAACCAATAGCTATTACACGTGTGAAATAAAAAATGTGTATATCTTTTGTTTTTTTCGTCAACATTTTTTTTTCACATAGATTCATTGACTTTTACCTGTAGGTTCAATGAACTTACATGTGAAAATCAATGAGTCTGCAATATGTTCATTTACCTTTACCTATATATTCATTGATCTTCATTTGAAAATTTATTGATATTCTTCTATAGATTTATATCCATTTACAAAGCCAAAACCCAAAACATCAAAAACAAAAAATTAATTACACAATCTCTAACTCACTTCATCATCACTATCCATTTACAGAGACAATAATGGGCATATAAAAGCCAAAAATGCTATTTAAATCAACTTGACTATACAATCCATAATGAAAAAGAAAGAAAAAAAATCCAACCCATGACCTTCTCTACCCATCACTATTATATTCTATCAAAAGAAAAAGTGTGGTGATGATTTTAATTATGTGAAGGAGAAATAAATGCAAGAGTGTGAATTAGATCAGGGGTTAAACTTTGTGTTAAATTTTATTTTAATTAGTTAATTTCTCTTTATACTTGTAGTATGAAATTCATTGATCTTCACTTGTATGTTCATGAAAAATCAATGAATTTTCAGGTCAAAATCAATGAGTCTGCTAGAAGTTCATTGAACTTTACCTACAGGTTCAAATGAACATGCAGGTCAAGATCAATGAATTTTACAACTAGTTCATAGACCTTCACCTGTAGGTTCACAGATCTTGACTACAGTTTCAATTTAATATCTATTTAATAATACATGAACTTTCGATCAATAACACATGAATTTTTCCATTACAACTAATAAATTTATATGCACAACTAAACAAATGCAACAAAATAATTTGTAGTCAAAATTCAATCTAAAAAATATAAAAGAAGAAGAAGAAGAAGAAGAAGAAAAGAATGAGCAACTATTAAATTTCAGAAAAAACATATGTGTAACTTTCACAAATCTTCTCTGGTTTTGAAGCATTTGAGAGACACCATTCTCCCTAATTTTGAAACATTTGAGAGCCATTAATCCAAAAAAAAAAAAAAAAAACAAAGTGCAAAAAAAGAGAAGGTAGGAATTGTGATCGGAAAAGAGGAAAAATAAAAAAAAGAAAAAGAGAAGCATCTCATGACTAGAGAAGAGAAGAGAGCAGAACGGTAATGACTGGAGCAGAAAAGAAAAGAGAGTAGAGTGTTAAAAAAAGAGAGAGAAAGTGTTAAAATAAAACACTCACATGTGCAATGGACTCATAGTTCATAATACAATATGGGCCAGGGTCCATGATATAATTTGCGTTACTTGATAGTATGTGAGTAACTAATGATTAAATCGTAGGGAAAATGTACAAATTGTACCCTCATATTTTAGCCTAATTTTACATTGGACTTTTTTTTTTGCTCAAATTAAAATTTCTATTTTGGAAATTTTTATCATATTGGAACTTTTTTTAGTACAATCAAATCTTGTAAAATTTTTTTAGTATAATTTAGTCCTATAAATTAATAAAAATTAATTTTAACAGAAACTAACAAATAAAATTGATTATATATATATAATTTTAAAGTTTTTAAACCTATAAGATAAATTTTCTTAAATTTTTTAAAATTTTACAATCAAGTGATATAAATTTAAAAAAAAAAAGACAAAATTTATTCGTTAATATAAATAGTGGATTGATGATTGACCTAAAATTTGATGTTAATAGTTGAATAAAAAAACTATTCATCAATTATTGTGTAGGTTAAAAAATTTAAAATTGATGAATAAAATTTTTTAAAAAATTATTCAATCATTAAAATTTAATTTTAAGTCAATTATCAATTTAATATTTATATTAACGAATATATTTGGTCATTTTTTTAAAAATTTATATCAGTTGATTGTAAAAATTTTAAAAATTTAAAAAAAAATAAAAAATTATTTTATAGGTTTAAAAACTTTAAAAATTTTATAATTAGACTATATATATATATTTCTAAAAAAATTATCATTTTTATTTGTTAGAATCCGTTAAAATTAATTTTATATTAATTTATAGGACTTAATTGCACTAAAAAAAAGTTACAGGATTTGATTGTACTCAATAAATGTCTAATATTGTCTAAATTTCCAAAATAGAAGTTTCAATTTTGGATTAGGGCAAAATATGGGGTCCAATTCACACATTATCCCCTAAATCGCAAAAGTACGGGACACAATTTATAACTTTCAAAGTATTATATTAAGTAATAATATTAAAACTAAAACCAATTAATTTTTGAAATATATCAAATATTTTAATAAAAATATAAAATGAATAATTAGAATTCATTAAAAAATAATCTTAAAAATTATAAAAAAATCATATTTAATATACAAATTAATACATGTAATTAGACCAATTAAAATTCATAAAAGCTTTCCAATAAAAAATTAAGATAATATACAAAACCAAAATCAAAACAAAATAATTAATGCACATAAAACATTCTTCATCTAATAAAAACTAAGAATATAATATAACATATTTTTTGGTGAACTTGAAGCTTTATGTTTTAGATTTTTTTGTATTAGTATTATTTTTCATAAATTTACAATTGATTGAGAAGAAAAATTATTTATGGATATAGGGATAATTAAAAAGAACAGAAATTATAAAATGAAAGAATTAAAAAGAAAAATATGAACATAAAAATTTGAAAAATAAAAATAATGAAGGTCAACAAGTATAGAAAATTAATAACTGATTACTATAATGTGGTGGAAAAAAATAAAAAAAAATATAGTTAACAAGAAATAACATTTTAAAAAAATAAATAATTCCACAACGCATAACCATTCAACTTCAAAAATTTACAATGCTTAACTTGTATACATTTTGCTAATCTTTAACTTGCATGATGTGTGGTTATATATTATCATTACAATTAAAAATCATAATTTTAAATAATATATTGAAAAAGTAAATTTTAAAATAAAATAATTAATTTTGAAATTATATAAAAATAAAAATAAAATTATAGAAAAATTTCAATATATTTAGTATATAAATCAATATATGTAACTCAATTAATTTATATTTATAAAATATTTTTAAGTATAAAATTTTAAGGATAATTTTTTGAAATATAAAAATTTCAAAAGAATATAATAAAAATCTAAAAACAATTATTTTATATGTTTGCTAATTATAAAAATACAAAAAATTTATTAATTGAAAGTGAAAATATTAAAAAACACACACACAGATATATATATATATATATATATATATATATATATATATATATATATATATATATATATATATATATATAAAAGGGTCACAAAAATATAAAAATTAAAACAGTAGTGATTTATTTATATACAAATTAAATTTATTTGAAAATAAATTTTTATGAATTCATATGTTTGATTTAAATAAATATTTACTTATATCATTTTCCTTTTTGTTATATTAATCTGGTATATTTTAAAACAAAATTAGTGGTTGATTTAGTTAAAAACATCATTTTAACTAATATTTTATGATAAAATAATTTATAATTAAAATGATAAAGAAAGTATTTCAATTTTTATAAAAATGGATTCAATATAAAAAAATTATTTAAAAAATTTAACTAAAATTTAGTTTAATTATAAATGATTCCACAAATTTAATAAATTAGTTAATTGAAATTTCAAATAAATTTTATAAATTTTTTATTAAAAATAAAAAAGTTTACATTTAAAATGATTTTATGAAATTCATATCTACAATACACGCTTTAAAGTTTTTAGCCGTAAGAATTAATTGTTTCAATCTCAAATAAAGGAAATTCTTATCTCTGCTTTTATGTAATATACTTAGCGGTGAGATTTATAGTATAAAAATATATTTTTCATTTTTATTTGATAAAGTGTAAAATACTGGTATGATGCGTCACAAATCATTCCATCATTTACAATGCGCCTGGTGTAGTTGTAGGCAAGAATCTCCCCCAAATAATAAGACAATAAACAACCAAAATAGAGATTGAACTTGTGAACCATAATTTTGCATAGCTGTAAGAGACAATAGTAAGCTGGCAGTAGTGAAGGGCATGTACTTGGATTTCATTCATTTACGCTGTCTAGAGTACCAATGCAGTCTCTAGATAAGGTAGTTGGGGAGCTTAAAGGCAACTTTGAATAAATGTATGCTATGTAGCTGGGATGAATAAAAATTGAACCGATGCTGTGTAGCTGGGATGAATAAAAATTGAACTGGAACCAAAACCAATAATTTTGGTTTGATTTGGTTTATTTTTTTTAGAATTAAAAATTTTGGTTTATATATATAGTTCCGCGAAAGAGATGTCTATTTGGGCTCATGAGATTTAGATTCAAATTTTAAAAATCATATATATTTTTTAATTTTTTTAATAAATTCAATTAACAAAACTGAACCGCACCAGTTTATTGGATTTGATTTTCACTGGGTTAAAAAAAAAACCCAGTCAATTGAAAACGAAAATCACTGAATGCTTAGTCCTACATAGAGCCACCAGCAAACTTGGCTCAGGGAAGCAATTGAGCATTTCAAATTGGTGGAAAAATTAATAGAGTTGAAGCAGCGAAATAATATTTACAGAAATAAATTAAAAATTAGTGCAGAAATAATCAAATAAATAAATAAATAAAGACAGTTAAACTAGTCAATATGTGAATAAATAGGTGGTAAAACCTGTCGTATAAAATAATAAAAATGAAATCAATATTTTAACGTGATTCATCTTTAGTGTTGGGTTACGTCTATAGGATAAAATTTAAAAATTTCTTCTACTATAAAAATAGTAGGTACAAAAGAGAGGTTTTTCTACATCAATGCTAGAGGTATACAATAAAAGAGTTTTAACCAAAATAGTGATACCTAAAGTGTTTCTCAGACCTCAAAATAATTTCTTAACTATTTCGTCACTCACCTTTTAAAAAAAATTTCTCAAGCTCTTAAAACTCTCTTACAGTCATCAAAGCAAAAAATTATTTTGGCTATCACAAGCACATGCTTCATTCAACTTTTTTCTGCTTGTGTTTTGCCTATGGCTTGTATCTTGCTTGTGCGTCTTCAACCAAATGCAATACAATGCTATTTATAGCCTTCATTATGCATAAAAAAAAAAGAAGAAAATGATTTGCTTTTCAAAAGCAAATTTCCAACTTCAATTAATGCACCGAAAGCACCTACTACAACCTTTACAAGTTGTTTTTTTTTCAAATTTATTTTCAAACTTTGTGGTCTCCATTATGAGGGACCCATAACAATTCTCCCCCTATTGACTACATGGAGGTCATCACCATTCCGGCGGTTGATCGACATAATTCGAACTGTAAAGTCTTCGTTAACATGTCTTATTCATTTTCATTAGTATGGATCTTCTCAAGCTACAAAATCTCCTTCTCCAATATGTCTCGTATGAAGTGATATCTCACATCAATGTGCTTTGATTTTGAATGAAAGGAGGAATTCTTACTAAGGTGGATAACACTCTGACTATTACAAAATAGCTCGTATTTGTCCTGATGAAAACTAAGTTCATTTAAGAACTTCTTCATCCATAGTAACTCTTTATATGATTCAGTTGCTACAATAAACTTTGCTTCAGTGGTAGATAAAATAACACCTTTTTACAATTTTGACTGCCATGACACAACTACCCCTGCAAATATAATCAGGTAACCTGATGTTGACTTTCTTGAGTTAACATCTCTCGCCATATCTGCATCTATGTATCTAGCTAACATAGGTTTGACATTTCCAAAACATAAGCATATTTTAGACATTCCACGAAAATACCTTAAAATCCATTTCATTACAGTCCAATATTCCTTTCCAAGATTTGAAAGGAACTGACTCACAACTCCAACTGAGTGTGAAATATCTGGTGGTGTACACACCATGACATACATTAAACTACAAATTGCTCAAACATACTATAAACATCCAATTTCGGGATAATAAAATATGGATTCAACAAAGGACTCTAATGATGAAAATGTTATAAGTAGGTCTTCAATACTTAAAGTTCGAAACCTCAAAAGTTCAAATACATTTTCAAAAAGAGTTTTTTTGGTTTTTTAAGGACTTAATTGTAATACATTTTTAGAGCGAATTGAAAATTTTAATTTCTTTTAAGGGTCTTTTTATAATTAAAAGTTAAAAAAATCAGAATTATGCAATTCCGGTTGGAATTATGTATTTTCTGTTTGTTTTTATTTTTTTTACAGAAAATAAAAATATTTTCCTGAGTTTTGATTGGTTTAAAAATTTTCTTAAATTTATTTTAGGATTTATCTACCTCTTTAGGAAATAAATTCCTTTTAAAATTGTGACTCTTCATGAAATAAAGTCCTTTTAAAATTGGAACTTTCAGTGCGTAAAACTTATGATTTTTGTTTTTCTCCCTATAAAAGAAAAGCTTAAGCTCCTGGAGCTGGGGATTGAATTTTGAGGACCTCTCTCTCTTTTATTTGGAACTCTCTTTCTGCACGTACAAAAAAAATATTCTTGGTTATTTCATCTTGGAAGCAAAGAGCAAGAAGGTTTTTTTTTAAAAAAAGAGAATCACAAGTTTTGAAGATCTATTTAGCAAATAAACGATGATTTTACTAGTATGAAGAGCCAACCACAGTGCATCCATAATCATCCTCTCCTTCTCTATTTTCTATTATTTTTTTATCTATTATTTTTGTTCTTATTGAATTCTAGTTTTATTTAAATTTTTATTTTATTTTATTTATCCACTAACCATTTTTTATTTTTGTGTTGGTGATTATGGAGACGATCACTTAATGAGTTTACTCAAAAAATAAAATTCATGAAGGTCCATGGAATGTCATAGGTGGAACCTTGTTGTTAAACAATCTTTCTAGGGTTTTTATTTAGTTTGTTTATCATTATTTTATTTTTATTTTATTTTTGGGTTGTATTAATTTTCTTTTTTTTTTTTTATTATTTTCAATAGATTGTTGTAATAACCCCAATAGTGGGAATAATGAAATTTGGTGTGTGTGCTTTTGTGTTTTGTTTTAATTTAAGTGGTTAGTAAAATTAGGATTTTCATTGGGTAATTAATTAAAATTAATGGCTATAGAAATCATTAGGTTATTTAATTAAAGTTGGATTAAATTAAGGTGGTTAAAATTAGTTTTGCTTGATTTATTATTTTATTTTATTGTTTATGGTCATTTTAATTAAATTAGGTTTTAGAATAGATTTAATTTTAATTGTTTGACCTGTTATTTGATTATTTTGATCTTTTTTTTATTGTTTTTGGGCTTGTTTGCTTATGTTTATGTGTTTTGGACTCTACACCCACATTAGACTTTAACTCATTGAAATTTAGATTTTTTAGGATTTAATTATTAAAAATGCATCTTTAGGCCTATAATTAATTAGATTTAGGGTAGAGATAACTTAGGCCCATTTAGTTAATTAGACATGGGCCCACCTAATTTAATTTAATTAATTTAGACTTAGCCCATTTAATTTAAGCTTTTTCATAATTTGTAGATTTAAGTTCACTATAAACTTAAAACATGTAGAATTAGGCCCATTAAGTTAAATACTTCATAATTTATAGATCTAGGCCTATGTTTAGAATTAAAATAAATAGACTTAGGTTCACTTTAATTAAAATTAAATAGGAATTAGGCCCATTAGTCTTTAGACTCACTTGTAAATTAAAACATGTAGATTTAGCTCATTTAATTAAAATCAATATAGATTAGACTAACCTAGGGATTCTGATGAATGCATTATTTACTTGTATATTTCACAACTAGTTTGCCTAGAGTTGATTTTTTTAGGGTTTATATGAAATTACATGTAAATAGAGGGTAAAATAGTAATTCATAAAGTAATTCTAAAAGAACACAAGACTGAAAGAAGTTGGTATTTCGTTTATAGAATCTCCTAGTTGTGGTGCTGGCTTTCTTTTAGGGAATCGAGTAACCACTATTTTTTGATTTTTCCTAGTTATTACCCTGGGTGGGGACTCCTCATCTCCATGCCATGTCTTTGTGATAGTGGTTAGCGTGTTCTCTAGAGCTATGAGCTCAAACAATGTCGCGGTTGTTAAGATTTTTGGTGCATGCTAAACCCCGACGTCTATAGTGGCGACTCCACTAGGGATAAGAGATACTGATTCTACTTGTGTTCTTTAGAATTATTTTATTAATTATGATTTTATTCTTTCATTTATTCTACATGTCCTTATTAACTGATGGCGTTGGTTTATGATTCCACTAGCTTTATAGGATTGTACATTGGCTAATCATCACTCTTAGCCTTAACTTGGTTCAAGAGAGATTACCCGACTCATATGACTAGAGTCTGTAACCTAAGTCCTAAAAGGGGATAGTCTTCTCTTAGTTTCCAAAGGATGTTGGGCCCCTTTGACCTTGGCCTGTAACTCAAGTCTTAAAGGAGGGCATCTTGCTAAGGCAAATTACTTTTGAGTTCAAATATCGCATATTCAATTAGGTCTTGAAAAGGTATTACAATTAAGTCCTTAAAAAATAATGAAACTTTTTTTGAAAATGTATTCGAACTTTTGAGGTTTCGAACTTCAAGTGTTGGACCAACTCATAACATTTTTCATCATTGGAGTCCTTTGTCGCATTCATATTTTATTATCCTGAAATTGGGTGTTTACAGTAACAGAACTCTATTTCCTTAAATTCTGTAATAAAGTACCATCTCAATTATAAAATTCACAAATTGAAAGTAAATTCATCCACTTTATGTGCGAAAAGCCTATCTCATGACCTTTGATCATAATGGCTTTTTTTTATTAGTCTCATAGAATTCAGAAGAGTAGTTAACAGCTTTATGTTGAGAGTTTATAAACTCTAATCAATCTAATGCTTGCTTCACACCCAGATGAGGGGAAGAATACACAAAGACAAAATATGTGGACATGAAGCATAAATTGTTTAAATTTCAAAGTATCATTTCAGTCTTTCGAATGATAAATGTGCATATAATCTACTTTACTACTAAAAAATGAGTACAAGTACAAATCCCTTGACGTTATCCATGCTGAGTAATATGAGAAAGGCGGGGGAACATTAAGAGGAGAATCGAAATAAGAGCTAGCATAATTTACTATAATGCTTAGAAATGAGTAAGAGTATCAACATGAAACCTCTGGCAGTATCCATATTGAGTAATACAAGAAAGGTGGGGGAATACTAAAAGAGGATCATGCCAAAAATTGCTCTATTTACTCTAATGTTCTATATAAGTATGAGTATCCAAAGGATCTTTCCAACGGTATCCATGCTGAGTAATATAAGAAAGGCGGGGGAATACTTGAATAAGGAAGGAAAGTACAAAAATAATTCAAAGGCTATTTTAATACTTAGAATTCGATATTTTTATGCTCAAATTCCATGAGTTTTGTTAAGCAAAGACTCCCTAAAATTAGGTGTGGAAGTAAGATCTTCACTTGGTAAAAGATATGCTCTCAACATAATATGGTTAATGATGCCTCTAACCTTTGCAAATGGCAAATAAATGATAGTCATAAAAATAAAAAATAGTGAGATTTGCTGAATGCACGCTATCTCATGAAAAAGTGATGAATTTTCTCATAAATTTTCAACATTATAAGGTACTTTTATGCATTTATCATGATTGAAACTAACTTCAACAAGTCTATAGGAATTGCAAATCCAGAAGGAAGTGCACCTAAGTTGTAGAGTTAGTCAACACAACAAAATTCAAAGTTAGCCAGCATAAAGAATTCAAAGCATTCAACTCAAACAATCAAAGATAAAAGCACGAGCAATTATGGACTGTAGCATTATCAAAGGCAAGCAATGAAAGGATTACAGTCAATTTGCAAGCAATTATGGGTTGCAACATCAATAGTGAGCAGTTATAGACTGTAGCATTATCATCAGTAAACAACAAAGGGGTATAGCTAATCGTGGGCAATTATGGATTGCAGCATCATTAGTGAGCAATGAAAGGGTTGCAGCTAATCGCGAGTAGTTATGGACTGTAGCACCATCAGTGAGCAACCAAAGAGTTACAGCTAATCACAAGCAGTTATGGACTGTAGTATCATTGATGAGCAACAAAAGGGTTATAACTAATCATGAGTAATTATGGATTACATCATAATCGCATAAGAGAAATTAGACTGTACGGCCGAGGGTAGTTGGCATTGTATTACCGAGTGCAATGTATCTTTCCATTAGACTATATGACCAAGTGTAGTTGACATTGTATGACCGAGTGCAATGTATACTTCAAATCAGACTATATGACCGAGTGTAGTCGACATTATATGACCGAGTACAATGTATCATTCCATTCAGACTATACGACTGAGTGTAGTAGACATTGTACGACCGAGTACAATGTATCATTCCATTCAGACTATACAATTGAGTGTAGTCGACATTGTACGACCGAGTACAATATATGTTTTCAAATCAGACTATACGATCGAAAGTAGTCGGCATTGTATGACTGAGCGTAGTCGGCATTGTATGACTGAGTTCAATGTATCAATCAAATAAGATTATATGACCGAGTGTAGTTGACATTGTACGACCGAGTGCAAATACGACCGAGTATAATCAACATCACATGGCCAAGTGCGATGTATCCATCCAAATTAACGTTATACATCCGAGTATAGTGTTTCTCAGGTGTTTCAAGTTTATGCCTAATGTTGTACGTTAACACGAGCATTTATCATGAATCGATGATCAAAGTCTCAAAGAGCACAGGTAAGTACCAAAACTTTGTTCAAAAGAAATTATGTGTTTATTTTCTTTGATGCAATTTGTCAAGCAAATAGCGATAAAGGGGGGCAACTGTAAACATCCAATTTCAAGATAATAAAATATGGATGTGAAAAAGGACTCCAATGATGAAAATGTTATAGGTAGGTCTTTAACACTTAAAGTTCAAAACCTCAAAAGTTCAAAAACTTTTCAAAAAGAGTTTCATTAATTTTTTAAAGACTTAATTGTAATACCATTTCAGACCTAATTGAAAATTTTAATTTCTTTCAGGGGTCCGTTTGTAATTAAAAGTTAAAAAAAGATCAAAATTATAGAATTCTGATTGGAATTGTGTAATTTTGAGGAATTATGCAATTCTGGTATGAATTATGTGTTTTCTGTCAGTTTTTATTTTTTATTTATAGAAAATAAAAATATTTCCTTGAGTTTTGATTGGTTTAAAAAATTTCTTAAATTTATTTTGGGATTTATCTACCTCTTTAGGAAATAAATTCCTTTTAAAATTATGACTCTTAAGGAAATAAAGTCCTTTTAAAATTGGAACTTTCAGTACATAGAACTTAGGGTTTTTGTTTTTCTCCTTATCAAAGAAGAGTTTAGGCTCCTGGAGCTAGGGACTGAATTTTGAGGACCTCTCTTTCTTTTATTTGGAACTCTCTTTCTGCACGTACAAAAAATATTCTTAGTTATTTCATCTTGGAAGCAAGGAGCAAGAGGTTTTTTTTTGGAAGAGAATCATAAATTTTTGAAGATTTATTTAGCAAATAATGGTGATTTTACTAGTTTGAGGAGCCAACCACAGTGCATCCATAATCATATTCTCCTTCTCCGTTTTCTATTATTTTTTTATTTAATTATTTTTGTTCTTATTAAATTCTAGTTTTACTTAAATTTTTATTTTATTTTGTTTATCCACTAACCATTGTTTATTTTTTTGTTGGTGATTATGGAGAGGATCACTTAATAAGTTTACTCAAAGAATAAAATCCATGAAGGTCCATGGAATGCCATTGGTGGAACCTTGTAGCTAAACAATCTTTCTAGGGTTTTTATTTAGTTTGTTTATCATTATTTTATTTTTATTTATTTTTGGATTGTATTAATTTTATTTTTTTATTATTTTCAATAGTTCATTATAATAACCCCAATAGTGGGAATAATGAAATTTGGTATGTGTGCTTGTGTGTTTTGTTTTAATTTAATCGGTTAGTAAAATTAGGGTTTTCATTGGATAATTAATTAAAATTAATGGTTATAGAAACCATTAGGTTGTTTAATTAAAATTGGATCAAATTTAGGTGGTTAAAATTAGTTTTGCTTAATTGATTATTTTATTTTATTATTTATGGTCAATTTAATTAAATTAGGTTTTAGAATAGATTTAATTAATTGTTTGATCTTTTATTTGATTATATTGATATTTTTATTGTTTTTGAGATTGTTTGCTTATGTTTATGTGTTTTGGGCCCTAGGCTCACATTAGATTTTAACTCATTTAAATTTAGGTTTTTTAGGGTTTAATTAATGAAAATGCATCTTTAGGCCTATAATTTATTAGATTTAGGGTAGAGATAACTTAGGCCCATTTAGTTAATTAGACATAGACCCACTTAATTTAATTTAATTAATTTAGACTTAGCCAATTTAATTTAAGCTTTTTCATAATTTGTAGATTTAAGTTCACTCTAGACTTAAAACATGTAGAATTAGGCCCTCTGAGTTAAATACTTTATAATTTGTTGATCTAGGCCCATGTTTAGAATTAAAATAAATAGACTTAGGTTTACTCTAATTAAAATTAAACAAGAATTAGGCCCATTAGTCTTTAGACTCACTTGTAAATTTAAACATGTAGATTTAGCTCATTTAATTAAAATCAATATAGATTAGACTAACCTAGGGATTGTGATGAATACATTGTTTACTTGTATATTTCATGACTACTTTACGTGGAGTTGATTTTTTTAGGGTTTATGTGAAATGACATGTAAATAGAGGGTAAAATAGTAATTCATAAAGTAATTCTAAAAGAACACGAGACTAAAAGAAGTTGGTTTTCCGTATCTAGAATCTCCTGGTTGTGACTTTTAAGGAATTGAGTACCACCATTTTTTGATTTGTCCTAGTTATTACCCTAGGTGGTGACTCCTCACCTCCAAGCCATGTCTTTGTGATGGTGGTTAGTGTGTTCTCTATAGCCCCGAGCTCAAACAATGTCGTGGTTGTTAAGATCTTGGGTGTGCACTAAACCCCACCGTCTACACATATGGAAATCTATCCATCTCTTCCTTCTCCATATCTATGGAAGGGCATTGCTGAGAAGTCAATATAAAGTGATTAGTAAAAGGATAGCTAATCGCTTTAGCATTGTACATACTAAACCTTTGAAGTACCTTCTTAATGTACTTGTATTATGACAACCACAATTTTTTAACACCTCTGTCTTTGGTAATTTTCATGCCAAGAATCTACTTTGCTAGTCCCAAGTCTTTAATGGCAAAAGATTTACTCAACTATTTCTTTAAGCTGTTGATTCTGTAAACATTCCGACCAACAATCAACATGTCATCCATATAGAGTAACAACATAATAAAGTTATCATTAGAGAATTTTTGAACAAATACACAATGTTCTAAAGTGCTCTTCTAATAGCCTTGCTCCCTTATAATAGACTTAAACTTCTTATACCATTGTCTTGCTGCTTATTTCAAGTTATACAAGCTTTTCTTTAGTTTGCAAACATATTGCTCTTTTCCCTTTACTTTGAAACCCTCTAACTACTCCATGAATATTTCTTCTTCCAAATTAATATGAAGGAAGGCAGTTTTGACATTCATTTGCTCAATCTTCAAATCAAAACTTACTGTTAAACCCAACACAGTATGGATGGATGTCATTTTCATGACTAGAGAGAAAATCTCATAAAAGTCAATACCCTTCTTTACAACCAGTCTAGCTTTGAATTGTGGCTGGAGACTATGTTCTTCATGCTTTATCCTAAACACCCATTTATTCTTCAAAACTCTCTTGCCTTCAAGCAACTTCACAGCTGAAACATTTTGTTCTCATGTAGAGACTTCATCTTATCCTGCATGGCTTCAAACCATTTCTACTTTGTTCATCATTCATAGCTTCTTCAAAGCTTTCTGGCTCTCCTTTACCAGTTTGTAACACAAATTGGTCTCTAGGATATCTGATAGAAGGTTATATAATTCTATCATATTTCTTCAATGGCATTAGAGAAGCCTCATTTACTGTGGTTGATCATGAACACCATCATTATCATTTTCCAATGGAATCTTAATGGGAGCATCTTCATTGTCTACATCTGGCAGAATAGCTTTATCTTCATCTTCAACTTCCATTAGCACCGTTGTTAGAGGAACTAAATTTAAATTTGAATTATCATCAGAGTTGGGGATGTTCTTCTCAATTTTGGCAATATCTTCGATTGTCTTATCTTTAATAAACACAACATCACAGGTTCTGATAAGCTTCTTCTGGACTAGATCATAAAATCTATAACCAAGTTGATCTTGACCATAGCCAATGAACACACACTATTGTGTCTTGACATTAAGCTTGGACCTCTCATCCTTAAAAATATTCATAAAGGCTTTGCACCCAAAAACCCATAGATGACCTTAAGAAACATCTTTTCCTGACCACACCCTCTATGGAGTGTTAGACTATAGAGGAACACATGGTTAAAGGGTTAACATATGTACTACTATAAGTAGAGCTTCATTCTAAAATGTCTTAGATAGCTTTGAATGTGAGTGAAAAGATTTGACTCTCTCCATTAAAGTCCTGTTCATCCTCTCAGCTAAACCATTCAATTGCAACTTCTTTGGAGGTGTCATTTGATGTCAAATACCATGCTTTTTATAATAAGCATCAAATGGACCAAAAAAACTCTCTACTATTATCTGTTGCGATGCATTTTAGCTTCTTGTCAGTTTGTATCTCCACCAAAGTATGAAATTCCTTAAAGACATTTAGCACCTGATCTTTTGACTTCAAGGTGTATACCCATATCTTCCTAGAATGATCATCAATGAAAGTCATAAAATACTGATAACCACCAAGTGACTTTGGCATTAGCCCACATAAGTCTGAATGAATTAAATCTAGCACATTATTCATTCTGGAAGGAGGAGAGCTCTTGAAAGCAACTCTATTTTTCTTTCCTGTAAGATAATTGGCACATTTCTCCAAATGCAAAAGATCTACTCTAGATAATATATCTTTCTTAGCCAGCATTTTCATCCATTTCTCACTCATGTGGCCGAGTCTTCTATGCCATAACTCAACTATATTGTCTTTCTCCATATCATTCACCATGTCTTTGGAGATATTTACATGCATAAAATACAATGTTGAGTCCTTCTTGTCTCTAGCCTCCACTAAGGAGCCTTTAGTGAGTTTTCATTGGCTGTTATGGAAGGTGTTATAGAAACCTTCATCATCAAGCTTGCCTGCTGAGATCAAATTTAGGTGAATATCTGGAACATGCTTGACATTCTTCAAAACTAGTCTTATGTCATTCTCTATTTTTAAACACACATCTCCTTCAATAGTAACTCTTGTTTGATTGTCATTTCCCATCTTTATAAATCTAGAATCTCTTAGAATGTAGGATGAGAAGAATTCTTTATGAGATGTAGCATGAACGGACGCATCACTATCAATTACCTAACTGGTCTCATAGGTAGTAAGATTAACAGTATCATCATAAAAAAGGACATTGAATTCTCTGAGAAGATTATCTTCATCATCTTCACTGCTGTCATCTTTCTTCATATCTTTTCTTTTGTTCTTGCTTTAGTCCTTCTTGAACTTTTGACATAACTTTTTGATGTGGACTTTCTTTTTGCAGTAATGGCATTCAACATTAGCATACTTGTTTGACTTTTCTCTGCTCTTGTCTCTTTGCTTTAAGCTTTAAGTCTCACTTCTTCCCTTGGAATTTACAACAAGGATATTTGATTGTGTTGAAGAGATACCCTTTAATTTGAATCTCATATCTTCATTCTGAATGCCGCTTTTGACAAATTCCATATTCACTACATCATTTGGTATAAATTTTATAAGTGAAATCTTTAAAGTCTCCCATAACTTTGGTAGAGTAGCCAGCACTATAAGAGCAAGGATTTCATTGTCAAATTTTATACCCATAGTCGACAACTAATCCATGATCCCTTGCATTTCATTTAAGTGATCAGTGACAAAAGAACCTTCCTGATATTTTATTTGCATTAATTTTGTCAAAATTTGTTATTACCAGTCTTTGAAACATATAGCTCCTCAAGCTTGTTCCATAATGTCTGTGATGAGTTTCATTATAAATGTGGTTATACACATTGTCTTTAACGAACTGTCGAATGAAGCCACACACTTACTGCTCATATACCCATTCGTCATCCATTTTGACCTTATGTTTTATTGTGGAAAAAAATGGTAGATGCATCTTCATCCCAAATAGGAGATCGTTTATCTTGTTTCTCCATATGTGGTAATTCATACCCTTTAAACTGATCATCTTACTAGCCGTAAACTCCATCATTATAGTACTTAGTAATGCCTCCAGAACAAGAACCAGCAGCTTTGATACCACTTGTTAGGAAAACTAACAGAGTTAGTGTAGTAGAATAATGTTCACAGAAATAATATAAAAATTACTACATAAACAATCAAATAAATAAATAAATGGAGGTGGTTAAACCAACCAATAGGTGAATAAAATAAGCAGTAAAACCTGCTATATAAAATACTAAAAATGATGCCAATATTTTAATGTGGTTTACCCTTAGTGTTGGGCTATGTCCATGGGACAAAATTTAAAAATTTCTTCCACTTTAAAAATAATAAGTACAAGAGATATTCTTCTCTACATTAATACTAGAGGTACTTAATAAAAGAGTTCTTACCAAAATAGTGGTACTCAAAGTGTTTCTCACACCCTAAAATAATTTCCTCACTATTTTTGTCACTCACCCTTTGAAAAAAATTTCTCAAACCTTTAAAAATCTCTTACACTCTTTAAGACAAAAAAGTGCTTTGGCTATCACAAGCACAAGCCTCACTCAACTTTCTACTGCTTATGTTTGGCCTATGGCTTGTATCTTACTTGTGGGTCATCAACCAAATGCAATATAAGGATATTTATAGCCTTCATTATGCATAAAAAAATAAAAAGAAAATGATTTGCTTTTCAAAAGCAAATTTTTAACTTCAATTCATGTATCGAAAGCACCCACTACAACCTCTATGAGTTGTCTTTTTTTTTTCAAACTTTGTGGCCTCTATTATAAGGGGTCCACATCACAAAATACATTAAGTGATCTAATATGATGGTCAATTGGACTATTTTATGTTGATCTGATGACTTTAAATTTATTTATATTTAGAATATTATATGAAATAATTAAATGAATTAAACAATTTATATTTAATTAATAAAAATATAATATGTACATATTCATTGTAAATATGACAGTTGAATAAAATACATATGAAATAAGAAATTTTTTTAAATATTTCTTTAAAATAATTTTCAACTTCTAAGATTTCAAGCTAACACATAAAAATTTCTAAAGAGAAATTGATTGAGTTCCTAGATTATAATGTCAAGAAGCATTGGTGGAGTGGATAAGAACTTTCTTATCTACTGGTAGGATCAAAATAGACAAGTTTATGGCATATACAATCATATGCATCTCCAGGCTAAACAATAGGGGATGAGGGATGCACCCGATGGGGGTTGTTAAGAGGGTAACCAATATTAGCAAGGCACTTGCCATTAAAGGTGGTAGGTCCTCATAGATGGAGTGCAACATCCAATTGAGTGGACCATGCTCCCCACTCAACCTAGAGCTCATTTCGATTTGAGAACGAGAACATAGTGCAGTACTGAACGATGTGTACGAGCTCAGACAATTTAGTTTTAAAAAAGAAGGCTTTTACCCTTAACAAATAAGAATCCACATTTCTGACCAATGAGTAGATTATTGCCCCCCTTGGGCCATTAATTTTTTTTTAATATAGTATAAGTTTATTTTATTTTTCCCTTACTAAATTTTTTCAATAATATATATATATATATATATATATATATTCTTAAAACAATATAATATTTTAGACACTTGGTTTGATCGGCCTGTGACTCAGTTTTGTCAACCCACAACAGAGCCTGATGATGAGAAATGTAATATTTGAATACAAAAGGAAAACTTGAAATCTTCTCAAAAATGAGCCCGAGGGCTTAAAACCGATAAATATAAGCCCAAAACACTTACAAGGCAAGCCCAAGTCACCTTAGCTTATTAGGCCCAGTGTAAGGTAGGTTAGAGAGGCGACGCCTCTATAGCAACAAGTGAAGAGGCGATCGCCTCATTGTTACAGCAGCCATTTGCCTTTGTATTAAATGCAGAGGTGAGCATGTCAGCCAACTTTATGGGCCCACCTTGACTGCAGCTCAGTCTTTGGAATGGAAAAGAAAATTTTTAGAAAAAGAAAAAGGCTAGGAAAATGCAATGATGAAAGAGAGTAGTAGGGGAATGGGCTAGGGAGGTGATAAAAAGGAAGAGAAAAAGAGAGATGAAAGGGGAATTAGGCATTAGCCATTACACATTAGTAAGAAAAACATTATATAAAAAAAGAGAGTTTTTAGGAGAAAAAGGCTCTAAAACAAGGAGGAAGGAGGTCCCAAAAAGGGAAGAGGGAAGCTTGAGGATTCATTCTTAAGAAGGAGGTAGAAATCTTGCATTAAAAAAAAGATCAAAATCCATATTTATCTCTGAGGGCCAATCATTTTTGAAAAAAATTATTGTTTTGGTAATGATCCTTACTTCTTTTAAACATTAAAGCTTTAGTGTTATTGAAATCTTTACTTACTTGTTTAGTTACTTGCTTTTTGTGTTTATTATCTTTGTCATGCCATGCTCATAACATGATTGACTGAAGTTTTGATCATAGTTGTTGGTCTTGTTCATTCACATTACTTGTTTCTTGCTTGGAAACGGAATTTACCACCTTTTAAGAGTCATTTGCAATTGCTGATAAGGCGATCATCTTTGCCAAGAGGCACTGCCTCTTTGCCATAAGGCGAACACTTCATAACAGAGGTGATTACCTTGATAGGGTCTTATGTGACCTTGTCTCATTTTTTGGAAACTATGTAGGATTCCCATGAATGTACAAGCCTTAGCATCCTCAAGTATAATTTGTACGATTATCCCACTATATTGTTTAACTAAAGTTTAGTATCTACCTTTTATCATTTTGTTTCTTTTATTTTACTAAATTGATTCATTAGCCAATCTTATGGATTTTTGTGTAGGATCTTTATGTGTTTTTTTTAGCTAACATTTTTTCTATTATAGGGGTTTTATCGATGATTTCTAATCATCAAGTATTTATCCCTTTAATTAGTTTTTGAGAGGTTTTACTTAATCCAAGTAGTTTACTTTTGGTTTGTTTTTCATTTATTATACTTTTATCTGAGTAAAGCGCTGTAATCCCTAATCCCTTTCCCCATTTGATTTTAATATATGGTTATAAATTATTATTATTTTCTTTTGTTTATAGTGGATGTTGGAACCAAATGTATAAAAGAAACTAATGTGCAAACTTGGGCTTAATTATAAAATGCGAAAATTATTTGTAGGAAATTACAATTTGCGTGGTAATAAAGAAATAATTAAATAATTACAGGTAATAAAACACAAACGGAGGCCAACCACAAGGTTGGGTGGGCATTCCAAAAGCCCATACCCAATTTTCAAACCCGATCTCTAATGACGGCTTCTGGGAACCTCCATGAGATCCAGTTGTTGTACAATGTGTCTCAGCTTTTATCTGGGTGGCAACTCCATCTTCGAGTAGGCTTTATGACCTAGTTCATATATCCTAGTGGGCCTCAAGCTCATACACTATCGTGGTCACCAAACACTTGGGCACACGTTAAACTTTACTGTCCATAAATATATAAAAAATTTTGTAGATCTTTAGTGAATCCATAATAATAATAACTCAATAGTCTATTATTATAATTCTTTTAGAAATTCCAAATAATAAAACTTTTTCTTATTTTTTATTTTCACTTTTTGGTTTGGTTTTTCCAAAATTTCATGCCTCACCTCTCTTTTTCATTTATTTCTCCTGAATTAGCCAACTACAACTTACCTCTTTTTCTTTATATATCTTTTCTTTAATTTGCTCATTAATTAATATGCACTAAGAAATTTGAAAAAAGTTGTAATTTAGTATAGCATTTAGTCATTCATTAATTATATATGCTATTAATTTTTTTTGTTTTATTGCACATACTTAGTTTGCCCAATCTCAATGTATTTTTCTTCCTTTAATTTACTCATTATTATGCTAAAAGCTAAATTTAATTTTTTTTTATATTGTGATAGTTGATTATCTTTTGTTTGATGTTGATTATAGATATAATTATAGATAAATTTCTTAAAAGAAAAGTTTTCATTGAAGAAAACAAAATTTGATTTTTTTCTCATGATTTTGATTATCTTTGATGTTATTTTTTGGGTATATAATTTTTTAAAATTTTAAACTATTGTTAGTGTATTTGAGATATTATTTTATTAGTTTATTTAAAATAAAACATTTTTAGTATATTAAAATGAAGTAAAGTTTGCCCCCCTTAAAATTTTTTTCTAACTTCGCCCTTAGATAAGATGAACATGATTACGTCATCACTTCTATGTGAAGACCTATAAATGCACCAACATCTATGGAAGTGGAATGATTTCGTCCAACATATGTTAGAATCAACCTCATTGTCTTGATATCTAGTAATATACCACTTCTTCATTGTCTTGATATCTAGCAATATACCTCTTCAATTACTGCCTATGACATCCATACCAGAATCATAAACATCTAAAAAAAGGCACATAGAAATCCAGTTATGATAAAGGAGTGCAATGAGAAAATGGATGCAAGGAGTGCAATGAGCAATAATTCAGCATCTTCAACATCACTATTTCACATGCATTAATTTTAAAAATGTAAGACATTTGATGTTAGCATTGCATTAGTTTAAAAAGTGTAAAGAATTTCATGTTAGCATGGGATACTTTCATCAAGACAATAGCAAGAAAGATGCAAATAAAAAAAAATTTCCCAATGACAAGCTATGATGGCATGTTTGATATAAGACTTGATCCAAAAGAGAAAATAACATATATTATTATCTTGCAAGGAAGTTACAGCTCTGCACTGAAATAAAAACAAAGCTTGTCTACAAGAACTGAGTGGAGAAGCTAGAAAGAGAACTAACTAAAACACACATTAAGCTGTTGATTCCACTACCTAATCGTACACTTCTATTAACTTTCAAAATTTTCTTTTGTATAATGTACTATCATCAAATATGTTATGGAAGACTAAATGCCACTAAGATCAGCACTAGGTAACCCAGTCAGCAAAATAGAAATTAGGAAAAAAAAAAGAAACCAACATATCGAGTAATTTCATGAGCTATTTTTAATATTAAAAAATAAATGGAAAATAACTAGACCATGGATTTTTTATTCTCTAATGACGGCTTCTAGCAATCTTCGTGGGATCTAGTTGTAATATAATGTGTCTCAGCTTTTATCCTAGTTACAACTCCATCTCCAAGTAAGCTTTATTACCTATTTCACATTTCCTAGTAGGCCTCAAGCCCATACAGTGTCATGGTCACCAAACACTTGGGCACACGCTAAACCCCGCTGCCCATAGTGGCAACTCCACTAGGGATAGAAAAACTTATTCTAGTGTTTTGTATTTTATCATTTTTAATTATTTCCTTTTTTCTTTTTACATTTTTTCATTCACTACACCTTTTGCACATAATGAGCACTCCAGTCCTAACTAACCCGATAATAATCATTATTTTGCTACCTACGTTTCACTCAAACCTGGTGGTGAAACACTTGATTATTGTCACTCACGACATGTACTTATTCGTGTTGCATGGACCCTTGAGTGGGAAGACGTATATGAATGTATATCGTTATGGGAGCTGAAGCCTTTTTCACCTAAGACTCAGCTCATTTAGTGACCTAGCAACTTCCTTTAGGAATTTTCCAATTGCTTATTTTTTATGCCCTTTAATGGATCCTTAAAATAAAACTCAAGCCCATTATAAACAAACCTTGTCAAGATGGGCCTTTTACGCCTATTCTCAGCCCATTTTAAAATAAGTGTTGTCAAAATGGGCCTTTCATGCCCATTTTGGCCCATTGAAATGGATCTTGACAAGGTAAGGCCTTGGTGACATTCTTGGCCCGTTGAAGGTGGATTTTAGATTTATTTAGAGGATCCGTTGCTTGTTTGCTCTATTATGAGAGTTATCTTGCAAACATCAATTTTGTTATCCCTTGCTGATAATTAAAACCTAGACCAAAAATCCTAGGATAAGATACTACCCATTAAACATGTGTATGGGAGAAATAAGGGTGAAGGTCATCATTTTTGAAGCTTTGTATTTTGTCTTTGTGTTATGTATATATATTAAGTATGCTTGTTTATTTTCTTGCTTTCTTTGAATAATAAAATGAACTTGTATATCATGCATACACATTATGCATGATTCTGACATGTGGTCCTATAGCAATATATATCCTTTGAGCACATCTAGGTGGGTCCGATCTGGTTCAGGGTGCTTAGTCAGAGAATCAAAGATAGGAATGATAGGAGGTTTTGATCCCTAGGTTTTTAAAGCACAATTGAAAGAGGAAGTATTCACTAAGCCCCGGTCTGTGATGAGAGAGATAATCAAGTTAATCAAAGAAAATCATCCAATATAGCCAACAATCTTGATTGATCTTAATTTTGAAATCCTAATGAGAGAAAGGGAAGGCGACAATGTGACAGTATTGGCTAATCCATTAAACCGAAAGAATGTGAACCTGACTGGGAATGTGGAGCAGTCTAATTGGGCCAAGAATATAACCAAGGCATGACTCAAATCCAGATGATGATGAAGGAGAAGAGCATGGATGCTCTGCTGGGCTATACTGATTTGAATCTGGATGGGGAGGATGATTCATTACCAAGGAAATTCAAATTCCTTAACATGAAAAATTATTATAGAACCGAGGACCCCCATTTACACCTAAAACAATACGTGACTTACATGAAAGCCACATAATTGGCAAAAGCCCAGATAGTCAAATAGTTCCCCATGTCATTAGAGGGTTCGCTAATCTGTTGGTATTATGCTTTAAAACCACACATCCAGTCTATTTGAAAAGTACTATGCATTGCATTCATGAAGCAGTATGGCCTTAATATTCAGTTAGAATTATCTTTGAGGGGTTTTCAGAATACCAAGCAAAGGTTTAATGAGTGTTTCACTAATTATCTGACTCGCTGGAGGGAAGCTATCTCAAATGAGGTATAGGCCTTCTGAGTTAGACCAACTAATACTAGCAATAGAGGGGTGTGTTCTGGAACTGTATAAGAAACTAAGGGATTAAAGAATCCAAAACTTCAAAGAACTATACAGAGTTTGGGGTCCATAAGGAGTCAGATTTGGCCTAGGAAAAAAGGTTCTTTGGGGGAAGATATAGGGGCAAAGATGGAGTCAGCTCAAGCAATAATGTGTAAATCAATACCATCACACAACCAAATAGCAGTTTGCAAATTAATGTTGTTAGGCAACCTCAAAAATTCTCAAATTTAGGGAGGTCTCTATCCAAAGTCCTGATAAAATTGATAAAAAGTAACTTATTACGACCCTTACCTTCACAGTAACTTTTGCCAGGTGCTAACCTAAAGCTTTTTTGCAAATTCCACCAGACCATTGGGCATGACATCGGCAGTTATGCTTAATTGAAACATGAAATCCAAGACTTAATCAATGTAGGTAAAGTCATTGACCTTGAGACAAGAAAGTCGAACACCTAGAATAACTCTCTACCTAATTATCAAAATGTACCACCACCTAACCCACCCATTTTAATGATCAACACTAGTCTAACAGAAGAACAAGTCTTGAACTCTTTAGCTGATATCACCTCTAGCTCACTAAAGCCTGAACCTGAACCAAAAGACCTAAACCAAAATAAACAATCCATAGAACATACAATGCATGTATTGGATATCAAGAGCTCTGATGATGAAGATGAAGGGCAAGTTGATTTATAGGATGATGAGGAAAGTATATTAGGCCAGTCTATGAAAAAGGTAGAGGAGAAAATACAAGAATTTGAGACTACTGAGCCTAAATTAGAAAAGATAGAGAAGTAAAAAAATGGGTAAGAAGTGAAGAGAGATAAGGAAACCATCACTAGCATTTGGGAGCTATTTATGCATTCCGGAGACCACCGAGAAGCACTAGTTCTGGCTTTGGACTAGAAAAAGATCTCCATAAGCTGTACTCTCAAGCAAATGGTTAATTCAATAATGAAAACCTCCCAAGATGCCATAATGTTTTCTAATGATGATTTACCCTTAGAAGAGAGGGATCACCATAAAGCCTTATTCATCAAGGCTGAAGTGAAAGGAAAAATGACCTACTATGTTATGGTAGATAATGGTTCTGTCATTAAAGTGTGTTCGTTGAAGATTCTACTGAAGTTAAGGTTAACTATGGTAGACTTAAAACCTATTGAGGTAGTCATCAAGGCCTATGATGATATAAAAATGCATATCGAGGGGACTTTTAGAGCTTTGGTCAGGACATGACCTATCGAGACCTGGGTTAACCTACACATAATTAATATTCCTATGATCTTTGCTATTCTATTGGAAAGGCCATGGTTTCATTCTTTAGGTGGTGTGCCCTCCATTGTTTATCAGAAAATCAAGTTTTCACATGAAGGCAAGGTTGTTACCATCTCTGCTGAGACTGAAGCCAGTGTGACTACCCTAAAGTTACCTCCTAAAGAGATACTTATAAGTCCATATTTTGAGGTTTGTGTAATTTATAATAATGAGATAAATGAGAAGGTTTTGAATATGATGCGCAACATGAAATTCATGCCTGGCATGGGCTTAGGAAAAAACCAAAATGGACTTGTAGACGATGAATTTGCACGTTCAAGATTTTAGCAACCGCGACATTGTTTGCACTCAGGGCTCTAGAGAACAAACTACCATACCACAAAGACATGGCATGGAGATGAGGAGACACCACCCAAGGTAATAACTAGGACAAATCAAAGGTGGTGGTCTAAAAGAAAGTTAGCACCACAATAGAATACCAACTTCTCTTAATCTTGTGTTTGTTTAGAATTAGTTTATTAATTATTACCTTATTCTCTAATTACATGCAATTTCATTTTAAACCCTAATTATCATTATCTAACCCAAGGCAACTAGTTATAAAATGGCACATAAAAATTGCATTCATATAATGAGACATCCCTAAATTAGTCTAAACTAAGTTAATTTTAATTAGGTGAGCTAAGTCTATATTTTATTTACAAGTGAAGTGGAACTAAAGATGGACCTACATTTTAATTAAAGTACTGAACTAAGTCTACTTTTTTAATTCTAAATAAATGGGCCTAAGTCTTTTAATTTTTATGGAAATGAATTAGATTGGGTTTGAATTAATGGGCCTAGTTCTAATTAATTTTAATTTAAATGGAAAAATGGGCCTAAGTCTATTTATTTTTAGAAAAAAAGCTTTATGGTCTGAGCTAAGTCTAAATTAATTTTATTCAAAATAGAAGGTGGACCTAAGTCTAAATTAACCTAACGGGGCTAAATTGATTTTAAAGTTAATTAAAACCTAATATCCAATTAAAAGCCTATTAATTAAATGGGTTAATCCTAAAAGTGGGCTTGGGACCTAAAATGCACAAAATAAACAAACAAGCCCAAAAACATTAAAAAAAAAAACTGAAACAATAAAATAAAAAAATAAAACAAGAAATTAAATTATTTCTTCTAAAAAAACCCTAAACCTAATATTAATCTACAACCACCATTGATTTTATTAAGGTTTACTAAATGAACTCTAATTTACTAATTGATTTTAATTCAGAAAAGTAAATAAGGGATTTCACTATTGCACTGTTGGGGCTATTACAATTGCTATGCACTTAAATTAAAATTAAAACTAATTAATTACATGCCCAAATAAACCAAATAAATAATTAAAAAAACATAAAAACATAGAGTATTAAAAACCTAAAATCTAATTAAGAAAATGACTATAGAATTAAATCTATAGCATCCCATGGATCTTCCCCACATATTCATCCTACAATTTTGGTTATTCCCATCACAATCAAAGTCACAAAAAAAAAAAGCAAAATAGAATAAAAAAATTAGTAGATGATCAAATAATAAAAAAATTAAAGAAAGAGAAATAATAATATAGAAGAAAGAGGAAAACAGTGGGATGATGCTACATAGTTTAATTGCCCCTCAAAGCAGGAATCACCATTGTTTGATCTCTGATTGATGATTGATTTTGGATATCACAGATGTACTGTGTTTTTTTTTTTAAAGAACGTAGGTTCAAAGTTTTTTTTAACCTATAGGCACAACAGTGTTTTTTTTTTGTTTCTTCTTTTTAAGCCTTCTTTTTTTTTCCCTCTCCCTCTTTGAAAAACCCTTTGAAAGCAGCGTCCCCATCCTTTTTATTCTAGGACCCAATTATCTTATCTGAGTTAAAACTAAATAAAACATGTAATTTATCATTTATCTCTGAAAAATAAAATATTAAAAACAAAACATTTATTTGATATATGCGTAAAAAACATGTAAAATGCATTTATCATATTTATTTATTTTTATTTTTATTATTTTCTAAACCAATCATAAACTAAATAAATGAATTTTTCAAAAATAAAAAAAACATTGCCTTTATAAATTATGGAAATCCGATCGAATTTCTATATTTCTGATTGGAATTACAGATTTTCCAATCTGTTTTCAATAAAATCAATCCTCCCTTTTTTTAAGTTTTAATTACAAAAAGGTCCCTGAAGAAAATTCAATTTTGCAATTAAACTCTAAAAAAATGTTGTAATTTAGTCCTTAAAACTTATAATTTTAGTCCTAAAAATCCAAAATCAATATCTAGCGATTAATTTTGATCAAATTTTCATCATAAGAGCTCTCATCGCATCTATGCATCAATGCATCCTGAAATTGGATGCTTATAGGACCCTTAGGATTTATGGAGTGCAAAGTACCCATTCTGAAGCATGGCGTAGGATTTGAGGGGACTGATGGTTCTGGAGAAGAAATTAACATCTAGGATCAGCCTAAGAAAGAAGAGGAAGAGATTATGGTCAAGAGAAAGGCCTTGTGGGGAACTTTTGTAAAGGAAGGCATCGGATATCCATACAATATGGCTCCAGAACCTCTGGTGATGGCCGCAGAAGTGATCTCGGGATTTGAAATCTTTTCTAAGTTTATGAATGGAATGAAGAAAGCTGCTATTAAGGAAGTTCCTATAGAAGAGCTGGTACTAGCTGAGGAAGAGTTTGAGGAGAACACAACCACTTTGGAGATGAAGGACATCGATGATTAGAACAAGGAATTGGATTTCGAAGCCTATGTCCTCAATTCCATTATGGATGTCTTTTATGACAATTTTGATGTTTCTATTACTACTTTGTTTAAAAATGATGATTTGTTCTTTTCAAAAGTGAATACAATAAAGTTTGAGTTTGCTTATTTGTGTGATTTATTTCCTAATGGTTATTTTTTTGTGATTGTCATTTCATACATTTATTTGACATTAATTCCATGCAAACTAAATCATTTAATTCAGGACAAATGATAACCCTAAAAATATATTGCTTACTTCTGATTTAACTCATGATGAGAGAAAAATGAAAGAAACATTAATAAAAAAGATAAAAAGTATTTGCTTAGAGCTATGAAGACATGCTTGGGAAAGACAGGGAGATCTCCAAACACAGAATCCCTACATATCCTCACATATCACCAATGAAATAGAAGAAGAGAAGGCTGAGGCTAGAATGGGCTTTTTGGTTAAAGAGGAGGTCGAGAAGTAGCTAAAGGCAAAGTTCTTGGAGGTAGTGGAGAACACCTAATGGTTAGCAACATAGTTCCAGTCCTCAAGAAAGATGGAAGGGTCAAAATGTGTGTGGACAACCGAGACCTGAACAGGGCTTGCCTAAAGGATAATTTCCCACTACCACACATTAACATATTGGTCGATAACATGGCTTCCAATGCAATGTACTATTTCATAGATGGGTTCTTAAGGTACAACCAAATTATAATGGCAGTAATAGACAAGCTGAAGATGTCTTTCACTATTGAGTGGGGCGTCTATTATTATCTGGTGATGCCATTTGGATTAAAAAATGCAGGGGCTACTTATCAGAGAATGGCAATAGCTCTACTACATGATATGATCCACAAAGAGATAGAAGTGTACGCAGACGATATGATGGTGAAGTCTGCAACCAGAGAAGGGCACTTTAAGGCTCTAGAAAAGTTATTGGAAAGGGTAAAAAAAGTATAACCTCAGACTGAATCCAAACAAGTGCATTTTTAGGGTAATGTCTAGTAAACTTCTTGGCCACATTATCAGTTAGAAAGGAATAGAAGTGGACTCCGATATGGTTAGAGCAATTAGAGAAATGCCCATGCCAAATAACAAAAAAGAAGTCAGAGGGTTTGTAGGGCATTTGCAGTATATTAGTAGGTTCATAGCTAAGTTGAATATTGTTTGTACACTAATCTTCAAGCTTCTAAAGAAGAATTAACCTATGATATGGGATGAAATAAGCTTTCGAAACTATTAAAAACTATTTGATAAATCCTCTGGTCCTACGACCACCGAAGCTAGGTAAGCCCTTAATCCTATATCTGGTGATTGAGAAAGATGCAATAGGGGTACTGCTAGCTCAAGAAAATAAAGAAAGAGTTAAACATGCAATGTATTATTTGAGTAAGAAGATCTTACAGTATTATAGAGAAAACATGTATAGCTATAATTTGGGCAACGAAAAAGCTCTAACATTACTTCCATTCCTACAAGGTACGGGCAGTTTCTTAATATGATCTCTTTGGATACCTTCAACAAACTCCCTTGCTCATGAGAAAGCTAGCCACATGATTAGTGTTGCGCACTGAATTTGACATAGATTATGTGGTGAAGAAAGTAGTAAAGGGAATGGCGGTATCACACTTTTTGGCTCATAATCCAGTAGTTAATGAATAAGAATGGGAATTGGAATTTCCTGATGAACATTTAGGGGCCATAAAGGTATAAGGATGAAAAATGTACTTTGACAAATCCATCAACAATAAAGGGACTAGTATTGGTATAATCCTGATCATGCCAGAGGGAGAAATGATCTTGATGGTGAAAAGACTCAAATTTAAGGTAACAAATAATCAAGCAGAGTTCGAGGCTTGCATCTTCGGTTTAAAAGCACTGTGTAGTGTGGGGGCAGAGGATGTTACCGTGTACGAGGATTCTATATTGGTGGTAAAAAATTCTTTTAATAAGTGGGAAGTAAAGGAAGACAGGTTGCGTCCGTATCAGGATTATTTGGCTACTATTTTGTTATCCTTTACTCAGTGCAAATTTATTCATCTACTAAGAGAAGAGAACTAGATAGCTGATGCTCTAGCTACTCTGGCTTCTATATGGGAAAGTGGGAAACAAATAAAGGTTAGGCCTCTAATATTAGTGAAGTCCTAAAACCCTTGCTATAAAGAAATAAGGGTAATGCTAGTGCATACTACTAAAAGGCCTTGGTTTTATGACTTGTAGTGATACTTAGAAAAGGGACAACTCCCTGAGGATGCTGACAAGAAAGACAGGATGTCCCTATGAATGCTATCTCAATAATTTATCAGTTATAATGGGAGGTTGTATAAAAGAATGTTGACTAGAGTTCATCTGAGATGTGTTGATGAAGATGAATCCTGTAAACTTATGGAAGCAATTCATGAAGGAGTGTGTGGGCCACATATGAATAGGATAGTCCTAGTAAAGAAAATAGCTCGTCAAGGTTATTTCTAGATTACCATGGAAACAAATTATGTCAATTTTATGAAGAGCTGCCACAACTGCCAAGCCTATAGGGATGTGAGCCATTTTTAGTCTATGGATCTCCAAAGAATGACTTCTCATTGGCCATTTGCAGTTTAGGGAATTGATATTATAAGAGAGATAGGATCGAGAGTGTCAAACAGTTATCAATACATTATCTTGGCAATAGACTATTCCTCCAAATGGGTTGAGGCTGAGTCCTATACCATGGTGGGCTCGAAGCAAATGTCGAGGTTTATCTAGAAGAATATAATCTACAGACATGGGCTACCACATCATATTGTTACTGATAATGGTGTTCAATTTTAGGTAGAGATGGATGCATTGTTAAGAGACTACAAAATCGAACATCATCAAATTATCTCTATACAGGCAATAGGTGAATGGGGTAGTGGAAGCTGCAAATAAGAATTTAAAGAAGATCCTAGCTAAGATGATGGAGAATTATTAAGATTGGGTGGATTACTTATAGTTTAAACTATGGGGGTAACAAACTACTACTAGAACTTCAACAGGGGTTACTTCGTATTCCTTAGTGTATGGGAACAAAGCCATATTACTAATAGAGGTCAAGGTTCGATCACTAAGAGGTCTCTTAGAGTCCATGATATGAGTACCAATGGATGGAAAGTCAACTGGCACAATTGACATTGTTGGATGAGAAGAGGATAAGGGCTATCTATCATTTTTAGTTGTATCAGAAGAGGATAGCCTGTGCTCATAATAAGAAGATCAAGGAAATATCAAAAAGGGAGACTTAGTGATGAAGCTTACAAAGTTGATTATGACTAACCCATAGGGGAAATTCAAGCTAAATTGGGAAGGCCCATATGTGGTGAAAAAGTTATTCTCCAAGGGTGCTGCTATCCTATTTGACATTAAAGGGAATGAATTTTAAGAGCCTATTAACCTGGATATGAGATGTGTTAAAAGCAACATGTATATGCAGATTATGCTTAAATTAAATGAAATAAATTACTTTAATTACTGTTAAACATTACATTAAGTGTCTATTACAAATTGTTTAAGTAAAGGGAAACTATAACTAATAAAAAAACTATAACTATACAAAGCTTAATTCATGAACCAATTTTGTTTTCTTCTCTTTTGTTAAGCATCGCGAGCACTCGATGCTTGCAATTCTCTTATCCTTTTATTTATAATAAACTCATCTTTCTTTAACTGTTGCAATTGAATCTATGCTTTGTAATGATCATCAGTAGTCTAATCCCTATTATAGTCTATATTTCTTTCAATAATTCTATAAAGCTAAGTACTGACTAAATTGTCCAAGAACTTTTGAGAGAGGGGCCCTAGCTTGAACTCATGAACTAACCCCATAATCATTTTCTTATGCCCGTATTGACGACAAACACAAGCCGGGTTATAAAAAGTAATAGAATGGAGACTGGCAACTAGAACACAATAAGTGTAAGATTGAATAGTCATATGTTACAACCTCCACCATGGGCATATCCACTAGATTAGAGTATTAGGGAATGTTGATAGCCAGCTCTGAATGTTCTCTAGTATAGGATGCAGCTTTCCAGTTTGGTAATGCTTAGCTCTATACCGTGCTATGGCTCAGGGAGGTTCAAGCAGTCTCAGTTTCTCATGGAACCATATTAATAAGAGTGAAGGGTAAGTAAAAATGCTAGCAAATCATAAAACAAAAGTTAAAGAACAAGAAACTTGCCTATAATAAGAACGAACTTCCGAAAGGGTTGAGTCCTACTTTTGCTTACTCCAAAATGTAAAGGAGTTTTGAATCATAATTTCCAGAGAGTGAAAACAAGCAGGAATTGATTATACAAACAAAGGGCCATTATCTGGGGCCAATAGACCTCTCCCCTATCGATATCTATGATAGCCTTATAGAAGGGTTCTAATGCAATCTCTGAACTAAAAAGGTAATAAGATGAACATTGGGGTGGAAGATTAAACAACCTAGCCATTTAGTATTTGACAGAATATAAGTTTGGAATTCCCAACATAGGGACTATGAGTTAGCGAGCTTTAAACTCCTCTGGTTGGGGGCATAATGTAAACACCCAATTTTGGGATTATAAAATATGGATGCGACAAAGGACTTCAATGATGAAAATGTTATAAGTAGGTCTTCAACACTTGAAGTTCAAAACCTCAAAAGTTTGAATACGTTTTCAAAAAGAGTTTCATTATTTTTTAAGGACTTAATTGTAATACTTTTTAAGACCTAATTGAAAATTTTAATTTCTTTCAGGGGTCTTTTTGTAATTAAAAGTTAAAAAATTAGAAAATCTATAATTTTGATCGAAATTACATAATTTCGATAGGAATTACGTGTTTTTCATTTGTTTTTGTATTTTTTTTTACAGAAAATAAAAAATATTTCCTTGAGTTTTGATTGGTTTAAAAATTTTCTTAAATTTATTTTAGGATTTATCTACTTCTTCAAGAAATAAATTCCTTTTAAAATTAGAACTCTTCAGGAAATATAGTCCTTTCAAAATTGGAAGTCTTTTTGAACTCTTAATATGTAGAATTTAGGGTTTTTTATTTTTCTCCCTATAAAAGGAGAGCCCAGGCTCCTAGCAGGGAGAGAAAAAAAAATCCTGGGGAACCTCTCTCTTTTGTTTGGAATTCTCTTTTCTGAATATAACATCTTGAAAGCAAAGAGCAAGAGGTTTTTTTGAGAAGAGAACCACAAATTTTTGAAGATTTATTTAGCAAATAAATGGTGATTTTACTAGTCTGAGTAGCCAACCATAAGCATCCATAAACATTATCTTCTCCTTACTTTCTTTTATTTTTCTTCTTTTGTTATGATTTTGATTTTTATTAAATTTTAATTTTACTTAATTTTTTTATAATTTTATTCACTAATCATTATTTTACCCTTATATGATGGTGATTATTGAGGTCATATAATGATCTTAGAGAATTAAATCTATGAAGATCCATGGAATGCCATGGATGTAAATGTGTAGCTAAACCTAATTTCTAGGGTTTTTATTTAGTTTTTTTATCATTCTTTTATTTTATTTATTTATTTTGGGTTTTATTAATTTTCTTTTCTTTTTTTTATTATTTCTCATTAGTACGTTGTAATAGCCCCAACAGTGGGAATAATGAAATTTGGTGTGTGTGCTTGTGTGTTTAATTTTAATTAATCGATTAGTAAAATTAAGGTTTTAATTGGGTAATTAATTAAAATTAATGGTTATAGAAATCTTTAGGTTGTTTAATTAAAATTGAATTATATTTAAGTGGGTAAAATTAGTTTTGCTTGATTGATTATTTTATTTTATTGTTTATGGTCATTTTAATTAAATTAGGGTTTTGGAATAGATTTAATTCATTGTTTCATCTTTACATATTTATTTTGGTTTATTTTGGGCTTTTTTACTTGTGTTTATGTGTTTTGGGCCCTAGGCTCACATTAGGCTTTAACCCATTTAAATTTGGGTTTTTTCAGGTTTAATTAATGAAAATGCATCTTTAGGTCCATAATTAATTAAAAATTAGGGTAGAGATAACTTAGGCTCACTTCTTGAAGCTCACTTATGAATTAAATCATGTAGATATAGCTCATTTAATTATAATCAATATAGATTAGACTAACTTAGGGATTATGATTTATGATGAATGCATTGTTTACTTGTATATTTCATGACTAGTTTGCTTGGAGTTGATTGTTTTTTAAGGGTTTATATGAAATTGCATGTAAATAGAGGATAAAATAGTAATTCATAAAGTAATTCTAAAAGAGCATGAGATTGAAAGAAGTTGGTATTCCATACCCAAAATCTCTTGGTTGTGGTGCTGGCTTTCTTTTAGGGAATCGAGTACCGCTATTTTTTGATTTGTCCCAGTTGTTACCCTAGGTGGTGACTCCTCATCTCCACACTATGTCTTTGTGATAGTGGTTAGTGTATTCTTTAGATTCTTGAGCTCAAATAGTGTCACAATCGCTAAGATCTTGGGCGCGCACTAAACCCTGCCATATATAGTGGCGACTCCACTAGAGATAAGAGATACTAATTCTACTTGTGTTCTTTAGAATTATTTTATTAATTATTATTTTATTCTTGCATTCATTCTGCATGTCCTTACTAACTGATGGCGTTGGTTTATGGTTCCATGATTCCACTAGTTTCATAGGATTGTAAATTGGCTAACCATCACTCTTAGCCTTAACTTGGTTCAAGAGAGATTATTGGGCTTATCTGACCAAAGTCTGTAACCCAAGTCCTAAAAGGGGATATTCTTCTCTTGAGTTTGCAAAGAATGCTAGGACCCTCTAACCTTGGCCTGTAACTTAAGTTTTAAAGGTGGGCATCCTGCTAAGAGAACCTTAACCTTTTCCACCGGACTTATCCACATATAGTGGCCTAGTTATTTTTTTTAGGATTATCCAAATTGCTTATGAATGTTGGCATGAGCTATTTCTATTTATAAAGGCCCAAGCCCATACTTTAGAAACCCATAAGGACTAATAAAGATTAGGCTATGCATTTATACCTAGAAATACTATTTCTATGCTTTACTGCTTTGAAAGAATTAACATGCATGTCAGTTTTTTAATATCCCCCATTGATATCAAGGCCAAGACAAAAAATCCTAGGAAAAGAGACTCGCTATTAAATATGTGTGTGGGAGGAATAAGGTTGGAAGGATGTATATACTTGACTTAATTGATAATTATTGCATGGCACATGCATCATGCATATATGCATTACATGTATCATACTAACAACTTGTTTTGCAGCCATCATAGATTCATCCAGGTCATCCTGTGTTTGGAGTTGGAAAGGTGGCAAATTAGTGAGAACTGATTCAAGTCCGCAATCAATTATGAAAGAGATCCTTAGCAAATTGGAAAGGAGTCCCATCAATCCACTCTACCTAGAAGTTGCACAGCCTGAATAAGCTGAAGAAATGGAACAACACAAAAGAGGAAACTGGACCCTAGAGGATGTCAAAGGAGCATTGATGGATGACATGAGAGCAATGATGAAAGGTGAGTTAAGACAAGCTCTGACTGGGTTGATGCCACCACCTGCTGTTAATACACCTCCTGTTGTGACTAATCCACCTATTATGGGTACACCACCCACTAATAATGACAATGTTGCTAGGAATATGCCTGTTGTGGAAACAAAGTTAGAGGATGTTGAGAGTTACATGGTTAAAAAATTGAAAAGAGAATCTTTTGAGCAAGTGTAAGAGCTAGAATCTAAGCAAATGAAAGCAATGACTCAGACGATGTCCAAGATGGAGAAGTTGATAAGAGGATAGGGCATTGGATGCTCATTTGACTTTGATGATGTGATACAATTTAGGGAGGACAAGTTGCCTAATAAATTTAAGATGCCATAGCTATAGAAGTTTGATGGTACTGGAGACTTAACGATTCACCTTTGTCAATACACACCTACCATGAGCACCACTAAGGCTCCTTTATCTATGGTTACCAAGCTATTTATGCTATCCTTAGAGGGTATGGCTATCAATTGCTATCATGGGTTGGAGAAGTCTATCCAAATAGAATGGAGCGAGCTATGTATAGCCTTTCTAAAGCAATCTAACTATAACACTAGGCTCAAAGTGTCCATCATGGATCTAGAATTGACCAAGCAGAAGCCTAATGAACCATTCTCATATTTCTTGACCAGGTTCTTAAATAAGGTAGGATTAATGAAGAACAAGTTGGCTGAAAAGGATTAAGTTAGGATGATAGTCCAAAATGTGTTACCCAATCTGGTTGAAAGGCTATAAATGATGAACCCTAAGACATTTATAGACCTTTACAATAACGGGTTGCAAGATCAAGAGATCAAAAGTGAGAAGAGGAGGATCATTAGAAGCACCGAAGTGAGAAATTACCCAATAGGGGGCATACAACAGAGAAATGCTAGTCGGGTTATAGGAGTCCATGTTATTCAATGACCTAGGAAATTCTCAAACTTTAACCAGCCCCCATCTAAAGTCCTAAACAGATTGATCCAAAAAGGCCTCCTTAAACCTTTAACCCCTTTTAAACCACCAAAACCTAATCTCCTTGGCTTTGACCCTAATATTTACTGTAAATTTCACCAAGTTGCTGGCCATTTCACTAACTCTTGCATACGCTTTAAACATGAAATTCAAAACCTCATAGACTCCAAAAAAATCACAGACCCTAAAAAATCCAATCCAAACCCAAACACCCAAAACAACCCTTTCCCTAACTACTGAAATGTGCCACCACCAACTACCATGATGATCAACTCAGGAGTTAGTGAGAAATAAGTGTTCAACTCCTTTGAGGATCTAAACCTTAAAACTAATAAGAAACCTCCTAATGCCCCTAAAGATAAGGAGATAATAGAAGACCCATTGGGATAGCCTTCAAGCAAATTCGACTATAAGGTGTGTTATTCCAAACCACCTTCTTTCAATATACCCATTAAGTCAATCATGCTTATAGGATGGGTGATGAATTTAATGATAAGACAATATCAAATAATAAGGAGAAATGCATGGTTGATGTGTGGAAAGATGGAAAGAAGGAGCAAACCAATGGGGTTATAGACATCTGGTATAACTCTAATGAAGAAGGCACGAAAGGCTATAATGTATAGGTTAATAATCCAGAAGTCAGTCATGTCACTAGAAGTGGTAAGGGTTATAAACCAATGGAAAAGACCACAGAGAGGGAGGAGGCTGTTAAAAGAGAAGGCTCATATGAACATGAGGATGATTTGATCCTTAAACAGCTTAAGAAGGCAAAAGCAAATATGAGCATTTGGGAGCTCCTGATGCACTCAAGTAGCCACGAGAAAGCTCTGGTCAAGGCTTTAGCCAAGATGAACATTGACACTACTATAACCCCTAAAGAAATGGTGGCCAAGGTTATTGACAAGAAACATGGGTTTATCACCTTTTTTTATGAGGATTTACCTACGAAAGGGAGAAATCATAATAAAGCTCTGTTCATCCCAATTGAAGTCAGAGGGAAGAAGACTAATTATGTTATGGTGGATGATGGGTCTGCAATTAATGTTTTCCTGCTACAGATTCTGCCTAATCTAGGGGTAAAGGTGTAGGATTTAACAAAATCTTACCTTATAATTAGAGCTTATGATGACAACACAAGGAATGTAAAAGGAACATTCATGGCTCTTATAAATACTAGACCTATAAATATAATGGTGGAGTTCACTGTGCTAGATATCCCTATCACCTACACTTTACTTTTAAGTAGGCCCTAGTATCATACTTTAGGAGGAGTGCCTTCAATTATGCAACAAAAGGTGAAATTCTTATTTGATGGAGAAGTTATGACTTTAGATGCTAGTGTGGGCAAGACTGTATTTACAGATATAGATGGTCAGAAATAGGTAGTTAACCCCTCCTGGTTTCCAAATAGCCATGATTTCTTATGGAATTGAGATGGATCCAAGGGTTATGAGCATGATCAAAAAGATGAATTATCGACCCAAACAAGGACTGGGAAAGAATGAGCAAGGAAGTCCAGAATTCCCAAATTTCAAAGGACAAAATGATACCAAAGGATTGGGTTATATAAAGGCTGGACTTGGTAGTAAAGGAGCTAGAAGAAGGATTCTTGACGAGAATAACTTCTCAAAGGATATGGGACCACTATAAGATAACTTTATCAAAGAAAGGAAAGAGAAGTCCTACCTGGGTGAAAAGGAGCCTGTCCAAATGGCTAGAGTGAATGTTCCTAGGTTTGAGATCTTTAAGAAGTAGATAGTTGAAGGTCTGGTACATAGCAACAAAGACAAGGTAATGAAGCAAGTTGCTGAGAAAATGAGGACTAAAGCGGTTGAAGAGCTGCTCTGTCTGCTACCTAACGAAGAACCACCACAGGATTTAGCTAGCATTATCAAAAATAGTTTTAACGATGTTTTTTATGAAGAAACTAATGTAATAACATTTGGTCTGTTTAAGGATGAAAATGCTATTTTTTCTATGATTAATGATATGAACTCTGGTTTTGCTTACTTTTATGATGTTGATTTTGATGGTCTTATGCACTTTAATAATGATCATTCATGCATGTTTGACATTAATTCTATTCAATTAGATTCATTAAACATGGGCACAAATGAACAACCATAGCACATTTATATATCATATGATTTAACTCCTAAAGAGAGAGAAAAATTAAAGAGAATATTAACTTAGTCCTATAAAGACATGCTAGGTCTAAACAGAGAAATTACAGAGCATCGCATTCCAATCTATCCAAAGGCTAAACCTAATAAGCAAAAACTTCATAGGTTAAGGCCATAATGGGCAGAAAAGATAAGGGAAGAAATCGCTAATCAAATCTAGGCCAATTTCCTAGAAGTGGTAGAATATCCTCAATGGTTAGAAAATATAGTACTTATTCCTAAAAAAGATGGGAAAGTTTGAATTGTGTAGATTTCAGGATCTAAACAAAGCATGCCCAAAAGATGATTTTCCTTTACCCCACATTAATGTGATTGTTGCCAATGCAATGTACTCTTTCATGGATGGGTTCTCAAGTTATAACCAAATAATGATGGTAGTCATGGACAAGATCAAGACTACTTTTATCATAAAATAAAGGACATATTGCTACAAAGTGATTCCATTTGGATTGAAGAAGGTAGGAGCAACATATCAAAGGGCAACAACAGCTTTATTCCATGATGTGATGCACAAAGAAGTGGAAGTGTACATCAATAATATGATGGTCAAGTCAAGAACTAGGGAAGGACATTTTAATGCTTTAGATAAGTTCCTGGCAAGAATAGAAAGATACAATTTGAGGCTTAACCCAAAGAAATGTATCTTTGGGGTCACTTTAGGAAAGTTGTTAGGGCACATAGTCAGCAATTAAGGAATAGAAGTCAATCCAAATAAGATTAAAGTCATTCAAGAGATTCCAGCACAAAGAATAGAAAGGGAAGTATGAGGATTTACTAGGAAGCTACAGTACATTAGCAGGCTTATTGCGAAGCTCACCATGATTTGCGATCCAATTCTCAAGCTCTTGAGGAAGAATCAGCCGTGGAATGGAACAAAGAATGCCAAAAAGCCTTTGATAAGATTAAAGAATACCTTACTAATCCACCTATGTTAACACCACCAAGATAAGGTAAACCCTTAATCTTATATTTGGCTTTAAAGGAAAAAGCAATGGGGGCAATGCTAGTACAAGAAGGACCAGAAGGGGTGGAGTACACAGTGTATTAGCTCAGTAAGAAGTTCCTGCCATATGAAGAGAAGTATGATCTTGTGGAGAAGACATATTTAATTATGATATGGGCCACAAGGAAGCTAAGGCATTATTTCTAGTCCTATAAAGTACAAGTAATTTTAAAGATTGATCCTTTAAGGTACTTATTTCAAGCACCAACCTTAACTGGAAAGATGTCGTGATGGTTGGTATTTCTGACTGAGTTTGATGTTGAGTACATCAATACTAAGGTAATCAAAGGAAGAGCAGTAGCAGAATTCCTGGCACATAATGTAGTCGATGAAAATGGGCAGTGGAATTTAGAGTTTCCAGATGAGAACTTAGCAGTAATAGAGCGACACGAATGGAAGCTTTATTTTAATGGAGTTATGAATAATAGAGGAGCAGGGCTAGGAGTGATTCTTGTCACACCCAGAGGAGAAACCATCCCAATGGCTAAGAAATTGGACTTTAAGGTCATGAACAACATGGTTGAGTATGAGGCATGCATCGATGAGCTAGAAGCAACACTAGCAATGGGAGACAAAAACCTACTAGTTTATGATGATTCCATGTTAGTCATTAGCCAAGCTAATGAGGAATGGGAAGTAAAAGAAGAGAGGTTGAAGCTGTACATCTGTTATTTAAATAAGCTAATGAGGAATTTCATTAAATGTCTGTTCATGCATTTACCAAAACATAAGAATCAAATGACGGATGCTTTAGCAATGCTCTCTTCAATGTGGGATAAACCAATAGGATTGATGATGAAGCCTCTGGTGATAATAAAGATAAAAGCTCCATGTTATGGTGAAGAATCAGTTATGAGTATTCATATAGGCCTAAAAGAAAAGCCATGGTTTTATGACATCCATAGATTCATCGAGGAAAGGAAATACCCAGATGAGACAACTTCCAAAGAAAGACATGCCCTTTGTGTTCTTGCACGTCACTATGCAAGTCATGATAGGGTATTATACTGAAGAATGCAGGATGGAATACAGCTGAGATGTCTCAAGAAGGATGAAGCAGAACAGGCGATAAAAGAAGTTCATGCAGGGGTTTATGGATCTTATATGAATGGGATGATTCTGATGAAGAAAATAATCCGACAAAGGTATTATTGGATAAGCATGGAAAGAGATTATATCCAGATAGTGAAACAATGTCATCAATGCTAGATACATGGAAACCTCAACCATCTTCCCCCTACTGTGCTAAATAGTTTAACATCTCCATGGCCTTTTATAGCATAGGGGATAGATATAATAGGGGAGATAAGACCAACTGCCTCGAATGGGCATAAATATACAATGGTGACAATTGACCATTTTCTAGATGGATAGAAGCATAATCTTTTAGTACTTTGAAAGCTAGATAGATGGTAAGATTCATCGAGAAGAATCTCATTTGCAGGTACAGGATCCCACATCATGTTGTGATGGACAATGGTGTTCAATTTCAGTTAGAGACAACTGAATTATTGTAGAAATATAAGATAAAGCATCATAAATCCTCACCTTATCGACCCTAAGCTAATGGCGCAGTTGAAGAGGCTAATAAAAATATGAAGAGAATCCTCTCCAAGATGGTGAAAATGCATAAAGACTGGTCCAAGTATCTTCCTTTTTCCTTGTGGGGATATAGAACTACAACGTGTACTGCTATAGGACAGATGCCATTCTTATTAGTATATGGTTGTGAAGAAGTTTTTCCCATAGAGACATAAATTAAATCTTTAAGGGTTGTTATGGAAATAAAAGTCCCTAAGAGTGAATGGATGCAAAAGCAATATGATCACCTCGTGTCTCTAAATGAGAAAAGGATGGAAGCTCTATTCCACATTCATATTTATCAGACAAGGATAGCAAGAGCCTTCAACAAAAAGGTCAAACCTGGAAAGATAAAGGCTAGAGATATAGTGCTAAAGCAGTCAAGAGCAATTATGTTTAATCTAAGAGGAAAATTTAGATCAAATTAAAAAGTGCCATATCTAGTTAAGACAATCCTGCTTAAGGGAGCTATAAAGATATTAGATTTAGAAGGGAATTAGTTCATTAAGCCAATCAATTTGGATCGCCTCAAGAAATACTACCTTTAAAAAAAAAGGTATACTGGCTAGAAAACCTTAAAAGGCTAGTCAAGCAAAAATTAGGACATTCCTGCCATTCAGAAAACCCGCAAAGGGCTGACAGGAAAAAATTAAGGAATAAGTTAAATAAAGTGATCCAGCTTATCAGAAAACCCGCAAAGAGCTAGTCAAGTAGAAATTAGAGTAATAAGAGGGAGAGAAACATGTTCAGTTAGAAAATCCAAAAGGACTAGCCAATGATAGGAGTTATGTCATGTGATGTGATAAATGTACTCATCTTTGCCCTATGAATAAAATTGAAATGAAATTTTTATTTGAATATTGCATATTCTATCTTTGTTATAAAGCATAAAGACTTAAAGGAAAAAAACATGAGAACCTAAAAAACCAAATTTATGAGATCACTATACTATTTTTGTTTTTATTTCTTCTTCCATGACTCATCTAGTAATATTTTAGTCCTTTTGTACTTACCAAATCCTAGTGGTTCTGTAGTTTGCATGACCCAAGCCTTGTAATTGTCATCAGTAGTCATATTAGCATCCAAATGCATATTCCACTCTAGTGCTCTGTGAGGCCACAAGTTCCTTATTTTTTCCAAGAAATCTTGCCTCAGAGGGAAACCTTTAAAGCTAAGTATAACAGTCACAATAAATTATGGACGACTGTATTGGCGGCAAAGGCGTGATGAGAAAAAGAAAGTAAAAAAATGTAACCCAAGAACAGGAACACAATGGTCGTACAGGTTGATGGTCACAAACTTCAACTTCTACCAAGGATAGATCCATGTGATCTTAGTATCAACAATGCCTTTTATCCAATCAACCCATTGACCTATAGTACGCTTATCCTTTACCTTCAATGGACAAAACTATACATGATGAGGTTAATAAATCAAGGCATTAAGGGAGGGATTAAGTAGACTTAATTTCTCTTATAGCCAAATCTAAAAAAAACTAAGTTAAAAACTTGAAAGGCCAACTTAGGCACAAAAAAAAAAGAGAGTTGCATACCTGAAGGAGAAGTAAACTACCTGAGATTCGATTTTGAACCCTAAAATTATCTAACCCAATGATAGTTTCAGAAAGTACAATAGACATAGGGTTAGCCCCAACTTCTACCTATTCCAAAATACTAACAATTCTCGTGTCAGCATCTCCATGAGAAGCCACTAGCAAAAACTAAGCATACAAGTAGAAAGAGATAGTCCTAACCCAGGCTGCATTATTCTTATCCTTAGTCCTACAAGAAGCAATCAGAAAAGAAAGACTGATAGTCCTAGAGTTATGTGCGTACATTTAGATGTCACTTGGGGGCATATCAAAGAACGTCACTAATCTATTAGGAAATCGCATCTCAAAATCAGGAAGAGCAATCACAGTAGTTGAGTCCAAAGAATAGCCAAGGATAGCAGTAAACTCCTCGACTAATGGACACAGCTATTGTCCATTGAATCTAAATACATGGTCTTTAATGTCCCAAAAGGTGGCCGTAGCATGAAGAAAATTATGGTCTATTTTTAGATGCTGAAGAGATTTCAAAGATTTGACATGATAGGATAGCAGTTTGTTCTAGTCATTCCCATTAAGGCTTTTGAGAAATTTCTTCATTAAATTAAGGGTGACTTGGGTCATGATTAGGCAAACAACAGACAGGAGTGGGTGACTACACTTTGACAAGCTATTTATACAGGCATAAAAGTCTAATTCGGATGGTATTTTGAATATAGACAGGATTAGGATTTTACGTGTGTGGATCGAACTCAAATTAGAAATTGGAACAAAAAAAGGAGGCGAAGAGCAGAAGCTGAATTTTCAATAGAAATTCCATAATTCTGATAAGAAATCTAGAATTTCGATCGAAATTCTAGAAATCCGATCAGATTTCCAAGATTTTCAACTAAAAAAATAGTTCATTAAATTCTAGGGTTCTATCCAAAACAAAAGTCCATAATCCATTTAGAAAAAGGAAAATAGTTCATAGAAAAAAGGAAAATACAATCATGAAAGCACAAGTCCTAAAGATGAAAGATCAGTCATCCTGAGCTCCAGTGTCTAGCCAAGGACTCCATCCTCTAGCAGGATCATCGCTCTAATATGGGGCAATAGAAGTCTCAGCATCATAACCATCAAAGCCAAGACCAACAAGCTATATGCAAAGCCTCTCATTCTCATGCTCCAAATCTCCAACATAACTCTGTCACATTAAGAATAGTTAAAATCATGCATAACATGTATACATTTGCATACTTGTTGTAAATACTAACCCTCTAACTATCTGTTATTTGTATAGTAAATAATCTTTGGGATGAGGCAAGTCCATATGGATACTCTACCTGTGTCTGAGGGATCTGTAAAATGACATATAATAATTCAATGACAAGTGTCAATTATGCAGGATCAGGAATGCAAAAAATACACTTACATGTGAAGCATTAAGAGGAGAAAAGCTAGGAATTTGAATCATATCAAGGTACATGTGTTGTTTAATGGGAGTCTACACCACAGGAGCCTAATAGTACATAGACCTATCAAGCATAGTAATATTGCCTAGAATGGTACTCGTGGAAGTATCACCTCGAGCAGCTCTACTATGTTGATTAGGCTCAACCTCCTACTCAATCCTTTCAGTGTCACCCTCAGTCTCCTCCTCTATAGCAACATCAACAACATCTTAAACCTGCACAAAAAATAATTGTCATCCGCAGTGATGAAGGAGAATGAAGTAAGATAGTGATAAGGAGGAATAGTGATAGAAAGCATACCTCAGCTAGATTTGGGGGAACCTGCTCTAAGAGATTCTCTTGAATATACTCCTGATAGTGGCAAGAATGCTTGAGCAAAGTCGAAGCATCATATCCCTTAAAAGCTGCTTTAAGCTCCAGACCAGTTAAGCTGCAACTCCTTAACATGGAAGAGGGAATAGAAGAAGGACCATGCCTCTTGGAAGGCACTATATGCCAATGATAAACACACTCACCTAGATACCATATCTGGCAACCATAACCAGGAAGAAAAATCCTCATAGTCTCAAGCCTCACAATAGTAGTCATGAAACTATATTATTGGATGTCTTTAGCACCAACCAACCAATTTGATCTAACCTGTAGATTCATTCAAATAAATTTTATTTAACTTTTATAACTGATCAAATGCTAATAGTTAAATTTATATTACCAGGTCCCACTCTAAAGAGTTCAGCTGGCCCCGATATGTCTGTAAGTCATGCTTGACACTAGCAAGATGAGAAGAACCCTATCTCTACATCAATGAAAGACTCCTGTCAGAGCTAATAATGCTAAATCCATGAATCAGCCCAATCTCAATGCCCTAGAAATGAAAAGGAAAAGATATTTAAGTGAAAGAGAGCTGTAAAAGAGCAAAAAATAAAAAGGAGTAGAAGACATAAAAGAGGCGTACGTGCAAAATGTGCTAGAAATTGCACATCATTATAGTACCTCTACAGACAGTATCCAGTCTATAGTAGAGATAGGCAAGAGCTGCGGATCCCCAATTAAAGGTAGCTAATCTAGCAAGATCCTGAAGGGGACTAGGAAGTGCAATGCTAACCTCATGACCTATCTAACATAAGAGGGTAGTGCCTAATAGTATTAATAAGAAGTATCTCACCTTCTGAAGTATTTGACGAGGTGTGGCAGTGGGTAACCTCCTGAAACTAGAAAGAAGCACGTTTTTTCGATTCTTCCATATCGGAACAAACCTGAGCAAGTCACGAACATAACGACTCCTAGCATCCTTGGGAAGAGTGCAGTAATGGATATCAAAAGGAAATGGGGTACCTATGAAGGTGATCCTAGTGATAGCAGAAAAGCTTATGGGAGAAATAGTCAGCTCGCCCACTTGTGTGTGGAAGGTGTGAGTAGTATCCATCCACTTCTAGAATAGTCATTTGACCTACCTCAAGCAGTCGATAAGGGCAGCAATGAAGTTTCAGAAGCTAGATGCTCAAATGTGTTGTACTACCTCTCTCGATAAATCATGAAAGAGTTCTTGAGCAAAGTGAAAGTAACCTGACAATTTCAGTGGTTTCTGAATAAAATTCAAAAAATGACAAGATTATTTTCCCTACTAACTTTTAATTTTTGTTTATTTTCCTTTCTATTTAAAAAAAAGATTGAAAAATTGGATTTTTGATCGAAAATCTAGAATTCTGATTGGTATTTTTGAATTTTTGATCGAAAATCCAAAAATCCCGATCTGGAATTCAAATTTCCGACCAAAAATTCAGAAATCTATCTAAATTTTATTGAGTCCTCTCATATGTTAAAACCAATTTTTGTAAAATTTTGTTTCAAAATTGACAATTTTATTTAATTTGTTTACAAAATGTTCTATAATTGCATGCATAAATATGATAATGTATTAATAGAAATATATTTGTTGTAAAGTTCAAGACAGAAAAGAAATTTACCTTATCACCAGCCTGTGAGTATCTATGAAGGTGCAAGCAAGTCAAAGGGAGCACCTCTTCCTCTTCAATGAGCCTGAAATTATTTTGAGGGAGATGTAGTTGAGATATGATCATATTTGACTATCTAGAACTGCTCCCACATAGCTTATGTCCTGGGTGAGCCATAGGATTAGACGGATCCCAAATTGGAGATCAGATGAAAGAATAATTGAAGAAGCAAGATTTCAAAATCAAGAGAAAAGAAAAGAGAATGAAAGAGATGGGAAATGAATCGACAAAATCAAGGTATATATTATGGTGGTAAATGACCATTTTAGTCCTTTAACTTCATTTGCATTCAAGTCCAAAGCTTTTCTTACAATTTAGTCCTAAATTGCGAAGCTACATTGATTTGATAATTCCTTGAATTATTAAATTATCAACATAAAAGAAATTAGACTATACGACCGAGTGTAGTCGACATTGTACAAAAGAATACAATGTATCTTTCCATTTAGACTATACAACCGAGTATAGTTGGCATTGTATATCCAAGTGCAATGTATCAATTCCATTCAGACTATATGACCGAGTGTAGTCAGCATCGTACGTTTGAGTGCAATGCATCAATTCAAATTAGACTATACGACCAAGTGTAGTTGGTATTGTACGGTCAAGTGCAATATATCAATTCCATTCAGACTATATGACTGAGTGTAGTTGGCAGTGTATGACCGAGTGCAATGTATCAATTCAAATTATACTATATGATCGAGTGTAATCAACATTATACGACCGAGTGCAATGTATCATTTTAAATCAAACTATATGATCGAGTGTAGTCAGCATTGTACGACCGAGTGCAATGTATCATTTCAAATCAAACTATATGACCGAGTGTAGTCAGCATTGTATGATTGACTATAATCTATCATTTCAAATTAAACTATACGATTGAGTATAGTTAGCATTATACAACCAAGTGCAATGTATCTTTTCAAATTAGACTGTACGACCAAGTGTAGTTGACATTGTACGACTGAGTGCAATGTATCAATGCCATTCAGACTATACAACTGAGTGTAGTTGGCATTGTATAACCGAGTGCAATATATCAATTTAAATCAAACCATATGACCAAGTGTAGTTAACATTGTACGACCAAGTGCAATGTATCAATTCAAATTAGATTATACAACCGAGTGTAGTTAACATTGTACGACCGAGTGCAATGTATCATTTCAAATCAGACTATACAACCGAGTGTAGTCGGCATTGTATGATCGAGTGCAATGTATCATTTCAAATCAGACTATACGATCGAGTGTAGTCAGCATTGTACGACCGAGTGCAATGTATCATTTCAAATTAGACTATATAACTGAGTGTAGTCGGCATTGTACGATCGAGTGTAATGTATCTTTTCAAATCAGACTATATGACTGAGTATAGTCGACATTGTACGATTAAGTGCAATGTATCTTTTCAAATCAAACTGTATGACCTAGTGCAATGTATTAATTCAAATCAGACTATACAATTGAGTGTAGTTGACATTGTACGATTGAGTGTAATGTATCATTTCAAATCAAACTATATGACCAAGTATAGTTGGCATTGTATGACCAAGTGCAATGTATCATTTCAAATCAAACTATATGACTGAGTGTAGTCGACATTGTATGACCGAATGCAATGCATCAATTGCATTCAAACTATACGACTGAGTGTAGTCGGTATTGTACGATCGAGTGCAATGTATCAATTCAAATCAAACTATACAACAAGTGTAGTCAACATTATACGACTGAGTGCAATGTATCAATTCAAATTAGACTATACAACCAATTGTAGTTGACATTGTATGACCAAGTGCAATGTATCATTTTAAATTAGACTATATGACCGAGTGCAATGTATCATTTCAAATCATATTATACGATCGAGTGTAGTCAGCATTATGCGACCAAGTGCAATGTATCCTTTCAAATCAAACTATACGACCAAGTGTAGTCGACATTATACGACCGAGTGCAATGTATCTTTTCAAATCAGATTGTATGATCTAGTATAATGTATCAATTCAAATCAAACTATACGACCAAGTGTAGTCGACATTATATGATCGAGTGCAGTCGAAATTATATGATCGAGTGCAATGTATCATTTCAAATTAGACTAAACGACCGAGTGTAGTCAGCATTGTACAACCGAGTGCAATGTATCATTTCAAATCAAACTATACAACCAAGTGTAGTCAGTATTGTATGATTGAGTGCAATATATCATTTCAAATCAGACTATACGACTAAGTGTTGTCGACATTGTACGACCGAGTGCAATGTATCAATTCTATTCAGACTATAAGATCGAGTGTAGTTAGCATTGTATGACTGAGTGCAATGTATCAATTCAAATCAGACTATATGACAGAATGTAGTTGGCATTGTACGACCGAGTGTAATGTATCATTTCAAATCAGACTATACGACTAAGTGTAGTTGGCATTGTATGACAGAGTGTAATGTATCATTTCAAATCAAATTATATGACTGAGTGTAGTCGACATTGTACGACTAAGTGCAATGTATCTTTTCAAATCAAACTATACGATCGAGTGTAGTCAGCATTGTACGACCGAGAGCAATGTATCATTTTAAGTAAGACTATACGACCGAGTGTAGTCAACGTTATACGACTGAGTGCAATGTATCATTTTAAATCAGACTATACGACCGAATGTAGTCGGCATTATACAACTGAGTGCAATGTATCATTTCAAATCAGACTATACGACTGCGTGTAGTTGGCATTGTATGACAAAGTGTAATGTATCATTTCAAATCAGACTATACGACCTAGTGTAGTCGGCATTGTACGTCCAAGTGCAATATATCATTTCAAATCAGACTATATGACTGAGTGCAATGTATCTTCAAATTCATACTATATGTCCGAGTGTAGTTAACATTGTACGACCGGGTGTAATGTATCAATTCAATTTAGACTACACGACCGAGTTTAGTCAACATTGTATGACTGAGTGTGATGTATGCATCTGAATCAACACTATACGTCAGAGTATAGCATTTCCTCAAATGTTTTGGAATTATGCCTAGTGTTATATGACAACACAAGCATTTATTATGAACCGATGATCAAAACCTCAAGGAGCACAAGTAAGTACTCGAACTTTGTTCAAAAGAAATTGTGTGTTTATTTGCTTTAGTGCAATTTATCAAGCATATAGCAATAAAGCGAGGTAACTGTAATCACCCAATTTTAGGATAATAAAATATGGATCTGATAAAAGACTCTAATAATGAAAATTTTATAAGTAGGTCTTCAACACTTGAAGTTCGAAACCTCAAAAGTTTGAATACATTTTCAAAATGTGTTTCATTATTTTTTAAGGACTTAATTGTAATACTTTTTAAGACCTAATTGAAAATTTTAATTTCTTTCAGGGGTCTTTTTGTAATTAAAAGTTAAAAAAAATCAGAATTATATAATTCTGGTTGGAATTACGTGTTTTTCATCTATTTTTGTATTTTTTTTACATAAAATAAAAAAATATTTTCCTGTGTTTTGATTGGTTTAAAAATTTTCTTAAATTTATTTTGGGATTTATCTACTTCTTCAGGAAATAAATTCATTTTAAAATTGGAACTCTTTAGGAAATAAATTCCTTTTAAAATTAGAACTCTTCAGGAAATAAAGTCCTTTCAAAATTGGAACTCTTAATACATAGAATTTAGGGTTTTTTATTTTTCTCCCTATAAAAGGAGAGCTTGGGCTCCTGGTAGGGGGAAATAAAAAAATAATACTAGGGAACCTCTCTCTTTTATTTGGAATTCTCTTTTCTGCACTACAAAAAAGTATTCTTAGTTATTTCATATTAGAAGCAAAGAGTAAGAGATTTTTTTGAGAAGAGAACCATAAGTTTTTGAAGATCTATTTAGCAAATAAACGGTGATTTTACTAGTCTGAGGAGCCAACCACAAGCATCCATAAGCATTATCTTCTCCCTACTTTCTTTTATTTTTCTTCTTTTATTATGATTTTGATTTTATTAAATCTCAAATTTACTTATTTTTTTATAATTTTATTCACTAATCATTGTTTTACCCTTTTATGATGGTGATTATAGAGGAAATCACATAATGATCATATTTGGAGAATCAAATCTATGAAGATCCATGGAATGTCATGGATGGAAACATGTAGCTAAACCTAATTTCTAAGGTTTTTATTTAGTTTTTTTATCATTTATTTATTTATTTATATATTTTGGGTTGTAATAATTTTCTTTTTTATTATTATTTCTCATTAGTACATTGTAATAGTCTCAATAGTAGGAATAATGAAATTTGGTGTGTATGATTGTGTGTTTAATTTTAATTAATCGATTATTAAAATTAGGATTTTAATTGGGTAATTAATTAAAATTAAAGGTTATATGAATCCTTAGGTTGTTTAATTAAAATTGAATTATATTTAAGTGGGTAAAATTAGTTTTGCTTGATTGATTATTTTATTTTATTGTTTATTGTCATTTTAATCAAATTAGGGTTTTGGAATATATTTAATTAATTATTTGATATTTTATTTATTTATTTATTTTGGTTTTTTTTATTATTTTTGAGCTTATTTACTTGTGTTTATGTGTTTTGGGCTCTAGGCCCACATTAGACTTTAACTCATTTAAATTTAGGTGTTTTTAGGTTTAATTAATGAAAATGCATCTTTAGGTCCATAATTAATTAGAAATTAGGGTAGAGATAACTTAGGTCCACTTAGTTAATTAGACATAGGCCCATTTAATTTAATTTAATTAACTTAGACTTAGCCCATTTAATTTAAGTCTTTTCATAATTTATAGATTTAAGATCATTCTAGAATTAAAACATTTAGAATTAGACCCACTAAATTAAATACTTCATAATTTGTAGATTTATGCCCATTATTCTTTAGGCTTACTTATGAATTAAAATCAATGTAGATTAAACTAACTTAGGGATTAGGAGTTATGATGAATGCATTGTTTACTTGTATATTTCATGACTAGTTTGCCTTGAGTTGATTATTTTTTAAGGGTTTATATGAAACTACATATAAATAGAGGATAAAATAGTAATTCATAAAGTAATTCTAAAAGAACACGAGACTAAAAGAAGTTGGTATTCAGTACCCAGAATCTCTTGGTTATGGTGCTGGCTTTCTTTTAGGGAATCGAGTACCACCATTTTTTGATTTGTCCCAATTATTACCTTGGGTGGCAACTCCTCATCTCCACGCCATGTCTTTGTAACAATGGTTAGTGTGTTCTCTAGAGCCCTGAGCTCAAATAGTATCGTGGTTGCTAAGATCTTGGGCACACGCTAAACCTCGCTGTCTATATATAATTTAACTATATTAAACCGAAAGACATATTTTTGAGGATCCCATAACTAAGCTACTATATGGAGAAAGGGGAAGTTAATTCTTTTAGCATGTAGTGATCCGAAGACTAATAAGTTAAATGACTCCAATTTGGCCCATGATTCATTATCTAAGCTTTTTAATATTGGTTGTAGCAGTTTAAGGCTTGTGTCATTCATAATTCAAGCTTTTAGAGGTATCTAAAGAGAGAAAATGGAGATTTAGGGCTAAGATGTTTGAAAATGGGGTTAAATGTGAGGAATTAAGAGTTTAAATGGGAGAAACTAACATGGTGCTAAGGTGATCGCCTCATCAAAGAGGTGCTGCTCAGTATGAAGAGGCAAGCGCCTCTTTGGTGGGCCCACCTCGATTGCAGCTTAGTCTCTAGGATGAAAAAGAAAATTTTTAGGAAGAGAAAAAGGCTATGAAAATGCAATGATGAAAGAGAGTAGTAGGGGAATGGGCTAGGGAGGTAATAAAAAAGGAAGAAAAAAAAGAGAAGGAAGGAGCATTAGCCATTAGCCATTAGCATGCAAAAAGTTATCCAAAAAAAAAAAAAGAGTTTTCAGGAAAAAAAGGCTCTGAAACAAGGAGGAAGGAGGTAGAAATTTTGCATTAAAAAAAAAAGATCAAAATCCATATTTATCTCTGAGGGCCAATCACTTTTGGAAAAAATTCTTGTTTTGGTAATGATCCTCACTTCTTTTAAACATTAAAGCTTTAGTGTTATTGAACTCTTTACTTACTTGTTTAGTTACTTGCTTTTTGTGTTTATTGTCTTTTTTCATGCCATGCTCCTAACATGATTGATTGAAGTTTTGAGCATAGTTGTAAGTCTTGTTAATTTACATTACTTGTTGCTTGCTTAGAAACGGAATTTACTACATTTTGAGAGTCATCTGCAATTGCTAATCAGGCGATCGTCTCTACCAAGAGGCGTCGCCTTTTTGCCATAAGGCAATCGCTTTATAACAAAGGTGATTGCCTCATGGTAAAGGCAATTGCCACTCTGATAGGGTCTTATATGACCTTGTCTCATTTTTTATAAATTTCGTGGGATTCCCATGAATGTATAGGCCTTAGCACCCTCAAGTCTATTTTGTATTATTATCCCACTGTGTTGTTCAACTAAAGTTTAGCATCTACCTTTTATCGTTTTGTTTCTTTTACTTTACTAAATTGATTTATGAGCCAATCTTATGGATTTTTTTGTAGGATCTTTATATGTTTTTTTTAGGAGCAAATATGTTGTCTATTATAGGGGTTTTACCAGTGATTTATAATCATCAAGTATTTATCCCGTTAATTAGTTCTTAAGAGGTTTTACTTAATCCAAGTAGTTTACTTGCAATTTATTTTTGATTTATTTTTTGTTTATTATACTTTCATTTGAGTAAAGTATTGTAATCCCTAATTCCTTTTTCTCATTTGATTCAAATGTATGGTTGTAAATTATTATTATTTGCTTTTGTTTATAGTGGATGTTGGAACTAAAAGCATAAAAGAAACTAATGTGCAAACTTATGCTTAATTTTAAAATGCGACAATTGTTCGAAGAAAATTGCAATTCACGAGGTAATAAAGAAATAATTAAAAGTAATAAAATAAAAAACACAAACGGAGGCCAACTGTAAGGTTGGGTGGCATTCTGAAAGCCTATACTCAGTTTCCAAACCCGATCTCTGATGATAGCTTTTGGGAACTTCAGTGGGACGTAGTTGTTGTACGAGTGTGTCCCAGCTTTTATCTGGATAGCGACTCCATCTCTAAGTAGGTTTTATGACCTAGTTCGTATATCCTAATGGGCCTCAAGCTTACGCAATGCTGTGGTCACCAAATACTTGGGCACGCGTTAAACTCCGCCATCCACAAATGTGTAAAATTTTTTGTAGATCCTTAGTGAATCCATAATAATAATAACTAAATACTCTATTATTATAATTCTTTTAGAAAGTCCAAATAATAAAACTTTTTTTATTTTTTATTTTCACTTTTTGGCTTGGTTTTTCCAAAATTTTATGCCTCACCTCTCCTTTTCGTTTATTTCTCATGAATTAGCCAACTACAATTTACCTCTTTCTCTTTGTATATCTTTTCTTTAATTTGCTCATTAATTATTATGCACTAAGAAATTTGAAAAAAGTTGTAATTTAATATAGCATTAAGTCATTTATCAATTATATATGCTATCAATTTTTTTTTTATTATACATACTTAGTTTACCCAATCTTAATGTATTTTCTTCCTTTAATTTGCTCATTATTATGCTAAAAACTAAATTTAAAATATTTTTTTTATATTGTGATAGTTGATTATTTTTTATTTGATTTTGATTATGGATATAATTATAGATATATTTCTCAAAAGAAAAGTTTTTGTTGAAGAAAACTAAATTTGATTTTTTTTTTTCTCATGATTTTGATTATCATTGATGCTATTTTTTGGGTATATAATTTTTTTTTGTAAGTTTAAACTATTGTTAGTGTATTTAAAATATTTTTTTATTAATTTATTTTAAATAAAACATTTTTAGTATATTAAAATGATATAAAGTTTCCCCCCCTTTAAATTTTTTTCTGACTCCGCCCCTGGATAAGATGAACGTTATTACATCATCACTTCCATGTGAAGACCTATAAAAGCACCAACATCTATGGATGTGGAATGATTTCGTCCAACATATGTTAGAATCAACCTCATTGTCTTGATATCTAGCAATATACCTGTTCAATTCCTGCCAACGACATCCATACTAGAATCATAAACATCCAAAAAAGGCACATAGAAATCCAGCTATGATAAATCAATGAGAAAATGGATGGAAGGAATGCAGTGAGCAATAATTCAGCATCTTCAACTCACTATTTCACATGCACTAATTTAAAAAATTTAAGGCATTTCATGTTAGCATGGGATACTTTCATCATGACAACAGCAAGGAAGATGCAAATAAAAAAACAAAGAAAAAATTTCCTGATGAAACGCTATGATGGCGTGTTTGATATAAGACTTTATCCAAAAGAGAAAATAACATATATTATTATTTTGCAAGGAAGTTACACCTCTGCACTGAAACAAAAACAATGCTTGTCTACAAGAACTGAGCGGAGAAGCTGGAAAGAGAACTAACTAAAACACAAATTAAGCTGTTGAATGCACTACCTGATCCTGCACTTCCATCAACTTTCAAAATTTTCTGTTGTATAATGTACTGTCATCAAATATGTTCCGGAAGACCAAATGCCACTATGATCAGCACCAGGTAACCCAGTCAGCAAAACAGAAATTAGGAAAAAAAAAAAAAAAAAAAGAAACCAACATATCGAGTAATTTCAGGAGGTAGTTTTAACATTAAAAAATAAATGGAAAATAACTAGGCCATGGATTTTTTCTTCTCTTCCTCAAGCTGCTGAAGCTCTGCCAACCTTTGGGCCCAAGCTCTATCCCTTGCCACAGCAGCCATCTTACGCTCTACCCTCTTGATAAGTTTCTTCTTCCTAGCCTCCTGCATCTGAGCTTTCCGCTTCTTTGCTTCTGCCTGTTGAAATTCAAACCATCCCATCAGCTTGTGAATCAGAATGTCTCATGAAAATTGAGAAGGAAATTTCAAAGAATGGAAAGGATGACATGCATAGTCTGGAGCCTGTAAGTCATTCGTTGAACATTTTTATTCTAATCAAAAGCTTACAGGCAAAGTGTCAGTATACCCAGAGAAACATGGTCAGTGACTAGTCAGATACTTTGATGGCACAGAGGAATTAACAAATGAGAGAGCAAAATCATGAAGTTGATATAAGTGAAAATCCAGACCACAGTAATACTCATAACAGCAACATATATGGCAAGCTAAGCGAAAAATTGGCTCTGAGATTGCTTAGACTAGAACTATCCTCATCCTGAACATTGTGCCTGGTATTAAGGAGTATGAGCATGCTCAAATAATTAATATAACAAGAACTAATATTGTTGCATTTATTCACTCAAATTTATGCTCAAGAAAAAACTAACACATCATAAATATCATTTCAAAGCCACCTTTACTGTTATTTTATTACCCACTTACATTAACGCTCAATATGAATAACACATCATGACGAACCTGTCAAAGCCACCTTTTGTAGTTCAAAATTTTCTAACAACAAAACGACACCACCCGCCAGAATACCATAAAAAATTAAGACCATTAGAGAGAGAGAGAGAAAGAAAGAGAGAGAAAGGAATCTGTTCATCACTGTAATATCTCAATCTTAAACAGATAAATAATTACAATGGTACAAAGAATGTTGAAGACAATGACTTCATAAAAGAAATTATTTGGTTTAAGTAGCCAGCAAGATAATTTCAGTATCCTAATTTTGCATGCATCCCAAAGACTAAAAAAATTCTACATCCTTTTCCCCACTTGACATAAAACATTATCATTTATATAAAAATCTAAAGACATCCTTCAAAAGGCTTAACAAAATAACAGCCTCAATTCAAAAATATTACTTCACATGAGAATCAAACTAAAATCAAGAGTTTAACTTGATAATAATGTAGATAATCATTGACAATGGGAACTCTCATTAAATTTGAAAGAAAATGGTTGTAGGACAGCACACCTTCTAGTTGCAAATTACTAATACAAACACGTGGCACTAAATATTATTCATTTGCATAACTCATTGCAAGAATCATCTTTAGGAATGAAAATTCCTAACAAAGAGAAAATTGTAAGCAGCTCAGAGATTGTGCATGCATTATTAATAGCAAAATCCTCATCAAAGTTAACATTCCCAATACACAATAAGTTGTTATGCTGTGATACTTAATAAATTGCCCATCAAACCTGCACACCAGTTTTTGAAAAGAAACAGAATTTCTGATTATTTCAAGAAATGAACTCCTACCAACCTGGGCTAGAATATAAGGGCAAAAGACATAAATTGTCCACAGATGAGCACAGACAAGAAGTGTAAGCAATACATACAGAACATAATCAGGAAGGTGAAAAATGTTTTCTTTCAGTTAAAAGTAAGCCTTTATAGAAAATAAGGATAGGCAAAAGTACAAAACTTCTTGAACAACAGAAAAGGTTGGAAAGAAAGCAAGCTGATGTGATACTCAAAGAAACATATGTCAGTTCTGCTATTTCTAAGTATACACATAAACAGTCATCCAAAAATTAAAAAATAGAAAAGAACCTACATTATGCCTAATGCCACTATCAGCACCCTAGTTCTGTCAGAATATCCTCAGTTTCAGAATGCATATTTGTGTGAATTAAGACAATGCCACTAGCAGGACTCTACTTTGCTGGAATATCCTATCTACCAGAGATTATCATCTCTCAAGCACTTGAGTGGATTTCATTTAACAGATTGATCAATCAGAAACTTAAATAGATATAATCAAAAACACTGAAGAGAATGCGGCTCATCAAAACTGTAATTCCTCCAAAAATGAGCTGGCTAAAGCAGTGTCCCTTTAAGGCCTACAAGACCTCTTTGATTGGACCAAATCTGGCGCAATTGCTCCTTTTTGTTACGAAAATTAAATCCCAGTTTATAATATTTCTTTAGCCAATTACTCATATGCAAAATCATTAATTCCGAAAATCCCAATTAATGCAATTCTATAGTTGCCTATTCTGAGTTCATATACTATCTCATTAGCATTCACTTAGACAAAACGAATGAAGGAGAAAAAAAAAACCTTTATAAAGGCACGGTGCAGCTTAATTCGCTTTTTCTCATTCCTTCTCTTGACACTCCCTTTATTTGGATTACTTGTTTGAAGAGGTTCACCGGGTACATGTTTAACCCATGCATATGGCCCTGCGATCAATTTCCAATCATTCAATTTAGGCATTCACTCATAGAAATCAAATTAATCCAAGCTTTAGCTCCCAAATCATTTCAAATTCAAAAAAAAAAAAAAAAAAAAACCCCTAATCAGATCAACGAAGAACAATAGTACCAGGAGGTTTCAAGCTTGCTCTTTTACGACGAGGTTTATCAAGGGGTCTTCGCTTAGGAAAGCGAGTGTCAGTTAAGCTATCATAATGGTTCAATTCAGAGAAGATACTGAAATGCCTTGACATTTGAGTGTTCCATGCTGATTCACAATGATAGCAGCCGCCTAGAGCCAACCGGAAGTTGAGTTTCGGAGACGACAGAAGCGATGTCGTTGTTGAGGAAGTGGAAGCAGGAGATGCTAGGGTTCTTGACAGTGGACGAACTATACTTCTTAGAGCTCCAAATCTCATTGTTTAACAAAAAAATAATAATAATAAATTTGGGAATCGAAATGGATGAAGACTGCAGATAGTGAAGTGGAGAAGACGTCAAAGATGTGCTTCGCTCTTTTGTGTTTTTGGGCTTTTGGGCCTTTCTTGTAATGCTGACTTCTTTAGGGCTGAAAGTGAACCCCTCCCATTTCATAGGCAAATTATATTATGTAATTTGTCATATTACAATATGGATTAATGGTCTATTATACGTATAAAATAAAAAAATTATGCATTTTTTTCCCTATTATATGTATAAACTAAAAAAATTATGCATTTTTTTTCCTCAATTTAATGTTTTTTTGTGTTAGTAATAACTGCAAGTTCATTTGTTTGTACATATAGGTTCACTAGTTGTAATATGGAGATTTATTTGTTATAAATTGGAGGTTTATCATAATTTTATATAATGTTCATGAAATTCATAAGATATAAACTATTGGTTTTGTTTGTCTACATAGGTTCATTGGTTTAAATTTAGAAATTTATTTGTTATAGAGTGAAGGTTCATAGAGGTTCATTTTGTTTTTGTTTGTTTGGTTTTTCAAAACAAATTCATTATAATGTGCATGTACATTTATCAGTTGAAACTCAAAGGTTCATTTGTTATAGATTTGAGGTTCACTTTACTATGTGTTTTTTATAGTTTTTTGTGTTTGTTTGTTTGGTTATAAAGTACCGGTTCATTAGTTTTTGCACATTGATTTATTAATTGAAACTTATAGGTTCATGATAATTTAATATATTGTTTGTCAAATTTATTAGTTTATTGGTTTGGTTACAAACTACAGATTAATTACTTTAAACATATAAGTATATTTTTTATAATTTATAAGGTTCATCAAATCTCATTTAATATTAAAAAGCATGAGCTTGGGAGCATATAACAAAATAAAGTAGGAAAAATACCTCTTAATATAGTAGGAAAGTGTGTAGCAATTAGCAATTAGAATAAGTGTATCAATTAGCATAAGTGTATAGCAACCAGCACATATACTAAACTCACCTTTTTCAGTAAACACTCTTGTTTGACAACAGAAGTCTAATGATTCATATATATAGTTCAAAAGTGATATAAATGCTTTAACATAACCCTTTCAATAGTTCATCCATATGCCACAATTCACCAGGTCATCTTTTTGTATCTAGTTACATAGTGGTTTCTTTTCATTACCTTTAAAACTTGGTATTCTATTAGAAATCAGTCCACATCAGACTAAAGATCAAGAAACTTCACTATTTCCAATGAAAATTAATGGAATAACTATGCCCCATTTGAAGATATAGCATAAAGTCAAATATCAAAGGTAAGGACAAGCCATATAGATAAAGTTGACAAGTCAGAATACTTATTTATGATATCATAGAGAATAATCTAACAAAAAAATCTTCATCGTCAGTTGGTGCTTTGTTTAGTCCAACTTCAAAAAGATCTTTAAGCTCTGATGAATCAGCCTGTGCACTATCATGACATGTTGACACTTCTTCTTTTTTATTACTTAATGTTGCTTTTTGGTCCTTGCATGTCATTTTTTTACGACCAAGTTTTCTATAAATTTCACATGGCCTCTTATCTTGATTGTTTCTAATGGCTTTAGGTTAAGATTCTTTTGTGCATACAATAACATGATCTTTTATGATGTTGGTATTACTTTAATTTCTTGTTTGCACCATAGGTTCTTCCTTATGGTTTGACAACTTAAACATGTGATTCGCCAAATTTATAACATTAGACATTGCTTCTGTATAAAGTTTTTCTTATACAAGAACAATATTACATAACTACAAACAATGCCCATACAAAAATCCAAATCTAATCTCCCTCATATATGTAACTGAAATAGGAAAGTATGAGTTCATTCTTTCTCCCCCACGTATCACATGTTTGCTCCATCTACCATTTAACATTTTAAGTGGAATGGCACACAAATTACAGTACTTCATTATTACGAACATGTGCACATAAGGCCATCCTGCGCTTTTAAACAAGCCACATGTGCAAGACATCATATGATCTTTCTTAAAAAAATATTTTTGAATTATCTTTCCTTTCATATCTGTCCCTTTTTTTCTTTATCTTTTCAATCTAAAAGTTTTGCATCCTAACTTATTATTTTCTTCCTCTGGGGTTAACAACATCATTTTCATCCTTCATTTGTTTACTAACCTACATTTTAAAATTATAAATTGCACATATATGTCTATTACTACTGGTTCATTCATTGTATATAGAGTATTTATTAAGTCAACAATAATAAATTGAAAAAAGATAGATAAATTGCATTTTTACCTCAATGAGCACTGATCGAGTGTAATGAGCTATGGCAGATTTCTTAATAGAAAAAAGGTGTGTCTCAAGTTACTGCACTGAATGAATATTCTTGAAGTAACCCAGTTTGTCTATTCCTATTTAAAACTTTGAAAAAATGCTTCATAAAATTCAAGAAGCTTAAATTTGTATTCCAAAACCGATTGAGGTATAAGTGTGTGCTATTACACCTCTGGCTAGTTGTCAAATAAAAAAAAAACCAAAGAAAAAGGGTTGTGCCTACTTTTCCTTTTTTTTATATACACATCTTCCATCCATTTATGTTCATGCAATTTGTACTTTTGAAGAAATATATTCCACTTGTCCTCAAATTCAGAAAGTGAATAATTTTTCAATATGATATTAGCTAATGAATTTAAAAAATTTTATGATGTGCTAACCTACTTTACATTTTACATTAGATGCCAAGTACAAAGTTTATGTTTTGCTTTTGGTACCATAATCGTTATAGCACCGATGATTGCTCTATCTCTATATGATATTATAGATTAAGGCTCCTCCCATCACATGAATAAAAGTGTAAAACATCCATTCATAAGAAGTTGTATCTTCTTTAAATACCAATGCATAATCAAAAATTATGTTATTTAGATGGTGGTTTGTCCCTACAAACATTACTAGTGGCAATCTCAATGCATTTGTCCTATATCTGGAATTAATCACCAATACGTTATCGAATAAAGAATAATCCATCCTTGACCATGAGTCTAACCAGAAAATACCATAAAGTCTATTGTCATTATCAACCTTATGTCTAGTGTAGAGACCCTGATCAAATTCTTTTAAAGCAAATAGATATGCTAAAGCTGAATTAACATCACCATCTACTTTTAAATTTCTTGATTTTAAATTTATGAGATTATAAAGGCCTTTAATGGTGAAACCTACATTCTCATAACCACCAGATATTTTCAAAAAATAATCCATAATCTGACAATTTTTTATTCCAGAGTTTTTCATTGTACTTATTTCCAAAGCTTGACTAATGTCTATCGATCTATTAGATCTAAGAAAATAAATTTGAGCCTTTTTTGCCATCTCAAGATTATAATCTAAAATAAATGTCATCATATTGTAACAAGAGTTTGAAGCATCATACCTAATTATAAGAGATGCATTGCATTGGCATTTGGTCAAAGATCTAGCCCTTCATTTGCGATTTTTTCCTTCTAGATTTGCCTTTGCTTGATCCTCCTCACGACTTCAAACCCATTTTGTAATAACCCAAATTTATGTGGTTATTAATGTTAATATTATTACTATTACTATTGCTATCCTACTTTTATTATTATTATTATTATTATTATTATTATTATTATTATTATTATTATTATTATTATTATTATTATTATTATTATTATTATTATTATTATTATTATTATTATTATTATTATTATTATATTTGTTATTAAAGTGATTATGATATTATTAAGAAAATGAAGTAAATGAGGAAAGGACACGTGGTTAGAGTGTGGTTAAAAAGGAGGAAAGGCGACCAGCAGAGGGAAGGCATTGGGAGCTTTTGATTTTTGGGTGGTAAATTTTTATTTAGTACCTGAACTTTTCCTCTCCTCTATTAATCACCCAAACGACCTCCAATTAACTGCAAATTTGGACCATAGTTTCTTCTCATTCTCCTCTTCACTCCAGTGGATTTTACTTTGTAAGAAATGGGTTGAAATAGTGTAGTTTTAAAGAAAATAGTAGATCATTCTACTTCTATTTTTTTACTATTTTGACAATTTTTAGATGTTGCAGTTGCTTCCATTGTGTTTCCCTAATCACCAACACATGTCTGATCTCCATCTCTATAATTTTCTATGAATTTTAAGTAATTTTTCTTTAATTTTTTATCCATGAATTATATGTATGTTTTGGGTTTTTTGAAGCTTTAGATGTGTTCTATAAATTGTGGGGTACATTTTAATATAATGTGTTTGGTTGGGTATTGTGTTTTCAGTGAAAAATATGATGGGTCCCACCTGAATTATGGTGAGTAAACAATTTTGACCTAGAAATACTAGTGAACTATTTTTAATAAATAGTATAAATTATGGTGATCAATTTCTATAAATGGAGTTTAGTCTAGCTCCTTATGGATTTTGAGATATAATTTTCGAAATGGTTGCGTCGAAAATTCTTTAATTTCTGTTTAAATTAGTTAACTCATTGAGAAAAATCCTTTGAGTCTCAAAATTAATCATTTTAATGTTTTTAAGGCTATTTTGATAATTTCTTGAATTTTTATAATTTTTTAAAGATTTTTAAGAATTTATTTAAAGATATTTATTAAGTAAATATTATTTGTTTAAAGAGTTTTGGAAGCAAAAGGCGCAGAGCCTAGGTAGTTAAGGACGTGTCAGCCAACACGCTCCACTTATGAGTTAATTTTATAAAATGTTTGTTGAGACTACTTAAATTAGAATTATCATGTGATTTTATATATATATTATATATAAAATATAATAAAATAAAATCAACTAATGCTTCCTTTGATTTATTATCTTGTATAAATTTATAATAAATCGAAGGAAGCATTAGTTGATTTTATTTTATTATATTTTATTATATTTTATCTCCTTTTTATTGTACCATATTTTATTTTCTATATGTTTTGGAGTAAATGATAGAACATGATACTTAGTGAGTGTCACCAGGACCACGTGTGCACGATTTGAGATCTTGAGTTTGAGTATATAGATTGGCTCGATATAGCTTGTTCTCTTGAGCAATATGTAGATTAAGCTCGGTGAAGCATGTACTCTTTGGCCAAAGCTCAATAGAGCTTATTCTCTCGAGCTAAAACTAAAAATGTAACTCAGTTGAGCTTGTTCTCTTGGGAAATCAAAAATGGATTAAATGATTAGACTGCGACTATAACTTGGTTAAGCTTAAACTCCTAGGATGACTATCATTTGGATTTAAGAAATCCCGATGGCTACTAAAATTGAGGTTTAAGGTTCCACCATTGTTTTCCACCAAGGATTTAAATTATATGATTTTCATATAAGGAATTTGTAGTAAGAGATTTATAGATTTTGAAAGGATATTTTATAAAAATAAATTTTAATAAAATAAAAAGGATTTTAAATAATGGTTTTCTTTTATGGTTTTAAATAACAATTTTTAAAACCAGCATGCATTTTATAAGATTAATTCACTCAGTGAAGTTTGATTCCATTTAATTTTAGTTTTCTAGGACATTAAAGACAATCTGATAGTTATAATCATCTGTACCGGATTTCTTCTTCACCGGCTATATTATGTTGGTTCATTTAACATATGTATTATGTACTCAAATTCTAGATACCGTTGTAGTAGAAAGTTTGTAAAATTTGTATTTATGAATTATCTTAGGATGAACCTTGTGTATTTTGTTAGTTGTGTGCTTAAGTTATAGTGAAGAATGCAAATATACATTGGAAGTGTTATTTTTGTTCTTTTACAAGCTTTAGGATTGTCCCAGCACAGGGGAAATTTTGTCAGATTTTTATTAGAATTTTAAAGTTAATTTATAGCTTATTTTTTTTAAAAAAAATCTTTAAGGCTTACAATGGGTTTCAAAAGCTTTACATTTTTCCATTTTCTAGTCCCGGTCATATGCCCTTAGGGTTCAAGTCATGATAAAGTTAGTGTAAGAGCAATAGTTTATTTCTTATTATTTTAGTTGTTAGTGTCTGTCTTTTCTTGGAACTACTGTAGTGATTAGGTTGATAAATGTCATTTGTTGTCATCATTGTTTCTAGAATTCCACATATATGTTAGTTCCTTTATTGTGTTTTAAATCTTATTGGTTTTTATGCCTTTCAGAATGAGGAGGAGAGCATGAAATCCTCTTACTACAGATGTAGCATATATTGATGGCGAGCAGTCTGTTCAGGATGAAGCTCCTCCCTCTGCCCCATGAGCTAGAAGAAAGGATAAGCCTAGGGTAGCAGAAGCTCAGAGATAAGAACAATAGCCGCAAGTAGAACCAGAAGCTCTAGAGATAGATCCTATAGCCTTTGTAGCTGGAATGGCAAGAATATATCAAGGTTTAACTACACTTAATCAAGTTATGCCATTAGTGCAATAGATGCTTTAACAAAGGAACTAAGGGAGGACAAATGTTGATGCTCTTCTTTTGTACTCCAAAGTTGAGAGGATTTCTTTTGATAGGACTGGAGATGCATAGGACTTTATTAATACCATTAAGTCTAGGACTAGAATTGGGTATACAGACTATTAGAGGATCCTTATTGTTGAGTTGTTAGTCCAAGTAGTAACTCAGGATTAGTTCATGCAGTCCATCCAGCCTTATATGGATATTATCATTTAGATTAAGTGTCAATTCTTGAGAATTTTCTTTCCACCTTCTTTGAGGGATGCATACAAATGGCAGTTATTGTATATCAGTAGCGGAGATAATTTATTAAAGACTACATTAGGGAGTTTCTCAAGTTGTCACTTCATGCTGAGGATGTGATGAGAAATGAGCATAGAGTAGTGGATTTGTATATGACTGGATTAGGACAAGCTTACGTGGAGATTCATACAGATGGTCACACTTTGGAGAGTGTTATTAATGAAGCTAGACAATTGAAGAGGCAACACATAAGGCATGATACAATCCCAGACCTTTACATGAGTGGAGATGGAAGGGTAGCTAATGTTCATGAGACTCCCCAACCAATGTTTCAGATGGGTAGTATCGGTGTTCAAACTGTTAGTACCTCACAGTAGGGCTACAAAGGTTACCGTGGGCATAATAGTGGGAGACATGGCTGATGAACTGGTAGATCTATGAGATTTAGGCTTGGGGCCAATAGTAGCAATAGTAGTCAAAGTTTTAGGTATGTTAATACAGGCTCAAGGCCCAGTGCATGTTCTAATTGTGGTCGAGTACATTAAGGCCCTTGTAATTTACCATTAGGAGCATGCTTCAAATGTGGGCAGGTTAGACATTTTGCTATATCATTCATAAATTTTGGTTATCAGCAAGTATACCCGCAGGGTTTTTTTGTTATAGTTACTCAGCCAATACAACAGATTCTTTAATTTCATGCACTAGTGTATCCTCGACAAAGTGGTACTCAGTTTGTGGGCTAATAAGGCCATGGTACAAGAGGCAGATATAGAGGGATACCAAGTGGAAAAGGATTTATGCAACCAACTACTTCACAGTGGGCAAGTCGTGGGTAGGCCAGAGTGTTTACATTGACTCCCTATGATGCTCAGGCATATCATACAACAGTTATAGGTACTCTTTCGATCTGTTATTTTGATACTAGAATTGTTTGATCCTAGTGCATCATATTCTTTTATATCTCCTATTTTTGTTTCAAGAATGGGATGGCAACCATCCAAGTTATTAATTCCATTATCTATAGCAACTCATCTCAGTGATGAGTTGAAAATAGATATAGTTTTTCCATCTTGCCCAGTGTTAGTGGAAGGTAGAGAGTTGCTTGAAGATCTAGTTTTGCCAAATATGATAGATTTTAATACAATTTTGGGAATGGATTGGTTAGCTCAACATTATGCTACTTTGGATTATTGGAAGAAGGAAGTGATTTTTAGAATCCCGAATTATATGGAATTTTAATTTAAAGGCGACAAAAGTTTAATGCCTTAGAATCTTATTTCCGTGATCGCCGCCAAAAAGATACTTAAAAGGGGTTGTCAAGGCTACTTGGCTATGGTCAAAGATTTAAATGCAAAAAAAAGGCAACTGAGAATGTTCCAGTTGTGTGTGAATTTATGGATGTCTTTCTTGAAGAGTTACCAAGTTTATCGTCGGAAAGAGAGATAGAATTTTACATTGATGTTGTACCTGATATAGATCCTATATTTATGCTTCCTTGTAGAATGGCACCTGCAAAATTAAATGAGCTTAAAGAATAGTTGTAAAAGTTACTTGATAAGGGTTTCATCAGACCCAGAAGAACGCTAAGTTCATATGGACGAATAAGTGTGAGGAGCACTTTCAGTTGCTCAAGGACATGTTTACTTTAGGTTTAATATTGACTTTACCTTCAGAAAATAAAGGGTATATATTGTATTATAATGCTTCCTAAGTAGGATTGGGGTGTGTATTAATGCAAAATATGAGAGTAATTGCTTATGCTTCATGTCAGCTAAAGAAGCACAAGCAAAACTACCCTACTCATGATTTAGAAATAATAGTAGTGGTTTTTTCACTGAAGATTTGGAGGCATTACTTGTGTGGTGTAACTTGTGAAATTTACATTGACCATATAAGCTTGAAGTATATTTTCCAATAGAGAGATTTGAACTTGAGGCAAAGGAGATGAATGGAACTCTTAAAAGACTATGATTGCTCTATCCTATATCATCCAGGCAAAGCTAATGTAGTGGTTGATGCTTTGAGTAGGAAGTCAACAGGGAGACTTGCTCATATTAACTTAAAGAGGAAGCCAATCATTAAATAATTGCATGAACTGATAGATTAGGGGTTACAGTGGAAAGTAACCAAGAAATGTTTATTAGTTTAATTCAATGTACAATCAATGTACTTGGATATAGTCAAGGCAGCTTAGAGAAGGGACCTACAGTTATAAAGGATCATGTTTGAAGTGCAATAAGGTCAATCTAGAGATTTTGCTATTGATAGTGAGGGTGTACTATGCTTAGGCACTAAGTTATGTGTGCCAAATATGGATGAGCTGAGAAAAGAGATTATGGAAGAAGCTCATTTTTTTGCTTACATTGTTCATCTAGATTCTACTAAGATGTATCATGATTTGAAAGATATGTATTAGTGGAATGGGATGAAAAGAGACATTACAAAGTTTGTATCCAAGTGTCTCACTTGTTAGCAAGTGAAATTGGAACATTAGAGACCCTTAAGGTTGCTACAACAGTTGCCCATTCCAAAGTGAAAATGGGATATGATTACTATGGATTTTATAACTGGATTACCTTATACAACTAGAGGTTATGATGTTATTTGGGTGATAATTAATAGGCTAACCAAGTCAACTCACTTTTTGCCAATTAAAAAGACATACTCTACTGACAGGTTAACAAGATTATATATTAATGAAATTGTTTGCCTCTATAGGAGCCACTTTTACTTCGGTCTTTTTGGTAAGAGTTGTATAAGGCCTTGGGTACGAGACTTGACTTTAGTATGGCATTTCATCCTTAATGGTTAGCTAGAAAGAACCATTCAAACATTAGAAGATATGTTGAGAATATGTGTGATAGACTTTTATGGTCAATAGGATTTACATTTGCCTTTGATTAAATTTGCATATAACAACAGTTATCATATAAGTATTGGAATGGCTCCATATAAAGCCTTGTATGGAAGGAAGTGTATATCACCTCTGTGCTGGGAAGTTGGAGAGAGATAGATAACAAGCCTATAATTGGTGTAAGTGACTTTTGAAAAGGTTCCTCTCATTCAACAAAGATTGGGAACATCTTTTAATCGACGAAAAAGCTACAATGATCTTAAAAGAAATGATTTATCATTTTCTATTAAAGATATAGTGTTTCTCAAGGTGTCTCTAATGAAGGGAGTAATGAAATTCGGTAAGAATGGAAAGTTAGCTCCAATATATATTGGGCCCTTTTAAATTCATTCAAGAATAGGTGATGTGGCTTATAGACTGGTGTTGCTGCCAGAGTTGTTGTGGATTAATCTAATATTTCATGTCTCTATATTAAGGAAGTACATCTCTGATCCTTCATATTTTCTTCAGCCATAGACAGTGGAACCCAATGAAGATTTGGCTTATGAAGAGTACCTAGTGGCGATCGTGGATTGACAAGTTCACTAACTACGTACCTAAGAAATTCCTATGGTGAAAGTACTATGGAGCAACCATATAGTGGAAGATTACACTTGGGAGATAGAAGCCGATATGCAAAGCCAATACTCTTATCTGTTTCAATACTGATGTAAAATTTAGGGATGAATTTTCTTAAGGGGGGAAGAATGTAATAACCTGAATTTATGTGGCTATTAATATTAATATTTTTTTATTAATATTATTACTATTTCTACTCTACTTATTAAAGTGATTATGATATTATTAAAAAATGAAGCAAATAATGAAAGGACACGTGGTTAAAGTGTGGTTAAAAAAGAGGAAAGGTGACTTACAGAGGGAAAAAGATGGAAGGCACTGGGAGCTTTTGATTTTTGGGTGGTAAATTTCTATTTAGCTCTTGGAATTTTCCTCTCCTCCATTAACCACCCAAATGACCTCTAATTAATCCCAAATTTGAACTATAACTTCTTCTCACTCTCCTCTTCACTTTAGTAGACCTGAAATAATGCAGTTTTGAAGAAGAAAAGTCGACCATTCTACTACCGTTTCTTAGTCACGGTTGCTTCAATTGTGTTCCTCTCATCACCAGGAGTCTATAACCACCAACCACATGTTTGATCTCCATCTTTAGAATTTTCTATGAATTTTTAGGTAATTTTTCTTTAATTTTTTTTATCCATTAATTCTATGTATATTTTGGGTTGTTTCAGGCTTTAAATGTGTTCTATAAATTATGGAGAACGTTTTAGAATAATTTGTTTAGTCATGTGTCATGTTTCCGGTGAAAAATTCGGTGGATCCCGCCTAAATTTCGGTGAATAAACAGTAAATATAATAAATTATGGTGATCAATTTCCATAAATGGAATTTTGTCTAGTTTCTTACAAATTTTGAGATATAATTTCTGGAATGGTTATGACATAAATTATTTAATTTCCATTTAAACTAGTTAACTCTTTGAGAAAAATCCTTTAAGGCCCAAAATTAATCATTTTGATGTTTGTAAGGCTATTTTGATCATTTCTTGAATTTTTATAATTTTCTAAGATTTTTAAGAATTTATTTAAAGCTATTTATTAAGTAAATATTAATTATTTAGAAAGTTCAGGAGTGAGATATGCAGAGTTTAGGCAACCAAGGATGCGTCGGCCAACACACTTTACCTATGAGTTAATTTTAAAGAATGTTTGTTGAGAATACATAAATTAGAATTATCATGCAATTATATATATATATATATATATATATATATATATATATATCTTGCCACATGCATGAGTTATTTATTTATTTTATTATTATGGATAATTTTGGAAGGAAGCATTAGTTGATTTTATTTTATAATTTTTTATCTCCTTTTTATTTTACCACATTTTTTTTCTATATGTTTTGGAGTAAATGGTAGAACGTGCTCCCTAGTAGTCACTAGGACAATGTGCACATTGGTTGAGATCTCAAGTCTGACTATGCAGATTGGCTCGGTAGAACTTATTCTCTTAAGCAGTATATGGATTGAGTTCAGTGGAGCATGCATTCTTGGGTTGAAGCTCAATAGAGCTTGTTCTCTCGGGTTGGAATTAAAGATGTAACTCAATTGAGCTTGTTCTCTTGGGACATCAAAAATGGATTAAGTGATTGGACTATGGCTATAACTCGATCGAGCTTGGACTCCCGGGACATCAGTCATTTAGATTTAAGAGAGCTTGAAGGCTACTAGAATTAAGATTTAAGGTTTTACCATTATTTTCCACCAAGAATTTAAATTATATGATTTTCATATGAGGAATTTGTAATAAGAGACTTGTGGACTTTGAAAGGATAATTTATAAAAATAGATTTTAACAAAACAAAAAGGATTTTAAATAATTGTTTTCTTTCATGGTTTTAAATAAATATTTTTAAAAATAGTATGCATTTTATAAGATTAATTCACTTAGTGAGGTTTGATTACCCTCAATTTTATTTTTCTAGGACCTCAAAGATAGTCTGATAGTTATAATTGTTTGCACTAGGTTTCTTTTTCACCAACTATATTATGTAGGTTTATTTAACATATTTATTATGTACTTGAATTCTAGATATTGTCATAGTAGATAGTTTGTAAAATTTGTATTTATGAATTATCTTGGGATGAACCTTATGTATTTTGTTAGTTATGTGCTTTGGTTGTGGTGAAGGATGAAAATATACATTGGAAGTGTTATTTATGTTCTTTTACAAGTTTTGGAATTGTCCTGACATAAGAGAAACTCTGTTAGATTTTTATTAGAATTTTAAAATTAATTTATTTTTTATTTTTTTAAAAAATATTTGAGGCTTACTACGGATTTTATAAGTTCACGCTTTCCCATTCCTTAGTGGCAGTCACATGCCCTTGGGATTTGGATCATGAAACATCTCATAATAATGCTAAATGTTTTGCTTTGTATTAGTTACCATGTTACTTCTTTGTATGTTGAAACCTATTTTAACTGAATATGCCCTATAGAATTCCTCTGCTTGATCAACAATTTTAAAACATATACCACATACATCCACAAACTTCCAAAATTCAATATATTTTGGTACCTTGGCAAGCAAATCTATTGATATATTTTTTTAGAGAAATTTAGAAGTTGTTGTGGGTGTCTCTAATTGTTTTTTGTCAGTTTCTACAAAGATTGAACTACTTACTTCAGAAAAAGATTGTGAATTGCTTTCTTTAATATTTTCATTAATGCTGAGATCTAATAAGATGAGGATATTATTAGAGTTTTCTATCATTATGATATTTGAATTTTTCGATTCTTATTGTTTAAGCTAATTATTTCTTCTCCTATAGTAATCTAAAATTGAATATCAGGATGATGATCTACTTGTAATATGAAAAGTTGTATTAAAGAATGAATTAATGAAATCTAAACCACTCAGAATTACATAAACATGCTTTGTTTAATAACATAAATAGGATTTGAAAGTTCAATTTGAATCTTTCAAATTGTTCCAATTTATTTCCAAATGTCATTCATTGAATTGAATTCTAGTGACAATAAGTTTTCCAATTAGTAGAATTAACTAAATACAAGTAAGATTGCATTCAAACATGGCTATAATAGAATCCTTTATTTACATCATTATCATTAAAAATCTAATTTTCTTGAATAACACTATTATTTTATAGCAATTACTTAAAATAAATCACATAATTTGCTTTCCAACCATTTTGATTAATGCATCTCATACTTTGCTATCCAACCATAAAGATAAAGAGATATAGAATGAGTGAATCTTACATGCGTAAAGCCGTAAAAAAAACAATAGAAATCTACATATGATGGCAGCGACAATGGTGTACAACTTATTTCGATGGATGTTGTATGCGCAAAAGTATTATAAGTTTTCGTTCGTTCATTATCAATCAAAAAAATAAAAAACAAAACAAAAAAGAGACAATTGATAGGCATTGGAAAAAAAAGGGTGTTGTATATAAGGCTATGTATATAGTCATACTCAATAATAGAATCAGTTCTTTTTTTCAAAAAAAAAAATAGTTTTCATAATTATTTATTTAAACCTAATTAAAATATGTTTTAAATAATCTTTCAAACCACTTTAATCAATGTGTAAACCATATTCAATCTTAAATTAATATTAAGCATACAATATATATATATATATATATATTAGTTCTTATTTCATTGGAAATAGTAGTTCTCTTTTATAATTTGAATTGTTAAAAGTTTTATTAGATAAAAAATCTAGTAATTTTGTTAAATTAAATTAAAGATTATAATCCACAAGTCAAAGATTAATTTAAAACGTTCATGTGATTTTTGTTGTATTAATTAGTTGAGACACCGAAATAGCAATAACAAAAAAAAAGTTGAAACACCAAAATAACAAAAATTTAAAAGTTGAGACACCAAAAATGGAATTTTCCCTATATTTAATGTTTAATTTATGTATTAAAAATTTAATATTTGGAAATTAATTAATGATAAAAAAAATAGTTTTTTCAATAGAAAAATTCTCAAAAAATAGATCAACATTCCCCAAAGTTTGCATTGCAAAGATAATTTAATAAAATATATAAGGAAAAGGAGCATTTAGACTCCTAATGTTTTTACTGAGGTTTAAATAGGTTTTCGAAAGTGTTTTTAGACTAAATGCAATCCTATTGTCAAAAAAGTATATCAATTAAATATAACACTAACCTTGCAATATATCACTATTTAAAAATGTTATATTGAAGCACATGTGGACAAAATAGTGGGGCCACGAAAAATATTTAAGCAGTATTTTCACTACCATTGCACTTAATTTTTAAAAGCTTCTCTCTTCCCTTTGCAATTAATCTGTGTTATCTGCTTTCTGAATTTTTTTTTTGCAAGACATAAAAACCCTAAATGTGAGAGATATTACAAGGGCAACCAATTTAAGCAAAGGAAGAATCGTGATTTTAGGGGTTTGAAAAGTGCATGTAAAGTGAAAGATAGTGGTGACAATATCTATTGTGCTTGAAAAAGGTATGTATAAGTGGGTCTATTAATGTTAATTTTATAATGGGATTTTTTGTTTGCTTGTGACAGAAAAGGATATATATTGTGTTTTTTATTGATTAAAGAAATTGATGAAACTAATTAAAAAATATATGAATATAAAATTTAGAGATTTAGGGTTTAATTGATTATTATATGCAATACCATTATATGCATTTCAACGATTGAGGATATTTATAACTGAATGAGGCTATTTTGTTGGTGCATGTAATTGAATTTTTATGTACATTGTTGCTAGTTGTAGGATGGATAGAACAATAAATATTAATTTTAACTATTGTGCCAGTGGGTGATGAGTCTAAAACTTGAATAAGTTGGTAGGGATATTGATGTGCTACATAACTTTAATTATATATGTTATAAAGATATTAAGTATAGATATATGCATGAGTTGAGTTTTATGACAGAAAAAAATATTTTATGCTTGAACTTGAGAAGGATTTAGATAATGGGTTATACTTACTGCATGATGATGATTCAATTAGGAGAACTATATATTATATCAATAAATATATTTAGGTTAGAGACTTGGATTTCTATGCCAATTATGAAGCGTATGAGCATATGTTTGCTCATAAGATAGTTCAAATTTCAGGCCCTTCGACTAAGGAAGAGTATAGTATAATTCATAGGAATCGTGAAGGGGTGATTAAACAAATAAAATGGAGTGAGGTACCTACACAATATAGCAAGGTGGTTAAAAACAATAGCAATCATGATGTTAATCCTAGCATAAATAAGGTAGATCAGGAAGTCAACACATCTTATATTACACTTATAGTGGGTATATTAGTGAAGAATTAGTTGATGAAGATGATGAATCTGACGATGAAGTAGATCTTTTAAATGAAGATGAATGAGAGGTTGAACAACAAAAGGTACCTAGGAATAATAATGGAAGAGTTATCTATGATGAAAATGATGGACTACCTTCTATTTAGGAATGACTTTTAGTGATGAAAAAGCGGCTAAAGATGCCATAACTAAGTATGTTGTAACAAGGGAAATGAACTTAAAGTTAAATTCTAATGAAAAAACTAAGAATTACGGTCAAGTGTTAAAACTTAGATATTTATCCATTTGTGTTTTTATGTAACATGATGGAAGAAATCAAGGATTAGTTGTAAAAACCTACAAGCCTAAGGATATATATTTGAGAAATTTTGTTAGACCTTAAGCATTTACCTCCTTTTTAGCAAAGTATTTCAAAGAGAAAATTTATAGAGATTATGTCTACATAATTAAAAATATGGAAAAAATGTTGAGTTGCAATTGAGACTAAATATATGTCAATCTAAGTTGAAAAGAGCAAAAAATCTAGTTTTAAAAGAAATGGATAGGTCTTTCAAGGTTGAGTTTGGTTACTCAGAGGCATATATAGTTGCACTTAAGAAGTGTAATCTTGGAACAAATATAGAAATAGAATTGTGTAAAAATGCACTTTAAGAGGGGAGAAGAGTTTTTAAAGAATGTTCATTTTATTTTGATGCATGCAAAAAATGTTAGAAGGCAAATTGTAGACTAATAATTAGTTTAAATGAGTGTTTCTTAAAAGGTGTATGCAAAAGTCAATTGCTGGTAATTGTGGGGTTGGATGGAGATGAATAGATGTTTTCCTCTTGATTGGGCAATTATTGAAAATAAAAATACAAGAAATTGGAGATGGTTTTTGGCTTCACTTACACAAAAGCTTGAACTTAGAGATGGTTTGTAATATCCCGAGATTTTATATATTTTTAAATTCCATCGGGATATGCAGTGTTAATAATTTTTATATATTTTTTTTATTATTTAATTAGTTGAATATTTATTAAAGTCATTTTTAATTATTTTAAGTCCTTTACGTAAAATTTTTTCAAGAGTTTTATTTTCGGAGAAATTAAAACGTAAATAAATAAATATTAATTATTTTAAGTGGTTTTATGAATTTGCATGAGTCCATGCATGATTTTTAAGTGTCGAATAAAACCTATTTGTATACATGCATTTAAATTAATTTAGGGTTTATTTTAGTTAAATTAAATTATATTATATAGTTTTAATAATAATTAAGTATGTATATATGTATATGTGTGTATATATATTATTAAATATGTGTGTGGTGCATATTTATTATGCACATAATATTATATATTAAAATAATATAAAGATAGATATATATATATATATATCATATATACATATAATATATATATCTAATATAAAGTTTGCAAAATTACGAATGTGCCATTGTCTTCTCCTTCTTCTTCCCGATCGTCCCCATTCAACTTCCGGCCATTGCAACTCCATTTTCTTCCCGTCACTGTACTTTCCGGCGTGCCACCTTCCCTTCCAGCCCTTCCTGTTGCCCCAAGCTTCCATTTCCGGCAAGTTTTGGCCGGATTTTCTTCAAGAAGTCGAAAGTGGATGTTAGCTCTGATCAACCCGATTCCGGCCACCATTTGGAGTGCCACCGGTCTCTCTCTCTTCCTTGAGCTCCGGTGAGTGCATTTTCAAGCTTTGTTTCACATGATTTGGTATAGATTTCCCTAGGTTTTGAATTTTCATTTTCGGCCAACTAGGGTTCTTGAATTTTTTGAGCTTCGATTTTGATGATTCATGTAAATTTCCTTCACAAAGATTAATCCTAGTAGCTCAATCTACCTCTGTGAATTTTTGTGGAATTTTTAGGAATTATTTTGATTTTTGTCAATTTTTTATTTTTTTATTAATATTTTCTAAGTTTAGTAAATTAATTAATTAAATTATGAAATTGTGATTTATGGTGTTTATAGGTGTTAAAATGCATTTTAGAAATTTATTTGTATTTTTTGTGATTTTTATATAATTATTATGAATTTATTTAGTTTATGTAATTTTTAGAAAATTAGGTTAATTATGTGTTTTATTGAAATTAATTTGTTAATTGAGTATATTTGTTGATATTATTGAATTATATGATGAGAAATTAATTTTTGAGTAATTATATTATTTTTGGTGAATTTTTGAATAATTATAATGAATTTATATATAGTAGGGGTATTTTGGTAATTTGGTACTAAATTGGCTAAAAATATAATTAAATTTGTTTTAATAGTTATTTGAGGTATAAAAATGATTTCTACAAATTATTTAGTATTTTTAACTAATTAAAACTATTTTTCGTAAATTATTTTCAAATTATATATAATATACTATTTTTCTAAATAAATGAATTTTTATCGATTTTTAATATGTTTTAGGGCTAATTATGTAATTTGGATTTATAAAATGTATTTTGGTTAATATTTATGAATTTATTGAGAATTATCGATTTTTAATAATATTTTATTTAAATTAGGGTTTTATTGTAATTATCGGATAAATAATTATTTTCAGTGTTTTAAATACCTAGTTTGCTATACTTTGAAATATAAAAGGCATTTTTGGTATTTCTGGCATTTTCATGTATTTTGTGTTTACCTCGTGAATTATGAACCTCGGTCAGTGGAATTATAGTTTGGGAGTCCGACCGAGGGGTTGTGGCTGTATATTTTTTAAGTGTGTTTCTTTGCAGGACCGGCTCTACTCTTTGAGTAGAGAGATATCCATTTTATAGGGGAGGTTCTGCCGACTTTTCGGTAGAATTCTCATAAAACGTGATATTCGGTCGAATTCCTATTCTTATTCCATGTTCAGTATTTCTAGATCGAGTCTCTAAAATTTCGATAGACTTATTCTAATGTCGTATTATCGTTTGTTTGTTTAGTTGCACTGAGACCGAGGCCTAGTGGACCAGGCCCATCGGACCCATCTCGAGGAGTGCAATAGCTGTGAGTTGTTATTCTATATATACTTGTATTAGGATTACATGTTTTAGAATGTATGATTTATTTTATAAATTATGCATAAATGGTTTAGTTATTGTTTAAGTTAATTTTTGGTATATTTTTGTTATATTTTAAATTATATGCATTTTTTATTATGAAATTATACTTAAAAGGTTTTTAAGCATATTTATAGTTTATTTCTAGTTGATTTTATAATTAAATTGAATTTATTGACTTATATATACTCGAAATATACTTGATTTATTTTTGATATATTTCTAGTATATATATGGTTTATGTTGCCATTTTAATTAATATCATGCATCATTTATTTTATGAATGTATGTTTTATATATAAATGAAGGATATCAATAGAACGTGCTACTTAGTGGGCAGCACTAGGACCGAGTACGTACCGGTACGACGATAGAATTTAGGTTATATTACTAACCTATATTTGGATTATGATTGGATTGATTTATTTGATATGTGATGTGATTTGAGAGTGTGATTGCTGGAGCTCGGTTGATCAAGTGTCTCGGGGCCAATCACACTGACAGTCAGACTGCTGGAGCTCGGTTGACTTAGTGTTTCGGGGCCAGTCTACTGTCTAAATGGAACAAGTGAATTTATTTGGAATAAGTGAGCCTGTATGGCTAGAGTGTTGTCTAACACTGTTTGAGGTCACAATCATTTAAGGTTTTATTTGATCCTTCATAATCGGATATTATTTTCAGTATATATATAAAATGATTTTAGTACATTTGTGTGATTTTGCCTATATATATATATTTATTATATATATTTATTGAATGTGTGCATTTGTCATTTAGCTATGCATGTATATATTATAACAATTCACTTAGTAAGGTCTGACTCCTCTCCGTTGACTATTTTTCAGGAGAGTCTTCATCTTCAGACCTCAGTAGCAGACCCATACGTCGGATTTCTTTTGCCCCGGCTTTACTATGTAATCTACTCACTTGACTTTATTTTATAATCTAGACACTGTAGTAGTTGTAGTCAGTTGTGAGATTTATGTACTATGATTGTATAAGATTTGTATTCTAAAGATTTGAACTGAGATTTGTATTTAAAAGATATTATATATTTGAGATGAGTTTGTTTATTTAAATGAGATGGTGGATTATATTATTACATATGAGATTTCAATTTCCATTGCAAAATATTTTATTTATGTTGTTATTTATATTGCATGCTTTTATTTTATTTTAAGGCTTGCTACGAGTTCCAGATTCGAAAGAATTCCCTTCCCTAACGCCGGTCATGGCCCCTATTTTGGGTCGTGACATGGTCAACATTGACAATCATTTAAAATATGCAAAAGCTATTATTAATGTTCATTAATTGCATTTTACTTTTTAATTGATATAGTAAATGCTTTAATTATTGTAATTATTTTATTATGTGGCAAGGAATTGTGAATGTAACATTGAATTTTTTATCCCAAGTTGAGCATAAATGGTGTGTTCAACATATTTTTTCTAATTAGTCAAAGAAATATGGGGGTGGAGAACTCATGAAAGGGTTTTGGAATACTACTTATAGTACTTATGAAAAGGATTTCAAGGACAACCTAGCAAAACAAAAAGGGTTATGAGGCTCTTTTATAATAGCCCCCTCATAATTAGTGTAGAGGTTATTTTAATAACAAGTGCAAGTCATTTATAATGGTTAATAACATCATTGAAAGCTTTAACATTTGGATTATCAAAACAAGGCAGAAGCCTATCATTCTCATGCTTGATAACATTAGGCTTAAAGTTATGAAAAGAATTAAAAATAACAAACAACTTTTTAAGAAATAGTATAATGAGTGGAGCCTTTCATGTCTAAACTACTTCAAAGATAATATAGAGGCATCATTAGGTTGTTAGGTTGTGTTTGATGGTAATGATGGGTTTGAGGTTGGAGAAGGCGAGGAGAGACATATTTTTTTTCTTAACAAGCAGTTTTGTACATGTACAGCATGAAAGTTGATTGGTATTCCATGCCCTCATGCTAATTGTGCTTTAAAATACCATAAAGTTGATCTAATAACCATGATTAGTCCCAGGTACCATAAAAATTCCTTGCAATATATCAGTTTCCTTTAATGCATGTCCTTACAAAAATATTCATAAATTTTTATAGTGAGTTTTAGCCCATTAAACCTCCCCCATTAGTGAAGCTCGCAAGAAGGCCCGAGATAAACAGGATTATATCAAGCAATAAAGCAAATCCACTAAGTAAGGTTGGCAAGCTTTCAAAGAGAGGATTAAAGCAGCTTTGTGGTATATGCAAAGGAGAAGGCCATAATAAAATTAGTTACTCTAAAGTGCTTAATGTTTTTAGTGAGTTGTATAAGGTTATAACCTCATTGATTTGCTACTTTTTTGTAATATCCTGAGTTTTTAAATATTTTTAAACTACATCGGGATATGTAGTGTTAATAATTTTAAATTATATTTTTGATTATTTAATTAGTTTATTATTTATTAAAGTCATTTTTAATTATTTTAAGTCTCTTATGTAAAATTTTCTCGAGAATTTTATTTTTGGAAAAATTAAAACCTAAATAAATAATTATTAATTATATTGGTCGGTTTTATGAATTTGCATGAGTCCATGCATGATTTTAATTGTCGTATTAATATACATACATATACATGCATATATATACACATTTAATAAATTAGGGTTTATTTTTAATTAAACCTATATTATATAGTTTTAATAAATTAATGTGTGTTATATATATATGTATATGTATATGTATATAGATATTATTATTTATATATGTGGTGTATATTATTTTGAATATAATATTCATATATTATAATAATATAAGTTAAGTTATATATATATATATATATATATATATATATATATATATATATATAATAAAAGTTTAGTTTATTTTCGATACGTGCCACTCTCCTTCCCTAAAGTTCCTGACGCCCTTCCTCCCCTATCCACCGTTGCAAATTCCGCTCTCACATCGGCGGAGTGGCTCTCAACCAACCACCACCTTCCCAAGCTTCCTTCGCCGCCCTCTCTTCCCTTTTCTGGCGTAGTTTGGCCATGAAAAGTTAAAGAATCCGAAACTTGAAGCTAGCTCCGATCACCATGATTTCGGCCACCATTTTGAGTGCCACCGGTCTCTATCTTCTCCTTGAGCTTCGGTGAGTTCATTTCCAAGCTTGGTTTCACTTGATTTGGTCTAGATTTTCCTATGTTTCCAATTTTCAATTTCGGCCTATATGAGTTATTGATTTTTTTGAGCTTTGATTTTAATGATTCAAGCTAACTTCCTTTACAAATATTGATCCTAGTAGCTTAATCTACATGCCATAATTTTTGTGGAATTTTTGGGAATTATTTTGATTTTTATGAATTTTTGATTATTTTATTAATATTTTCTAATTTTTGTAAATTAATTAATTAAATTATGAAATTGTGATTTATGGTGTTTATAAGTGTTAAAATGAATTTATTTTTGTGATTTTTGTATAATTATTATGAATTTATTTAGTTTAGGTGATTTTTAGAAAACTAGATTAATTAAGTATTTTGTTGAAATTAATTGATTAATTGAGTATATTTATTGATTTTATTGAATTATATGTTGAGAAATTAATTTTTGAGTAATTATACTATTTTTAGTGAATTTTTGTATAATTATAGTGAATTATGTGAAATTATATATAGTTAGGGGTATTTTGGTAATTTGACAATAAGTTGCCTAAAAATTAAGTTAAATTGGTTTTAATAGTTATTTGAGGTATAAAAATGATTTTTATAAATGATTTAGTATTTTTAACTAATTAAAACTATTTTTCATAAATTATTTTCAAATTATATATAATATACTATTTTTCTAAATAAATGAGTTTTTAATGATTTTTAATATGTTTTAGGGCTAATTATGTAATTTGGAGTTATAAAATGTATTTTGGCTAATATTTATGAATTTATCGAGAATTGTGGATTTTTAATAATATTTTATTAAAATTAGAGTTTTTATGTATTTATCGATTAAATAATTATTTTTAGTGTTTTAAATATCTAATTTGCTATATTTTGATTATTAAAGGGCATGTTCGATATTTCTGGAATTTTCATGTGTTCTGTGTTTACCTCGTGAATTGTGAACCTCGGTCGGTGGAATTGTAATTTGGGAGTCCGACTGAGAGGTTGTGAAACTGTTTTTACTCGAAGTGTGTTTCTTTGCAGGACTGGCTCTACTCTTTAAGTAAAGAGATGTCCGTTTTATATGGGAGATTCTGTCGAATTTTCGGTAGAATTCTTGTAAAACGTGATATCTGGTCGAATTCCTATTCTTATTATGTGTCCTGTATTTCTAGATCGAATCTCTAGAATTTCGTTAGATTTATTCTAATTTCGTATTATCATTTGTTTGTTTAGTTGTGCCGAGACCGAGGTTTAGTGGACCAGGCCTGTCCGACCAGTCTCGAGGAGCGCATAATATGAGTTGTTATTTTATATATACGTGTTCTAGGATGCATGTTTTTAGAAAATGTATGTTCTAATTTTATAAAATATGCATAAATGGTTTAATAATTGCTTAGGTATATTTTTTGTATATTTTAAATTAAATGCATGTTTTATTAATGAATTATTCTTAAAATGTTTTTAAGTATATTTATAGTTTATTTTATAATGAAATTGAATTTATTCGACGTATATATACTCGAAATATACTTGGTTTATTTTTTGTTTATTTCTAGTATATATATGGTTTATATTATTATTTTGATTTATGTAATGCATCATTTATTTTTTGAATGTATGTTTTATATATAAATGAAGGATATCAATAGAACGTGCTACCTAGTGGGCAACACTAGGACCAAGTACGTACCGGTACAACGATAGAATTTAGGTTATATTACTAACCTATTTATAGATATTGATTGGATTGATTTATTTGACGTGTGATGTGATTGAGAGTGTGATTACTGAAGCTCGATTGACCAAGTGTCTTGTGGCTAATAACACTGATAGTCAAACTGCTGGAGCTAGGTTGACTTAGTGTCTCAGGGCCAGTCTACTGTCCAAATGGAATAAGTGAATTTATTTAGAATAAGTGAGCCTGTATGGCTAGAGTGTTGTCTAACACTGTTTTAAGGTTGCGATCATTTAGGGTTCTATTTGATCCTTCATAAACGGATATTATTTTCAGTATTATATAAAATGATTTTTGCTATATCTTTGTGTTTTTGCCTGTATATATATTTATTATATATACTATTGATTGTGTGCATTGTCATTTAGCTATGCATGTATATATATTATAATAATTCACTCAGTGAGGTCTGACTCCCCTCCATTGATTATTTTTCAAGAGAGTCTTTATCCTCATACCTCAGTAGCAGACCTTTACGTCGGATTTCTTCTGCCCCGGCTTTATTATGTAAACTGCTTACTTGATTTTATTTTGTATTCTAGACACTGCAGTAGTTGTTTTAGTGAGCAGTATGTATTATATTTGTATGAGATTTGTATTTTAAAGAATTAAACGAAGAATTTGTATTAAAAGAGTTTATATAATAAGATGAGTTTGTTTTATCTAATGAATTGGTGGATTATTATTATTACATATGAGATTTTAATTTCTGCTACAAAATATTTTATTTATGTTATTATTATTGCATGCTTTTATTTTATTTTAAAGGCGTGCTACGGGTTTCGGATTCGAAAGAATTCCCGTTCCCTAGCGCCGGTCATAGTCCCCTGTTTTGGCTCGTGACAAAGTTGGTATCAGAGTGGAGTTTTATGTCAAGGCCTTAGTTGTGTGAGTTGTGGCCTTAGTTTTAAGTGTTGTGTTTTTCTTTTGAAAGTACTGCAATGAAGTAGGTTCGAGTATGTCTTGATAAGTATTCCTTGATTTAGTTTTTTACGTTATCCTTCGTTGTCTGTTTTGTCTGAATCCTTCTGTTTGTCTTTTCAGAATGAGGAGGCGAGCGTGTGTCGCTGCACCGATCGTTGAGGCCAAGGATGACGAGTCCTTTCAGGATGAGGTTTTACCTCCTAAGCTGCTAGTTAGACGTAGAGGTTGTGGCAGAGGTAAACCTCGAAGAGCGGCAGGTCATCGTAGACAGAGAGAATTACAGGATGAGGAGCCTATAGAGCCTGAGTATGAGGATGTTCCTGTTCAGCCTGCCTACCAGCAGGGTATGTCTGACCCTGAGGCAGCTCTGTTTTATGCCAGAGTTAACAAGATCGCTTTCGATGGAACGTCCGATCCTCTAGATTTTCTACATGTGATTGAGACTAGAGCTTGGACTGCTCACATTGAGTACCAACAGATTATGATAGTCGAGCTGTCTGTTAAGGGACTAGCCCTAGATTGGTTTATTCAGATGATCCAGCCGTATATGATGACGATGACCTGGGCTCAATTCAGAGAGTGATTCATGAGGAGATTTTGCCCAGAGCCGCTTCGCATGAGTTACAAACTCCGGTTGACCAGTATTTCTCACGACGACAGATCAGTTAAGGAGTATACTCGATAGTTCCTTCGGCTTGGCAGATATGCAGAGGATCTGATGCGAGATCAGTATTTCGCAGTCACTACCTATGTTACCAGATTAAGTTCTGTATTTGCTGGTATGCCTACAACGGGCCTTACTCTAGAGTTGGTGATTGAGTTGGCCAAGGAGATTGAGCTGAGGCTAGTCAGGCAGGGAGCTATGCCTGATTATTACTAGTTGAGTGTACAGTCAGGTGGATTCCAGGCTATTTTATACTCGAGTTTTCATATTGGTTCGAGTAGTCAGCAGAGAGGTCTAGCTCAGAAAAGTCAGAGACAACAGTAGCGAGTACATCGGAGCAATAGACATGGCCGTGGAGGTCAGCGTAGACCATTCAGACTTGGGTCAGGTGCTTTGAGCAGTAGTAGTGGACGTAGTTCCGGGTCAACTGCCAAGTTTGTCAGACTTGTGATAAAGTCCATTAGGGACCGTGTTATATGACACCATTGACATGCTTCAGATACGGGCAGATAGGACATTATGCTAGATCGTGTCCTTATTCTAGGTATCAACAGCTATAGATTCTGCGATTTCCGCAGCAGTCAATTGCTAGTGCTGCACCCGTTCCTTTTCAGTTGCCTCCAACCCAGCATCAGAGTTCTACTCAGCTTGTTCCCCAACAAGGTCATGGTAGAGGTGCTAGAGGTGTTGGCCAGGCTTCTACCAGCTAGTAAGGAGGTCGAGGACAGGCCATAGTCTTCCATCTCACTTAGCAGGATGCTCAGGCATCTAATGCAGTCGTGGCAGGTATTGTTTCTATCTGTTACCTGGATGCATAGGTTCTGTTTGATCCGGGTGCCATGCATTCGTTCATTTCTCCTATTTTTGCTTCCAAGTCTTGTTGGTAAGCTTCAAGGATGGCTTTTCCTTTGTCTGTTGCCACTCCTTTAAGTGATTCTTTGGACACCGATGTTATTCTTTCTAGTTGTCCAATTCTTGTTGGAGGTAGAGAATTATCCGTTAATTTGATTATGTTGGATGTAATGGAGTTTGATGTTATTCTAGGCATGGATTGGTTATCTTAGTACTATGTCGTGGTGGATTGTCGGAGTAAAGAGGTGATTTTCAAAATTCCTGGTGATGAAGAAATTAAGTTTGTGGGTGATAGGAGTTCAGTACCTCAAAATCTCATTTCTACTATTATGGCTAGGAAGTTACTGAGGAAATGTTGTCAGGGATATTTGGCATTAGTCAGGGATACTTTAGTGGAGAAGTTGTCACTCATAGATATTCTTATTGTCTGTGAGTTTCCTGATGTTTTTCCTGAGGAGTTGCCAAGTTTACCACCTCACAGAGAGATTGAGTTCTGTATATATGTGGTTCCAGGCACTACCCCTATCTCTATGCCACCCTATAGAATGGCTCCTACAGAGTTAAAAGAGTTGAAGGAGCAGTTACAAGAGTTATTGGATAAGGGTTTCATTAGACCCAGTGTTTCTCCTTGGGGTGCACCAGTCCTATTTGTGAAGAAGAAGGATGGTACCCTGAGACTGTGCATTGACTACAGAGAGCTGAACAAGGTGACAATGAAGACCAAGTATCCTCTCTCGAGGATCGATGACTTGTTTGATCAGCTACAGGGTGCATAGTTCTTTTCTAAGATTGATCTGAAGTCGGGCTATCATCAATTATGGATCAATGAAGCTGATGTTCCTAAAACGGCATTCTGCACTCGATATGGTCATTATGAGTTTCTGGTGATGTCTTTTGGCTTGACTAATGCACCAGCAGCTTTTATGGACCTGATGAACAGGGTATTTAGACCATATATGGATCAGTTTATGGTAGTCTTCATCGATGATATACTGGTGTATTCGAGAAGTATGGAGGAGCATGTATATCACTTGAGGACTGTACTACAAACACTGAGAGAATATCAGTTTTATGCTAAATTCTCGAAGTTTGACTTCTGGATAGAGAGTGTTCCTTTTCTTGGACACGTGGTGTCTAAAGAAGGTATCCAGGTTAATCCACAGAAGATTGAGGCAGTGTCTGAGTGGCCTAGACCGACTTCTGTTATAGAGATTCAGAGTTTTTTGGGTTTAGCCGGGTACTATAGGAGGTTTGTACAAGATTTTTCCAGAATTGTAGCCCCTATGACTCGCTTAACACATAAGAATGTAAGATTTGAGTGGTTAGAAGCTTGTGAGAACAATTTTCAGTTGTTGAAGGAGAAGTTAACCACAGCCCCAGTGTTAGCTTTGCCTAATGGTGTAGACAAGTTCACATTTTATTGTGATGCCTCTACAATTGGCCTAGGTTGTGTGTTGATGTAGAATGGTAGGGTGATAGCCTATGCTTCGAGGCAGTTGAAGAAGCATGAGCATAACTATCCTACACATGACCTTGAGATGGCTGCAGTGATCTTTGCTCTCAAGACTTGGAGACATCATCTGTACGGGGTGACTTATGAGATTTTTACTGATCATAAGAGCCTTAAGTACATTTTCCAGCAGAGAGATATAAATATGAGGCAAAGGAGATGGTTGGAATTGTTGAAAGATTATGATTGTGAGATTTTATATCATCCAGGCAAGGCTAATGTAGTAGCAGATGCCTTGAGTAGGAAGTCCTCAGGCAGTCTTACTCATATCAGTATGGAGAGGAGAGCATTGATCCAGGAGTTACATTTGTTGGTGGATCAAGGTTTGACGATGAAGATTAGTAGATCAGGTGGACTGCTAGCTCAGTTTAAGGTGCGATTTATACTGAGATATAGGATTAAGGTAGCTCAAAGCCTAGATCCTATTCTAGAAGAGCTTGCAGAGAATGTCCGTGCAGGGAAGTTCACTAATTTCACACTCGATGATGATGGTGTTTTCTGGATCAATGGTAGATTGTGTGTTCCTAATGTGGATGATTTAAGAGAAGAGATCTTAGAGGAAGCATATTCTACAGTCTATAGCGTACATCCGGGTGTCATTAAGATGTACCACAGTATCAGAGATTTATACTGGTGGGATGGACTAAAGAAGGATGTCATTGATTATGTTGTTAAGTGCTTGACGTGTCAGTAAGTGAAAGCTGAGCATCAGAAGCCTTCGGGTAAGCTTCGGCCTCTTCCTATTCCTGAGTGGAAGTGGGAAAGGATAGCTATGGATGTCGGTTTACCTCGTTCTAAGGATGGATACGATTCCATCTGGGTGATTGTAAATAGGTTGACTAAGTCTGCACATTTCTTGCCTATGAAAGCCACCTATTTTATAGCTAGATTGGCAAAGTTATATGTGAAGCATATTGTGTGCCTTCATGGAGTACCTATGTCCATTATATCAGACAGAGGTTCAGTATTTACCTCTCATTTTTGGCAGAAGTTGTAGGAAGTGATGGGCACTAGGTTGGACTTTAGTACTGCTTTTCATCCTCAAACAAATGGTTAGTCTAAAAGGACAATCCAGACATTGGAAGATATGTTAAGGATGTGTGTTTTGGATTTAGGAGGTAGCTGGGATGATCATTTTCCACTCATAGAATTTGCATATAATAACAGCTACCATAGTAGTATTGGCATGGCACCATACAAGGCTTTGTATGGAAGGAAGTGTAGATCCCCTCTAAATTGGGATGAGATTAGTGAGAGAGCTTTGACTGGACCTGAGATGGTTCAGGATGCTACAGAGAAGGTCGCTATGATCAAGCACAGATTAGAGACCGCAGTTAGTAGGCAGAAGAGCTATGCGGATCCTAGGCGCAAAGATGTGGAGTTTCAAGTTGGAGACTTTGTGTTTTTGAAAGTGTCCCCGATGAAGGGTGTTATAAGATTTGGCAGGAAGGGTAAGTTAGCACCGAGATATATTGGACCGTTCAAGATTCTAGAGAGAGTTCACACTGTTGCATATCGGTTGGCTTTGCCTCCGAGTATGTCTCAAGTGCATCCGGTGTTTCATATCTCGATGCTGAGGAAGTACATCTCAGACCCTTCACACGTGTTACAACCCAATAGTGTGGAAGTGAATGAAGATCTGACATTCGTAGAAGAACCTATGGCGATCGTTGATTTTCAAGTTCGACAGTTGCGTTCGAAGTAGATTCTGATGGTCAAGGTTCTGTGGCGCAGCAACAGGGTAGAGGAGCATACGTGGGAGACCGAAGTTGAGATGCGAGCTTCTTACCTGTAACTCTTCCCTTCTTGACTTGTATTTCTTCTTTTTCTGGAATTCGGAGACGAATTCTTGTAAGGGGGGAAAACTGTAATATCTCGAGTTTTTAAATAATTTTAAATTACATCGGGATATGCAGTGTTAATAATTTTAAATTATATTTTTGATTATTTAATTAGTTTATTGTTTATTAAAGTCATTTTTAATTTTTTTAAGTCTCTTACATAAAATTTTTATGAGAATTTTATTTTTGGAAAAATTAAAACCTGAATAAATAATTATTAATTATATTGGTCGGTTTTATGAATTTGCATGAGTCCATGCACGATTTTAATTGTCGTATTAATATACATACATATACATGCATATATATACACATTTAATAAATTAGGGTTTATTTTTAATTAAACCTATATTATATAGTTTTAATAAATTAATGTGTGTTATATATATGTATATGTATATAGATATTATTATTTATATATGTGGTGTATATTATTTTGAATATAATATTCATATATTATAATAATATAAGTTAAGTTATATATATATATATATATATATATATATATATATATATATATATATATATATATATATATATATATATATATATATATATATATATATATATATATATATATATAATAAAGGTTTAGTTTATTTACGATACGTGCCACTCTCCTTCCCCAAAGTTCCCGACGCCCTTCCTCCCTTATCCACTGCTGCAAATTCCGCTCTCACACCTACAGAGTGCCTCTCAACCAACCACCACCTTCCCAAGCTTCCTCTGCCACCCTCTCTTCCCTTTTCCGACGTCGTTTGGCCATGAAAAGCTAAAGAACTCGAAACTTGAAGCTAGCTCCGATCACCGTGATTCCGACCACCATTTTGAGTGCCACCGGTCTTTATCTTCTCCTTGAGCTCTGATGAGTTCATTTCTAAGCTTGGTTTCACTTAATTTGGTCTAGATTTTCCTAGGTTTCCAATTTTCAATTTCGGCCTATATGAATTCTTGATTTTTTTTGAGCTTCGATTTTAATGATTCAAGCTAACTTCCTTCAAAAAGATTGATCCTAGTAGCTCAATATACATGTTGTAATTTTTGTGGAATTTTTGGGAATTATTTTGATTTTTGTGAATTTTTGATTATTTTATTAATATTTTCTAATTTTTGTAAATTAATTAATTAAATTATGAAATTGTGATTTATGGTGTTTATAGGTGTTAAAATGAATTTTAGAAATTTAATTGTAATTTTTGTGATTTTTTTATAATTATTATGAATTTATTTAGTTTAGGTGATTTTTAGAAAACTAGGTTAATTAAGTATTTTGTTGAAATTAATTGGTTAATTGAGTATATTTATTGATTTTATTGAATTATATATTAAGAAATTAATTTTTGAGTAATTATACTATTTTTAGTGAATTTTTGTATAATTATAGTGAATTATGTGAAATTATATATAGTTAGGGGTATTTTGGTAATTTGGCAAAAATTCCTAAAAATTAAGTTAAATTGTTTTTAATAGTTATTTGAAGTATAAAAATGATTTTTATAAATGATTTAGTATTTTTAACTAATTAAAACTATTTTTCGTAAATTATTTTCAAATTATATATAATATACTATTTTTCTAAATAAATGAGCTTTTAATGATTTTTAATATGTTTTAGGGCTAACAATGTAATTTGGAGTTATAAATGTATTTTGGCTAATATTTATGAATTTATCGAGAATTGTGATTTTTAATAATATTTTATTAAAATTAAGGTTTTTATGTATTTATCGGTTAAATAATTATTTTTAATGTTTTAAATATCTAATTTGCTATATTTTGATTATTAAAGGGCATTTTCGGTATTTTTGGAATTTTCATGTGTTCTGTGTTTACCTCGTGAATTGTGAACCTCGGTCGGTGGAATCGTAGTTTGGGAGTCCGATCGAGGGGTTGTGAGACTGTTTTTACTTGAAGTGTGTTTCTTTGCAGGACCAGCTCTACTCTTTGAGGAGAGAGATGTCCATTTTACATGGGAGATTTTGCCGAATTTTCGATAGAATTCTCGTAAAATGTGATATCCGGTTGAATTTCTATTCTTATTATGTGTCCGGTATTTCTAGATCGAGTCTCTAGAATTTCGTTAGATTTATTCTAATTTCATATTGTCATTTGTTTGTTTAGTTGTGCCGAGACCAAGGCCTAGTGGACCAAGCTCGTCGAACCCATCTCGAGGAGCGCATAACTTTGAGTTGTTATTTCATATATACGTGTTCTAGGATGCATGTTTTTAGAAATGTATGTTCTAATTTTATAAAATATGCATAAATGGTTTAATAATTGCTTAGGTGTATTTTTGGTATATTTTGGTATATTTTTGGTATATTTTAAATTAAATGCATGTTTTATTAATGAATTATTCTTAAAATATTTTTAAGTATATTTATAGTTTATTTTATAGTTAAATTGAATTTATTCGACATATATATACTCAAAATGTACTTGGTTTATTTTTTGTATATTTCTAGTATATATATGGTTTATATTGTTATTTTAATTTATGTCATGCATCATTTATTTTATGAATGTATGTTTTATATATAAATGAAGGATATCAATAGAATGTGCTACCTAGTGGGCAGCACTAGGACCCGGTACGTACCGGTACGACGATAGAATTTAGGTTATATTACTAACCTATTTGTGGATATTGATTGGATTGATTTATTTGATGTGTGATGTGATTGAGAGTGTGATTACTGGAGCCCGGTTGAGCAAGTGTCTCGAGGCCAATCACACTGACAGTCAGACTGCTAGAGCTCGGTTGACTTAGTGTCTCGGGGTCAGTGTATTGTCCAAATGGAATAAGTGAATTTATTTGGAATAAGTGAGCCTGTATGGCTAGAGTGTTGTCTAACACTGTTTTGAGGTTGTGATCATTTAGGGTTCTATTTGATCCTTCATAAACGAATATTATTTTCAGTATTATATAAAATGGTTTTTGTTGCATCTGTGTGTTTTTGCCTGTATATATATTTATTATATATAATATTTGTGTGCATTGTCATTTAGTTATGCATGTATATATATTATAACAATTCACTCAGTGAGGTCTGACTCCCCTCCGTTGATTATTTTTCAAGAGAGTCTTCATCCTCAGACCTCAGTAGCAGACCTTTACACCGGATTTCTTCTGCCCCGGCTTTATTTTGTAAACTACTTACTTGATTTTATTTTGTATTCTAAACACTGCAATAGTTGTTTTAGTGAGCAGCATGTATTATATTTGTATAAGATTTGTATTTTAAAGAATTGAACGAAGAATTTGTATTAAAAGAGTTTATATATATGAGATGAGTTTGTTTTATCTAATAAGTTGGTGGATTATTATTATTACATATGAGATTTTAATTTTTGCTACAAAATATTTTATTTATGTTATTATTATTGTATGCTTTTATTTTATTTTAAAGGCTTGCTACGGGTTTCGAATTCGAAAGAATTCCTGTTTCCTAGCGCTTGTCATGGCCCCTTGTTTTGGCTCGCGACATTTTTATGCTTTAAAATTGCATAATAATCTAGTAGCAACTATTAGGATTACTCCTACACCACCACTAAGAATGCAATCAAACACTACAACTTGGCCACTAAAAAGATCACATTGTAGACATGTTTTAATTGCTCAAATAGGTCCATATGGTCATGGAGCATATATTAAGTTTAATACTTGTAAGAAAGTATATAATGTGATTTTTTTGCATATTCAAAACACTATGAGTGACTATTAGTAATTTCATACTAAAACTATGTGTCTATATGCTTATTGTTGTAAGCCTAGATAGAATAATGAAAGAGTTATTGATAATAGTGATGAATTTGTGCATGATGATACAAATCCTAAAAACAAGTTCCTTATTCTATATGAAAGGGACTTAAGGAAGGAAAGGTGCTAAGAGAAAGCATTAACTAATAACCAGAGGAAGATTTTATTTAAAGGAGATGGCTCAATTGTTACATTTATAACTAATTTGTCATTTTGACCCTCCAAATTGTAGTGGAATGAAGAGACTGCTATCACAACAAGAAAACTACTTAATGAAAAAAGAGTAAAGGAAAGGAAAGCAAATACAAGCTTCGACCTCCAGACCTAGCTTAAACCTTTAATGCTTATAATATATACAGGAAAAAAAATAGATTGATGCATAATAAGAACTTTTTTCTTTTGCTTTTCATCTTTCTTTTTGTTAATAACTAGTTATGTATAAATAATGTAAGTTATTTTAAGAACCAGAACTCATGGTGAATTAAGTTTCCATATGAACTTAAAATAGCTTTGTGGACTTGTTTTGCAAATAGAATATGATTTTGGTTTGAAACTCAGTTTCCATTATCAAGCTTATATCAAACTCTAATTTACAGCTTTAGTTCACTAGTTATAACATTACAAATTTATAATTTTAGTGTGACTATTCTTAATCAATCGTGTATTAAATTCTAATTTATAGTTTTAGTGATAGTATTTGAACTATAAACATGTCCATATAAGTTTATATTACACAAAGTAACAAATCAATTTTTGCTAATCCACTGCTTCCTCAAAACATTATATAGAAAGATGCTTTTTTTGCTAAACTATACAAATATTATAACACTTATTAGTGACAACAATGATGTAACAATAAAAAAATAAGTAATTTTGATGTTTTTCTTTGCATTTTGCTTCTCCTCAAACTCTTTACTTTTTATGGTCCTTAATTTACTAAGCTCCTCCCATAAGATGTCAATTTCTAACTCAAGCCCTCCATTTCTATAACTCACATTATTCCTTAGCATCTTATTTAATTGCTTATTACTTTTAAGTAGCAAATGTTCTCTATTTTGAATTCATTTATCTCAGTTTTAGCTCTAGCATTGAATTCATCATCATGCCACTCAAAATAACCACAATAATGGACCTGAAATTAAAAATTCATTATGATTAACCTTCACTTCATTAAAATTTTAGAAAACCCTAAAATTATTACATTTTATCAACACCACATTCAATACTAATTTCTCACTTTATTATAGTTATAACACCTATAAGATCTTCAACTTGGATTATCATCTGTCCAACAAGTCCATTTTGATGCCTTCACTTTATAGCCTTTTATGCTACATTGATAGTACCTTGCTAGCCTAGGATAGTTTAGCAAACCTAGGATAGTTAAGCTCCATATAACTTTGTTTCAAGTTTGAATTGGTCAATCTCATAGAAAAAGATGTTATTGCTTTATCGATAGTACCTCGCTACCCTAGAAGAAAATGTTGTTCCTTCACTTCCTCTTAAACCACAACTGTTGTTCTTCTCTTTTAACGAAAACTCTTCTTTGGGGAGACTTATTTTTCTTTCCCCTTTTTTAGGCCGTAGATGAGTTTTATTCTAGATTTTAATGTTAAACTTTATTAACCTTACCATGTTATTGCATTAAAATTAACTAACTTTGACAATGTCATGTGATAAGGTTAATGTTATATTTAATTGATCTACTTTTCTAAAATTAGAATTGCATTTAATCTAAAAAAATTTCAAGGGTCTACTTAAACCTTGACCTAAATATTAAGGATCTAAATGCACCTTTTCCCTATATACAATCATATCAATTTTATGGGTTTTCACTCATATTTTAAAAACACATTAGTATTAATATAAAAATGGAAAAATAATAGTTCAATAATAATGTATATGAAAAAAAACCTTAAGTAAGGCTTATTAGAGGTGATTCTTCTGGAAATAAATCAAATTGCACTTGCCCAATTAATATAGAAGTCAAACTGAGTTCAATCATCTATAATGTTTTAGCTATTTGAATCTGCCATACATTAAAATTATAGAAATAGACTGAATTATCCTCTATACATATATGCTAAAGTAGCATATATATTTAATTCGCCAAAGTTTTCTTTCCATTTTTTTAGTAAAGATTAAGGCCTAATATTAGAAAGTGCACCAAATTATACCAACTACATTAGCAAAATTTAAGCACTTTCATCATGTAAAAGGGCTCAAAGTATTATCAATAAAAAAGAAAAATATAATAAAGATACAAACAAAGGATCAACAGAAATGAAAATGTTCCTTGTAACTAAATCTTCAAAAAGAAGATTTGTACGAAAAGGAGGTAGAAAGCCACCCCAATAGCTCCACAATGCAAACCAAAAGATACAATAAAAAGACTTCATAAATTGAGTTAGAGAGGCTTCTTGGTTGCTCTCTTAGGGAGAGTGTCCTTATATGACCCCCTAAGGTTTTTTTGAAGGCCTTTTTTATAACTAGAGATAGTCTTCCATGCACCCTTATCATTATCTACCTTATTAGCCCAAGAAACATGGGCACTATTTTCCTCTAAATTAGCTATATATTTGACTTCAAGAATTACATTAGACCCCACCATATCACTATTCTACTCAAAGTCCTTATTAGTGTGCTGTTGAGAAGCATAATTAGTAGCAAGATCAGGAAGTCTTTTTGTTTGAGTTGCTTTAAGATTAACACCATCAAACTGCACCACATTAGGCAAGCCATCAACTGATTTGGCATTCTACAGAACCAAATTAGCACTGTTATGGACCTGCTGAACCAAACTAGGCGTAGCCTCTTCCTCATCGGCATGAATCAGAGGTTCATTATTATCGACATTAACTGTTGGTAAAGCTGATTTCCCACTAGATAAGTCATTGGCGGACAAAAAAAATGCCCAGGGACTGAATTTTGCTTCTTAACAATAAGAGTACTAACATCATTCATAGAGTGCAACTGATAAAAAATGTTACTTACCGAAACAACATTCTTCTACTTAGAGTACACTTAAGAAGTATTAACATCATTCTCAATCTGATTATTCTCATCTGAAAATTTAGCAATGATGTCACATTCATCCATTACATTAGGAGTAATATATGCCAATTTATCAAAAGCATTATGAATTGGAACCTGAAGCATTTTTTTCTTCCAGACGTTCCCTTCATTCTTTGAAGTATCAGACACCATAGATGGCTTCTTACCCATTTTACAAGTTTAGGAGTCATGGCCAATATTAGCACATAGTTTACAGAAGGAAGGTAGATTCTCATAAACTAAATCAATGAAGACGCTTTTGCTAAGCCATTCCACCAATAAATTTTTTGATAATGGTGCAGACAATTCTACATTAACCAGAATTCGTGCATAATGATCGGAATCTCCATTCATAGTTGCCGCATTGATTTTTATAAGGATACTAATTCCACTAGCAATGGATACTAGTATCTTAAAATGCCAATATTCCCATGGAAGGCGATACAAATAAACCAAAAGTCGAGTATTGTTTGATTTTTGCTCAGTGGGATCAAAATTTGGAAGCCATGGCTAAAGACGTAGAATCCCAGGTTTCAAGACCACGACACCTTTTCACCAAACACTTTTTTTTCTCTTCGCTAGAATTTAAGATGACCTGATATGAACCTCAACCAAGCGAGATCAGTTTCCAGTTATTGGAAAGGTTCGAAACTACGATGAGCTTTAGCTTTAATTATGTAAGCTTCCATGGTGCATCTCCTTTGGATAAAATGATGGATGCAATTAGAGTGTGTTTACAAATAGATAATCATTGCTCATAAATACTTTAATCTATCGTAATAGCAATGAATCCACCCTTGTTAGTGTCCAAAGTAATTTCAAAGGAGAGCAACGAAGAATCAACAATTGTTGCTACATAAGAAGGCTTTGCAATCTATTTAGAAATAGAGGTGGCGAACATGTCTCTATAGCTGGGATAATCAATAGCAGATGTAGCCATGGAGGAGAAGACAGCCTCAAGTTTTCTTTCCATTTAAATCAAACCAAATAAGCAAAAAATCAAAAGTTTTTTTTTTACTCTTTTCAAAATAAATTAGTGTCATTCATTGGCTAAAAAGATTAAAAATGATCAGATTCTCGAAGTGTAAAAAGCAAGAAAAAAAACCAATATAAATCGAAGTAAGCAAATAAGAGGAGATTATTTCAATGAATTGACTGCAGTTACATTAAAATAAAAAATAAAGAGTGAAGTAAACTATAAGCAATAAAATAATATCTTTAGCATTAAACTAAGCAAATCACATAATTTTTATCCACACAAATGCATAAAGAAATATTTAAGCACTAAATCGAATGCTTCATTCCGTTTAACTAGTAGAGGTAAACATCTAAAACTCATATCATATAAAATAATTAAAAAAAGAAAATCTAGAACTAATCCTAAAAATTGGAAAAAAAATCAAACCAAATTACAGATTCAAAACAAGTATAGATATAACATTTCATAAATAAGCCTTTTTTAAAAAAAAATATTATTCCTTAATTTCAAAAAAGAACCCAAGAAGAGAAAACTAAACAAACTAAATGAAAAGAACCTAATTCCAAAGTCAAACAAGAGAAAATGAAAAAATAGACAATTTTATGCATAACTAAACTCACTCAAATAACATTTAAGTAGAAAAAAGTAGAATGAGTCAAATCGAAAAAATAATTCAATTTTCCCAGATTGTCAAAACAAATTTGCAATTTTTTATCTCATATATTTCATAGGAATATAAAAGCACTTTGAACTATAATATGACAAGAATGTATAAAAGTAATTAATACAATTATAACAAAATAGTGACATAATGCACATATAGCGCAGGTAGAAAAAAATACTAATTTCATGCATGCAACAACAAAAATTCATAAAACCCATAATCAATAGAAAAAATCTAGATGCCAAAGAAAATAGTTCAATGACAATAGTTGAATATAAACATCAACTAAAAAAAACAACAGTAGGTAAAATGACATACATTTTAAAAACATATTAGGGGTAGAAAATATATCAAACATTGAAATCATACCTACAACAAAGCCAGCCATAGTTCCACAATTAATAATAACATCCTAATATTGATATGAAAAAACATAAAATAAATATAAAATAGGTGCCATGATAAAAAGAAAATAAAAATAAAATTAAGCTAAATAAAGAAGATCATGTTAAACAAAGAATCGAATCCAAGAAAAAAAAATAGGTAGCAGTATCAAAAGCATTCACTTTACCATGATGGCCTTAGGCACTACCATATATCAATAAAGTCATTGGTCATTCACTTAAAAACTACCCACACACTAAAATTATAGAAATTGGTTGAATTCTCCTTTGTACACAAATGCCAAAGTAGCATAGATATTTAATTAGCCAAAATGCTATTTATATTTAAATCAAATTTGATAAGCAAAAAAACCAAAAGTTTTTTATCTTTTCAAAACAAAATAGTACCATGCACTGGCCATAGAGATTGAAAATTATCATATTTTCAACATGCTAAAAGTAAAATAAACCATGACAAGTAAAAAATAGGAGATCATTTCAATGAAATTAAGGTTCTGCAAAAAAAAAAAAAAAATTAAAAGTCGATATAAATTAAAAGAACAACTAACTCCAAAATTAACCAAAAATAAAAAAGTAAATTTATGTTACTTCACCAACATGTAAAAGTGAGAAATCAACTCCATTAGCATTAAAAAAAATAAACATATGAGGAAAATGAAAAAAGCACAAAGATCTTTAACAACACATCAGAGGAATCTAAAAGTAGAGAAGAATCAACAAAAGCAATGAATTCTCCTTCACCTTTTTCAAACCTCGAGATCTAGAAGAACTCATAAGAGAGCTTTAAAGGAGTGGATGAATGGGAGTGGCTATAAATTAAAGAGAGAGAAAGAGAGAGTTAAGCACAAGGAAAATAATTAAAGCATCAATTTGTGGAGTGGGAAATGATAACAGAAGCAACAAATTCTTCTCCTCTTCTAACAGAAAGCAAAAAATCTTAAGAAGAAGAAGATGAAAATGGTGGAATTTGAGAGAACTCATAAGATAACTTTAAAAGAAATGAAGAATAAGAGCGCCTATTAATTGAGGGGGGAGAAGGGAAAGTATATGACAAAAGATTTAGGGCTTCAATTTATAAGGTTGGACATGGCAATTCAAAGCCAACAATAAAACCTTTTTTTAAAAAATAAAAGGGTATTTTATGTTAGTGATATGCACTAGATCAATCATTTGTGATTATCTATTGACTTTCTTATTTTATTAATAAAGAGGTATTTCATTATCATTTGATTTTATGATAATTATATGAATGGTTAATTCTTACTAAGGCTATCAAGTATGTGACTTGATAGTAAAACCCTTAGATTAAAATAAGAGTTATATTCTAATTATCCCTAGTCATTTATTCATTATATAAATATTAAAGTATTAAGGCTAGTATAAAGTTAACTGATGGTTATGTTTTACTAATCAAGAATATGAGATATTAAGTTAACTCATAGGTACATGATGAGATATCATATACTAGATTGACCTACTATGAAAATACTACATAAATTATTGTTATAAGTATTTCTCATCACAGTAATTTTATTTCGATCCTTTGACCTTGAAATCATCATGGATTTCTACATAGCTATTTTATGTTTTAACACATTTTAACATTGTCTTTAACTAGACGATTAAATAAGATGTTGTTGGATATGAAATTAGTTATGTGAGAAATGTGAGTAATTCAGAAGGAATTTATCCCTCATTAGTATAAGAAAGATATCTATGAGCCCTTGATGAGATAGACTAAAGGAAATGCATGGCCATGCTGAAATGAATTGATAAAGAGTTATCATTTTCAGTCTACTTGGAATCAAGTCATAATATTGAACTATATAAGGATGACATTATATGCCTTATGTTCAATTAGGATATCATGTGATAAAAGGACAATAAAATTCACTGTAATTAGGTTATGTCGGATTATTGACTTCATATGACTTGGGTAGTCATAATGTCTTGCTAGAGGCCACTTATGACTTGTAGGCCTAAATAGAGATTTAGGCCCACTGCCAATGTTTTGTGAACCTACAGGGTTACATACTTAAAATAAGTCCAAAATGAATTTGGGTTTAATAAGCCCAAAATAAACTTTGTGGAAATAAATAATTAAAGTGTTTTATTTATTTATTTATTTGTTTGTTTATTTAAGATAAATTTTATTTTAAATAAATAAATAAGATATTATTTCTGATTTGTTTTTAAACAAAATCAAAATATAATAAATAGAAATTACCAAAAGGTCATTGGTAGGTAAAACCCTAATTTGAAGTCTATAAATATGTTATATTCTCTAGGGTTTAAGACACTTGTTTTTCCTACCTCCAAATTCGTTTTCTCTTTTCTTAGAAAACAAAGACAGAGTTTTTCTTTTGTTCTTGATTTATGAGACAATCAAGAAGGTTGCTAGTACACACTCCAATTTATTTTGTGAAGGGTTGTTCGCGTGGATACCTATAGAGAACACATCCTTTTGGAGACGTCTAGATCCGAACAACCAAAGCAAAAAGCTCGAGGTAAGGTGTCACCGGTGTGAACCTCCTCTCATCCTTCCAGAAAATCTTGCCTCTTCTACGTCTTGGTAAGATTCTTGAAACCCTAGATTTAATCAAGTAGTCGAATTACATGGATCCAAGTTTGGGAACGTGATAAATTTTTAATTTTTCCGCTACGTTTGTATCATGAAACCCAACATTTTAGTCATTTTTAAAATTATCATCATTTTTGTTGAGGTTGCTTGTTCCTCGAGCTAGTGGTAAAATAAAAAATTGAAGTAAAATTAATGGGCACTAATTACACTATAGATGAATAATGAAAATTGAACATCAATTATATATATATTAATAAATTATTTGAACATTTCACATTGATATTTTATTCAATCAAATAGTCACTATGGTAAATTCAAAGCCTACTAATAGTTTTTAAGAAGCAATTACATTAATAACAATGTTTAAATCTAAACCATATACACCTGCTCCATCTTAATCATAAAACATAAGATTTTCTTCTTTCTTCTTATAATAATTTAATATTAATATATCTTACATAATCTTATTGTATCTCTTTTATTAACAAAAATTAAGTATGAGAAACAAATACATTATTAACAATATTTATTAAGTGAATGATTAATAAGCAACTAAAAAGGCTTCTAGAAGCCTTTCATTATAGATACTACTATCCATATTTTCTAGTTATTCAAGAATTCTTATTTAGGTAGTTCGTACCATCCATACATAGTATTTTGATCTATCATTCGAATCTTCTATATTTTTATGATAACATCTTATTTCATGTCTAAAATATGTAAGAAACAAATATTTTCACAACTCTACCACCCAACAATTTATACATATAATTTCTTGGTGATGAGGCCATCGCCTCAATGATTATATTGAGTTTAAATTTAATTGATTTTATCCCTCCAAATAAGCTCTATCTCAGATGATAATGAATTATTTTTTATTTATCTCTAATTTCAGACAATTTTTTATTTATGATATTTTCTGATGATTAAAATAAAATTTCTAGTTTGTTGTGTTTTAGTAAAATGGATTGTTCATTTATTTATCATTTTTTAGAATATTGTGGGATTGACTTTATAATGTTTTTGCAAGATTAATTTGGTATATTAGAGTGGATCTAACTTTTTCTTTTACAGGAAATAGAAAAGGTGTAAATTAATCCTAAGTTACTTTTGTTGACTTTTATTAATTGGACTTAAAATAGGCTCATGTACTTCTTTTACTAGATTTTGCAATTCATATATTCTTCCATTTCTTTGGTATAGGTATAGGTTAATGGATTGTAACTATTTTCTCTTTACCTTCCTTCTTCAGATGTTTATTTAATCATTTTTATGATGTATGATGATAACATGTTTATAATTTGATTGTATGATAATATGACATAAAATGCATGTAATAAGAAAATAGTTAAAATCATAATGGGTGAAACATAGAAGAGGTCGACTAAAAGGTTGGGTCTAAAGCCTGAACCCAATTTTTGAATTCAACCTTTAAAAGGTGGTCATAAAGCCTCTATGAAATCTAGGTAGCAACTTCCATCTTCCATTCAAAACTTTTATAGTGTTGATCCATATCTCCCAAATGGGTTTCAAAGTCTGCATAGTGCCATGGTTGTCAAATACTCAAGTGTGCACTAAACTCTATCATCTATAGTAATGGATTAATTTAATCTAGTAATCATCTATTCAAAACAATATATTAGTAAAATAGGTCTAGTATATATTAAAATGGCACAAGACTATGATGTTATTTAGAACCTTACCTTTTTGTATCTAATATGAAAGAATTTTAACTTAAATCTATGCTAAGGTTTTAGACAAAAAGGAAATAACAATTTTATTTGAATCATATATGAATTTTAGTGTTTTATTCATTGGATAAATTTACTTTTGAGTAAGGGATTAAGTTTGTCTTATTCCTTACTTGAATGTTTTTCTAAGTGATTGTAAGTGAAGATTTCTTTTTATTCTTCTAGTTAGATATTAAAAGTTATAAGTGTTCACTAAGTCATCTCTAATTGCTTCTCCAATAATTTAGGGGGTATCAAAATGTGTTAATGGATTATATTCATGTCGGGTTAACTCACTCTGATTACACAATCAGGGTCTATGAATACGACCCCTTTATTAATTGTGTCAAATATTTGAATCCTAACATGATATGAAAATTAAACGGGTTATACAAACATAACATGTGAAATCTATTTATTTAAATGGGTTGAGTAAGTCATAAAATTCAACATGACCCATTTAACATGTATCATCACCTATAAAAATACCTTTTTTGAAAAAAAAAAAAACTTGTAATAACATCCATAATCCAATAACTTGCATAATACAACTACATCTAATTGACATAATTTCCATATCATCTTACAAAGTTCATATGTTCTTTTAAAATAAGCATAAAAAAGCAAATATAGATAAAGTTAATAATACATTACCAATATTTAAAATAAGTACCATTTAAAGTCTTTCAAATAAAAAGAGAAGTAATTATTTGAATTTAAAGTCTTTTAAATAAACTTCTAAATGAAAGTTCAAATCTTAGAACTATTTGAGGAATGAGAAGGAATGTCTTTATTCAACTTTAACTAATTTAAGCCTTATAATATCTTTAGTAAGTTCTTTTAACTCCAATATATTTACATCTATAAAAAACAAATAAAAATTTAAGTTAGCCAATTAATTAATTAAGACACATGTAAATAACTCTAAACAAATAATTATACAAAAGAGTTATTTATATTTACAACCCTTAACTTATTACCCATTTCCCACCATCATCCTAAAGAATCAATTCGGCACACAAAAACCTCTGACTTTTAATTTCATTAATGGTAATCCCTCATTCATCACTTTCCAATGAAATCAACATCCAAATGCTAACGTGGGCAAATAAAGGGATGATAATGTGCAAAATTATTTTTAATGATGAACTAGAGGCCACGTGGCCCTTGCATTTTCAACAACTATAGCTTCAACTTCATTATTGAAATATGGCCTCTAGTTCCTTATTGAAAATAATTTGGCCATATCATAATCCCCTTATTTGCCCATGCCAACATTCTAGTATTAATTTCATCAAAAATTGACAATGGGGAATCACTATTGCTAAAATTAAAAGTCAGGGGTTTTTAAGTGCCCAATTGATTCTTTAGGATAATGGTGGGAAAAAGGTAATAAGTTAAGGACTATGAGTATAAATAACCCTATATAAAATGATTTTAAGGAAAAATTAAACTATATTCAAACCGATACTTCTTAAATTACAGCAATAGCCAAAATTCAACTATATTCAAACTAATACTTCTTAAATTTCTTAAACAACTTTATAAATGCATCTTCATTGCATATACTTTCCTTTAATGTCAAATAAACAGTAAATACTAAAAGAAAAACATGTTTACTATTAGATATTTTATGTCAGAAAAGAGATAAGCGATATCATTAAAAAATTATAAAATTTTCAATTTTAGCCCACTCGTCAAAGAATGGACAATGCTTGAAATTGGAATCACTCATATTAAGATGAGTAAAAACATTTTAATAATATAAAGCAATATTAAGCATCAAAGATCTCTTTTTAAATTTAGAGCACAAAGACTAACACACTCTAAGAATTTGATTTTTCTAATTTAAGATTTCTTTACATACTCAATATTTTCTCTAATTTCACAATTGAATCATCAAATCTCTTTCAAGCCATCTTGAACTATTAAATTTTAAATATGAGTTTAGCATCTCATATGAAAAAAATCTACCTTTTATTCAAAAGCCCTCCTTTAGTAACCAAAAGATTTTTCAACAAATCAGCTCACACATTATTAAAAGTTCTATTATCCAAAATCAGAAAAAAAAATTTATTATCAATCTGCCAACTATACAAAAAAATTGTGAATTTGTTCACATAATATTACCGCACTATGAGGAGGAGGCATATAACAAAATTTCAAGATTCTTCTTTATAACTGTCAATCCTTATCAATGAAATTTCTAGATAAGTAAATATATCCATCAGTAGTTATAGAAAACCAATAATTAGAAGTTAAGGATATCCTCCCAGTCTCTAATATGTGCTTTATTTTAACTTTTAGCCTATTAAACATCTTCATACTATATATATATATATATATATATATATATATACAAGTGCATTTTCATGACACTTTTAATATTTTTTTCTTTTTCTTCTTTTTTTTAAATAAGCTATTTATAATGACATGATTTTGATACTAATAATAAATATAATGAATAAGATAAATAAATAATGAAATAAAGTGAAAGGACTATAGTAGAGATTTGGTAGAATATATGGGTACTGAAAGTGGAATTTTCTAAATGCCTTGATATATATATGTGTGTGTGTGTGTGTGTGTGTGTGTGTGTGTGTATACACACACACTAGAATTTCATTTTATAGCTTATACTCCTTGATTTGTCATTATAGCGCCTATAACCTTTCTCTTCTCCAATCACCAGCCAAATGTTCTATGATTACCATCAAATTTGAACTACAAATTCTTCTTATAGTTCTCTATACATTGATGGCTTTTGTTTTCTTATAAATGATGTAGAATTTCACCAATTTGGCCTTGAAGTTTCTACGACTTTTGATTTCACCAAATCATCTTCATCGTCGTCATTCAACAACAATCATTGTTATGTTCTTCATCTTCTTAGGAGTTTGTAGACATTAACCTTGCATCCAATTTACATTATTTTAATTTTCTTTAGAATTTATTTGGTAATTCTCTTTTATTTATTTAATAGATTAATCTGGTGATTGTTTGGTGTATTTAAAGATATATTTAAGTTCTATAAATTATTGTAGACATGTTGGTGTGATTGGTTTGGTAAGGTGATGTGTTTCTAGTGGGCATTTCAACGAGTCCCACCCATAGACATATTATAACTAGGACCAACCTAGAAAATTATGATTTATTTTTAATAAATAGTAAAATTATGGTGATTAATTAATGTAATTAGAGCAAAGTCTAATTCCTTATGGATGATGAGATAACAATTATGAATTGATTTAGGCAAAAAATATTTTATTTTCATAAAATTAAGTTAACTCATCAAAAATATTTTGTTTTAGCCTTAAATTGGATATTTAGAGTGTTCACAAGTTTTCTTTTGATGATTTTTTTATTTTAATAATTTTTTTAGAATTATTAGGAATTTATTTTCTTTATTCATTAAGTAAATATCTCTTGTTATAGAGAGTTCTAGAGCAGGAGCCCTAAAGTGTAGGAAGTCGAGGACATGTCGGCCATTATACTCCACTTGTGAGTTAATATTATGAAATATTTTTTGGAAATTTGCATGCATTTATGTGGATAATTAATTGTCAAAAATTAGATTATTATACAATAATATATAATATTGCAAAATAGAATATTTAATTCATTTTGATAGTAAAAGTATAAATTATTGGTGTGAATAATACTGTCATGCATGATTTATATAAGATCCATGATTTATTTGTTTTATTATTGAGAAATTTTGGGAAAGTATTTCATTTTATTGTTGATATAAATATTTTGGAGAAATGCATAGAACGAGTTACTTAGTAGATATTACTAGGATCAAGTGCACACTAAATTATTTTTTAGTCTATTTACAAGTAGCACATGATGTATAGATATATTTTGAGGTTACCAATTTCTCCAATGTCAATGACTTTTCCTTTAGCATTATGACAAAAAATTACACACCCTCCATCTTTAGCTTTAAGTGAGGTGAATTGACTTTTATCATCCATTATATGCCTTGAATATCCACCATCTAGGTACCATTTGCTTTTATTTTTTGTGGAACTTAAGCATACCTACATATATGACATTTAAGCATTCTTTTGAACCAAAACCATAAGTGGTCTATATTAGTTAGTTTCAAAATAATCTAATAGCAATAATTGCAAATGCAATTTTCTATAGTAACATACATTACTTGTATATCCTAAAATCATGTAATAAAAACATCTTGCATTAGCAAATCTCTTGGATTTTGATGCATATAAATGCCTAACATTATAATATTGCATATGTAGTTTATGGTGTTTATTTCCTTTTAGTTATGCATGAAAGGTTTGTGTGTGCTTCCTAAAGTGTCTTTATGATTTAGGATGCATATGAAATATGCATTCATAAGTATGCGCATGATGTTGTTGAGAAACATGCTTAGGTATCTTTCTTCTAGTGTGCATAAAAGCATGTGTGGTTGATGTCTTTTAACTTGAGTCTTGGACCTTTGAGCCTTAAGGGGATGAGCCTTTTGAGGTTTAATATTGAATATTGGTGATTGAGACTTCTTAGCTTTAGTAGCTTGACTCTCATTACCTTTATTAGGTGCTAGAAAATAAAAGTCTTTAGCTTTAATAAATATAGTATGAGTTGATGATGATGAGGCTCATTCAAGTATCCTAAGATAAATGTATTATCATGAAATCTTTATGAATCCAAAAGATTATTAAAAATGTCTTTATCCTTTTTAAATTTTGAAATTGAAGTTGTCAAGTCCAAAACTTCTTTTGAGAGCTTTTCATTTTCATGTATAGCTTTCTCAAGTTCATTTTTAAGGAAATTGAAGCTTTTAAATCTTTTGCAAGTCATTGATTTAATAAAATAATTTTTACAAATTCATTTTTTTAAAATTCTTAAATTCATGAGACCTTTTTGAAAGCTTTAATTCGTAAAACCTGTCCTTTGAAAGAAAATTTTTACATTTAAATATAAGTTTATTCACAATAAAGCTGTCATCATCATTATGATTATCAGCACAATCATTGTCATAGTTATCATGATCATCATAAGAAGAATGGAAAGTGGAAGGTACCTCATTATTGTCCTCAAGTGCCACAAAGTAAAGGTTAGCCACTTCTTGTTATGTCTCTTCCTTCTTTGAATTGAAGGGGTTATCCCATGTAACTTTAAAGACTTTATTTTTTTCCTTTATTCCTTTGCCTTTAAACTTCAACTTGGGGCATTCACTCCTTATATATCCCTATTTCTTGCACTTATAGCAAGTTACCTTTTTATTTTTCTTACTTTATTCTTCTTATTATCCCTTTATCTTGAGAAATTTTTTCTTCTCAAGAGCTTCTTGAAGTTTATAGTGAGCATGGCAATCTCATCATTGTCTCTACTTAGGTCCATGAACTCTCTTCTTCATTATCTTCTTAAATATCTTTAAGAGCTATCACTTTTTCATTTCTTCTTTTTCTTCTTTCTTATATTCTCTTTACTTTTAAAATGAGCTTATGTGTAAGAAGCTTTTCAATAAGAGTATTGATGGAGAGCTTTCATAAATCATGAGCTTTTTTAATAGAGGTGACTCTAAATTCTCAATCCTTCTTAACTATGATTCTTAGAATCTTTGTATTCATTTCCTCCCTTATGTAGTTTAATCTAAGCTTCTTTAGTGTTATGAGGAGAGCATTTAATCGGTTGGTCATCTTAATGATAGACTTTTTGTGGTTTCATTTTGAAGAGTTCATACTTATAAAAATGAAGTTGAACATTCTTATTTCTTACTTGAATATTTAATTCATAATGGTCTCAAGAGTCTCTCATATCTCCTTAGCAGATTGATAATGTTAGACCTTAACTCCTTCTTTTCTTGACATTGAGGCAAGCAGGATGGTCATTGTCTTTTTGTTCTTGTAGTTCTAATCCATTTGATCTTGTGTCCATTGACTTCTATTAATAGTGAACTCAATATAGTCTACTTTTACCTTAGGGGCTTCCTAACCATCTAAAATGACATCGTACAACTTAATTAGATTACTATCAAGATAGAGTTTCATTTTGAATTTTTAATAGGGATAGTCACTACCATCAAAAGAAATATCTAAGAGAAGAGAAGTTTATGGTTTTCACTTCCTATAATTTTAACTTTTTACAATTAAATTTCAAAAAGTTAAGCTCTAATACTAATTGAAAATTTCCTAGAGGAGAGCTGAATATAACTAATTTAGAGTAAGAAAAAAATTAAAAGAAAATTAAGGAAGTAAGAAGAGATTAAGAATGGACACAAGTATTTTAGGAGTTCGGTTCTTTAAATGAACCTATGTCCACCTAGTTGCACACAAGTTAGGATTTTCAATCCCCAACTCCAATCTATTTACTTAGATTGAGTTTACAACTATAGTTTCTAAGGTTAAACTCAAACTTATTACCATCTTTGATTTTTTATGGGCTTAACTCAAACCAAACCTAAAATTTAAGTGTTTTAATGGTTCACACTTTAACCAAATCCTCTAGAATAGATCCCCACTTCCTTTTTTAACCTAAGAAGGAGAAGAAATAAATCCTATACTAGAGCGTACAACCTACACTCAATGGTTTTTTTAATGAATTATAAAAAAATTTATAAGAAAAGCTTTACAAATATAATGAATGCCAAGCAATAGATTTGTTCAACCACTTTCTAACCTCTTAAATGAGGTTTTGTAAAGTGCATTTATAGTTGAGGATGAAAAACTAATTGTTGGAGTGCTGAAACTTTATCTTCAAGTTTCACCATGTTCATTAAATGTTCATTCAACTTTTTATAGAAAATTCGTACCTCACAATTGTGACAATGCATATCATGATAATGAGAATTAAGAAAAATAGCCATTGGAACCTTACTATGATCGTTATGGCTTTGATAGTTGGATTCTGAGTATTATCACAATCATAACATAAGATTGTAAGGGTCATTAAGTGAATAATTTGTTTAGCTTAAATTTCATTAGGCTCATGAGTAGCTATATCTCACTCATGATCACACCCATCATAATCGTGACCTTGATTGTGAGGGTCACTGTGAGAATTCCACTCAGCTTCAATTTAATAAGGCTTACGATTGTTTTGATCATGCTCATGATTTAACTACTCATGATCGTGAGGGTCACTGCCTAGTTTCTTAATTCATGTAACTTGGCTCACGATCACGATCCTCTTGATCACGGTCATGATCACATTGTCACGGACGTTATCACGGTCATGATCAAGACTATGAGGATCAAGATTGTGAGGATCACTATATGTTTTCAAAACTTGAGCATTTCTTTCATGTTGTAACCACAGGGATGCTCATGATTGTGATGAGGATCATAAGTATCACCTGCAAAAGTTATATACTTCAAATAACGTTCTTGGACTCATGAGCTTCACTACCAAAGTTGTATACTTCAAATAATGTTCTTGGAAATGCCTCTAGCTTGCACTTAACTTATACACACTTAAAGTGTACACATCAACAACTCAAAATTGAGTTTGTCAAAATCAAAATTAGATTGATTAGGTCTTGATCATACAAATAGCCAACAAAAACAATATAAAAGTTACTTATAAAATTGAATAGATTATTAATTAAAATTTTAAAAATAGTTACATAACAAGTGACTAATATTTTATATAATATTAAGATTAATTACAATATCAAATGCCTAATTTATTATAAAGGTATTAAATATTTTAGCTTTTTTATATATGCCATTGGAACTCAATTAAAATTCAATTTAGTAAATTTAGGTGTTTATTTTAGTATTTTTTTCAATTGATATATATATATATATATACTTTGCAAAATGCAAAGTAACCATAGACTAATTCACGCACATATATATATATAGTGTAAACATGATAAATTTAAATAAATAAAATAATTTTTTTTTGTAAAATTATAAAATTATGAACTACAGTAGGGTGGGATATTGACTAGTTTAATAAATCAAAACAAACAGATCATAATTACTCTAAATATAATTTAATAAAAATAGGAAGAAAAATTATATGATTCCATTAGGGCTAAGCATGAGTCTTAGAGAATCTGAATTATCCCCAAAAATTGAACTAAAAATATCCATTGATTATTTAACTTTCTTCGAAACAAACTATCCCAAAAATTTTTATTGAGAAGGGTGTGGTTTGAATTCTTTAAACTGAGATCCATTCAAATCGCTTCGAATTGTATTGAAATTAGAGCCAATAATTTAATAAAATTAGAGTTATGTTTACATATATATTATAAAAATTAACATTATATTATAAATTTTTTTACAGTAATTATGTTCAATTTATTAATATTAGACCTACTAATTTAACATGTCATATAAAATAATGTCATTTTAATAATTTGAAATAAAAATTTCACTTATCAATCAAATTATTTTTAAATAATAAAAATAAATATTAAATTAGTAAATAGCATTTAGAATATTATAATATGATTCATCTTCAATAAGGGTTTGTTGCACTATTGATATCATAACTTTGAATCATGTTTCACTTTGGAATCAAAATTTTAATTATTTTATTTTCAGTTCTAAAAATTCTATTTTTGTTTTAAGTTAAAATATTTCGAATATATCCAATCAAATTTAACATACATGACAACCAGAATAAACATATTTTTAGTATATTTACCTTATAAGCATCCTATTAAATAGTTTAATTATCTTGTTAGCCTCATAAAATAAAATTTGTTTGTGGGCCCCATAAAATAAAATTTTAGTAAAATTTATTTTATGAAGCTCACAATGTGATTAGATTGCTTAATATGATACTTACATAGTGAATATACTAAAAATATACTTATTTCAGCTGCCATGTATGTTATATTTGATCAGATATGTTCGAAATACTTTAACTTAAAATAAAAATAGAATTTTTAGAATTGAAAGGAAAAAAATTGAAAATTTGGTACCAAAGTGAAATATGGCCCAAAGTTATGATACTAACGGTACAATAAACCCCCTTCAATAATAAAATTGTAATAGCTACGGTATTATTATTATTATTATTTTATAGTATATTATTTATATGATGAAAAATTATAATCATTGTATGATATATTAGAAATTATTATAAAACAAAATCTTTATAGTAAAAATAATGATAAATAAAACTGTAAATTTTTTTTTAATTTTATGATAAAATTATGAAATAGTTTGTATTAATAGTTTAATTTGAATTATATCTTTATTTATTTTTTAATTCAAACAAAAATAAATTTTTAAATAAAAATACTAACCTTCGAACTGAATTAAATTAAACTAAATAAAAAAATTAGAGTAATTTCAGAATTTTAATTTTTATATATCCGATATTTTGAAGCAATTATGAAAAATTGAGTTCTCTGAATCAAATTGGATCGTACTCATCCTTATATTCTACTTTAATATATAATTTGTTTGTGATAAACTAAATTACCTTTAACAATTTCAGATTTTTTAAATTCACACTGTTTGATTAATATGGATGATATGGCACCGCATCATTGATAAATTAACACATTATTTACGGCTGCTATCTTAAGGTAGTGACTATTGCTATTGCTATTGTAATGATATGCGATATAAAAAAAAAAAAAAGAATGATATGCTATTGCTGCATCCCATCGTATGTTGAAATACCATATTAATCTGCCAATGCCATGCCCTCTCGTTCTCCCCAAATTTTGGTAAGCCAGCGTTTGAGCGAAGAAACGCTTGAGCTTTCTTTAGATTAGGGTTTAAGCTCCCATACAATTAGGCTTAGGATTCACGTTCTTCCTTTTTACTGAATAACTTGAAAATGATTTGAACAACGTTCAGACTTTTAATATCTGAATTTCTCGGATACCCTTTTTCTATTTGTTTATTTTTCACTTTTTATTATATTTTTATTGTGGTGGTGATTTTCTCTGCTATCAATCAAAAGAAACAATTTTTCAGCTTGGCGGATTGCTTGATATCCCAATATTCGCTGGAAAGGGTGCAATCTGTTTGATTCCTTCTATTGAATAGAATGGCCTTTTGGCAGAGACTTAACCGATCTAGGCATAAATTTCTTTCACATCAGTTCAGGAGATGCTATGTGCAGTGCCCTTATGCTTCCCTCAATTACATTACTAAAACCTCAAATTCATGTCCACTAGAAAATCCAATTTTAGATCATTTTAAGATAACCATTTCCAGGGGACCCATTAATTTTGGCAACAATGTCAGGTTTTTTGCTATTTCAGTTCAGGTAATATCTCAGGTTCAAGTTAATTTGTTTATTTTTGTTTTAACTTGTCTTTGATAACTTTTGTGTTATTGCATGTTGGCTTCTAAGTGATTGATCAGTTTTGAAGTGACTTTTTTAGGTGTATGTTCTTTCCATAAGGTTTTCTTTTTTTTAAAAGTAAATGTATAGAGATTGCTTCGTAAGTGATGTATTTGCAAGTCCTGCTAGTGTTACTTGTTTTGATCTATTTTTGACAATTAGGCCAAGACAAAGAAGGAAGAGAAGGACAGTGATGGGCCGCGTTTAAATGGCCAGATCACAGCTCATTTTATTCGGCTTGTGACTGATGAAGGTACATTTATTGTTGATAAAGAACATTTATGTTATAACATTGACTAAAAAATTTGTGATTTATCGATGGTTATTGGTTATGCTTCTATGGTATGGTTAAGTGTTTGAACGAAATGCAAAAGTTCGGTAAATTTGAAGAGACTGCAGTGTTTCTTCATCCTTTTAGGGAAACTATATTACGAAATGGTTGAGTCATTACTGCGTTGAGAAATTAGAGGATTTCAAACTTTGTGGATATACCTCTAGAAGGTCTTAATGGAACATAAGAGATGCGGATACAGTTCTGTGACCATTAATTAAACAGCATGCTGTCATTCATTATTGGATGGGTTCCAATTTCGTCACCACTGAGCTCCTTGTTTATTGGTGCCAATCATGTTGACAGTGATTTTTGTATTGTTGCCATTGTGAATCCAATATTTTTCGGAAAGGCCCTAAACATGTTGGTCAATTTAAAATAGAAGGAATGAAAGATGTGAATTGTCTTCTATCATGGTGGTTTGTACTATGATGAAAATTTATTTGGTGTTATTCTTAAGAATGAGTATATGACAATGTGTTATATTGGCAATGTCGTTCCTTCGGTGATGTGCATATACAATAGCTTTACATAAGTAAAAGCTGTTGATAAAATTTCAACAATAACTATAAAACTGTATAAAGATTTATTAAGATGAAAATAGTATGAACACTGTATGAAATTTGATTACATCTGTGAATATATGCAGGGCATGGTGTTGTCCCACTGCGTGAAGCACTGGAACAAGCAAGGAAACACAAGCTTGACTTAGTTGAGGTAATCCCTAGAATATGTGGTGATTGGGGTCATTTTCTCTTTTTTTGTGTCTTTAGGGGCATTATACTTCAATATTCTTAATTACACAGGGATTTTGCATTGGTTGCTCAAATCTTAGCAAACCAAATATTTCAGTTCAGATTATGTCTTTCATCTCAGAGACTCAGACTCTCAGTTAATTAATTGAAAAGAAAATTTGACAGGTCAACAGAAAGGTTGATCCGCCTGTCTGTAAAATCATGGACTTTCACAGGGAGATGTACAAACGTCAAGTTAAGGAAAAGGATCGTGCTAAAAGCCAGGTAGGGTGCATTTTTCTGATTGTTTTGTTAGAATTAAGTCGTTGACAATGCTCTGAAATGCTATTTGTTTTTCAGAATGTTCGATTCATTGTAATTCCATTATATACCATGGTTGTTTGTAGTTTATTATTTTTATGGTTCCACATGATTGGGCATATGTTTTTATTGCAAAGACATAGTGAAGTTATTTATAGACTGCAAGCAGAATAATCCATTTGGAAGTGTATTTAGTTAGGAGATGCTAATACTGATGCCATTTAGGCATGGCTCCTCTAGAGTTTGTTTTCTCCAAAATTATGCGATGGTGGTTCCTTCTCTGCTACCGTACTTTTCTTGTAGGGTTTATGAGCTTTTGTTAATTGTTAGGTTTTACTTTTTGGTCCAAATACTAATTCTCGTGTTTTTTCCACCTTTTTTGAGAGAGCCTTATTCTATAATTATCTTTGGGGCCATCAATAGGCTTGCTAGTTTTGAATTATAAAATAGTTGCAAACTTCTTTCTTTTTCTTCCAACCCCATTGCAATGGAATTTTGAGTACAGGATCTATAATTAGGAACTAAATTCAAATGTTGAGGTATTTTCTCAGAACACAAAAAAAAAAAAAAGATGAAATATTTCCTTTGAAGTATTTATTCTTCAAACACTGTAGATCTCATACATGCCACTTATAGTTTTCACAATGGCTTTAAATCTCCTGGACAAGGTTCTCAGAATAGTTACTGTTTTATTCTTAGTCTTTTTTTTTTTTTTTGTGCACTTTATTGTTTCATGTTCAATTTACTTGCATCTGGAAATCCAAACTACAAACCTCAAAACTGCAGCATCAGACCATAAACTAAGCATACTATGCCACGAAATAAAATTTAGATTGCTGCTGTCCAGTTAAATGTTTGGTTTTAAATATCTTATGATGGTTTATTTGGGGATATACGTGTTACATTTGCCAGATTTCAGTGTGAAAATGAATTATGTATTTTTCTGTACTTTATGTCATGCATTAGTTCTGTTTGTACTTTGATCTCGTCTTTCCTTTTTCATTTGTCTGTCTAACAAGACCTTTTGGAATTGGAAACGATGCATGTTATTGTTAATGCAAGAATGAATTTCTTCATCGTAGTCCACTATGCTCAATAAATAATTCATTAATGCATAATTACTAACTCATGCCATGTTCTCTGGCTAATGTTATTCTGGCAACTGCTAGGTTTGGTTAGGTAGCCAGCAAGTTGATTACTGCGCTGTTGATTTAGTGAATACCTTGGAGATCCCTAAGTTCCTGCCTAATTTAGAAAGCATTATGTGTTCGTCCACTGCTGATTTTCTCATGTTGTTTAAAATACTTGAGATTTGGTTTTTTCTTCCTTGATCTATAGTATACTTGTAAATTGGCAAAAATCTTTTCCTCTTGTTTCTGTCAATCCTTTCTTTTATTGTAAAAGAATATTTAAAATACCTTTTGGTTCATTCTTATGGTCAACTAATATTAATTTTTTAATTTAAGTCATTTACTGCTTGGATCAAAATAATCTGAAAGAAAAAATGCCTTGTTAGTCACGAAAATATGCAGCAATCAGAAGGATGAGATTAAATGTGGCTCAATTAAACATTTCAAAGCATTCCGATCTGTAACTAAGTCTCAGAAATCTATCCTTACTAAACCATTGTAGAATTCCCTTTTCCTTTAATAAATTTATGAGATACATGTATTTCCTGCTAATGCTATAGTTACATTCTGCACTTTGGAATCTGCAATGTTAGTATTTGAGCTTTGGCTACATTATTATTTTTCTTATCAGTTTCACTTTTTATGCAGTCAGAGCTGACGATAAGGAAAGGAGATTGTAAAGAAGTTAGATTTTCTGCAAAAACTGTAAGTTCCTTAGCTTTACATTCTTATCATTTCTCACCAACAACATTTCTCAATTAGACTTACCCAATCTATTGTGCAATGCTGACCATCATTCTGAGCAATTTGACCACCATCAACCTTCAGGTTTCAATTCTGATGTAGCTCAGGTATTTAGGACAGAAAGAAAGAAAAGTCATGGAACTTTAGGGTGTGATTGAGGTGAACCGACTCTAGAGCAAAGTCACTTGTTGAGAAAAGAAAAAAAATTGAAGCCGTCATCCCTCTTTTCACCCTGTAGTTTGTTAGCTTCGTTATATTTAATAACCTTATAGATTTCGGGGAAGAAAGTGGTGATGGGTTCTCTACCTCACCAAACAAGCTGTTATCACAGAGAATCCCTGACTGATTCAAAGCTGATTACTTTTTTTTTTTGTTACAATGGAAAATAAAGCTGATGACTTTTTTTTAGTAGTCTGTTATTAGTCTCAAATTTCAGAAGATAAGCTTTCTACTCCCTTAGTATTTTGTTGCTGTATCTGTTCTTTCTGACCATGCATATTTTAATCCTCTTTTTTTCATCTAACGTATTTTATGATTTTTACTTTTTTAGTGAATATCTTGATATGCTTGGATGAAAATAGAATTTAAAAACTCATATGCTCTATTATGATGACCTAGCAGAACTGCAAAATCAACATACACCTACCTTCAGACTATGCCCTTTGACTAAGAAATTTACTTAAAACGACTGTAAATGTTTGCACAATTTTTTGATGTTTGTCCTATACCTTAACAATAGGGTAAATAATGGACAGAATTTTTGCACAAGAATGTTGTGCATGTCATCTTGTTAGGAATGGAAAAGCAATAATTTGACTTTAAATTAGACCTTTGTATTGTTACTTTCAGGAGCAAAAAGACTTGAAGATGAAAGCAGATTCAATCATTAGGCTGATGCAGCGTGGTTATCGAGTCAAGGTATTTCCTTTTCTACCACAGCATCGGTTTTTTAAGTTCTCACTGATCTTTCATAATTATATTCTGCTTATTCAACATTGCTAGATAGCACTATATCAGGAGAATAAGCATCATTTTTTTTTTTTTTTTTTTCATATAAAGTGAAAATAATAATTTTCTTCTCTTATTCTGTTCAATCGGATATAGTAAACTTTATATATGGTAGAGAGAATTTTTTCTTGATGTGCATTTATATTGCCTGAAAATGTTAAAGAATGGGTATATTTTTTTTGTTCTACGGAGGTTGGACAACATTTGACTTCTGCCATAGGCCTTCTAATTCTTGTTTTAGTTGTAAGATATTTCTGCAATATCTAGAATCTCATACATGAATGAATTTGCAGAAATTCATCCAGTTTTGCTTTATTGTTAGATACAAAGATCGATTATGTGAATGGAGGTAGACATAGAAAATCCAAATCTCTCATATTAATAGATATAAAGAAAGTATTTTGTTGTTTTTCTGGATTGTCAACAAGCTTATTTTTGCTCTAAAAAATCCTGGACATGTTGCTCAGCTATATAATAATTACTTTTTATGGTTGTGGATCAGTGTATGGCTACAGGTACACCAAAAAAGGGTGGTAGAGCCTTGAAAAAGGGTCCAGTTGATGAAGATCTAACTGAAGAGGAAATAGCTGAGAGGAGAAGACAAGAAGAAGAAGAAGAGAAGGAAGAATTGAATGAAACATTATCTCGGCTCACTGCTTTGGTACTATTGGTTTTCTTTTGATTCTCATGTTTCCTCTGTCTGACTTGCTATCAGCTACTCCTTGTGCATTCCATTTTCTCTTATATAAACAACATTTTGCAGATTGAAGATGAATGCATCATAGAGAGTGGACCGAGGGTGGAGAAAAAACAAGCATATGTTATAGTTAGGCATGCCAAGTTTGGGCCATCAAAGAAAGGTGGTAATAAAAAGCTGAAAGATGTTGGAGAGGTCGCAACCGCTCAGCCAACTGCCAACCATTCCAGTCCTGTTCGAAGCACACTGATCACTGAAAAAGACACTGTGGATCCTAATATAAATTTTAAAGAGGACTTGAATGGTACACCAAAAGCAGATCACTTGCAGATGGACTTCAATATTCCAAACTTAGTGCAGCCTAAACCAGTACTGGATTCTAAACCAATGGACCGGCTTCCATTCTCACCACAGCCTTCTGTTGGGATTGAAAACAGATATAAAAGAAGTGAACCAAGGCAGCAGTTCCCACCCAGTACATTGAGGGATAGTAAAGGCCCAGACAAGACAGACTCAAACCAGTTTGAACCACGGTTCTCTCCTCAAAATGGTCATCCACAGTCAGAGATAAGTGCCACTACATTGAGAGATAGAAGACCAGTTCAGACTGATTCATCTGCCTTTAGAAACAGGCGGCTTCCTCCTGAAATGCTCAAGCAACCTAATCCTCCCAGTGTCACCACTTCTCAAGCATCTAGTTTTGGAATATTTAGCTCCCCAAAAGCAAGTACTCCTGGGCAACAGGGTGTGGCAGTAGAAATTAATAACAAAAGTGAAGCAAATCGTTACAATTCTGGCAGAGATTCTAGCCAAGAAGGGCTCAGAGAAAATCCTAAATTAATTTCAAAAATTAATCAAAAACAAGGTGATGATGGTGGAGGACAAGCAAGGTGGGGGATATTCAGTAGAGATGGCCCCAACGTGCATCCAAGTAGATCCAAGTAAAATATAAGGAGCAGCTAGAGTATATTATATAATGTTAAATTGAATTACACAGAAGTCACAAAATTTTGCAGGCGGAATATTTTTTGATCTAGCTGAACCATTTATTTATTTCTTTGGCGATGTAGGAAATGCAGGAAAGGAACTGTTCTGTAGAAAACAGCTTGGAGAACTATGATAATAATGTAAAAATACAATTAAAAATAATAGTGGACAAGCAAATTGTTTTCTTTTTGGAACAAATAGAACTTTAATGAATTTTTAAAAAGATAATTCAACTTTTTAATAAAATTAATAGAGGTGTACAGAAAATTTGGTTGTGTGAACAGGCAATTTGTGCTTGGTTAATTGCTCACCACGATACGTTTTTAGGTGAGCACACTACCAATCACAACAAATTTTTGTTGATTTTTTTATTTTTGTTGTTTTTAGTTGTTTTTGTTGTTTTCATTTGTTTATTTTTGTTGACTTTTGTTAAAAATAAAAAAAAATAACAATAAAAAATTATGAAATATATGAAAAATATTATTTTATCATCAATATTAATATAGGCGGAGGGATTTAGCGCGCATCCAAATATTTGGCGATTATGATACTGTGTGGGTTGAAGGCCCACTAAAAAATACAAAATAAGTTTTAAAGCTTTCTTAGAAATGGAGTCACCACCTGGATGAAATCCGGAACATTCTTATACATCAACTGGATTCCACGGAGGTTTCTAGAAACTGTCATCAGAGAACGGATTTGGAAACTATGTATGGGCGTTGGAATGCCCACCTAACCTTTCAGTTAGCCTTCGTTTACGTTTTGTAATTTATCACCCTTAATTATTCAATGATTTTTTTATTACCAAAGGAGTTGTAATTTCCTGTAATATCCCAAGTTTTTAAATATTTTTATACTGTATCAGAATATGCAGTGTTAATAATTTTTGTATATATCTATGACATTTTTTATGAGTTGTTATTTGTTTAAAGTTAATTTTAATTATTTTATATTATTTTAAGTACTTTACGTAAAATTTTTCTGGGAATTGTATTTTCAGGGAAATTGACACGTAAATAATTTAATATTAATTATTTTGACTAGTTTTACGAATTTTCATGAACTCATACATAATTTTTAAGTGCTAAATAAAATGTAAATATGTGTATTTATTTAAATTAATTAGGATTTAATTAATTACCTTAATTTTTATTATTTAGTTTTAATATTAATTAATTAATTTTAAGTGTATAAATTATTAAATATATTAAAATATTTGTGTGGGGAGTATTATTTGTGTGTGAGAATATATATAATATGATTATATAAGGTGGACATATATATATATACATATATACACGTTTTTTTTTAAACAAAAATCAAAATTTACAGAAATTACAGTTTTACCCCTTCTTGCATCTTCTTCTTCCCAACGCAATTTCTTCCATTTCTGGCCATTTCAAGCTAGTTTTCTTTGCTGTCACTGTGCCCCTCAGCCTTCCTCCTCCACCTCCAGCCATTTCCACCACCTAAAGCTCCCTTTTCCGGTGTATTTTGACCGAAAAATCGAGTAGAGGCCGAATTTCATCTCAACTCCGATCAAGCCATTTTCGGCCACCGTTTTTGACACCGTCAGTCTCTATCTTCTCCTTAAGCTCTGGTGAGTGTGATTCTAAACTTTTTTTCACTTGATTTGGTCTATAATTACTTAGGTTTCAATTTCTTCATTTCAGCCATTTTGGGTTTTGAATTTTTTTTAGCTTCAATTTGATTGATTCATGAAAACTTCCTTCACAAAATTTGTTCCTGGAAGCTTAATCTACATGCTGTAATTTTTATAGAATTTTTGGAATTTATTTTGATTTTTGTGAATTTTTTATTATTTTATTAATATTTTCTAATTTTCGAAAATTAATTAATTAAATTATGAAATTGTGTTTTATGGTGATTATAGGAGTTGAAATGAATTATAGAAATTTATTTGTAATTTTTGTGAATTTTTATATATTTATTTGGGATTTATTAAGTTTATGTAATTTTGAAAAATAGGGTTAATTATGTGTTTAATTGAAATAAATTGGTAAATTGAGTATATTTATTGATATTATTGAATTATATGCTGAGAAATTAATTTTTGAGTAATTATATAATTTTTGGTGAATTTTTGAACATTTATAGTAAATATATATAGGGGTATTTTGGTAATTTTACACTAAATTGGCTAAAAATGTAATTAAATTGGTTTTAATAGTTATTTAGGGTATTAAAATGATTTCTACAAATTATTTAGTATTTTTAACTAATTAAAACTATTTTTCATAAATTATTTTCAAATTATATATATAATATACGATTTTTCTAAATAAATGAGTTTTTAACGTGTTTTAGGGTTAATTACGTAATTTAGATTTATAAATGTATTTTTATTATATAAGGGTATTTTCAGTATTTCAGTAATATTCTGTAAATTATAAACCTCGGTCGGTGAATTGTAGTTTGGAGTACGACCGAGAGATTGTGGTTGTGAATTTGGTATTATTCTGAAGTGTGTTTTCTTTGCAGGACCGGCCCTACTCTTTGAGTAGAGAGACGTCCGTTTTACGGGGGAGGTTCTGCCGGATTTTTGATAGAATTCTCGTAAAACGTAATATCCGATCACATTTCTATTCTAATTCTGTGTCTAAAATTCTAGATCGAGTCTTTAAAATTTTCGTTAAATTTATTCTGATTTCATGTTGTCATTTGTTTGTCTAGCTGTGTCAAGACCGAGGCTTAATGGATCAATCCCGTCAAGTTTGTCTCATGGAGCGCTAACATATGAGTTATTGTACTGTATATATATGCATTGCATATATGATGCATGACTTAGGATTTTTCATTTTCATTATATGTTTAAACAGTAAGTTAATATTTGATTTGAGTGTCGAATTTTTAATTTAAATTATATTAAATTCTTATGAATTTAATTTTATGAGATTTTAGTCAGCATTATTCATATAATCTTGCATGATTTAATTTATAGTTGTTTTATTGTATTTTATTTATTTATCTATTTTATTTATTGTAATTTTCATTGTTTTATTTATTTTCTTTTATTTTTTAAATAAACCACGGTAGAACGGGCTACCTGATGGGTTTCATCAGGACCGTGTGCGCATCGGTAAAATATGTGATTATTTAATTATATTACTGGGGTCGAAGGTCTGGTGATGCTTTGCTCTCGGACACCGCCAGTAGTATAATATTTATTTATTAAAATACTAGGACCGAAGGTCTGGTGATACTTTGCTCTTGGACACAGCCAGTATAATTTTAAATTTATATTTATTAAATCACTGGGGCCGATGGTCTGGTGATGCTTTGCTCTCGGACACCGCCAGTGATATTGGATTAAGAGATATGACTGCGGCTGTGTATCTTGGTGATGTCTTGCTCTCAGGATCCAGCAGTCTTGGATATAAGTGAGTCATATGACTGTTAAAAATTTATAAATTGGGTTCTACCAAATTTTATACTAAAATGATTTTAAAAGATATTTAGATATTTATTTCTTCTCTTTTAAAAAAATGAATTTATTATATGTATACCAAATGGTTAAATAAAATTATATTATATTATATTTCCATAAAGTTTATTTTAATGAGATTTTCCAATCACACTGACAGTCAGACTACTGGAGCTCGGTCGACTTAGTGTCTTGGGGCCAGTCTGCTGTCCAATTTGGAATAAGTGTTCTATTTGAAATCAAATGAGCCTGTATGGCTAGAGTGATGATGGGGTTCATTAGGGTTCTTTGGATCTTTCATGAATTAAAATAAAAGTTTTTTGCATTTAGTACATTTATAAAGGCAGAGTTTGACATTCGTGTGAAATGTGTGTATATATATATATATATATATATATATATATATATATATATATATATATAAGAATGCCTGATTGCTATGGTTTAATTTGCATGTATATATAGTATAATAATTCACTCAGTGAGGTCTGACCCCCCTCAATTATTTTTTTTCAGGAGATCCCATATTGTCAGACCTTAGTTGTAGAGTTCCTCGCCGGTGTTTTTTAGTCCCGGCTATATTATGCAAATGTATATTCTGAACTCTAATTTATATTCTAGAAACTGCAGTAGTTGTGTTATTGTATTTGAGGAGCATTATTTTGTTTGGATATTAAATACTCTGAAAATTTGTATTTGATTACTATACGAAGATATATTCATTGAGAAGGATTTGAAGTATTTATTTTATATATTGATTCAAAAAATTTTAATTATATCATACTTTTTATTTATTTATTGTATGATTTTATTTTCTTAGGCTTACTACAGGTTCCAGATTCGAAAGAATTCCCATTCCCTAGCACCGGTCATGACTCCTAGTTTAGGTCGTGACATTTCCTTCAAACAATTATAGCATTTTATAATTAGGTTTGGTTTGCACATTAATTCCTTTAATGCGGCTAACCCCAAACATTCACCATGAATAGAATAAAAATTATAATTTACAACCATACATGCCAAATCAAGTGGGAAAGGGATTAAGGATTACAACATTTCGTGCAAAATAAAAGCATAATAAATGAAAAATAAACAAAAAAAAAACTAAAATTAAACTGCTTGAATTATATAAATCCTCTCAAGAACTAATTAATGGGGTAAATACTTTATGCTTAGAAATCATCGATAAATCCCTACAACGGACAAAATGTTAGTTCCTCGGAATACATAAAGATCCTACACAAAAGTCCATAAGATTAACTCATGAATCAATTTAATAAAACTAAAAGACAAAGCCACAAAAAGGTAAATATTAATTGAACAACATTGTGGGACAATCATATAAGATGGACTTGAGTATGCTATGGCCTACATATGCATGGAAACCCTACACAATTTACAAAAAATGAGACAAGGTCATATGAGACCCTGTTAGAGTGGCGATCGCCACTTCATAGTAAGGCGACATGGTTTGTAGAGGCTAGGCTAAATAATGAACCCATAAGGGCCTATCAAATTGACGATCACCTTACGCCTAAAGTTCAATGAATCATGTTAAAAGCAAGGCATATTATAAACAATAAACACAAGGGGATGAATATAAAGCTAGAAAACAAACAAACTAAAAGTTATATATAAATAAGTAAGAAATGAATCATGCACAACTTGGAGAGGATCAAGATGATTACTGAAGAATGAGCTTTCCAAATATAGTTGGCCCTCAAAAATGATTAGGGATATTGATCTTCCCTTGAATGCAATTTTCTTCCCTTTTAATCTTCAAGAAAAATCAACCTTTAAGCTTTTTTTTTCTCCTCAAGAACATTTTCTACTTCCTCTCCCAAAGCTATCTCTCCTGAAACTCTCCTTTTTCTAATTCTCAGTCTCTAGTTACTTAAAAATCCCTTTTTTTCTTTTTTTCTCTCTTTTTTCTCTTTTATATTCACACCTCTAGCCCATGCCCCTACTACTCTCCTCCATTATTGCATTTTCTAGCATTTTTCTTCTCCCAAAGATTTCTTTTTCAAACTAGAGGCTGAGTTGCAGAGGAGGTGGGCCCACGAAGTTGGCTGCTATAGTCACCTCTACATTTAATGCAGAGGCAAATGGCTGCTGTAGAGGCGGCACCTTTATGATGAGTTGATTGTCTCTTCAGTTGTAGCCATAGAGGCATTGCTTCTCTGGTCTGCCTTACACTAGGCCTGATGGGCCAAGGCAACGGACCTGCCTTGTAAGGGTTTTGGACTCTGGATTTATGGGTTTCCAGTCCTCGGGCTCATTTTCTAGAAGATTTAAGGTTTTTTTCTTGTATTCAAGTTTTTACATTTCTCATCATTGGGCTCTGTTGTGGGCTAACCAAACTGAGTATCTATAGTTCGCCCCTTATCATGGACCGATTGAGCTGGGTGTCTACAGTTTGCCCCCCTGATTTTTTGACAAACCAAATGCTTGCAATGAAATTTTTTTTAAAAAATCACATGCACAACATAATAAAGCAATAAACAACATACTTGACTCTCGAAACATGATTGTAATCTTTGGGTTTTCCTGCCCTGATGAGTCACTCATTAATATTTGGTAACTTGTCTGAAAATGATAATGCTTAAGTTTTCCTAGCTCAATACATCACTTAACTAAAACATAGACTCTCGAGTTTTCTTAGTCCGATCGTCATTCAACTGAAACCCAAACTCTTGGGTTTTCCTGGCCCAATGATCACTTAACTAAAACAAAGGCTCTCGGGTTTTCTTGGCTCGATCGTCACTTAATTAAAATGAAGACTCTTAGGTTTTCCTAGCCTGATCACCATTTAATTAAAATGCCGACTCTCGAGTTTTTCTGGCTTGATTATTAGTCAATTGAAACCCAGACTCTATGGTTTTCCTGGCCTGATCGCCATTTAATTGAAACGTCGACTCTTGGGTTTTGCTAGCCCGATTATTACTCAATTGAAAAAAAGACTCTCAAGTTTTCCTAGCTTGATTGTCACTCAACTGAAACCCAGACTCTCGAGTTTTCCTAGCTTAATCGTCACTCAACTGAAGTACAAACTTCGGGGATACAACCCAAACAGTCCTTTTTGAGTCACGAGCTTCAGGGATACAACCCTTCTCTTAATTATGAGCTTTGGAGATACAACCTGAACATCCCTTCTCTAATCACAAGCTTCAGGGATACAACCCAAATAGCCCTTCTTTAATAATGAGCTTTAGGGATACAACCTGAACTGCCCTTCTCTGATCACAAGCTTCAGGGATACAATCCAAACAGTCCTTCTCTGATCACGAGCTTCAGGGATACAACCTAAACAACCTTTCTTTGATCATGAGCTTCGGGGATACAACCCAAACAGCCCTTCCGAAATCACAATCTTTGGGTTTTCCTGACCCAATACATTGCTTAATTTAAAAAAATAACTAGAGAACTTTCATCCCATGACCTCGATTCTCAATATGCTCTAGGGAAAAAAAATTTTGAAAAAAAATCACATTCTCCTTTCTCTTTTCTTATTATTATTTTTTCCTCTTTCTTTTCCAAAAAAACCTAAACCATCTTTCTTCACTATAAAAACATATTTTCTTCTTTTTCCTTTTCCTTTTCCTTTTCCTTTCTTTTCTCCTCCTCTTTTCTTTTTTCTTTTCTTCCTCTTCTTCTCTTTTTTTATTTCTTCCTCTTCCCTTTCTTGCACAAATACTCTTTTGAAAATGGACGATCAGAAGACACTGCCAATGCTTGAGTGGGACCAGATTCCCCCTTCTATAAATACCCCATGCAGCCTTGAATTGTCAAAGGGAGATACCATTCCTCTCTTGGCAGATTTGAGGAGTCATATTTGTTCTTTGTCATCCGAAGAATTTAGTATTCGAATCCTTCTCCTTTTTCTTAAAAATCACATTAGGTTAGGTCATATTTATGTCCATTTATCATTTATGATTGAAAACTGGATTGATTGAATATGCATTTTGTGAATTTGGTGAAAAAATTAAAAAATGTTCGTTGTTCTTCGCTGCATAGAGACAATTGCCTCTTTATACCAATGAGGTGATCACTTAATTACAAGGGACAATCACTTGTGTGCTATCGCATAGGGGATCACCTTATACACAGGGGCATTCACCTCATATGCAGGGGCGATCACCTCATGCTTAGGGGAAATCGCCTCATATGCAGACGCAATCGCCTTTTTCATGAGGCGCTGCACCTCTATGATAGGGTGAACAAGCCTATCTTTTGATCATTTAACTATGAAAAATAACAAAATTGAGTGATGTTTATTCAAATTTCCTAATTCTCCCTTTTCTTTTTGCAGCATGATGCATAGACATTCAAGGGCGCCAAAAATTCCCATGAGGCCTAAGTCTTCTATAATGATCTGATAGAGGATCAAACAGACCGATTTTAGGACATTGGATTTAAAGACTTCATGCTCTCACTTTCCTCAAAGTAAGGCTAGATGGACTACCAGCTGTTCCACACGTTGATGGAGAGGTGGTTAGACACGATGCACACTTTCCACTTCCCCTTCGGGGAGCTTACTCTAAATCCTGTTTCTTTTGTTGCTATCACTGGGATCACGTGTGTTGGAGATCCCATTCCTCTTGATGCGAGCCTGCACTGGCTGACCCTAAAGAAGGCCGCCTATATTGAGTGCCTTTTAGGTATGATTCCAAATATGAAAGGGACTTATACTCTCAAGATTGAGTCGATTTAGAGCTTTTACACTTAGGATAGAATTGTAGTGTGGTCACCTTATGCAAGATTGGTAAGGTGGTGCGTGCCTTTCTGGTTTATCTTCTCGGCACCACCTTCTTTATCAACACCGCTAGCTTAATAGATCTGATGTTCCTGCTGCCTCTCCAGGACTTGGATAAGGTGTCTTCATTCGATTGGGGTAACTATGCTCTGGCCTATCTATACCGGGGCATGGATGAGGTGTTCTGTAGGGCCAAGAGGTTTTGTGGCTTTTGGCACACCTGGTAAGCTATACTTTCCCCCTTCCTTGATTTGTTTTAATATCTATATACTAACATCTATTGTCCCTTTTCTTTTACAGGTTTGGGCCCTGGAGTTGGAGTTTCTTGTCAATGTGGTGCGAGTAGGGGATGATTTTCCTACCATCAGTAGGTGGGGTGGTAGCCATATCCTGAGGAGGCATCTGACCTGACTACATATCCACTAGCAGCACCTAAATTCCTTGATGTAGGATGTGGTACCTACAACCATCACACTCATGTTAGCAATATTATAAATTTGATTCACGTACCTATTAGTGCTTTCATTGCAGATCCAAAATGACTTGTGGGGCCCTGAGGATAGATAGAATGTGGAGATGACTCATTCTAAACCGTTAGCTTAGAGGAGGGTCCTTTTTCATGGGCCAAGCTATCGAGTCTGGTTAGTGAGAAGATCTTAAACTGGAACCGAGGAGCTGGACTAAGGCACATGCCCAAATCTCCTCCGAGGAGCATGCTATGGACTCATGAGCTAGAGGACGTTGAGCTGGATCAGGCTGTCACTGGAGAGCCAGCTGTGGACCACACCACTCAGATTAAGAGCCGGTATATGGAGTTTGTCCGGACTCACCTCTTGTTGATAGTTCCCCTGGCTACTACCTCCACTTCTCAAGTAATTGTTTGATATGCCTTTTGTATTCAAAATCATCATGCCCTAATATGGTCTTCTTTCATTTTTAGACTACAGTGACTAGACCTACTCCTCCTACTAGACCTCAAGTGTAAGGGAGGGAGCCTCAGAGACGTTGCCTTAACCTGAGTAAAGAAGGGGACTTCAACTGCAACCGAGGAGATAAGGACCCCCTGCCACCTCCAGTTCCTAGTTTGTTAGTAGCTTTGCTCATACTCCTGATTCTTTGGCTTGCTGCTAGGTCCCTCTAGGAGAGCTATCCCATCAGTTCCTGACTCTAGATGAGGATCTCGTGCCTGCATGCATTCTTCGGGGCACTACCCATATGAGCTTTCTTTTAACCTGCCTTTAGAATTACCCTCGACATGTTTGTTAGTCTTGACACTTTTTCAATGATGTAGATTTCTTTGGAATAAGGCCTTTAGATGTATCGGATGATTGAGGCCCAAAGGGACTATATGTTGGACGTTACCCAACAATGGAGGGTAACAATCTTTCATACACCTACATATATGTATGCTTGTATGATTTATTAACATGTGATTTATTTGAATAGGATCGCAATGAGGCTAGCCAAGCAAGGATCGCCAGCCTTAAGCACCAGATTAAAGTTTTTCATATCAACGAGGATGATGATGATGACAAGGATGATGGTAATGACAACACCACAGGAGGAGATGACCCTGAGGGCACCGAGTCAGATTCTCGATAGACTAGGATCCATAAACTATTCCCCTTTTTTATTGATGTTTTTGTTTACTTGTTTACTTTTGACACTTACACATTTTATCTTTTGTTAATCGAATACTTGTAGAATTCAATTTTTATTTCAATGAATTTTTATTTTTGTACATAATTATAGCATCGATAATTACATAGATGTCCTTTTTACTACTACATTTTAGTTTGCAAGGTTGAGGCTGTTATGATCCATCAGAAGCTTATTGGCTATCCTGTTGGAGAGGCAATGGCTTTCTACTAAAGAGGCAATTACTTTATGGCCTGTTGCTGAAGAGGTGATTGCCTCTGTGTACTGAGGAGGCACCTCTTCAATGAGGTGATCACCTCATTGCCATGTTGGTTTCTTCCCCTTTTAAGCTCCTAACTCCTCACCTTTAGCCCCCAATTTTAGACATCTTCACCCCAAACCTCCATTCTCTCTCACTAGACACCCCTAATAGCTTGAATTATGACCAAAAGAAGCCTTAAACTACTACAACAAATATTAAAAAGCTTAAACAACACATCATGGGCCAAATGGAGCGGTTTCACTTATCTGTCTTCAAATCACTTCATGCTAAAAGAGTCAACTTCCTATTTCTTTATATAGTAGCTCAATTTTGGGATTCTAAAAAACACGTCTTTCAATTCAATATAATTGAGCTATGGCCCCTATTAGAGGAGTTTGAAGCCCTTCTAGGTTGTTAAATGGATTCTTCTTGCTAACTTGCAGTCCCTATTATGGGAATTGCAGACTTATAATCTTTTTAATACTACATGGCTCGGCTATTCAATCTTCCACCCTAGTCGTCATCTCATTATCTTCTTAGTTTGGAGATTGCATTAGAGTCCTTCCTTAAAGCTATTGTGGATATAGATAGGGGAGAAGTCTATTAGCCCCAGATGATGGCCCTTTGCTTGTATGCCTAATTTTTGCTAGTCGCACTTTCTAGAAACTATGACTTAAAACTCCCCCATATTTTGGAATAAGTGGAAGTAAGACTAAATCCGTTCCCCCTCATTCTAGAAAAAACCATCATCGGATTGGATAACTTCATGGAGACCGAGTGATTTTCTAGAAGTCCATTCTTGTTGGAGGTAAGCTTCTTTTTTTCTGACTTCTGTTTTCTAATTTGATGACATTTTTACTTACCCATCACTCCTATAGATATGGTTCCATGAAAAGCTGAGACTAATTGAGCCTCCCCGAGACGTAGCATGGTATAGAGTGAAGCATTACCGAACCCAAAAAACTATATCCTATACTAGAGAATATTCAGAGTTGGCTATCAACATTCCCTGATACTTTGATCTAATGGATGTGCCCATGGTAGAGGTTGCAATATGTAACTGTTCAGTCTTACACCTACTATGTTCTGGTTGCTGGCCTTCACTTTGCCACTTTCTACAACCCTGCCCGTCTCTGCCACCAATTTGGACAAAAATAGCTAATAGTGGAGTTAGTGCATGAGTTCGAGCCAGGACCCCTCTCTAAAAACTTCTTGGATAACTTAGTGGCTACCTGGCCTCACAAAATCATTTAGAGGAATACAGACTAGAATGGAGATTCGACCACTAATGATCATTACAAGGCATGGATTCAGTTGCAACAAGTAGAAAAGGATAAGTTTATTAGAAATAAAAGAACAAGAGAATTACAAGCATCGGGCACTCAAGATACTCAACAAAAGAGAAGAAAACAAAATTTTATAAATTGAGTCATCATTTCTCTTTTTGTTAGATAGAGTTTTCCTTTTCAGTTAAACAATGTGTAATAGACACTTAATGCAATGCTTAACAGTAATTAAAGCAATCTGTTTCATTTAACTTAAGCATATACATTTTACTTCTAACATATCTCATGTCGTTAGTTGGTTTTTCCTTGCAAGTTTTCCAACTAACCATTTTTGTCTCTCTCTCTCTCCTTTTGAACTGTCATTAACTTTTTTTTGGACCGCCTCTTTTGAGGTTTTCAATCCAATAGGAGTTTTATTTTTTCTATTTTTGTCTCTAACTTTTTCCTAGACACCTATTTTTAAGGTTTTCTCCTTAGTGAGACTTTTACAGAAAGTACCTATTGAGTTTGTTTAGGTTGATAGGCTCTCAAAATTCATTTCCTTTAATGTCAGATAAGATAGTAGCACCCTTGGAGAATAAATTTTTCATTACATATGGGCCTTCCTAATTTGGCTTGAACTTCCCTCGTGGGTTAGTCATAATCAGCTTCATAAGCTTTATTACTAAGTTTCCCTCTTTGATCTTTCCTAGTTTGATCTTCTTATTATAAGCTCGAGCTATCCTCTTTTGATACAGCTATGAATGATAGATAGTCTTCATCCTCTTCTCATCCAATAATGCTAGTTATGCCAATCGACTTTCCACCCATTGGTCTTTGGGGATCTTGGATTCTAAGAGAACCCTTAGCGATCAAACCTCAACTTTTATCGGCAATACGACTTCACACCCATCCACCAAAGAAAATGGAGTAGCCCCCATTAAAGTTCTCTTAGTAGTTTGGTACCCCCATAATGCAAACTGTAAGTAATATGCCCAATCCTAAAAATTCTCCATCATCTTAGCTATAATCTTCTTTACATTTTTGTTTGCATCTTCCACGACCTCATTTGCCTTTAGCCTATATGGAGATGATCTATGGTGTTCGATTTTATAGTCTCTTAATAATGCAGCCATCTTTGCCCAAAATTGAACATCATTATCAGTAAAAAGGTGATCGATAGCCCATATCTGTAGATTATATTCTTCTTAATAAACTTTGACATTTGCTTCAAGCCAACCATAGTATAGGACTCAGCCTTATCTTATTTGGAGAAATAGTCTATTGCTATGATAATGTATTGATGACCATTTGACGCCCTTAGCCTTTTCTCACCTATGATATCAATTCCCTAAGTTGCAAATGGCCAAGGAGAAGTCATGCCTTGGAGCTCCAAGGATGGCAAATGGCTCACATTGCTTGACATTTGTGGCATTTCTTTACAAACTTGGCACAATCCATTTCCATGGTAATCCAAAAGTAACCTTGATGAGCTATCTTCTTTGTTAGGATTGTCCTATTCATATGTGGCCTACACACTCCTTCGTGGATTGCTTCCATAAGTTTATGAGCTTCCTCTTTATTGACACATCTTAAATGGACATCATAGGCATTCTTTTATACAACATTCCATTATGGCTAATGAACTACCAAGATAACATTCATAGAAACATCCTTTCTTTCTTGTCGGCATCCTTAAGGAACTACTCCGTCTCCAAGTATTACTGCAAGTTATAAAACCAAAGCTTCTTAGTGGTATCCATCGGTAATACCCTTATTTCTTTATAGCAAGGGGCTCGAGACTTTACTAATATTAAGTACCTAACCTTTGTTTACTTTCCACTTTCCCACATAGAAGCTAAAGTAGTTAGAGCATCAGCTATCTAGTTCTCTTCTTTATATAGATGAATAAATTCGCACTGAGTAAAAGATAATAAAGTAGTAGTAAAATAATCCTAATACAGACGTAGTCTGTTTTCCTTTACTTCCTACTTATTAGAAGCTTATTTTACTACCAACATTAAATCTCCATACACGGTAACATCCTTGCCCCTGCACTACGCAATGCTTTTAAACTGAAGATGCAAGCCTCATCCTCTAGTTAATTGTTTGTTACTTTGAATTCAAGCCTTTTAGCCATTGGGATCACTTCTCCTTTTGGCATGATTAAGATTATACCAATATCGGCCCCTTTATTATTGATGGCTCCATCAAAGTACATTTTTCATCCTTGTACCTCTATGGCCCCCAACTATTCATTAGGAAATTCCAACTCCTACTCTTGTTCATAACCTACTGGATTCTAAGCCAAAAATTTTGCTACTACCCTTCCCTTTACTTCTTTCTTCGCCATATAATCAATGTCAAATTCAGTGAGTAGCACTAACCATCTATCTAGCTTTCCTATAAGTAAGGGAGTTAGTTGAAGGTATTTGAGAGGATTATGTTTAGAAACCACTTGTACCCTGTAGGACTGAAAGTAATGTTGGAGCTTTTTCGTCGCCCAAATTATAGCCATACATGTTTTCTCTATAAGACTATAATTGGCTTCATATAGGAGGAGCTTCTTACTCAAGTAATACACTATATGTTCAATTCTCTCTTCATTTTCTTAGGCTATGATTGCCCATATTGCATCCTTTTCAATTGCTAGATATAGAATTAAGGGCTTACTTAACTTCGATGGCTGTAAATTGGAGGATTCATCAATTAATGTTTAATGGCTTTGAAAGATTATTGACATTCATCATCCCATATCACAAACTAATTTTTATTTATAGTTTGAAGATTGGCTTACAAATAGTAGTCAATTTAGCTATAAACCTGCTAATATACTGCAAACACCTTATGAAACCTTTGACTTCTTTTTCATTCTTAGGTACGAGCATTTCTCTAATCATTTTAAACTTGTTTAGGTCTACTTCTATTCCTTTTTTTATTGATAATATGCCCTAGTAGTTTACTAAACATTACCCCGAAAACACACTTCTTTGGATTCAACCTAAGGTTTTACTTTTCTGCCCTTGCTATGAACTTGTCCAAAGCTTTGAAGTACCCTTCTCTTGTTGAAGACTTCATCATTATATCATTTATGTACACTTCTATGTCTTTGTGGATCATATCATGCACAGAGCAGTTGTCATCCTCTAATAAGTAGCTCCTGCATTTTTTAATCTGAATGGCATCACCCGATAACAATAGATACCCCACTCGATGATTAATGATGTCTTCAACTTATTTATTACTGCCATCATGATCTAGTTGCACCTCGAGAACCCATCCATGAAAGAGTACATTACATTGAAAGTCATGCTATTGACCAATGTGTCAACGTGTGGCAGTAGGAAATCATCCTTTGGGCAAGCCTTGTTCAAGTCTCTATACTCCACACACATTATGAGCCTTCCATCATTCTTGGGGACTGAAACTATGATTTCTAACAATTGGGTATCCTCTACCACTTCTAGAAACTTTTCCTTTAGTTGCTTTTCAACCTCTTCTTTGACTAAAAGAGCCCATTCTGGCCTCAATCTCCTCTTCTTCTGCTTCACTGGTGATATGTGAGGATATGTAGGGATTTTGTGTTCAGAGATTTACCTGTTGATCCTATGCATGTCTTCATAGCTCAAAGCAAATACTTTATATCACTTCATTAGTGTTTCTTTCATTTTCTCTCTCTCATCATAAGTTAAATCAAAAGTAAACAATATATTTTTAGGGCTGTCATTTATGCCTGAATTAAATGATTCAGTTTATGTGGAATTAATGTCAAATATATGCATGAAATTTTCATCATAAATAGAATAACCATTAGGAAACACGTCATACAAATAGGAAAACTCAAACTTCATTGCATTCACTTTTGAAAAGAACAAATCATCAGTTTCAAACAAAGTAGCAAGAAAAACATCAAAATTATCATAAAAGACATCCATGATGGAATTGAGGATGTAGGCTTCAAAATCCTACTCCTTGCCTTGATCATCGATGTCCTTCATCTCCAGAGTAGCTATGTTCTCCTCAGACCCTTCTTTGGCTGGTACCAGCTCCTCTACCAAAACTTCCTTTATAGCAACTTTCTCTATCTCATTCATAAATTTAGTAAAGATTTCAAACCCTGGAATAACTTCCCTGACCATCAAAAGTGGTTATGGAGTCCCATTGTATGGATACCTAGTGCCTTCTCTCATAAAAGTTTCCCATAAAGCCTTTCCCTTAGCCACAGCCTCTTCCTCTTCTCTCTTAGGCTGATCCCAAATATCAATTTCTTCTTCAAAACCATTAGTCCCTTTAAACCCTACCCCATGTTTTAGAATGGGTACTTTGCGCTTAAGAAATCTCAAAGGTCCACTTTGGTCCTTTCCTAATCCTATGCCAAGAATGAATTTTATCTTGCGAATCATACTCATTAATTTTTTGTCCATCTCATCTTTGTAAATTATATAAACATTAAAACTTGGGCAGGTGCTAGCTTTAGGGTAGCCATAGCGGCTTCAGTCTCAGCGAAGATGGTGATAACCTTGCCCTCATGCGAAAACTTGATTTTCTGATGGACAGTAAAGGGCATGCCACCTAAGGGATAAAACCATGGCCTTCCCAACAGAATAGTGAAGGCTATAAAAATATCAATCACATGTAAATTGACCCAAGTCTCGATAGGTCCTGTCCTGAGCAAAGCTTTAAACATACCCTCAACAAGCCTTTTTGTATCATCATAGGCCTTAATGACTGCCTCAGAAGGTTTTAAATCTGCCATAGTCAACCCCAACCTTGGTAAAATCTTGAATGAACACACATTAATTGAAAAACCATAATCCACCATAACACAGTAGGTCATTTTTTGCTTCACTTTAGCCTTGATGAATAAAGCCTTATGATGATTCCTCCTTTCCAAGGGTAAATCATTATCAGAAAACATTATGGTGCCTTGGGGGGTTTCTATCAATGAATTGACCACATGCTTAGGAGTACAGCTTGTGGAGATCTTTTTTTGATCTAGTGCCAGAAATAACGCTTCTTGGTGGTCTTAGGAATGCATGAGTAGCTCTTACATAATGGTGATAGTTTCCTCATCTCTTTTTACTTCTTCTCCCTTTTCTGAACTTTCTATCCTTTCTGTTTCTAGCTCGGTAGTTTCAGCTTTTTTCTCTTTTCCTCAACCTTCCTTATAAATTGTTCCATTCTATTTCCTTTACCATCCTATAGATCAACTTGCCCCTCATCCTTATCATCAGAGCTCTAAATGTCCAAAACATGTACGATAGGCTTTACAGACTATTTATTTTGGTTTGGGTTTAGGTTTTAGTAGGTTAGAAACGGTGTCAACAAAAGAGTTCAATACTTGCTCTTCTATTAGACTGGTGTTGATCATTAAAATGGGTGGGTTAGGCGATGGCACATTTTGGTAATTAGGCAGAGTGTTGCTTTAGGTGTTTAGCTTTCTTGTCTTGGGGTCGATGATTTTACTTATGTCGATTAAGTGTTAGATTTCATATTTCAAACGGGCATAACTATCGATGTCATGTCTAATATTGTAGTGGAATTTATAGAAAAGTTTTGGGTTAGCACCTAGCAAGGGTTGTTGTGAGTGTAAGGGTCATAACAGGTTTTTCTCAATCAACTTCTTGAGGACTTTGGATAGAGGCCGTCCCAAATTGGAAAATCTTCGGGGTTACCTAATGGCCTTAATTTACAAACTGTTACTTGGTTAAGTAATGGTATTGACCTGCACATTACTACTCAAGTTGACCCTATCTTTGCCCCCATTTCTTCCTCCAAAGAATCTTTTTTCTTGAGCCAAATTTGACTCCTTCTGAACCTTGAATCTGTATAACTCTTCAAAATTTCAGATGCCCAAATCCCTTAATTTCTTAGACAGTACCAGAACACATCCTTCTATTGCCAACATTAGTTAGTTTGACTTGGTAGGCTTATGCCTCATTTGAGATAGCTTTCCCCTTTAGCGAGTTAAATAATCAGTGAAAGACTTGTTAAACCTTTGATTGGCATTCTACAAATCCCTCAAAGATACCTCTAACTGAATATTGAGACCGTATTGCTTCACTAATGTAGCATATAGTTCTTTCTAATTAGATTGGACATGCAGTTCTAACGTATAGTACTAACAGATTGGCACGCCCTCCAATGACATGGGGAATTGTTTAACTATTTGAGCTTTAGTTAATTTAGTAGCTTTCATGTAAGTCACATACTATTTTAGATGCAAGTGAGGGTCCTTAGTTCCAAAATACTTTTTCATGTCGGGGAATTTGAATTTTTGAGGTAACAAATCATCCTCTCCATCCAGATTCAAATCAGTATAATCTAGTGGAGCATCCATGTCCTTCTCCTTCATCATCATCTACATTTGATTCATGGCCTTAGTTATGCTCTTGGCCCAGTCCGACTGCTCTATAATCTCAGCTAGGTTCCCATTCCTTCGGTTTAGTGGATTAGTTAATACTATCATATCGTCTCCTTCCCTTTTTCTACTGGAATCTCAACATCAAGATCAATCAGGTTGGCTGGCTGAGTAAGCTAGTTCTCTTTGATTAGTTTGGTTATCTCTCCTATCATCTCCCTTATTATAGACTGGGTCTCAATGAATACCTCCTCTTTCAACTGTGCATTAAAAGCCTTAGGATCAAAACCTTTTGTCATTTTTATTTATAAATTTCTCACTAGACGACTAGAACTGGACCTGACTCACTTGGATAAGCTTGAAGGATCTATACTACTGCAAAACCACAGGTCAGAATTATGCATGATGTGTATACATGATATGTAGGTTCATTTTATTATTCAAAGAAATCAAATAAATAAATAAGCACACGTAATATATACATAATACAAAGATAAAATGCAAAGCTTCAAAAATGATGGCCTTTGCCCTTATTTCTCCCACACATATGTTCAATTGTGAGTATCTTGTCCTAGGATTTTTTGTATGGGTTTTAATTATCAATAAGGGATAATAAAATTGACATATGCAAGATAACTCTTAGAATGGGGCAAACAATAAAAAAATCCTCTAAATAAATCTAAAGTCCGCCTTTAATGGGTTGAGAATAACATCAAGGCTTTACCTTATCAACATCCATTTCAATGGGCCAAAATGGGCATAATAGGCCCATTTTAAAAATACTTATTTTGAAATGGGCTGAGAATAGGCATGAAAGGCCTATCTTGACATGGTCCATTTTGTAACGGGCATGGGTTTTATTTTAAGGGTCCATAAAAGGCATAAAACATAAGCAATTGGAAAATTCCTAAGGAAAATTGCTAGGTCACTATATGAGCTTGAGTCATGGGTAGCAAGCTTTGGCTCCCACAATGATATACATCCATATACATCTCCTTACCGAAGGGTCCATGTGACATGGATAGTACGTGTCATGAGTGACAATAATTAAATATTCCACCACCAGGTTTAAGTAGTAGCAAAATACTTACTATTGTTGAGTTAAAATCGGATTGAAGTGCTTATTAAGTGCAAAGAGTGTAGTGAATGTAGTAGAAATGCAAAAGAAATAAAATAATAATTAAAGATGATAAATTACAAAATACTTCGAATAAGTTTCTCTATCCCCAATGGAGTCGCCATTGTAGTTGGTAAGGTTTAGAGCGCGCCTAAGTATTTGGCGACCACGACATTGTGTGGGCTCAAGGCCCACTAAAAAACATGAAGTAGGTCTTAAAGCCTACTCGAAGATGGAGTCGCCACCCAGATGAAACCTAGGACACACTTATACTACAATTGGATCCCATAGAGGTTTCCATAAGTCATCGTCAAAGAACGAGTTCAGAAATTAGGTATAGGTGTTATAATGCCCACACAACCTTACGATTGGCCCCCATTTACATTTTTTAATTTATCACTCTTAATTATTCAATGATTTCTTTATTACCAAATGAGTTGTAATTTCCTTCAAACAATTGTTGCATTTTATAATTAGGGCTAGTTTGCACATTAATTCCTTTCATACAGCTGACCCCAAACATTCACCATGAATAGGAAAAAAATTATAATTTATAACTATACATTCCAAATCAAGTGGGGGAAGGGATTAAGGATTACAACATTTCGTGCAAAATAAAAGCATAATAAACAAAAAATAAATTGAAAGTAAACTGCTTGAATTATATAAAACCTCTTAAGAACTAATTAATGGGGTAAATACTTAATGATTAGAAATCATCGATAAATCTGTACAACGAACAAAATTTTAGTTCCTCGGAATACATAAAGATCCTATATAAAAGTCCATAAGATTAACTCATAAATCAATTTAGTAAAACTAAAAGACAAAGCCATAAAAAGGTAAATTTTGATTGAACAATATTATAGGACAATCAACAATCATACAAGATGGACTTGAGTATGCTATGGCCTATACAGGCGTGGAAACCCTACACAATTTATAAAAAGTGAGACAAGGTCATATGAGACCCTGCCAGAGTGACGATATCCTGTGTGAAATGGCGATCGCCTCACAGCAATAAGGCAACATGGTTTGTAGAGGCTAGACCAAATAATGAACTCATAAGGGCTAGTCAAAGTGGTGATTGCCTTTGTGAAGAAATGATTGCCTCATAGTAATGAGGCAATTGCCTAATCAACAGGCTCAAGCAACTCTCAAACTGGCAAACTTTCACTCCAAGTAAAAATTTACTATTGCAAACAAACTAAATACACAACTACACCTAAAGTTCAATAGATCATGTTAAAAGTAAGACATATTATGAACAATAAACACAAGGGGATGAATATAAAGCTAGAAAAAAAATAAGCTAGAAGTTATATATAAACAAGTAAGAAATGAATAATGTAAAGCTTATAGAGGATCAAGATGATTACTCAAGAATAAGCTTTCTAAATATAGTTAGCCCTAAAAAATGATTAGGAATATTGATCTTCCTTTGAATGCAAGTTACTTCCCTTTTCCTCTTCAAGAAAAATTAACCTCTAAGCTTTTTTTTTCATCAAAAATTTTTTCTACTTCCTCTCCGTAGAGCTCTCTCTCCTAAAACTCTCCTTTTTCCAATTCTTAGTCTCCAGTTTCTAAAAAGTCCCTTTATTCTCTTTTTCTCTCTTTTTTCTCATTTTTAATCACACATCTAGCCCATGCCCCTACTACTCTCCTCCATCATTGCATTTTCTAGCCTTTTTCTTCTCCCAAAGATTTTTTTTTCAAACCAGAGGTTGAGTTGCAAAGGAGGTGGGCCCACTAAGTTGGTTGCCATGGTCTCCTCTGCATTTAATGCAGAAGCAAGTGGCTGCTGTAAATTCGGCACCTTTATGATAAGGCAATCGTCGCTTCAACTATTGCTATAAAGGCGATTGCCTCTTCACAAAGGCTTTGCCTTTTCGTAGAGGCTTTGCCTCTGTGGCCTGCCTTGCATTGGGCTTAATGGGCCAAGGCAACGAGCCTACCATGTAAGGGTTTTGGGCTCTTGATTTGTGGGTTTCTGGCCCTTGGGCTCATTTTTTAGAAGATTTAGGATTTCTTTCTTGCATTCAAGTTTTTACATTTCTCGTCATTGGGCTTTGTTGCGGGTTGACCAGACCGAGTATCCAAAGTTCGTCTTTTATCATAGGCTGATCGAACCGAGTGTCTATAATTAATAATAGTAAAAAATTATTAGTGGTCTTAATTTTTTATTAATAATGAAAAAACAACTGAAAAACAATAAAAATCAACAGCATTAAAATTTTGTTGTTTTGTTGTTTCAGTTGTTTTTAGTTATTTTTAGTTGTTGATTTTTGTTGTTTTTGATTGTGATATATATATATATATATATATATATATATATATATATATATATATATATATATCAAACAATTAAAGGCATAAATCACAATCACAAGCTTACTTAGTTTTAGTCCAGGAAACACACTGAAAGGAATAACAACATCTCTTGGTTTTTGCATTTTACATGCATATATTATTCAGACAGCTAAAACCTAGTTCTCCAAATATATATATATATATATCATGAACCTAAACTTAAAACTACTCTCCCTTATTCTCGATTCTTATACAATTGCTCTTTTTGTGTTTTTCTCTCTTTCATTCAAACTCTAGTTCTCTTAGCTGCCTCTCCTTCTCTTGAAACTCTACATATTCTCTTTGAAACCCTACTTCTCTGTGTCTGTTCACTCTTTCAATCCCTCTCGTTTGTCTTTTCTGAGCCTTTTTGGTTAAGATGAAGTCTCTTTTCCACTGAAATCCATTCAATTTCTTTTTGTTTTCATAGTGACATAAAGGCGATGATGGAGATCTTAATTAGATCTACAACATGCACGTTTTAATGTGGATATCCAAAAGCAATTATGCCAATTTTTAACCATACATGACCATTATTGACATGAGTGGTAAAAATTTTGTTCTATTAGTGATTATTTGCATATTTATTGTACATATTATTTATATTTAACTTATTTTGGTGGGTTTTTTTTTCTTCTGTAAGTTGATGATGCATGCATGCATTGAAGTTTCTATAAAGAAAGAGGTGGAAGCTTCCTTGCTTTATCCCGATCCATATTGTTTGAGCAAGATCTCCTTGCTTTGTCTCAATCTATGTTGCCTGAGCAATATCTCTTTGCTTTGTTTTGACTTGTGTTACCTGAGCAAGATCTCCTAACTTTTCCATCGCTATATTCATTTTGCAAAGAATATAAGTTATATTTTTGTTTTTTCTTAATTTTTAATTAAATAATTGATATTTTTCCTAAATATCATAACATAATAAATTTTTTCTTCTTAAAAAATTTTCTTTCATTATGTTGGTGTGTTTGGTTTGCTGGGAATTTTTATTTTGCTATTTTATTTTTATTATTAATTTAAATCTACTATAATATTTAATTTAATTTAATAATTTAATAATTTAAAATATTATTGTAATTTTAATAATTAATTTTAAGTTGTATTACTTTACTCTTTCTTTCTAATTTTAATGTTAATATTTAAATTTAAGTCCTTTTACGTTACTCTTGATTTCTAATTTTAATTTTAATAATTTTTAATTGAAAAGGTATATGTTAGCTTAGTTTTTATTTTAATAAAAATCATTTATACGTAATTTTCAAATATGAGTTACTATTCTTGATTTTAAATTTTTATTTTTAAATCGAGATGAACATATGAATTTTTTTTATTGATTTATATTATATGAAAAGTTGTTGGTACATTGTTATTTGTTGTCTACCTCTTTTTGTAGGATGAATGTTGGGACTCCTAGTGGCAGTCATACTACTACTGGTGATGTTGTCCATGATGCTAAATCATGACATATGCCAAAAGCATAACAAACAGATTCTGCTGCTAATGAGCAAAATGTTGTTGCTATTAAAAGGAAAGAGATTGAATCCAAATCGAGGGCTTGGGAGCACTTTGAGAGTTTGAAAGATGACTTAGGCATTATGATAAAAGCTAAGTGTTTGTATTGTGACAGAATTTTTAACTGTCACTCAAGAGAGATTCCCCATTCTCTCTAAACTTGCTCATAATGTTTTGGCTATTCCCATATCAACAGTTGCTTTTGAAAGTGCTTTTAGTAATATGGGAGAATACTTGATGTCTTTAGGATTTCTTTAACTCCAAAGAATATTGAAGCACTTATTTGCACCTTTGATTAGCTAAAAAAGGGTACTAAACATGTTTTAGTTGAAGAGGCAATTGAGGAGTTAGAGAACTTTGAGAAAGGTGAATTTCAGTTAATAACTTCCTATTATATATTTTTTATTTTTTTGACATTGACTAACATTGAGTTTTCACATGTTGTAGATTTACCACTAGTTGGTTTTGGGCAAACTATAGCAATTTCCTCTACCTCTTCTTAATTCATAATTGGTTTTGCTACTACATTTTGCAAATAAATTTTTGAGTAAATAGCTTAACTATACTAGTTGCTTATGATTCTATTTGCTGTATGTGCTTGTGAATATTTTATAGTGGACCTGGTTGCCTTAACGTGACCTCCATCGATGAGCATTACTTGCATGTTGTTCAGAGTGTTACTATTGCATTCATTTTTTTTTTGAATGTGACCTTCACTGCATGAGCATTAATTGTATTTTGTTCACACTATGTCATGACCCAAACTGGGGATCATGACCGATACTAGGGAATGAGAGTTCTTTCGAATCTGGAACCCGTAGCAAGCCTTAAACATCAATCACACACCAATATCATGCATCAAATACCAAGAAATTTAAAACTTTATAAACATAAATGATATGTTCAATTTAAATGAAAACATAATAAAAAAAATACTTTCATAAATAGAACCATAATTGCTGAATCTTTTATAATATATCAAAATAAATATCTTGTATAAATTCCATGTCACATTAGTTACAACATAATACACATCACACACGCTAACAACAACCCAATTACTCTACTACTGCAGCGTCTAAATTACAATGACATAAGAGTTCAAGATTTACATAAATTAGCTAGAGAAAAAAGAGTTCGGCGAAGTGAATATCTAGGTGAGGTCTGTAGAGAATCCTGAAAAAAAATAATTGAGAGGATTCAAACCTCACTAAATGAATCGTTATTAGATATATACATGTAACTAAATGCACAAGCATACATAAACATCTATGTAATATTCGTATATCTATATTTATATATAATATATACATGCATTTTATACACATGCCAAAAATCACTTTTTCAATGTAATAATAAATATAAAAAAAAATTTTAGGTGGAGGATTGGAGCAGAACCCTAAATAGTCTGTAACCTCGATCACATAACCAATAGCCAACCGGCTTATCCATAACTCTAAATATTTATTTATCCAACTTAAGGTAGTAGACTGGCTCCGAGTACACTAGGTCAATCGAGGATCTGTAATCTCATTACCAGCATGATTGACCCCAAGTATACTAGTTCAACCTAGGATCTGTAATCTCACTACCAACATGATTGGCCCCGAGTACACTAGATCAACCGAGGATCTGCAGCCACCCTTTCTAATAATCATTAATCTCAATATTCAATTTCATAATCAAATTCTCAGCCTAAAATATGTCGTACTGTTGCGCAACAGTCCTAACATAGCCCACTAGGTGGCACATTCTAGAACTATCCTCCAAATCATACTTATAATTATTAAAAATAATGAACTACATAATTTAAACATGGTAGCATCCATTTTCAAGGCAATATATAAAATATATACCAATTATATACTAAAACATTGATATAAACATTTAATAATATAAATCATACTTATATTTACATTATTAAAATATGGATGCTCACAAATGTATATTCTATGTGCAATGCATATATATAATAATAGCTCATAGCTCACGTGCACTCCTTACGAATGACCTGACTAGCCTGGTCCTGAAGATCTCGATCTCAGCGCAACTAAATAAAAATAAAAATAATATCATTATTAGAATAAAATCCCTAATTTAATAACTTTAGAATTCTAACAATGACTCAATCTAAACATAACTCAATCAAAAATTAACACTAGACTTGGATCGGTCATCACGTTTTACGAGAAATCTACTAAGAATTCGATAGAATCTCCTCTGTAAAACAGATGTCTCCCTACAAAAGTATGGTCGATCCTGCACAGAAAATACACTTCTAATAATTCACAAAGCTCAACATTTTGAGTTGGGCCTTCGAACTATAAATTATGCCCAACTAAGAATCAATATCACAATATGTATAAAAATATATAATAAATAAATAATTTTCTCAAATCACCCAAAATATATCATAAAAATATTAAAGAAATTTATTTTTCAAATAAATAATAAAATTCTAGTTCATAAATAATTTGCTAATAAAATCCATGAATAGCATAAAATTTCCATTTTACATTTAAATTAACATAAATTGTAAATAATTATTAAAATTTCTTATTAATATTATAAAAATAATATAATACTCATTTAAACTTAAAAATAATAAGTAAGTTTATCTTTCATATGTTTTCCCAAAATTATCACTAATTAACAATTAATTGGAAATAACTATAAAAATTATTTTTCATACCTTTATTATTAAAAAATAGTCTAAAACCAAATAATTAACAATTTCAATTAAAATCAAATAATTTACTAATTTTCAATACTTTTCCTTAAACTTATTTGATTTCTTCATGTAAAAATATACAAGGACACGGTCAAACCAATTATAATTAAAAATAGACAAGTAAACTTACTTAAAAATTAAATTTTAAGCCCTAGAAAAACACCACTTAATTTTATAAAACTTGCGGTTCAGTTCAATTACAAAACATTGTAATTAAATTGTTTAAGCAGTAAAAATCCTGCACCTTCAACTCACAAAATTCTGCATTTAAACACATAGAATTCTGCATTTAAAACCTACAGAATTCTGCACTGGAACACATAAAATCTGCACTTTAACATACACAATACTACACTTTAAATTGTATGCGAACAACAATGAATTGTTAATGAAAAGCTCGGGTTTTGTGGTGATTTAAGAAGGTTATCTCAGCTTGTTTTTAAAGGATAATATAACTAAGTTTGGGGCTGCTTAGGAATTGAATTTCACCAGCAAACAAGTTGATAAAGGTGCATAATTTCAGCAGAAAAAGAGTTTTAATTTAGCTTGCTTCAAATGGAAATTTGAACCACGGAATTTGTCCAGATGTAGCACCGAAACAAGTGAATTTCAAGATTGTTTTAAAATCAAATTTCCATGATAAATTGGACATAATACAACAGCAATTCCTTTGGTGAAAACTCGATGGTTTAGAAAAAACAATTCTAATTGAAATGAAAACCAAAAAGAATTTTTGCGGAGACAAACAACATAGCTCAAGCCAAAGAATATTCAAAGACTAAAGATATAAGAATGAAACAAAACTCAACATTTAACCAAAGCAAATGAGCCAAGCTTAGCATTTAAACATCTCAAACATAGGCAATACCAAAACTCAAGATATAACATAATCAAGAATCAGAATTTTGCAACAAGGATTGACAAGAACCACTCACAACTCTAGCACATCACAAGACAAAGAATTTATTCTTGAATAGGTAACACGTGAAGAGACTTAGGAATGGATTTCGGGACACTTACAGATTCAGAATTTATTAACAAATTACATATAGTGCAGCAGCAAATCAACGTCATCAAGCTACAAGACTTATAGTAATTCAAACTAGATAGCTTGACTTGTTTTAAGAGGCAATTGATGCAATCGAAACTCAAAGGAATCAATACCAAAAGCAACATATTCAGGGCTGTTCCAGAAATTAATTTTCAACAAGAAGGGGACAACATTAAGAACATTGAGCTCGCTCAAAAGAATCGTTCACAAGCAATCAAACATTACAAGAAAGGCAATACCAAAACACAGAATTTAAAGAAATAAACAATAATTCAAGTCCTAGCAACAAGAAGAATTTCAAAAATAACATCAAGAGTTCACAACTTCAACAACAAAAAGGAATTCAAAGGAAACAAATATTAGAATTGGTTTTAAAGGAGAAGATGAAGTTCACTCACAACACCATGTGATTCAACATCAAAGAATTGAGAATTCAAACAGAGGAGAAGATGATGTTCACTCACCCAGTTTGTTCTTCCCCTCGAGTTCTCCTCCTTTATTTATTTATTTATTTACGTGAAATGAATGGTGGAGAAAGGCTTAGGGGAGAAGATATTCTCAAAGAAAATTCTAGAATTACACATTAAACCTTTAAGAAAATGACATCACTTTAATCCTCAAATTTTTCTTTACTTACAATTAAGTCCAAATAATAATAATCTCATAATTTCATTTAATAAAAAATTAAAATTCAGGTTATGACAGTTTACAGTGTTGTTGTTGCATTAATTTGTTTTGTTTTTGAGGCTATAATGATTGCTTGCACTCATCTTCATCTGAGTCAATTAAATGAATGCTTTGCTTAAGTTTCTTTGGTAGCTTATTTTCATTATAGCTGTTGGAAATATGGCTACATTTTCTTTAGCATGACTTGATTTAAAAACTATGGGCCTCCCATTAATATTTTGTTGCATATTTATGATAGTAATGGTTGCTACTTCAGGTTTTCATTTGAATTGTTAAGATTGCATGTGTAAGTAATTGATCAAGGAGATAATGCTTTGGTGACATGCTACAAAAGTTAAATTGTTTATGTTTGATGCTTTAATTCATATCTCTTTGTTTATTTTTCTATGTTTATTGTATGAGATAAGTCAATGATGAGGCTTCCACCTTTGTTACCTTTATGATTCAAGTTTAATGGTTTGCAAAGTTTCTTTGGTGGAATTCTTGTTAGTGCCAGAACCATTCTCTTGTTTATTTCAATCACATACTCTGATACTCATCTCATCTTTCTTGATTTTAACAGTTCACATTTTAGTGTTATTCATATTTTAAGACTATGTTTTTGTTACATGTATGCAGGAATTTAGGAATCCTATTATTTTTTTAATGGATTCCAATTATTTTTTACTTTTTGTTGATTAAATATGCACATCACATGAATTTTGATAATTGTATAACATATTAGATGATTATAAATTAATTTTTTTAATTGTAATTAAGTCATATGATTAGTTATTTGATAAGATAGATTATGATTATTTCATCAGATAGTTAGATTAAGATAATCTTTTAATTATAAGTATGATTATGTTTAGTCTTTGGGCTTAATTTAAGGGGCATGTAAATATGGCCAAACCCACTAAATTATGAAAAATTAATTTAATTTTACTTTTGGGTTTAATTTTAATGGGCCGCATCAATCCGAGCTCATCCAAATAAATCGATCCGTCTAACCCAATTATTTCAGATAATCAAAGCATCGGTTCAACATATAATCCTACATGGTTTGGCTTATGCATAAGCATTTCTAAAACTAATTGAAACCAAATATTTAAATCCAAACTGATCTGACTGTGCAATGCATAGTCTTCTACCAACAATGAAGCCTTCAAAAATGCATAGCCCTGCATTTTCAATGAAATGATACAACATTTTTGAACTAAGAAGACAAGTACTGAAACCCACAAGTTTAACATAATAATTTAGAACTTCAACCCAGTTTTTAATAAATCCTGCAATTATTTTTTGAAATAGTAGTGAAATGACATATAAATTACAATAATTTCTTGAAGACCACTAATTTTTTTGAGGCAAAATGGAAATGAATGAGATAAAATAAAATAAGGTAAATGCAATTATTTTAAATTATAGTGATGCTCAAATGCAGAAACCAATCACTAGCAGAAGATTTTTTAAATTTAAAATGCTCTCTTCTCATAAGATACCAGCCCATGTACTCTACCTTCAACTTGTTCAGCACCTGTTCGAACGGGAATTAAGGCAAAATGAACAAACTCAAAAAAAAAGTACCACAGACACAGAAGCTCTCTCTGTTTTTTTTAAAAGAAAAGAACAAGGACAATTGAACATAAAAGAACTAAAGGACATAATGGATAATCCATCCCATCCTGATATATTTAACTATAGCTCTAAACATAAGGAAAAGAAGCATAGAGAGTTCCCAGGGATTATAGTAATCATTAGCAAAAATGCTTGAATTATAGTTGAGGAATAAATGTAGCAACTATTATTTGGCACAGTGCAGATATTTATTCTATGATCACCTAGTATGAGCCTAACACCACCTTTTTTAGCCTCTTAGTCAGAGTTAAAAAGGGAATAATAAAAGGGTGGTATTGTAAATAAGTTCATTAGTATCAGTTAAGTTTCATACTAATACTCGGTGATAATTGATTTCCAAAACTCTTGGGCTTGGTATCTTGTAATCCACGAACAGAAGGCAAGGTGAGAGGTGGGGAGAGTCCCCATAAACACTCTGATGCCTAAGTTAGAGAATAGAAGTAGGAAGAATACAGGATAGCTAGAATATATGAGAATGAGATGCCCCATTGTGAGGGATATGGGGTTCTATATATAGCAATACTTAAACCTAGGAGGAGTTAGATTCCTTGTGAGATAATGAATCATAATCTTGGTAGGAAAGTGTTCCTTCTTTGGTTAGGATTTCTCTTTGGGGTAGTCCCTATCTCGAATGGATTCTGCCTTCTTCCTAATCCAAGTGTCCCTGTTCAGGAGATAAGGAGCCCTTAACTAGACAAGAACATATTAGACGGTATCAAGAGTCCCCCCCCCCGGGGTGTATTCGGATATTTATGTCTGTCGTACACGGGTAGAATAGGTTGCTGATGCTTTCACATAGGGGTATTATATGATGATAAAGACGAGTGAGCTGAGGTGGCCAGTCTCAGTCATAGTGAAAGAGTAGAGCTCAATGCTGAGTCTTGGGACAATCTCGTTGCTGAAATGCAATCCGCGGAGCTTGAATATCTGCCAAGTGTGTAGGAGCACAACAATAGATTAACCCGTCCATTCAGAAATGACATGATGGAACCAGTCATTACTGGATTTTTGATGCTTGCTGCAAAGACATGAGGATTTATGAGCTCAGGACCTCAGTACTACAGAAGCGACCTGAGGGTGCCAGCTTCAGTCACTGGACTTAAATGCACGAGGCTTAGATGCTCGGTATATGGACACGAGGCTTACATGCTCAGAACCTCACTACTACAGAAGTGACTTGAGGGTGCCATCTTCAGTCACTGGACTTAGATGCGTGAGGCTTAGATGCTCGGTACATGGATGCGAGGCTTACATGCTCAGAACCTCAGTACTACAGAAGTGACCTAAAGGTGCCAGCTTCAGTCATTAGACTTAGATGCTCGGCACATGGACGTGAGGCTTACATGCTTGGAACCTCAATACTACAAAAGCGACTTGAGGGTGCCAACTTCAGTCACTAGGCTTAGATGCTCGAGGCTTAGATGGTCGGATACCTGGAATAGGCTAGAAGCATAGCTTGGATGCTTTCCGAGTAGCTTGATGAAGGTGCCTAGTCGAGATGTGGGCGGGCCGACACATGGCGATGTCGCTTCAACTCCTAGGGATTTAAAATTTAAATCGCGTGAGTTATGCGTCATTTCATGTGTCAGTAAACAAAATGTTTCCGCTGCCATTGTCATGACTCCTCATTCAATGGGCTTATTTCCCCCAAAAGTCCCCTGATGGCCTAAGGAGAAATAAATCAATAATGAGGGCAGTTAATGGCATACTTCTAGATCATTCAGTGTCTTTATAAGTACTGTTGCGCTTGTCGACTGGTGTGTTTTGCTTTTTTTTTTTTATTTGTGCCTTTGTCACGTTTGTATTATCGCTACTGTTTTCCTTTCTGCATGCCGTGATTCTTGCTTATGGCAATCAGGTGATCTTTTGTCTTTTCTTCTTTTTTCTTGCTTATATTTTTATGCATTTTCCTTCTTCATTATGGCACTAAGGGAACAAGTTAGTTTTGACCTTTTTGTTTCAAATGTAGATGATGAGTTACTGGGGTGGTACTAGAGGCGGTTATGTATCCCCGCCGATTATGCCCTTCACACCGTAGATAGGAAGTTTAGGGCCCATACCTACTTGCTAGGGCTATGTAAATTAGTGGTGTATTTTGACCAACTAGAGGGGGGTTTAAAATTTCCTTTAGATCCCTTTGTGAAGAGATTTTTGAATAGGAATAACCTAGCGCCTGGTAAGTTTCATCCGAATAACTATAGGATTATGACGGGGTTCATCCAACTGATGCATGAAGAGGGGAAAGAACCTGATTAGATGTTTTTCGATACCTGTATAGGTTGACTAGGAAGAAGGGAGAACTGATATTTTCCCTGTCTGCTATGCCTAACCACACCCTCTTCGTAAAGCTTATGGATCTCCATAAGAAGTGGAGACACCATTTTTTTATTGTAGAGCATCAGTTGGACTTCGTGGATGTCTGACGGATGTGGTCTGATGAGTGCCATAAGGTGAATCGGCCTGTGAGACTTCCCGACAATGATGCAGAGATGGTTTTGCGGCTGCATCTTGATTGGCTTACCGAAGCTCGATCAGCAAAGGATGTGTCTAGAAGATACCTATGGAGAGTCTGTCCGAGTCGTGTTCACTCCCCTAGTACGTTTGTGTTACTTAAAGCTATATTTCTAACTTGATATATTTTTGCAACTGTAGATGGCTGACATTTTTATTTTTGTGGGCAGGATTTCATTAGTTGATGAGCCAGTTGCTCCGAAGGAAGTGTAGGTATCTCCTTCCCCAGAACCCGAAGCTCTTGTGGCTCCTGAAGTGGTATCTACCGATCCTAAGGGTAAAATGGTGGTGGAGTTAATGCAATTGGAATGGGTAGGTCCGAGAAAGAAGCAGTTAATCGAGCAGGAGTCGGATATGGAAGGGCTTGATGAGGACATTTATGTCCAACGCTCAAGGTTATCTGGGCGTCTAGATATGAGGGGCTAGATACTGAAGCAGATGAAGCCCCTGGGTGTCTCTAATAGCCAAGTGAGGGATCAATATGCTGAATCGCTAAGGCTGCCCAAGGATATGCAGCACTGGTTTGATGAGGGCCCGGAGGGTTTGCTCGACTCCATGATTAGCGAGTCATTGGAAGTAAGTTAGCTCTGCCACTGATGTTGTTATCGTATGTGCTTCTTGTTGATGCAAACTTTTTGTTGTTGATAAAAGACTCAGGCTTTGCTATTAGCGAAGGATCAGTACTTCTATCTGAAGAGCCAGTACAACCTGAAAGAGACAGAGGTGGGAACTATAGCCATTGATTTTGAGAAAAAGTTCGATGGTGCGAAGGCAGCATTAGAGCTCTACCAGACAAAGTATGATAAGGTGCCAGACAAAGTATAATAAGGTGAAGTCTGAGGATAAGGTGAGTGAGAAGAAAGTTTTCGAGTTGGAACATAGCCAAGGCCAGCTAACGAGGAGGATCGAAGAGTAGGACCTTCAAATTATTGAGCTTGAGAGAAAGCTAACTGAGCTTGAGAAATCTCGAGCGAGTGACAAAAAGTCATACCAAGGCATGGTAGGGGGATTTCTTAAGGCCTACAGGGCTGAGTGTAAGAGATTCCTGCTTGCTCAAGACTCGAAATTGGACATGGGGGTGTTAGATTAAATAACACTGGTAGACCTTACGAAGCTTGCTGCTAAAGAGGCCATTGCTGCTCCTACGAGGGATACTGTGGAGGCTGCTATTGCTACTGAGTTTGCGATGCATCCAAATGCTATTGATGAGGTTTCCCCCTCTATTTCCGAGCCTGAGGGTCCGGATGTACATATAGTAGAATAAATATTCTTTTTTTTTGTAACCGATCTCTTGTAAAGGAATTTTTATTAATGAAGAGATACTTTATAAAATCATGTGTTGAATACAACTTATTGATAATATTTTTTGAGAGAATCTGAGTTCCAAAACCGTGGTAGTTTTTTGCCTCCTCTTTCTTTTAGCTTGTATGCTCCTATGGTTATGCTTGTTGAGATTTAGTACAAACCTTCCAAGTTTGGACCTAACTTGTCGATTCCTGAGTTGCCTTTGCCAATATCTACTCTTCTGACTACCTAGTCTCCCAACTTGAATTATATTGGATATGTCATTGATGATAATACTGTGTCACCTTTTGTCAACGTGCTTTAGTTGTGGCTGTTGCTTGTTCTCTCCATTCCTCTAGTAAGTCTAGACATATCCAAGCATTAATGTTGTTGATGGTGTGATCGAGATTCTGGCTTACTTGGTAACTTAGTGAACCAATTTCCACTGGTATTACTGCGTCCATGCCATAGGTTAGCCTAAATGGTGTCTCTTCAGTGGATGATCTAGACATGGTTCTGTAGGCCCAGATTACGTTGTTGAGCTCTTCGACCCAATTTCCCTTTTTCTCATCGAGTCTTTTTTTTAATCCTTGCATAAGAATTTTGTTGATGACTTCCGTTTGTCAGTTTGTCTGTGGGTGGGCTATTAAGGTGAAGCAAAGCTTTATTTCAAGGTCTGAGAAAAAATCTCTGAACTTTTTGTTATCGAACTATTTGCCATTGTCCATAATTAAAGTGTGGGGGATGCCTAACCTGTAAATGATCTCCTTCCAAAAGAAGTGTTGTATCCAAGCTTCTGTGATGGTTGGGACTACCTCTACTTCTACCCACTTAGTGAAATGGTCAATAGCCACAATTAAGAACTTTTTCTACGAAGTTGAGGGTAGGAAGGGACCTAGGATGTCCATCCCCCATATAGCGAATGGCCAAGGGCTGCTGATGGGATGTAGGGGGCAGGAAGGCTTGTGGTTGAGTTGAGCATAGTGCTGGCATTGGTGACATGCTTGCGTTAGCTGTTGGGCATTGTTAGACATGGTAGGCCAATAATATCCTTAGAGTAGTGCTTTTTGAGTTATCGTATAATGAGATTCGTGCACTTCACAAATTCCTTCGTGAATCTCTCGGAGTATATAATTTCCTTCCTTTAGTGAGACGCACTTAGACCATAGGTGTGAAAGGGATTTTCAGTAGAGCTCCCCTTGATGGATGGAATAGTGGGTTGCCTTGGTTTTTAGCTTCCGAGCCTGCAGCTTGTCTTCAGGGAGGATTCCGTGTTCTAGGTATTAGATTATCGATTCCTTCCATTCTAAGACTATCCATGTCTCCAAAACTTTAGGGTCTTCAGTGCTAGGATTGGTTAATGACTTGGTGAAATTCATATCCCAGAATGCTTGACTGTCTTTAGCTACTAACTTGGCTAGGAAGTCAGCCTCAGTGTTTTCTTCCCTAGGTATCTGGATGATTTCCCATCGGCCCCCATCTCATTCAATGTATTGTAAGAGCTGCTTGGCTTTGTCCACGTACTTGGCAATGCAGGTGTCTTTGACTTAGAACATTCTGCTGACTTAGTTGACCACCAGCTGGGAGTCCGAGTGTATGATGAGGTGTTCAGCCCTTACTTCGATGGCTAACTTCAGGCCTGTGATGAGTGCTTCATACTTGGCAGCATTGTTGGTTGCGTTGTACTCGATTCGGACTGCATATTAGATGTAAACCTTATGTGGTCCCCTAAGGATTATTCCAGCATTGGAGCCTTGAGCTGAGGATGCTCTATCAACATAGAGCTTCCATTCTGGTGCTTTGGTCAAGGTAATGTCTTCCGGAGCCATTTCTTGCATGAAATCTGCTAATGCCTGGGTTTTCATCTTTTGGCGAGGTTCATAGTCAATGTCAAATTCGCCAAGTAATACCGACCACTGTACTAGCTTGCCCGAGGTCTCCGATCTTTGTAAGATTTTTCACAGTGGGAAACGGGATTGGATAACGATATGGTGAGCTTGGAAGTAATGTTGGAGCTTTCGAGAGGCGTGGACCATAGCCATGGCTAGCTTGTCCAATATGGGATACCAAATTTCAAATCCTTAGAGCATTTTACTAATGTGATAAACTGGGCTTTGCTGGCTTCCTTCTTCTCTTACTAGTACTGAGGCGATGCACTCTCAGCCTATAGAAAGGTATAAGTACAATGTCTTGCATGGGATGGGCCGACTGAGTAGGGGTGGTAAGGATAAAAATTTTTTAATGTCTTCAAATGTCGCCTGGCAGTCAGCGGACCACTCAAACTTCCCAGAATTTTTGAGAGCTTGAAATAATGGCCGTTTAGCTGAGCATGAAATAAAATGCCCTAATGCGATGATTCTGCCATTTAACTTTTATACCTCATGGATGTTTTTTGGTGCTTTCATGTTGAGTATGGCTTCTATCTTTTCTGCATTGGCTTCAATGCCTCAGTGAGATATCATGAATCCCAAGAATTTGCCTGCTCAGAATTCGAAGACGCATTTTTCTGGATTTAACTTAATCTTGGATTTTCTTAATAGCCGGAGAACCTAGTCTATATCTGCTGGGTGTTGTTCTAGATGCTTACTTTTGATGATAATGTCATCTACATATACTTCAATGCTCATGCCAATATGGTCTTAGAGGATTTGGTTCATTATTCTTTGATAGGTGGCTCCGACATTCTTTAGTCCGAAGGGCATCACCTTGTAGCAATACAAGCCTTCATGGGTGATGAAGGACATCTTCTCTTGATCCTCTTCTTTCATTAGGATCTAGTGATAACTTTGTGCCGCATCGACGAAACTGTATAATCCATGATCAGCAGTGGAGTCACTGAGCTGATTGATCTTGGGCAATGGGTAGCTGTCTTTGGGGCATGCTCGGTTGAGGTTAGTGTAGTCTACACACATTATGTATTTCCCATTTGTTTTTTTAACAAGTACCACATTGGCTACCCATTCTGGATGAGTAACTTCTTTGATGAACCCAGTTACTAATAGCTTCATTGTTTCTTTAGCAATTATTCTCTACCTTTTGTAGGCAAAGGTTCTTTTTTCTGTGCTATTGGCTTGGCTCTCGGTCTGATGTTTAGACAGTGACAAGCAACTTGTGGGTCAACGCCGATGATTTTGGATGCTTGTGAAGCAAAATCCTCTGAGTGTTTGGTAAGGACTTCCCTTATTTCTTCTTTGATTTTTTGGTTTAGTTCGTTGCTAATTTTCATGATCTTCCCTTCTATGATTTGTAAGGTCTCTGTATCTTCTACTGGTTGTGGATCGATGCATTTCTTCTCAACTTCCCATGCTTCTAAAGGAAAAGCCTCTGACTAAGGCTTCATGGCCATCTGGTAACACTGTCTGGCCATATGCTAATCTCCTTGAATGGTAAAGGTTCCATTCTTGACTGGGACTTTCATAGTTAAGCACCGAATATTAGTGATTGCATCTACTTCATAGAGTGTCAACCATCCTATAATCCCATTATACGCCAGTGGTATATCCACCACGTTGAATACTGCTCGGATGACTTTTGTTTCTTCATCTTCTTGATTTCTAAATTCTAGGCTCAATTTGACAATTCCCATTAGTTGTACAGTTCCTCCACAAAAACTCATGATGGGGTTCTGGATGGCCTTCAGGTTGGTGATGAAGCCACCCATTGCCTTGTACGCATTTTAGGATAATGTGTTGATAGTACTTCCATTGTCCACTAATAGCCTTTTTACTAGATACTTGTTTATGCACACAGTTATTACTAGGGCATCACAATGGGGGTGGTGAACATGTGAATCATCTTCCGAATTGAACACAATATCGCTTCTCTTGAGTACTGGTCTTTCTCCTCTACTTCGCTTTAATCTTTTCTCAATGTTTTCTCCCTCGATGATTATGTTGATTGTGCCAATCGACTCCCTCCAGGTTTTCTTTGCTTCTGACCTATCATGCTCTTAGTTTTTGGAGATTCCGCTTCTTCTCGGTGCATCTGTGAAATTATTGATTTTTTCCCTCAGCATCAGTCTTTCTATGGCATTCTTCAGCTCTCTATAACCCTCTGTGTTGTGCCCATTTCCCAGTGATACTGGCAGTATTGTCCTCTATCTTGGGTAGATCTTCGGCTTGGGCTTATTCTCTTAGCTGGGGTGATTCCAACTCCATTTTGCCTGACCCACATGAGGATTTTGGATCGAGAGATGTTCAGGGGTGTGTATCTATCCGCTTCCCTGTCAAATCTTTCTGCTGGATTTTTGAAATTTGTTTTTAGGAAGCTTGCTCATCTGTGTTTGGGTTGTTCATCCTTGATCGATGACTTCTTTTCCTCCCGTCGCATCCTTCTATCCTTGTCCATTTTTATCATCATGACCGCCATCGCCATTTCCTCTGCAAAGGTACTCAGTTCTTTGGTCATTATTTTGTCTTTAAGCTTGTTGAGTCTAGTGCCATTTTTCAAAGCTTCTATAGTAACTTCATCGACAAGATGCTCAATTTGTGTGGCTGTTTTATTGAAACGGTTAAGATAACTTCATAAAGATTCATCAACTTCTTGCCAGCACATTCAAAGATCATTAATGTTTTTGGCTAGGGGAATATTGGTGACGAATCTAATATGAAATTATTTCGCTAGATCCTCGAAAGAAGTGATAGAATTCTTTGGAAGTCAATGAAACCACTTTTAAGCGTTCTTTGTGAGTGTGCTTGGAAAAACTCTATAAATGATTCCATTATTTACATTCTGGAGTAGCATCTTTGTTTAGAACACCGATATATGGCTGATGGGGTCTCTTGTCCTGTCATACTGATCAAGCAGCGGGATTCTGAATTTAGTAGGGATCTCCATCTGAATTATTCTTTTGACAAACTGAATTTTACTATCCATAACGCATTATTCTTCCTTTCTTGGTTTGGTCCAGGCTTTGTATATTGCTTTTTCAACCTTTTGAGCTATCTTTGAATCATCAAGAGCCGGAATTATTGAACTTCACTCCCCTTTTAGCACTTTACCTTTTCCATGCTCTTCCCCGGGGCTTGTCGAGGTGTTATGTTATCATCGTTTTGAGCCGGTTCAGAACGCCCACTCTGTATTATAGCGTTTAGTTGTTATTGCATCAAAGTTATCTATACTTGGATATTTTTAATCATGACTTCCTTGCTAGTTTGGTTGAGGTTGAGTGTTTGGTTTACAATGTTTAAATTTAGTGTGGTTATTGCAAGTGTCTCTATTAAACTCAGAAAGGGTATGGAATGTATTGAGTAATGGTGTTGTAGCAGAGCGTAATATGGGAGGTTTATGCCCAAGGACAAGTATCTTTGGGTGTTGTCTTTGAGTGGAGGTGTATCTCCGAATGAAGCTCTAGTATGCTGAAAAGTGGCTGGAAGCACTATTGCTGGGAGAGGGTTTGAGAGGTCGATTGAAGGGATAGTTGCGGAAGGGTTAGTGCCGATTTCAGGAGTTAAGGCTAGTGGTGGGCTGGAAGTCATAGTGAGGATGTCTTTAGCTTAGCAGGTAAAGGAAAGGCTTTTCCTAAGGAGTTTCCATATACGGTGCCACTTAATAATTGGTTTCCTGAACTCTTAGGCTTGGTATCCTACAATCCATGAACAAAAGGTAAGGTGAGAGGTGGGGAGAGTCCCCACAAACAGTCCGATGCCTAAGTTAGAGAACAGAAGTAGGAAGAATACATGATAGCTAGAATATGTGAGAATGAGATGCCCCATTGTGAGGGAGATGGGATTTTATATATAGCAATACTTAAATCTGGGAGGAGTCAGATTCATTGTGAGATGGTGAATCATAATTTTAGTAGGAGAGTGTTCCTTCTTTGCTTAAGATTCCTCTTTGGGGTAGTCCCTATCCTGGACAGATTCTGCCTTCTTCTTAATTCAGGTGTCCCTGTTCAGGAGATAAGGAACCCTTAACTAGGCAGGAACATATTAAACATTATCACTAGGTGATCATACAACAAATATTTGCACTGTGCCAAATAATAGTACATATGCGTGTGTGTGTGTGTCATGCAAGAAATACCTCAAGCCTTAGAGTCTTAGACCTCAATAAATCATGAGCGGACTGCAAAGAGAACGCACCAAGATCCTGGAACCCCTGCTTGATTGCTTACATGGTGTAAGGTACAAACTTCAAGACAAAGTCTTTGTCAGCAACTACACCCACAACTCCTTATGTAATTTTTAGCTTAGATGTATCTCCCCAAGTATCTTTGATCACTCCCTTTGGTCATTGCTTCTAGAGAGCCCATGCCACAATATTTTTTGATTCGATGACCATCATGGTGTAGCAAATTGGTTAAACTTCACACAACTAAAAATTAACAATTAATGCAAATCACACATCAGGCCAAAAAGGATTATTTTTTTTAGGTCCAGAAAATATAATTAAGAACAGGAGTACCATGTAATAGGTGGAGAATAATAAATCACATATATGTGTGCATTCACACATTTGGAATTATTTAATATGATCTATTACCACCTTGCATAGGTTCACTACTATAATTTTTTCTTTATTTCATTAGAAGTCCAACACAACACCCTCTTAAACAGAGACTACAAAATGAAATGAAGCAAGTTGTACTGTTTCATTACCAGTAGTAATAAAAGCAAAACTACTTCCTTGTGTCACGGGAAAATATGCCTAAAGAGTTTTGACACCATAGTGGGTGATTTGGAAGACATACATTCTCCCAAGCTTAATTATAGTATGTATGTCTTACAAACCACCCACTATGGTGTCAAAACTAAGCTTGGGAGAATATATATGCCTTACAAACCACCCACTATGGTGTCAAAACTCCTTAAGCATATTTTCTCATGACACTTGGGACATGACTACAACAAATAAATGAATAAATTGTATTGTTGTATAACTGAAGCTGACCATTTATAGATCGCTCAATTTTCAAAGACATAATTTCAGCTGAAATAATTAACCAGAACCGATTCCTTTCTATATTAACAGAGCGGCCAATTGCTTCTCCAAAGCAAAAGCAAATGGAACACTGCAAAAGAGAGAAACTAGTGAACAACGCAATAAAATAGATAGGAGTGTTCATGCATCAAGACCGACAGTGCACATATATGAACTTCAATAAAAAAAAAAGCAATAAATCATCAAAAAAATCAATAAGTAGCCTAGCAAACTAAAGACCATCAAATCCTTATAATCCAATAAATATAACCAACTCCAGCTTTCAAAAGGGACAATAACATATCACTTGGGACTATTACAACTGGCTCCCTGCATAACATGTTCCACCTGATATAAATATAAAGTCTTCAATTTTTTTTTTTTTTTTTTTTTTAAATGTTCTTCAAATTAGTATATAGTTGAGGTAGACTGCATGTACAAGTGACAAAGAAATATGAAACTCAATAAACGTTGAACCCAACAAAAGCTTAAGACCACGTAAGTGAACAAGCTAATGACATTCACAAACAAGCCTGGCGCAAACAAATTCAGATTCATCCCCCACAAACACGCTTCTGTTAAGATGCTTGACAAAATAAGAAGGAACAGCACAATTTTAATGTGACACTAGCTAGACCTGATACACATAAGCCCCAGGAGCTTCAGTACTTCCAACCAAAAAGCCTCCCATCATTACAGTAGATGCCCCCAGCATCAAAGCTTTGACAATATGACTCGAGTTTGAAATGCCACCATCAGCAATGACAGGAATACCACTTTGTGCAGCTACACATGAAACCTTGTAAACTGCAGTTGCCTAAAAAGTATACAACCACAAAAACAACTTTGAGCTGCCAATGTCTATTTGAGATGGTATAATCAGCTTATAAACTGGTGCACATAACTCGCTGGCTGGTTGTGTTAGTGCCCTGTTTCACTTGGCAATTTATTTCATATTTTATTTACCAAGAAGACAAATAATAATTTCCTAAACATATATAACACAAAGAAAGTAAAAAAGGCACCTGCACAATGCAATTTTTCTAGTTTTCTAGGAGATAAATATGCCAATTTTGGATTACTAATAATTCTCTTATCCTAGAAATTTGTCAACATCAAGTTCTTAAAAAAAATGGAGCAATGTGACAATTTGACTATTGTCAGTTTTAACTGTCACAGGGTGAATTGATAGCTTCTTTTTCTTTTTTTTTAAATTCCTTTTCTAATAGATTCAAATTTGACTGCACATTGAGCAAAATATAAGCAGAAAAGCAAAAGCTAAATGAGGGAGAACAGAGAACTCAACAAAGTATTATTTTATTTTATCCATCCCTAGGCTTCGGCATAAAAAATAAATGGAATTTTCTGCATCCCTTTCTTACATCAAAATAATAATGATTCTTGATCCCATAACTTCCTTTTTATAAATACAATTCTAAATTCAGTTCAATTTATTACGGAAAAAACAAATAGTGGTTAAACAAAAAAAAAAGGGATTTTTTTTGTTTTGATCAAATAGAACTTTTTTTTATGAGCTAGTAATGAATGCTGAGAATGTAAATTCGTTTACCTGTCCTCGACCCACTGCACAAACCTCCTGGGTGGTGCAAATAGACCCAGACCCCATCCTTACTCTTAATCCATCTACACCTACCTTGATGAGATTTTGTGCCTGGTTCATAGTCACCACATTCCCACCAATTACATCCAACTCTGGATGCATTCGTTTAATATAATTAATCATTTCAATCTGATAAATGGAGTTCCCTTATGAGCTATCCAGAACCACCGCATTTATCCCTGCTTTCACCAGATGTTCTAATCTCTCCTTATCAGATTAAATAGAGTATTTATTCATTGAAGAAATAATCATCTTACAAAAGTTTAATTATAAAAAAAAAATTTCTATTCTACTAATTGTACATCCGAACCATCGAGCTCGGAGACGGGAGGGGGAACAATATTAGCGATACTGATAAACATGGTAAGCTCCGCAGAAGACCCTCCAGCAGATTCAGAAACATCCCTTACACGAAGAGAAGTTATCTTTTGCCGAGCATCCTCTTCAGTAGCAATCTTTGTTAGGTCAGTTGGCGTTATCCGATCCAGCTTCGCCAAGTTTAGCTCCAGATTCTGAGAGAGCAAGATCCTCTTACATTCAAACCTGTAGGCTTTGAGAAATCCTCCCATCATGCTCTAGTAGGATCTTTTGTTGTTTTCGCAGGATTTCTCGACCTTAGATAACCTCTTCTCCATATTTACGATCTGAGAATCCTGCTCTTCAATCCTTTTGGTCAACTGACCTTGACTATGCTCCAGATCATCAATCTTTTTCTAGCTCACTTCAGCCTCGGATATTGCCTCTATGAATTTTGTCTGGCAGAGCTCTAGTGCTGCCTTTATGCTATTTAACTTCTTCTCAAAACCAATGGCTATTGTTCCGACCTTCATCTCTTTCAGGCTGTACTGGCTTTAAGGTAGAAATACTGATCCTTTGCCAGTAGTAAAGTCTGAGTCATCTGTGAAAAGGGGAAATTCGTGTCACTTGATAGAAGAAAATGTCAAAGTAACAGAGAAACGACATTCACTTACTTCTAGGGAATGACCGATCATTGAACCGAATAGCTCCTCCAGACCCTCCTCAGACCAGTGTTGCATATCTGCTGGCAGCCTCAGCGACTCCACATACTCATCTCGAACTTGGGCGTTCAAGACGCTCGACAGCTTCACCTTATTCAAGATCCAAGCCCTCATATCTAGACACCCAGACAACCTTGGACGATGGATGTATATCTCCTCAGCCAGCTCCTCGGCATATGAGCCTTGGTCGATCAATCATCTCTTGCGTCGAATTTTCTTGTCAGAATGGGAAGATCCGGCTACAGTTTTTCCCTTTGGATTAACAGCCACTTCCTCGGGGATTGCAGGAGCTTCAGGCTCCAAAGAGAGGGAGGAGATCCGTACTTCTTCTGGTCCTGCTGGTTCATCAGCTAGAAGTGGAATTCCGTCCATAAAAGCAAAAAAGTCAACCATTTACAATTAAAAAAAAATAAAAAGCAAGTCAGAAAGATACCTCTTGGTAATCTAAACATACCAATAGATTGAACATAGTCCAGACAAACACTCCATAGGTATCTTCTTGATACGTCCTCAACAGACCGTGCCTCGGTCAGACCATCAAGATGTAGCCTTAAGACCATCTCCGTATCAGGGTTTGATAGTTTCAGAGGTCATCTTACTCTATGGCATTCATCAGACCACATCCGCTGGACATCCAAGAGGTTCATAAGGTGCTTGATAATAAAAAAGTTATGCCTCCACTTCTTATGAAGATCTGGAGGCTTTACAAACAGATTGTGGTTGGGAACAACTGACAGGGAGAACATCAGTTCTCCCTTCTTTTTTGTCAAACTGTACAAATACCATAGGACATCTAAGTCTGGTTCCCTACCTCTTCATGCATCAACTAGATAAACCCAGTCAGAATCCAGTAGCTATTAGGGTGAAGCTGACCGGGCGCTATGTTATACCTATTCATAAATCTTTTTACAAAGGGATCTAATGGAAACTTTAAACCCCCTTCTATTTAGTCTAAATATACCACTAACCTACTAAGACCTGGTATGGGCGTATGAGCCCTAAACTTCCTATCTACAATGTGAAGGGCATAATTGGGGGGAATGCAAAATTGCCTTCGGTACCACCTCAACAATTCTTTATCTATTTTAGACACAAGCAGGTCGAAGCCAACCTATTCCCTCGGTGCCATAAGACCATCTATGAAAAAGAAATAGAGCAAGAATGAAAACGCAAAAAGGAAGGAAAAGATCACCTAGTTGCAAAATGGGGGAGTCATAGTAGAAAAAGAGTGGTAGCAATGGCAAAGCAAATATGACACTGATGAAATAAAAGAGCAAAATGCATCAACTCGAAGCCAAAGGGATATTTATAGAGCAATAGAAAGCTCTAGAGCAAACCATTAATTGCCCTCATTGTTGCTTCGCTTCACCCCACACTATTGAGGGCAATCGAAGAAATGAAAAACCCATTAATACAGTGGTCATCATTATGGCAACATAAACGTTTCATCTTCTGACACACGAAAAGACACGTCAGTTATACAATTCAAATTTCAAAAATCTAAGCATTGAGGCGACATAGCTGTTACCCAACTCGGGCATACCTTTGCCAGCTGTTTTTTCCAACTTGGCACAACAAAGATTCAACATTGCCCTTCAACAACTGAAGTTGGCTCCCTCAAGTCACTTTTATAGTACTAAGGATAGGCATCTGAGCCATACTTGCAACACACTCAGAATGTCCAGCACTCGGGCTGCGCTTCTAATGCATTGAGATTATACGACGCTTGGGCCACGCTTTTAATGCACCAAGATTAAGTCTAGTGACTGAAGTTGGCACCCTTAGGTCACTTTTATAATACTGAGGTTCCGAGCATGTAAGCCTCGCGTCCTTGTACCAAGCATCTAAGCCTCGCACATTAGTCCAGTGACTGAAGCTGGCATCCTTAGGTCGCTTCTATAGTACTGAGGTTCGGTACTCAGGCTGCGCTTTTAATGCACTGATCATCAAAACTCCAGTGACGACTGGTTCCATCACGTCGCTTTTGCATTGACAAGTTAATCCATTACATTCATTTTCGCAAACTTTGTGCACTCCAAGGTCCAGATGACACTTCAGCAATACGATGGTCTCAAGACTCAATACCAAACTTTATCTTTTCCTGTGATTGAGGCTGACTACTTTAGCTCATCCTTCCATATCAATATGCAGTGATTAAGCATTTTCCCTTTGTACAAAAGCGTGAATGTTTTGTCATTTACAGACTCGGATACGTAGGACATAAAAATCCAGGAAAACTCGCGCTAGGGGGGGGGGAGGGGGGGGAGTCTTGTTACCGTACATGTATATTTCTGTTTAATTAAAGAGTTTTGTTTCCTGAATAGGGTTACTAGGAAAGGAAAGGCAGTCGAATCCATTTAAGGAAGGGACCCTGCCTCAAGAAGATTCCTAAGCAAAGACGGAATACTCTTATATTTGGTTTAGAATTCCTATCTTAAGAGGAATCATACTCTTTTCAGATCTGAATATCATTATAAATAGGACTCCATACCCCTCATTTTCGATCATCATATTCTCTCATATTCTAATTGTCCTTTGTTTTCTCTCTATGTTCTCTAACTTAGGCATCGGATTATTTGTGGGGATTCTCCCCACCTCTCACTTTGCCCTTTGTGATTGTTTGCAGGATTTTAAACTCAAGAATTTCAGAAACAAGTTATCAATAAAAAAAACTAATAGCAGATTAAAAAAAAAAAGAAAAAAAGCAGCGAGAATCACGCATGGAAACCATTACTTAAAAAATATACAAAAATAATCCCACTTGTGATATAAGTGGGAATCACATTCAACATCAACTAAGACCTAGTTCTTACTAATTTCCACATCTTAAACAACATTATCTCTCCAATTATTTAGGTCTTAAAAAAAAGGATCCAAATACATCCCTTGTTCTTCTTTCTTAACCACAAAAGAAAGAAAATGAGTGTGCGACATTTTCTGCTTCCTCATATCATTATATAATAGAAGGAATTTCTTAATTATTATATAATAGAAGGAATTTCTTACTTAAAATTTCTCTACTGCCCTTATCTTTGTTTATGCATTTATAGTACATGTCTTCCATTATTTTTTCACCAAACAACAAACAGAAAAATAAATGCCGTATAATAAAGCAAGTGTATATGTGCAAAAAGATTCAAAACTAACAAGAAATTGTTTATGCATTTATATTACATGTCTTCCATTATTTTTTCACCAAACAACAAACTGAAAAATAAATGCCTTATAATAAAGCAAGTGTATATATGCAAAAAGAATCAAAACTAACAAGAAACGTATGGCAGAATGCATGCGGATATCAATCCATTACTATATGAGTAATGATATATACACACACGTGTGTACACAAATGGATAATCTAAGCAGTTATAGGAATAGTAATGCAAACTGCAATTATTATGAGCAGAAAAAGCTAACCTAAAACAACAGGAGCAAACTTTACTTGAAGCAAGTGCTTAGAGAGCCAACAAAAAGGGTTAAGAATCAAGAAAAGAAGAGTTATTATTAGAAAGTTGATAAATAAACTCAAATAAACAATTACTAGAGGAATAAAATTCAATTGATCCATGAGTTATTGAATGAGAGGTAAGAGTACAGAATTATTATTGAATAAAGTGGAAGGGTTAGTGAGGAAGTTGAATGAAGCGGCAATAAGAGATTTAGGGCTTTTTCTTTAAGTTATTTAAATTGTGTTCTAAAACCACATCGTTTTTATGAGGCTTTTTTTTCCCCTCCTAAATCAATTTTCCTCTGGCAGTCTTGGTGATTAGGTTGCAGCTTTATGAATTTGCAGTTTACAGTTTCATATGTTGCTTTGCTTAAGTGGCTTGTGAGATTAACTTATATATTGTTCTTGGAATTGTTGATTATTTGACCCATCCTAACAAAGATAATTGTTCTGCCTCTGCCAGAGAAACCTATAATGAATTGGCCTTTGACATTTCTAAGGACTTGGCAAATTACTTCCCATCCAAAAACACATACACCGGAGAGTAGAGAAACCCAAAGCATCAAAACCAAGAGCTTGTCTGCAGTTAGAGACAAGGTTTCAAAAACCTTTGCTGAATTTAAATGCTTGAATTGAGCCTTTTCTTTCTCCAGAAATGAACATAAATGTCTAACATCTCTCTTCCTTTCAATCTAAAATACCGTAGTAGAGGGGAAAACAGAGTCTAAAAAATAGCAGTGTCATATCATGTCACTGTGCTGTGCCGCAAGCAACGGAAAATACTCCATTGTCAAAGGCATTCCTTATGTTTGGCCATGAAAATATACTCCAGCTTGATTAAACAAAGAAAGCAGGTTCAGTAACTCCTCATTACTCAGTTTTGAAGGTCTCTTACGTTCAAAACAATTAGTTTTCAGAACCTCAATTATCCTCTCCTTGTTCAAACTCAATTCCATTTCGGAATAAGAACACAAATGTCCACCTTCTCCCTCACTCTCCTCCTCTTCTTCTTCCTCCTCCTCCTCCTCCTCATCATCATCCTCATTAGCGTCAATCCTGCTTTTGCTATTGCAGCCCTCCATCTTAGATAATCTGAGAAGCTCCGCCACTTTTTTCTTCTGCTTAAAAATTGCACCGAGTGTTTTATTTTTCTTGCTAAAGCATGTTCTTGTAAAAGCCAACCATTCATCAAGATTCACATTTAACATATCAGTTCTAGGACGAATTATTACCACAGAAGAGTCAACTTTGGGGGACGGAACAAAGTCCCGCTTGCTTACATCCATCACAAACTCCACTTCTGCCACCAATTTCACATTTACAGCCAATCTATTGTACTCAGAGTCACCAGGATTAGCTAATAACCTCCTTGCAAACTCTTTCTGAAGTAGAAGAGTGAGACTTCGAAACTTGTTCACACCATGCACCAGATTAGTGACTAGAGGAGATGATATTCCGTACGGGATATTTGCCACTACAATATCAAAATTCGGAAACTTAGCCTTCAATGCATCCTTGTGTATGATCTGAAAAAAAAAACACTTCCCAAAAAGTTACAAATCAAAGAATCTTCAGGCAGGCATTTTAACAAACAGAAAATAGACAACTGAGCTCACATCAAGTTTATCCTGAAACCCATGGTCAGAAACACGTTGGCGAAGAATATCTACCATTCGTTTATCGATTTCAACAGCAACGACCTTTTTAGCAACCTGAAGAAGCCTGAGAGTGAGATTACCAGTGCCGGGTCCAATCTCAAGAACAGTATCGGAGGACTTAATTGCAGATTTGCCAACAATTGTATCAAGTACACGCGGATTAGTGAGCAAGTGTTGGCCCTTGCTTTTGTACAGACGCAATAATTTCCCTGGCGAATTTTCATCTTTGTTAAGTGGTGAATGAGAATGAGTGGCTTTGGTGGTGTAATTTTGGTGATAAAACGAAATTAATGTACTTCCGCGCTTCAAACGGAGATTTGCAAACAATTGTATCAAGTACACTCCAACAAGATTCATTTGGAAGCATGCAACAGAATTTTTCATAGACAAACTTCAAAACAGATTATAATAAATGCCGCTGTAAAACGGTGTCGTTTACATATCTGTGTTGTTATTATTAACCAGCAAACAGTGCTGTTAACCATGCTTAAGAAGTAGCCAACTTGGCTTTGGTTGCCAAAACCAACTTGAATTTTAGTTGTTTGGAAGTTGGTTTTGACAACTTGCTTGCTTAACACTTAAGAATTGTGAATCAAGAAAGAGACCTGCAATGGTTAGCATTTAAGTAGAGAAGTGAGAGCAATTGTTGGGTATAGAGAGTTGATGAGTTAAGTGATTGAGAGTGCAATTTTATTGTGAAAAAAAAAAAAATATACAGTGAGTTTTTTTTTTTCATATTTTTAAAAGAGAATTTTGTTATACTATCCTTGGGTTATAGTTAAAAATATTTTGTAACTCTTATAATTTTTATAGTGAAATTCTTCTAGTTCTGCCCGTGGTTTTTTCCATATTTGTTTATGGTTTTCCATATATAAATTTATGTTTCATATTTTTCTTAATTTTATTATTTCAATTATTTTAATTGCAATTTGCTATATTCCTATTCGCATTTCGATCCTACGCATAATCCACATCAATTTTCACAATAAGTGGTATTAGAGCACTCGGTTCATAAATCGTGATAAAAGTAATGGCAACAAAGTACGAGATTGAGAAATTTAATGGAAAAAATTTCTCACTTTGGAAATTGAACATGAAGGCAATATTGAGAAAAAATAATTGTTTGGCAACTATCAGTGAAAGGCCGGAGGAATTCATATATGATAATAAATGAAATGAGATGGACGTGAATGTTGTTGTAGATCTTTATCTAGCATTAGCATATGAGATACTTTCAAGTGTAGAAGAAAAGAAAACTGCAAAGGAGATTTAGGACTAAGTCACTAGGCTGTATGAGGTCAAGTCAATCCACAACAAAATTTTCCTTAAGCAGAAGCTTTATACCCTTCGAATGGTATAATCTACTTCAGTGACAGAGCACTTAAATACTCTATATACTTTATTTTCTCAACTCACATTGTTGGGATATAAAGTATAGTCAAATGAACATGTTGAACTTCTACTTCAAAGTCTATCTAATTTGTATAATCAACTTATTATCAACCTGATAAATAATGTCCTCATGGATTATCTAGTTTTCAATGAGGTTATAGTCATTGTCTTGTAGAAAGAAAGCAGGTGCAAAAACAAAGAAGAAAAATTGACAAATTCACAACAAACAGAGGCTTTGGTCATGAAAAGAGGGAGATCAATGAAACTTAGCTCCAGTAGGAGGTAGAGACAGGGCAAATCAAAATCAAAAAGTAAGAAAATTATTAAGTGCTACAATTGTGACAAAAGTGTTACTTGAAAAAGGATTATTGGAATCTAAAAGGTCCAATCCTGAAGGAAATATTACTAGTACATTAATTGATGGTGATGCTCTATGTATTGAAGCGACGATGACAATCATACATAAAAAGAAATTTTCTAATGGGTGGATCCTTGACACAGCAGCTACTTGGCACATGATCGGTTGAGAGATTGGTTTTTTTTTTTTTCATTATAAACCTTTCTTAAAAGGATTTGTTGATGATTGTCCTTTGAAGATTGTTGATATTGGAACTATTAAGTTAAGGATGTATGATGGCACAATTTGCATTATTCAAAATGTGTTGCTTATGGAGGGCTCAAATAGAAATCAATTGTATGTATGAGTAGTAAATGATCTTGGTTGCAGGATTGAAATTGAAAAAGAGAATATGAAAATAATATGAGGCATGCTTCTACTAATAAAGGCATAAAAGATAGTTGTAAATTTGTTTATTCTGATAGGAGAGACTTTGCAAGAGGCAGAAACATATGTTGTTTTAGATGGTTCAAGTAAAAAATCTACAATAATGTGGCACTCCAAACTTGTCCATATGTCAGAGCAAGGAATGAAAATACTAGATGAGTAGAAGCTACTTTTAGGTCTCACAAAGGTCTCCTTATGTCATGACCCAAATCGGGGAGTCATGACTAGCGCTAAGGAACGAAAATTCTTTCGAATCCAGAACCCGTAGCAAGCTTTAAAAAATAAAAACACATGCAATAAATAAATAAAAATACATCAGAATTAAAACTTTAAATCGATATAAAAATAAATACATAAATGTCATATCATAAATAAAAATATTCATACAATATTTTAATACAAAGTCTTAAACTGGTACAACACACTACAGGTACAATAACACTACTACTGAAGTTTTTTAGCATTTAATAAAAGTTTACATATGAAGTTTATATAAAATAGTCGGGGTGGAAGAAGACCGGCATAAAGCACTACTGGTATGGTCTGACGAATAAGACTCTCCTGAAAAAAATGGTTAAGAGGGGGTCAGACTTCACTGAGTGAATTATTATAATATATATACATGCATCTCCTAATGTCATATGCAATCAAGTATCAATATATATATAAATATATACAAGCATTTCGCATGGATGCTGAAATCCACTTATATATATAAGAAATGCAAAAAAAAAAAAAAAAGCTTATTTGAGTGAAGGATCAAATAAAATCCTAAAATATTCACAACCTTAATAAAAATATTACACTAGCCACACAGGCTTCCTTAATTCCAAAGTAATTATCTTATTCCATTTTGGACAATAGACTAGCCCCAAGACACTAAGTCAATTGAGCTCCAACAGTCTTACTGTCAGTGTGATTGGTCCCGAGACACTAACGTCATGTTTTATGAGAATTCTATCGAAAAATCGACAGAACCTCATCTATAAAATGGACATCTCTCCACTAGAAAGTAGACCCGATCTTGCAAAAAAACACACTTCTAAATCACAGTAGCTCAACACTTCGGGTTGGAACCCCAAACTATACAAATCCCCAACCGAGGTTCACAATTCGCAACATAAATAAATATTTAATAATATAGTAATAATATAATAAAGTCATTAAACATCCTTAAAATAGTCAAAATGCCACAATATAATTTATTTAAACATCAAAACAACATCCTTAAAATAATCAAAATGCCACAATATAATTTATTTAAACATCAAAACAGTAAATATCATTATTTTCACAATAATTAAATAAAATCTCAAATAATAATATAATATAGATAAAAATCCAAAATTTTCAATAATTCAACATAAACTAGTAAAATTCACATTTAATTACTTAAATAATTTAAATATATTGTAAAATTAGTTAAAATTCCATTTAATCACCGAAATAGTAAATAATATTATTATTTGAATATAATTTTCAAAAATTAGTATTAATTAGTTAAAAATAGTAAATAATTCGTAAAAATTATTTTAATACTCTATAAAATTCTAAAATCATTTAAAACATATTATTCAACTATAATTTCAACAAAATACACATTTAACCTATAAATCCAATATTCACATAATATTAAAAATATTCCCAAAAATTATATAAAATTACTAAAAATTATTTTATCAATACTAAAATTACTAACTTAAATTAATAACACTAATTTAACCAAATTTCCCTCCCAAATAATTAATTAACATAATTAACAAAAATTCAATTTTTTAATATTAAAATATTAAAAATACCCGTAATTCAAATTAATTAAAAAAATAAAAATATATATTTAAGTAGATTGAGTTACCCATAAACACATTATCAAAGTAAAACTTCATGAATCACACAATATCTAACTCAAAAAAATCAAACCCTAAATACACATAAACTAAATTTGAAGAAAACTCACAATCGAGACGTCGTAAGCTTAAATCGACTTAAGAATCAAGAAGTACACGTCAACAGAAGTCTAACGAGCCCAAAAACTCAAGCTAATTCAACAAAAAATCCAACGGAGCTATAGTAGCTCTCATCGGCTTCATGTGAATTCCAGTGTCGATGGAGCTCCAAGTAGTGGAGAAAAGGTGAGGGAGGAAGGTGGCGAGCTTGGTGGTGGTCCGTGGTGGCTCAGGCGTGGGTGGTTGGCAGAAGCAACAATGGCGGAAAGAAAAAGAAAAGAAGAAGAAAAAGAAGAAGAAGAAGAAAGAAAAAGGAAGGAGGGGAAGGTAGGGTGAGTTGACCCGTTTGACTTGCTTTTCCCTCATATATATATATATATATATATATATATATATATATATATATATATATACATTTAACTTTAACTTTACACTTGTCACACACACACATATATATACTACACATAAATACATGCACATATATTAACAACAATATAATAATAATAATAATAATAATAATAATAATAATAATAATAATAATAATAATAATAATAATAATACTATCACATGCATAATAGTAATAAAATAATAATAACACATGCATGCAATAATACTATTAATAATAATAACAATAATACTAATAACAATAAAAATATTAATAATATTATTATTAAAAATATTAGAAATGAAAATGATTTTAAATACTTTAAATAATAAAATTCACAAATTAATTATTTTACGTAAATAAAATATTTAGAATAAAATAAATGAATAATATACACAAATAATGATAATATATAAATAAAATTGACCATTGGAATATGCTTTAAATGCAATTGACGAACTTAATAATCCACTATCGCGACTGGTTCCTCCTTGAATGTTATATCTTCGTTCACTTCCACACTATCAGGTTGCAACAAGTGCAAAGGGTTTGAAATATATTTCCTCAGCATCGAGATATAGAACACTAGATGCACATGAGATAAATTTGGAGGTAAAGCCAACTAATATGCAACTATGACCACTCTCCAAAATCTCGAACAGTACAATATATCTCAGTGCGAACTTCCCCTTCTTACCAAATCTCATCACACCCTTCATCAGAGACACTTTTAGAAACACATAATCTGTAACTTGAAACTCCACATCTCTACGTCTTAGATCCGCATAGCTCTTCTGTCTACTAGTTGCGGTTACTAATCTCCTTATGATCATAACAACTTTCTCAATGGCATCTTAAACCATCTCAGGTCCAGTCAAGGCTCTCTCTCCAATCTCATCCCAACTTAGAGGGGATATACACTTTCTTTCATACAAAGCCTTATATGATGTCATCCCAATACTGTTATGGTAGCTGTTATTATATGCAAACTCTACAAGTGGAAAATGATCATCCCAACTACCACAAAGATCCAATACACACATCCTCAACATATCCTCAAGTGTTTGGATTGTCCTCTTAAATTGACCATCTGTCTGAGGGTGAAAAGCACTACTAAAATCAAGCTTGGTGCCTATTGCTTCTTGTAACTTCTACTAAAATTGAGAGGTAAACACTGAACCTCTCTCAGATAAAATAGACACAAGTACTCCATGAAGGCACACAATATGCTTAACATACAACTTCACTAACTTAGCTACAAAGTAAGTGGCTTTAACAAGCAAGAAATGAGTAGCCTTGATTAACCTGTCAAAAATTACCTAGATGGAATCATATCCATCCTTAGAACGAGGTAACCTAACCATAAAATCCATAACAATTCTTTCTTATTATCACTCAAGAATAGGAAAAGGCTGAAGCTTCCCAAAAGGCTTCTAATGTTCAGCTTTCACTTGTTAACATGTCAAACACCTAGAAACATAATCAGCTACATCCTTTTTCAATCTATCCCACTAATATAAGTCTCTGATACTATGGTACATCTTAGTGACACCTGGATGTATGCTGTAAACTGTAGAATGTGCTTCCTCAATGATCTGTTCTCTTAAATTATCCACATTAGGAATGCACAACCTACCACTAATCCATAAAACACCATAATCATCAAGTGTGAAATCAATGAACTTCCCTACATGAACATTCTTTACAAGCTCAACTAGAATAAGATCTTAGCCTTGAGCTGCCTTGATCCTATCTCTCAGCACTGATCAAACTTTGAATTGAGCTAAAAATCCACTAGATATACTAATCTTCATCATCATACCTTGATCCACCAATTGGTGTAACTCTCGGATCAACGGTCTCCTCTCTACACTAATGTGAGCAAGACTACCTGAGGACTTCCTACTCAAGGCATATGCTACCATATTAGCCTTTCCTGGATGATAAAGAATCTCACAATTATAGTCCTTTAAGAGTTCTAACCATCTCCTCTGCCTTAGAATCAGATCTCTTTGGTAGAAAATATACTTAAGGCTCTTGTGATTAGTGAAAATCTCATAAGTCACCTCGTATAGATAATGTCTCCAAATCTTGAGAGCAAAGATCACTACAACCATCTCTAGGTTGTGGGTAGGATAATTTTGTTTATGCTTCTTTAACTGCCTCATATGCTATCACCCTACCATTCTGTATCAACATACAACCTAGGCTGATTCTAGAGGCATTATAATATACAGTGAATTTATCTACTCCATTAGGCAAAGCTAAACTAGAGCTGTGGTCAACTTCTCTTTTAACAACTGAAAACTATTCTCACAAGCATCTGACCACACAAACTTCATATTCTTCTGAGTTAAGTGAGTTATAGGAGCTGCAATTCTAGAAAAATCCTACATAAATCTCCTATAATACACAGCCAAACCCAGAAAACTCTAAATCTCTATGACTGTCATCAGTCTGGACCACTCAGACACTACCTCTATCTTTTATGGATCAACCTAAATACCATCTTTAGACACTACATGTCCAATGAACGCAACACTCTCTAACCAAAAATCACACTTCAAGAATTTAGCATAAAGCTTATGTTATGTCAGTGTCTGCAATATAGTCCTCAAGTGATATATATGCTCCTCCATGCTCTTTGAATACACCAATATATTATTAATGAAGACTACTACAAAATGATCCACAAATGGTTTGAATATCTTATTCATTAGGTCCATAAAAGTACCTGGTGCATTAATCAATCCAAATGACATCACTACAAACTCATAGTGGCCATATCGAGGATAAAATGTCTTTTTAGGAACATCGGCCTCACTGATCCGCAACTGATGATAACCCGACCTCAAGTCAATCTTAGAAAAGAACTATGCACCTTAAAGTTGATCAAATAAATCATCTATCCTCAGGAGAGGATACTTGTTCTTCACTGTCACCTTATTCAGCTCTCTATAATCAATGCACAATCTCAGGGTACCATCCTTCTTCTTCACAAATAGGACTGGTACACCCCATGGAGCAACACTAGGTTTGATAAAATCCTTTTCTAGCAAATCATGCAACTGCTCTTTCAACTCTGCAGGAGCTATTCTGTAAGGCTGCATCGAAATAGGAGTGGTGCCTGGAACCACAACTATACATAACTCAATCTCTCTATGAGGTGGTAAACTTAGTAACTCCTCAGAAAAAATGTTAGGAAACTCACAAGCAACAGGAACATCAGTTTGTGATAACTTCTCTATAGAAGTATCTTTGACAAGTGTCAAGCATCCCTGACAACCCTTCCTCAGCATCTTCCTAACCGTGATAGCATAAATGAGATTCTAAGGTGCAGAACTCTTATCACCAATAAACTTAAACTCTTCTTCATCTGGAATTCTGAAAATCACCTCTTTACTTTGACAATCCATAATAGTATAATGTCAAGAAAACCAATCTATACCCAGAATCACATTGTACTCCATCACATCTAACAATACTAATTATGCTAGTAGTTCTTTGCCTTCGATAAACACTGGACAACCAGAAAGAACAACGTCAATGTCTAATAAATTGCATAGAGGAGTGGTGACAGATAAAGGAAAAGCCATCCTCAAAGCTTGCCAACACGACTTTAAAGCAAAAATAGGGGACACGAAAGAGTGTGTAGCACTCAGATCAATTAAAACCCAAGCATCCAAATAACAGATTGGAATAATACCTACAATAAAGACATTAGATGCCTGAGCATCTTGTTGAGAGAGATGGAAAACTCTAGCCTAACCTTGACCTCCATGCTAACTGGTGGAAGCATGGCCAAAACCTCTGGCACCTCATTTGGTGCCTCTGCCATGCCCCTATTGGGCAACAATCTGAGTCGTACTTAGATATTGAGCTGGAGGCAACTGAAAAGGTATTAGTGCTACACTGGTAATCGACTGCTACGGTTGAAAACTAGAATACATACATGCTCTGGCAAAATATCCCATCTGTCTGCATCTAAAGCATGCTCCAAGAGACATGTAGCACAGTCTCTGATGGACTCTCCCACACATTCGACAAGCACTGGCTGCCGATCTTATGCTACCGTAACCAGAACTCTGACCACTGCTACTATTAGAAGCACTTGACCCAGATCTGATAGGTCTACGAGGTCCAGCACAGCCATGTCTGCTACTCTTATTTATTCTCTGTTGCTGCCTTTGACTTTACTGTATTGAGCCTCTCTGGTGATTACTAGAACTAATATGAAAAGTTAAATACAAAGTAGTCTGGAATCCTCCTGATTGAACACCCAACTGATAGTAATTAGCTATAGCTCATTGCCTGACTAGTCATAGCTCTATCTCCTTGGCCAACTTTATCACCGACTTTAAAGTAAGGCCGGTAGTAGGCATCCTAGCAAAATCAAAACATAGACCAGTGATGTAAATCGTGACAGTAAATTACTGGTCTTGCATCAAATCCTCTACATATTTACCCAATCGAAGAAACTCTCTAGTATAGTCCTCAACAGATATGTCACCTCTGGTAATGCTGGTCAATCTGAGTTTGTATCTCATCCGTAGTGGCTTTAGACAGAATCTCCTTATAAATCTCTCTAGGAACTGAGCCCAGGTCATAGTCGTCGTCTATGGCTGTATCACCTGAACAAACCAATCTAGGGCTAGTCTCTTTATAAATAGCTCGAGTATCACGATCCACTAGTACTCGGTGTGAGCAGTCCAAGTCCTCATCTCAATAGCGTGTAGAAAATCTAGCAGGTCTGAATTCCCATCGAAGGCTATACGACAAACTCTGGCATGGAACAATGCTTCTTCAAGGTCATACATACCTTGTTGATAGGCAAGCTACATCTACGATGCGGTTGAGGTATCTTAGCTTCCTCGTACTCTAGCTCTATAAGTTCCTCATCCTGTAGCTCTCTCTGTCTATGGTGACCTGCTGCTTCTTGAGCTCTACCTCTACCTCAGCCTCTATGCCTCACTGGCAGCTTAGGAGCTAAAACCTCATCCTAAAAGGACTTATCATCCTTGGCTTCAATGACTGGCAAAACGACACGCATTTGCCTCCTCATTTTGAAAAGACAAAAGCAACGATATTTAGATAACGAACAACAAATAGATAACCTAATGATTACATGGAAAACTAAATCAAGGAAAACTTATCGAAGATATAATTGAGCCTAATGCATTACAGTAGTTTTAAATCAAATGTCAACCGAGCTCCAGCAGTCTCACTATCGGTGTGATTAGCCTTGAGACACTATATCAACTGAGCTCCTGCAATCACAATACTCATTACATCAAATCTCAATAATCAATAAATCAAATGTCACCTCAACTGATTTTATAAACTCAACCTTAAGATATATCGTACCAGTACATACACAATCCTGGTGTAGCCCACTAGGTAGCATGTTTTATTGATATCCTTCATATAAAATCACATGTATATTGGAAATAATAAAATGCATCATTTAAAACATAATGACATTCTTTTGAAAAGAATATACCACTAATATACCAAATAAATATGTTGAATATATGTCAAATATACTGAATATATACCGAAATGTACTAACATATATATGTCACATATATACAAAAGATATACTAAAAACATACTAAGCATATATGTCATATATATAGAAAATATACCAAAATATACTAAAAGTATACCAAAAATATACAAAATCATTTAATAAAATAATTCATGTTTAAATGTATTATGGAAATATGAAAATTCATATTCATGCATCCTATATGCAATGTATGTATAAAATAATAACTCACAAGTTTGCGCTCCTCGAGACTGACTTGATGGGCCTGGTTCGATAGGCCTCGGTCTCGGTACAGTTAGAAAAATGACTATTAATGATAATATAATAACAAATTCTAACTTATAATTCTAAGAATTCTAAAGGAAGACTCAATCTAAGAATTCAAAACTTAGTCAAAACACAAAAACTTAGGATTGACTTGATGTCACATTTTACGAGAATTCTACTAAAAATCGGCATAACCTCCTTTGTAAAACGAACATCTCTCTACTAAAAAGTAGAGCCGATCTTGCAACAAAATGTACTTCTAAATTATAGTAGCTCAACACATCGAGTTGGGAACCAAACTACACAAATCCCCAACCAAGGTTCATAATTTGCAACAAAAATAAATATTTAATAATAATATAATAAAATCATTAAACATCCTTAAAATAATCAAAATGCCACAATATAATTTACTTAAACATCAAAACACTAAATATCATTATTTTCACAATAATTAAATAAAAATCTCAAATAATAATAAAATATAGATAAATATCAAAATTTTTCAATAATTCAACATAAAATAGTAAAATTCACATTTAATTACTCAAATAGTTTAAATATATTGTAAAATTAGTTAAAATTCCATTTAATCACCAAAATAGTAAATAATATTATTATTTGAATATAATTTTCAAAAATTAGTATTAATTAGTTAAAAATAGTAAATAATTTGTAAAAATTATTATAATACCCTATAAAATTCTAAAATCATTTAAAACATATTATTTAACTATAATTTCAACAAAAATACACATTTTACCTATAAATCCAATATTCACATAATATTAAAAATATTCCCAAAAATTATATAAAATTACTATAACTTATTTTATCAATACTAAAATTACTAACTTAAATTAATAACACTAATTTAACCAAATTTCCATCCAAATAATTAATTAACATAATTAACAAAAATTCAATTTTTTAATATTAAAATATTAAAAAATACCCATAATTCAAATTAATTAAAAAAATATAAAAAATATATATTTAAGTAGATTGAGCTACCCATAAGCACATTATCAAAGAAAAAAATTCATGAATCATACAATATCCAACTCAAAAAAATCAAAACCCTAAATATACATAAACTAAATTTAAAGAAAACTCACAATCAGGACGTCGTAAGCTTAAACCGACTTGAGAATCAAGAAGTACACGTCAAGAGGAGTCTAACGAGCCCAAAAACTCGAGCTAAATTGACGAAAAATCTGGCAGAGCTATAGTAGCTCTCCTTGGCTTCACGTGAATTTCGGCGGTAGTGGGAAGGTGGCGAGCTTGGTGGTGCTCGGTTGGTGGCTGGAAAAAGCAACAATGATGGAAAGAAAAAGAAAAAAGAAAAAGGAAGGAGGGGAAGGTAGGGTGAGTTGACCCGTTTGACCTACTTTTCCCTTTTATATATATATATATATATACACACACACACACACTTAACTTTAACTTTACACTTACAATTGTCACATAACACACATATATATACTACACATAAACACATGACATCAACAACAACAATAACAACAACAATAAAAATATTAATAATAATACTATTAAAAATATTAGCAATGAAAATGATTTTAAATACTTTAAATAATAAAAGTCACAAATTAATTATTTTATGTAAATAAAATATTTAGAATAAAATAAATGAATAATATACATAAATAATGATAATATATAAATAAAATTTAAAAATTTTATTAACACTGCATATCTCAAAATAATTTTATATTATTTAAATTATCGGGTCATTACACCTTACCCTTTTATGAGCAATGTGTTACAAGTAAGCAGCATTGTGTAAAGTTCAACACATTAAATTCTAGAAGTAAAATTATTCTAAAATTAATTCACTCTGATGTATGGCAAGCACCAATACCATCCACAGGAGGAGCAAAGTACTTCATGTCTTTTATTGATGACTACTTTCGGAGATATTAGGTGTAAACTATCAAGAGGAAAGATGATGTGTTTGAGGTCTTCAAACTATTCAAAGCATAGGTGGGTGGAACTTAATTCTGGGGGTCAGATAATGGAGGAGAATATACTAATGACAAATTTGACAAATTATGCAAGCAGGAAGGCATTACAAGATAGTTCACCACATCACACACTCCTCAATAGAATGGAGTGACAGAGCAGATGAACATAACCCTATTAGAAAGAACAAGGGCAATGCTGGGAGCTATAGGCCTAGCAAAGTCATTTGGGGCAGTAGTAGTCAACATCGCCTATTATGCAATAACTAGGTATCCATTAACTGCAATTAAGTTGAAGATACCTATGGAGATGTGGACTGGTAAGCCTAATAGTTATTCAAACCTCCATATATTTGGAAGCCCTACATACATGGTGTATAATGCCCAAGAAACTACAAAGCTGGATCCAAAATCCAAGAAATGCAAATTGTAATTCTATAAGTGTCAAAAGGATGGGGGGTGAATTGGCCTTTTGAGCTAGATAGGCTAAAAGAAAAGTTATTTTTCAATGAAGAATAATTTGAAAGCAAAGTTAGAGCACAATAGAATGAAGAAGAAGAGCTAGAAAAATATAAGGAATTTATAGAGGTTTGACCCTCAAAGCCTACATTCTCTCCTCAACCACTTGTTAAGAGTTTCAATCCATTATTAATCTCCTTCAAGGTGAAGATTAAACCTTTACAATTGTAAACTAAGCTATCCAAGTATTTTATTAAGGCACACACTCAAACCCAAGTGTTTTTCCAAGGCTCACATCCAAACCCAAATGCTAAGAATAATTCTTTTAGCTTACAAGTGTTTAAAACCCTAACCTAACTCACTCAATCTCACTATTAAACTATTGAATGATGGTATTAAAAACTCGCCAACCCAAACTCAAGAACATTCTTGAGATAAAAAAGATTACAAAGAACTAAAAATAAAGAACTTAAGTGGTTGAAAATTAAATTCAAGAGTAAATGCTTAAAGATTGCTCTAAATGTGTTTTCTCAACTTCATTAATTTCCTTTCCTTTATTAAATCTAGAGATGGACTCCTTGAGATTGCCATTTTTATTTTCTAAAAATACATTTTGTTCAATAATTTTTGCATTTTCATTAGCAATCTCAATTTAAATTTTCTTAGAATTACTTTCATTCAATGAATTGGTTTTGAAAATACTTATGCTAGTGCTTCAAAGATTGTAAGCCTAATTACTCTAATTACTAAGGTTTACTAAAAATCTAGTCTTAAAATCAATAGACCTAAAAAGTCTAATGGTAATAAGACTAACAAATGTAGGGCTAAGAGCTCGGAGGACCTAAGCATAAGAAACCCAATCATGCTCATTCTCATGGTTTTCATAATTTTAAAATGAAAGAGCATGCACAAAATGTTAGATCTCACTATTATGGTGTGATAGGGCATAAACATTTTAGATGCTATATTAGAAAGATTCATTTGGGTTACTTAAATGATGAATCTTTAAATGCTAACCCTCAATGGCTTAAATACATTTAGGTAACTAAAGTGAGATGAATTATTTCCTTATAGGTGTGCTTGGAATCCACAATGTGCAAAGAAAAGTGGCATCTCAATAGTGGATGTTTAAGGCACATGACTGGGAAGGCTAACCTATTCACTCATTTATAAATGAAGAAAGGAGGCAAAGTTATATTTGGTGACAATGCCAAGGGTAAGATTATAGACATCAGTCAAGTTGGTAAGAAAGACTTTACTTATATTAAAGATGTCATTTTTATTTATGGCTTGAAGTACAACCTACTTAGTGGTAGTTAATTATATGATAAAGGTAATAAAGTGACTTTTGAATCAAAGAAATTCTTTATAACTCATATGAAAGAGAACAAAGTTATTTTCAATGGTGAAAGAGTTAATAATGTATATACTATTGATTTAAGGTCTTTAGCTAACCAAAGTGTTTAGTGATTTGTTAATATTAAGGATGACACTTGGATGTGGCATAGGAGACTTAGTCTCGCTAGTATGGAGCTCATTAGAGATCTAAGCAAAGGTGATAATGTCATTAGCCTACCCAAAGTGAAATTCCAAAAAGACAAAGCACATAGAGCTTGTCAAATGGGTAAGCAGGTAAAAAGTTCATTTAAACCCAAAAATAAAGTAACTTCCACTAGACCTCTTCAATTGTTGCATATGGATTTATTTGGTCCTTATAGAGTTGCTAGCTTAGGTGGTAAGCACTATGCATATATTGTGGTTGATGACTATTCTAGATACACTTGGTTACTCTTTCTTACTCATAAGGATAATAGTTTTGAAACTTTTAAAATTCTAAGAAAAAGAATTCAAAATAAAAAAGGTTTCAAAATAAAAAAGGTTTTAAAAAAAGGAGTGATCATGGAAAAGAATTTGAAAATGATTATTTCAAATCTTTTTTGCAATGAAATGGAAAATTCTCATAATATTTCTTTTTCTAGAACACCTCAACAAAATGAAGTTTTTGAAAGGTCTAATTCCACAAGTGCTAAAAGGGGGGGGGGGGGGGTGAATTAGCTTTTTAAGAAATATAGGTAATTTTAATTTTACACTAAAGAGAAAACTTAAAATAGAATTTGAGCTTAAATAGATGAAGATTATAAGCAATAAAAACATAAGGAATTTATAAATGTTCGGCCCTCTAAGCCTACATCCTCTTCTCAACCACAAGTTAAGAGTTTCAATCTATGTCAAGGTGTAGATTAAACCCTTACAATCTTAAACCAAGCTACCCAAGTGTTTTTCCAAGGCTCACACTCAAACTTAAGTGTTTTCACAAGGCTCAGATTCATATCCAAGTGTTTTCAATGGTTCATACTTAAACCCACTTGCTAAAAACTGGTAGTATAGATGTGCCCTAATGACATTGTAAATTATCCCTATAGCCATAAAATATTCATTTAAATATTATTTGAATATTTACCCTTTAGCAATATGTTAAATAAATTTATTATTAAGAGTTGATAATATGAGTTACAAATTTATTTAGTACATATGCTATAAATTTTTCATAATTGAATAATTAATATTTAGGTAATATTAATTAGACTATCACCTCTGTCTATTTTCCTTAATTAATATATGATGCTAATAGTGGGAGGTAGTGAGTCTAATGATACTTGATATGAGATATCAGAATAAACATGTGGATACTTATATGAAGGGTGGATCGAACAGTGACATTAGATTTGTGATTACAAGGACACTCACTTATAATCAACAATCACAATCTAGGTCATAATGGTGCATATAGTTCTTTGACATGAGCTAATATGGTCATCCATATTTAAGTGGTTAGAGTTTATTACTGCTTATATACTTGTGTTATTCACACATGGGTATATGGCATATGGTGGCTTTAGTTAGTTAAATGTAGGGATGAGTGTTCAACTAATAAGGGATTCATTGCATGGAGTGAACCGAGAAAGATCCTATACTATTTAAGTTTATTCTTGATGAATAAGTTCATAGCCAGGACAAACATAACATAGTCTGAAAGATTTTTAGTAATAGAAAGTGTTTCTAGTATTAGTTATGTTTTTTCGAGAATCAATACTTGAGATAAAGTCATATGATAAAACTGTTAGTTTTATCGAATATTGACTCTAGGCTATATCAGGATCTTCTAATAAAGGGATTTTAGTGCATGATAATTATAACCATAAGGTTCATGTGAATCAATATATGCATTCATATCTATTTAGGTAGTTGTAATATCAATGCTAAGGGTCACTCATAACTTATGAGAAGTAAATTTGTATAATCGGGATTTTCACATTTAGACTTGAAAGAGTTTCAAATAATATCAAGTGTTGATATTATATTCTCATTTCCAATTAGACATTAACCTAGTAAGTCACACCAAAATTTTTTATGCCAAATCACTATTTAATATTAATCTAATTATTAATTAAAGAGTTTAATTAATTAATTAAGATTATTGAAATTGGATTTATGCTTTAAGTAATGATTCTAGCATATCATGAAATCTAATTCAAATAAGAGTTTAATTATTAATTTATATTTAATTAATATGGGATATTAATTAAAGAATTAAATTAATAATAATACATGTTCTTTCTATTTGGACTTGGATTAATGGCTAAAGTTGTATGGGCCTAGGCCTAAAAGAATTTTGGACCAAAGATTAATCTAAAGCCCATTAACTTAATAAAGGCACAATTAATTTATGGATTGGGCTTGGCCCATTTATTTTATGGATTGGGCTTGGCCTAATAACTAAGCCAAATCCATAAACACATGTATAAGTCATTTTTGGCATATTAGGCATGAGATGTATCTAATGTGTAAATTGTTGACTTTGGCAAAATTAAGATTGAGTTATATTAATTATTATAAAGAATGATGTGGACTTAATACATGAGATATGATTAAATCTCTACATCATTTTTTGGACACTAATGAGTTACTTACACAACTTGTTCACTACCATGCAAAGTGTTATGCTAATAATGTGGTGTGAATGATGTTCAATTAGTGCATATTTATCTTTACTTATTTTCTCTACACATGTCCTTAGAAGAGTTCTAAGGCAATAAGATAATAGTGATTTGGATAAATGAGATTAATGTAAGAAGTTGTTGTTTTAAAAAAGGGTGTGGAGATATTGGTAAGATAATATACCAAAACAAAAAATAATATATACTCTAAGTTCTTATAAGAGAATTAAGTAAGTTTCAGTCTCTAAAGGTCATTTAGAGAGGGCACTTGCTACTAAGCTTAATCAAAGCAAGAAGGTGATTGGTAAAGCTTTAGTGTTTCAAAGTAGAGGCCTAACATAATTTGATTCAAGAGTTGAACCAAAGACATCTAAAGCTAAGGAGTTTGTATGTATTTCCAAACTTAGAATTCCTAAGTTGTTGGTTTGATATTTAACTATGTGTTTAAATGAAAATTGGATCCTTGGGATTAAAATTCTTCATACGATGAAGGGTTATGTTAAGTAAAATTTTTAAAATTTGCTTTACTTAAGTTTGTGCTTACCATACAAGTCTTGATGCCTAAGTAGCATAACCGATTCCTAACAAGAACAATCCTCTTAGCTTACAAGTGAATAAAACCCTAACCTAACTTACTAAATCTCATTATTGAGCTTTTGAATAATGGTTGTAAAAACTCACCAATCCACACTTAAGAACACACTTGAGATAAAAAGTAATTACAAGAATTAAAGATTGAGAACTTGGGTGGTTGAAGAATAAATTCAAGATTAAATGCTCAAAGATAGCTCTAAATATGTTTGCTCAACTTCCTTTTATTTTTTCAACTTTGTTCTAAGTTGTATTTAAACCCTCTAAGAGAAAAAGAGCTATTAGAAGTGCATTTAATGAAAATAAATCCATTCGAAACCACCAGAAAAAGTCCTTTGCATGTTTTTCATGACCCATGATAAATCATCATTGGTTATAATAGTCGGGCGCTAATATGAAATTTGAAATCACGTGTTTTCATGACTTCAGATGCTCATGATGCTAATGGTGACAACTCTTGAGAACTTTTGGAATTGATTGTCATTACTCATGAAAAATTTGTCACCACTTATGATGGATGTGTCATGACTTCACTTGCTCATGATGTTGGTGGTGACACTACTCATGATTGCTATAAGGAATTTTAGGAATTTCGCAATTTAGAACTTTATGGTTTTGCTCTAAAAATTTTTCTAATGATTGAGAATTGCTTGTGACCATTAGAAATGAAGATTCCCACCATAGTTGACTAAATTTGAATTTCAATTTTTAATGGAAAATTTGATCTTTAATTGTTTCCCTATCACCACTCATGATCGCTTTATCACCACTCATGACAAAGCTATAGACTTGGAAATTTAACAACTTGACTTTTCATTGCTTAATATCAAACTTGAATTTTACAATATTAATTAACCTAAATATAATCACTTAAACACATGGAGTAAATATAATTTTACTTAATTACTTATGATTATAAAAAAAGATTATTTTACCATTCAAGGTTCAATAAAAGGAAAAATACAGTTTTCGTTGAGATGGCAAGGAATATGCTTAATGAGTATAATTTGCCTAAGTACTTTTGGGCAGAAGCCATCAATACCTCTTGCTACATTTTAAATAAATTTTTCATTAGGCCTATTTTAAATAAAACTCCTTATGAGCTATGGAATGATAAAAAGCCTAAGATCCCATATCTAAGGGTATTTAAGTACAAGTGCTATATATTGAATATCAAGGATAACCTTGAAAAATTTGATGCCAAAATCGATAAGGGAATCTTCCTTGGCTATGCAAATTCTGGTAAGTCATATAAGTCCTTAATAAAAGAACTTTAGTTGTAAAAGAATCTATGCATATTGTCTTTGCTGAGACTAATCCATTTGAGCCTAGAAAGGTTATTGTTGTTAATGATGATGATGATGATTTAGGTATCCTTAAAAAGCTAAATCAATAACAAGGAGTAATGGAAAATGATCAGAATATTTCCTCTCCTATTGAAGCTTCTCAAAATATGGTGGATGATTAAAAGGAAGAAGTTATGGAGGAACAAGTGGCCCTTATAACTTCAATCATTCATAAAGATCTTCCTACTGAGTAGCGCTTCAAGAATACTATCCTAAGGATTTGATCATTGGTGACCATTAAAAAGGGTAACTACTAGACACTCTTTTAAACATTTGAATAGTCTTGCCGTTATCTCTCAAATCAAGCCAAGGAATGTTGATAAGGCCTTGAACGATGAAAGTTAGGTCCTGAAAATGGAGAGGAACTCAATCAATTTAAGAGAAATAAGGTTTGGACTTTAGTCCATATACCTAAAAATTATCCTATAATTGGCATCAAGTGGGTTTTAGTAACAAACTTGATGAATTGGGTGCAATTATTAGGAATAAGGCTAGATTAATGGCTAAAGGCTACAATCAAGAAGAGGGCATAGATTATGATGAAACATGTGCTCCCATAGCTAGATTAGAAATAATTAAGATGTTATTTGCATATGCATGATACATGGATTTTAAACTTTTCCAAATGGATGTGAAAAGTACATTTTTTAGTGGCTTTATTGAGGAAGAAGTCTATGTTGAAAAACCTCCAGGTTTTAAGCAATGTGACTTTCCCAATCATGTTTTTAAATTATCAAAAGCTTTGTATTATTCAAAAAAAGCTCCTAGAGCTTGGTATGAAAGATTATGTGCTTTTCTTTTAAAAAATGGCTTTTTTAAAGGCAAAGTTGACACCATACTTTTCATAAAAAATCATAAAGTTGACATTCTCATTGTGCAAATATATATTGATGATATTATATTTGGTATTTAGTGCTACTAATGAGCTTTTATGTGAAGAATTCTCTAAGTGCATGGAGAGCGAATTTGAAATGAGCATGATGGGAGAACTTAAATTTTTCCTTGGATTGTAAATAAAGTAATGCTCAAATGGAATCTTCATCAATCAAGTAAAATACACTAAGGACTTACTCAAGAGATTTAGAATGGATGGAGCTAAATCCAAGAAAAATCCTATGTGCACCACCATCAAACTTGACAAAGATGAGAATGGTAAGAGCATTAATGAAAAGAAATATCGAGGTATGATTGGTGGTCTTCTTTATCTTACTCCAAGTAGGCCTAATATTATGTTTTTCGTGTGCATGTGTGCTTACTTTTAATAATGTCCTAAAGATTCTAATTTGAATTCGATCAAAGGAATTTTAAAACATCTTATTGGTACAACTCATTTAGGACTTTGTATTATAGAAGTGCATCATTTAATCTTCTATCCTATTTGGATGTAGACTATACCGAGAGTATCCTAGATAGGAAAAGTACCTATGGTACATGTCAACTTCTAGGAAATTCCCTTATTTCTTGGTTTAGTAAGAAATAAAACTTGGTTGCATTGTCCACTATCAAAGAGGAGTATGTTGTTGTGGGGTGTTATTGTGCACAAGTGTTATGGATTAAACAATAACTCATGGACTTTGGATTGGCTCTTAATCACATTCCAATTAAATGTGATAATAAAAGTGTAATAAACTTGTCCAAGAACCCAATGAAACATTCTAGGAGTAAGCACATTGACATTAGGCGTCACTTTTTACATGATCATGTGCAAAAAAAGTGATGTTGTATTAGAATTTATTTATACAACAGACCAACTTGCAGATATATTTACTAAACCTCTTTGTGCAAAAAGAATGAATTTCATCAAAAGAGAGATTATCATATTGTATTGCAAGTCATTATGATATGTGTTTGTTTATGTCATTATAATTAATTGTTTGAACCTTGAGTGATCAATTTAACATTTGCTTAAACTTTTATTGATTGTGATATAATATTAAATTGGTCCCTATTGTATTGGTAATGGCTTAACCTAAGTTCAAAGCATTATTTTTGAAAAATTTTGGATTATAATTATGATCATTATACTTTTGTTATTGATGGTGAAGGTTCTATTTTTCAAAATAAATTCATGTTTTTATTAAAATTATGACTAGTGAAATGACTTTCATGATTGTGATGATCTAATTACTAGTTGTAATTTATCTATCATTAATTGCGATGCATTTAAATTTCTTAGACAGAAAGTTTTATGATCACTGTCATTACCTTTGTCATGTCTTAACTTGATCATGATAGTTATATCATGGTCATGACTCCTTATATCATCATTTATGATAGAATATGTTTTAGTAGTGGGTGTAAAATTTTATCATTAACAACGACACATCCTTCACTACCAGTGACATGCCTAGGGTTAGCACTAAGGTATCTAAGTCTCATATTCTTTTCTTTCTCCTTCCTCATGCCACACACCACCTTCTCCTCTCTACTTTAACCTATTTTTTTGTACTTTAAGATTTCCTTTTCCTTCTTTGATTTAACTTCATCTCATATCATTATCATCATCACTCATCATCTTCTCATCTATAATGGGAATCTAAAATAGTTGAAACATCCTTTTCCTCTTGGTCCCTACATGAATCTATCTATCACCATATCTATCACTAAAGAGTCGACAAAGATGGGTTTAAGGATAAAGATTCCAGTAAATAGGGGCTTAGTAGACATGATACTCTCCTCACTATAGATAAAGGAATAAAAATATAGGTACCATATTCTAAAATCTCATCCAATTATTTCAATTCATCTATTTAATTAGGAATGTGTGAGAGAACTAGGGCAGAAAGAGAAAATGAAAGAATTACTTAATAAGATGAGATTGAGAGAGTTTGTGGACCTTTATAAGTTAACCTTTCCTAAGTTAACTCTTGAGTTTCTATTGACTCTGAAAGTAGAAAAGGAGCACTCATTGTCCTTTAGGTTGTGTGATGAAAACATACCCTCTTAGCAATTAGGTGAAGCCTTAAAACTTCCTAACATAGGACAAAGATGGAGCTTTATTTGATGAACACAGTGCTTGGAAAGAAATAATATGGAAGAATAGATTTTGACCTAAGGTAGCTAAAAGTTCAAGTCTAAATTTGTTTATTTATAAATATTTGCACCAGTTTATGACTTATTCTATTATAGCTAAAGGTGAAAGTCATGGGAATGTTAGAAAATTAGAGCTATTTGTACTGTGGTGTGGAGAAAAAGGAAAAATATCACCTTAACCAAAATCTTTGTCAATTAACTATTTAGAATAGCCACTGCCAAGTCTAGAAAAATTTGGGTTGGAGGATATATCACTATCATTGCCAAATACCTGAAGCTGCTGGGTGAAAATAAAAACTACCCTCCCACCATCTCTATTCAACCGAATTATAGACTCAATTTAGATAGTTAGGCTCAAAATTTTATAGTTAGAAAATTCTTTGTAAATGGTACTACCTATTGGTGAGAAATTAACAAGGAAGAAAACAAAATTTGGCATCATTGTGACACTCCAGAATTTTAAAAATTGGCAAAAAGTGAAGCCTCTTCTACCTCAAAAAAGAGACATAGATTCTAAGCTCTTGAAGAAGATGAGGAAGCCAAGCCAAGCAATCCCCTTCAATCCATGTTGAACCAACTATAGCTTCATTTGGATAATCAATTTGGGGCCATTCAAACCTTCCTTTCAGCCATAGACTAAAAAATTGTCAACCTTGCTACTGATGTTGCCTTCTTGAAGACCAATCTTTTTGCTCATCATGAATATCATTAATTCTGTATTATGCATTTCATTGTACTTCATCTATTTTGTTTTGGCTAAAACAATAATTCAAGTCTTTTTTTAACTTGTTATGGTTGTGGCTTTTGACCACTTGGGACATATTGTGGCTCCCTTTTGTTGTTTTTCTTTTTCTAGTAACAAAGAGGGAGAAAGGTTTAGAAGTTTATAAGTGTTTATTTAATTTTTTTTGGATATTGGATATATTTTCTTTATTTATTGCAAAAGGCTATTTATGCTTTTTAAAAAAAAAATGTTTACAGTGTTGGATATATTTTGGTTGATGTGTTGAACTTTGGATATGTGTTGAATTATGGATATTATACATTATGGTGATGGAAAATAACATGTTATTGAGTCATGACTATGATTGTAACTGTGTTATTTTTGGTTCAGTATTTTTGTCACTAGTCATAATTTTTGTTTCATGATCATGATTTTTTAATCATGCCTTATAACTTACTTGATCATTAATAATGATAGTCACTAGTTGGCTGACGTTTGTAAGTTGAACTATCATTAGCTTATGAATTTCATGCTTGTGGTTGATGTTGATATTTTTTACTATAATTGTGATGATCATGACAGTGATCTATTTATGAATTTCATTTATCATTGACTTATTGCCTAAACATGCAAAATGGACTTACTTAATGATCATTGCAATGTAAATTTTAGGCTTATTTTATGTGGAGTAATTACTTCAATTTTTAGTCTAATTTTACATAATTATTTATTACTATAAAAAAAGGGAAGATTGTTGACCCTTGAGGGGGAAAACAATCATTTTTAATGGTCATAAGTAATTAAGTAAAATTAGATTTAATCTGTGTGTTTAAGTGCTTATATTCAGGTTGATTAAATTTGCAAAATTTAGGTCCAAACACAAGCTATAATAGATCCATCATGATCATAATTGCACAAGTCAAGCAATGAAAAGTCAATACTTTGATTTTATCAAGTATGTAACTCTATCATGAGTAGTGATAGACATTATGGGAATCTTCATTAAAAGTGGTTGCAAATTGGCAAAAATGGAAGATTAAATTTTTGCAAACAATATTTGAAGTCAAATTTTGTCAATCATTATAGGAATCTTTATTAAAAGTCATTGCAAACAAATTCCAATCATTAAAGAAATTTTCAAGCAAAATTGTGAATTTTAATTTGCAAATTTCCAAAAGTTCTTAAAGCTAGTCATGACCAATGTCACCACCAGTGTCATAATCATGATGACCCATTCCAGAAGTTCCTAAGAGTTTTCATGACCAATGTCACCACCAATGTCATGATCATAACTTTGTCCTCATGACCAATAATAGAGCGTCATAACTCATGAAAGTGTGCAAATTCAAATCTCTGTCTTCGTACTCCAACTGTCACGACTAATAATTTTTCATGAGTCATGAAAAAGTTGCAGAGTTCTTTTTTTTGGTGGTTGAACAACATTAAATGCATAAAGAGCTGTTAAGAGGATATAAATGTCTCGAGTACAGTAAGTAGTGGGAAGTTTAATGTTTGCTATGATTTCTACAAGACCAGACATTGCATATATAGTGGGAGTGGCTAGTTGGTACTTGGCTAATCTTGGTAACGAGTATTGGAATGATGTGAAGAGGATCCTAAGATACATCAAAGGAACCTCGGATGTTGCATTATGTTATGGAGGATCAAACTTTATTGTCAAAAGGATATGTCAACTCAGATTATGCATGTGATTTGTATAAAAGCAAGTCCATAATAGGTTATGTGTTTACTCTTATTGCTAGTGTTGTGAGTTAGGTATCATAATTGTTATTGATGGTAGGGTTTAGTGCACGCCCAAGATTTTAGCAACCACGACACTATTTGAGCTTGGGACTCTAGAGAACACACTAACCATTGTCACAAAGACATGGCGTGATGATGAGGAGTCACCACCCAGGGTAATAACTGGGATAAATAGAAAAGTGGTGGTACTCAATTCTCTGAAAGAAAGCCAGTACCACATCTAGGAGATTCTAGATACATAATACTAACTTCTTTTCAGTCTTGTGTTCATTTAAAATTTTTTTATGAATTACTATCTTATCCTCTATTTACATTGAATTTCATATAAACTCTTATTAAAACAATCAACTCCAAGCAAACTAGTCATGAAAAATTCATGTAAACAATGCATTCATTTAAATTCATAATCCCTAAAGTTAGTATAATCTACATTGATTTTAATTAAACTGGCTAAATCTACATGTTTAATTCTAGAATGATATTAAATCTACAAGTTATGAAAAAGACTTAAATTTAATGGGCTAAGTCTAAATTAATTAAATTAGACTAGGTGGGTCTAAATCTAATTAACAAAATGGGCTTAAGGTATCTCTAACCTAATTTCTAATTAATTATAAGCCTAAAATGCATTTTAATTAAAATCTAGACCTAATTAATTAATAACCTATTAAATGACATGGGCTAATTAGAAGATGGGCCTAAAAAAACCTACCTAAACCCAAAATCAATTAAATGGGTTAGAGCCTAACATGGGCTTTGGGACCTAAAACACACAAAAATAAATAAACAAGCCCAAAACATGTAAAAAAAATTCAAAACAATCAAATAAAAAAACAAAAAATCAATTAAACTTATTCTAAAAAAACCTAATTTAATTAAAGTGACTTTAAACAACAAATTAATAAATAAAATAATTAACAAGCAACTCTAATTCTATCAAGTTAAATATAATTCAATTTTAATTAAACAAATCCTAATTATCTCTATAGCCATTAATTTTAATTAATTACCTAATTAAAACCCTAATTTTACTAATTGATTAATTAAAATAAAATACACAATTACACAAACATGATTTCATTATTCTCATCATTGGGGCCATTACAATAATCTACTGAAAATAATAAAAAATAAAAATTGATACAAGAGAAACTAAATATAAAATAAAATAATCAAAATAATAATAAATAAATAAACCCTAGAAACTATATTCGGCTACAAAATTCAATCCATGGCATTCCATGGATCTTCATGGATTTTGTTCTCTAAGTGAACTCATCATGTAACCCTCTCCATGATCACCAACATAAATAAAAATAAACAATGATTACTGAACAACAATAAAAATTAAATAAAGTTAAAATTTAATGGAAACAAAATAATAAAATAATAAAATAGAAGAAAATGAGAGGAGATGGTATGGATGCAATGTTGATTTGCCTCTCAGACTAGTATATATCACCGTTGCTTTTTATATAGATCTTCAATATTTGTTGTTCTCCTTTCAAAAGCCTTATGCTTCTTACACAAAGAACAAATACTTCATAAGAAAACAAAAAATTTTTTGAATACTGCGTAAGAAAAGTGAAAGCCTCTAAAAAGGGTTTAGGAAAAGAGAGAGGTCTCCCTTAGGACCGTTTAAGTTAGGTTTTTATAGAAAAATCCTAGCTAAAAGACGTATTCTATTGTGTCTTTTTCCTCTTCTCAGTGATAGATTTCTAATTTTAAAAGGACTTTTTATTTCTTGAAAATTTCAGATAAATCCTACAAAAGGGATTTATTATATTATTTGACCAATCAAATAAAAATTTTATTTATGAAAAATAAAAAACCAACAAACGGAACATGTCTAATCCCAACTGGGATTATGTGCTTTCGATGAGAATTACATAATTTCTAATTCCAATCGGAATTACAAAATTATGATTTTCTTTAAACTTTTAATTACAAAAAGACCTTTAAAAGAATTTAAACTTGTCAATTAGGTCCTTAAAGAAAACCATACAATTAAGTCCTTTAAAAAACCAATTAAACTCTTTTGGAAACACATTTAGACTTTTGAGGTTTCAAACTTCAAGTGTTAAAGACCTAATTATAATATTTTCATCATTTAAATCCTATGTTGCACCCACACTCAACTATCCCAAAATTGGGTGCTTACAATTGTAATTAGTTGTGGCTACATTAACAATGGAAGTAGAATATGTAGCACAAGCTAATAAAGAAGCAGTTTGGTTAAAGATGGCAATGGAAGAACTTAGGCATAAACAAGAGAAGTTTCCTTGTTTAGTGACAGTCAGAGTGCCTTACATCTCATAAGAAATTTATTCTTTCATTCAAAGTCAAAACACGCTTGAGTTTAGTGCCACTTTGTTTGAGAAAAAGTGGAGGAAGGAACCATCGATTTGCAAAAACTTCATACCAAAGACAACCTAGCAGATTTCTTGACAAAGGCTATCAATAGTGACAAGTTTATTTGGTGTCGATCCTCTTGTGGCTTGATAGAGACATAAGCAACATGAAATGTCAAGATAGAAAGAATGGTGTGAAGATGTGATTGATTCTCAATCAAAACTTCAAGTGCGAGATTGTTAACCAACTTAGAAGAAGTGACTAACTTAGCTTTGGTTGCCAAAACCAACTTGGTTTTGGTTGTTTGTAAATTATATGCAAGTTGGTTTTGACAACTTATTTTACTTAATGCTTAAGAATTATGGACCTATTAATAGGCTTGTTATAGTTGGCATTTAAGAAATAGAGAAGTGAGAGCAATTGTTCGACATAGAGAGTTGGTGAGTTGAGTGATTATGAGTGCATTCTTCTTGTGAGAAAACTATAGAGAGTGGTTTTTTCTCATATTTTTAAGAGAGAGTTTTGTTGTACTTTCATTAGGTTATATTGAGAAATATTTTATAACTCATATACTTTTTCATAATGAAATTCTTCTAATTTTACATATAGTTTTTCCTCGATTTGTTTGGGGTTTTTCATATAAAAATATGTGTGTTCCATATTTTATTCAATTTATTATTTTAATTATTTTAGTTGCAATTTGCTCTATTTCTATTCACAATCCGATCCTGCGCATAATCCACATCAATTTTCACAACAATTGCAACATTGTTAATTGAGCTTATTAATTTTTACTATTTTAACTGTCATTTTAAAAAAAATTAATTAATCTAAAATTCTAATCGACATGTTATTTGAGTTCTTTCAGCCGTTTATGGCCTATTCAAGCGTTGATCAGACACAACTGAGCTTCACTTTTTCTTTCCTACAGATATATGTAAATATTGCACAAGATTATATCAAAACGACACAAGTAAATTATTTAAGCAAGAATTGATTAAATCCAAATAAGATTTAAAATAAAAAATAAAAATTTGTATTATTTCTTAAATATTTACAAAAAGAAAGTAAAATTAAAAATGAAAAATGAAAGAGAATGAGTGAATATGCGGTGAAGATATGATGTCATATATATATATATATATATATATATATATATATATATATATATATATAATAAAAATAATAAAATAAAAATATTGCAATAACTTTTAAGCTTTTATTTTTATATGTAATTAATTATTTTAAAACATATATATTATTTACAGTTTACAGTTTCATTAAATTAAATTAAAAAATTTCTAATGCACATATGATTTTACATGTATTAACTTCATACAATTTTTACGATTCGTTCCTAATGACCATCAATTTGTGAGCCAAAAAAAAGGATTGCTAAACTTTAATTTGGTGTCCATGGCTTGATGCAAGCTGAGCTAAAATCTGGACATGAAAATGAATGAAGGCCTTGGCATTCATAATTATTCGTTTCATGCTCTTATATGTCTGCTACTAAACATCAAAGCAAACTCTAATAAATGATGCCTTGCTTTGACTTGATTGGACCGTATTTTCACTAGTTGGAGTGAACGTGCGCAAATTGTATCACAAACCTTATCTTTATTGTAATATGGAACAAGTGTCCATCACACGTCTGAAAACACACTCTCCCTCTCTCTTTTTTTTAACAATTTTTTTAAACTATTTTCACTTTTTTTAACGATTTTTTTCTCATGCCCACGTAATTGATTCAAAAAGTAGGCAGAGAGAATGGAAAGGACTTAGATTTATGTGTGTTTATTTGTTTGTGTTAGTTATAACTTGAGGCTCATTAGTTTGTGCATATAGGTAGATTAGTTGTAAAGTATATGTTCATTTATTATTGATTGGAGGTTTATCATAATTTATGCACATATGTTCATTAGTTGTAAAGTAGAGATTCATTTGTTAAATTATGAAGGTTCATTTGCAAAATATGAAGGTTCGTTTTCTCAAGTAACAATAGTATGCTAAATAGCATTTCTTGCAACTCACTTAGTAATAGGAAGACATATAAAAAGATTCAAAGAAAACCTATGTAGATAATTGTAGCAATTAATCTACAAAGAAAGAAGGAAGAACCCATAAAGAAACAAAAACCAAAAAGTTGTCACTCCCTCACCTATCATTGTTATTGTCAATTGTCAAGACAAGAAATCCTTCCCTTTCTTATCTACTTCTGCAACTCTTCAAAATAAAGGTACTTTCTTTTTAAATTAAATTAGATTAAACCCATATAAAAAGATTGAAAGAATCAAGGAACTACATTTTTTTAATTTCCTTTTTGCTTGCTTACCATCTAAAAGCCAACATAAATAGCTCAAAGTGTGATGATATTTTTTCAGAAAAGATTTTCCTTTTCTTGATTATTAATCTTTTTACATAATATATAATCATATCATATTCGGGTGTTTAAAGATTTGAAAGAAGAGAAACAAGAAAAAAAAATTGAACCAAAGAAATCAATATAAATAAATGAAAAGAGGAAATAAACAAAACAAAATAGAGATTAAAAGCTAAAGATAATGCAACAAAGTTTATAATAGTCTTTATCCACCCAAACCCAAAACGTAAGTCTCATTCTTCTTCAAAATAGCTAAAGATAATGCAAGCAAGCGTTGCAGAAGGTATCTATTATTCGTATATTTCAATATGTTTTCTGTTGAAAGTTCCACATAAATGACTATAATTTGAAGATACTTTTTAATAATAGCTATAAAATGAAATTAAAATAAAAAATAAGATTGAAATAAAAATATTAATGAATATGCATTTGAAAGTTAATGGATATGCTTGTGAAGATCTATAAATTTGCAAGTAAAGATCAATGAACCTGTAGATTTAAAAGGAGACGAATATGCAGGTGAAGGTAAATGAACTCAGCTTATGGATAGGCAAAAACGTGGTATTACGGTGGCTATGAAAATAGGGGTTGGGATTCTAATATAGATAGGCAAAATATCAATACAATTATGATGTTTGAGGGCTATGATGTGAAAAAAAAAAAAAGAAAAACGCACACTTTTATTTTGCACGTGTAATGACCACTGTTCCATATTACAATATAAACATAAGTCCATGGTATAATAATTCGTGAATGTAGGCTACTTAATAATTTGATGAAAAATAATGTTTTCATCTAATTTATTTTAATTCACTAGTAATCATTAATTTAAAAATTTTTATTTTAACAATAAATTGTAAAAATAATTAATATCTAAACTAAATTAAATTTAAATTATGTTAATTAACGACATATATATAGAGAGAGAGACACACACAATTATAGAAATCCTAAGCAAAAACTTTTTGCATGCTTGATGCATGCATGAGTGATATGTAGGATTAGTGTCATAAGCATACAATATGCTTAAACTTTGAACATCCACTAACAACTATTGTTCAAAATATATGTTTTAATGTGAAAATAATATGAATTTTTAATACTAAAATTATATAATGGGCGATATATCATTCAACTTACTATAATAAACTCACAATAAATTAAGTTTAGATGTATTTTTTATTTTATTATTAATAATAATAAATAATTTTTAACATAAGTCTAATTTAATGAAATCGAACATTAGTATCTAATCGAATCAAATTTGAAAATTTTGAGTTCAATTCGATTAATTGGTTCAAGCTAAAAAAAAGCAAGACGTCATTTTGCAGTTGGATAATTTTTAGCACATGATTTTGTTGTGACAAATTAAAAATATATGGTTTATATCGTTAGCAATTCTAAATGTATTAACTAATATTAACTTAATTTTGTTAATGAATGCGATGTGGCAAATAAGATAAGTGCCAATCAACACCATATTATCACCACATTAGCATCATATGAGAGAATGACATATCACTATCACATCAACAATTCTAAATGGTGTTAACGTATATACTTGAAAGAGTAATGCTAAATAGACACAATATAACCATAAATTTTGGCTATGGGAGGACATTTACAACATTTTGTACTGAAATATAAATATATTAGTGTACTTTTTCTAAAACTTTTGACTAAAATACCCTTAGTAGATTAAAAATTTAAAATTTGAATATGTACATTAAATATAAAAAATATAGTGGTTGTTTAGTTAGGGGTGAGCACGGTCTGGTTGGATTTGAAGAATGCAATAAATAATTACTCCAAAATATCGGAGATTTAAAAATTAACACTCTGAAAATTATTTCAAATTTTCAATTCAGTTTAGTTCGAAGATTAAAATTTTTGATTCAATTCGTTTCGGAAATTGGTCCTTCTCCAAGTTTAAAAATAAATAAAGATACAATTCAAATTAAACTATCAAACTACAAACCATTTGATAATTTTATCATAAAATTAAATGATTTTTTTATAGTTTAATTATCATTATTTTTTATTATAAAATTTTATTAAATCTTTTATAATACACTCTAATATATCATACAATTATTATATTTTGATAAAAATTTTATATAAATAATATATATCATAAAATAATAATAACAACACCATAACTATTAAAAAAGTATATTATATTATAATTTTATTAGATGAAATCTCATAAAATAGCCTATCTGACCATGGATCTTTCTTTTATGGTCCGACCCATTCCGTTGTTTCAAAATTGGTTTTTCTGTTCTCTTTTTTGGGCTTCCGTCTTTTTTTTTTTGTAATTTCTAGACTTTCTCTCTTTCAATGGTTTCTCGTTGGTTTTTTTTCTTTGTTTTAACTTCCTGTTGGTTTGTTTCTTTGATTTTCTAGGGATTTAAAATTTGCAGTTTCTTCTATTTTTTCATCTTTGTCATTTTTTTCTTATTTTTGATTGCATTTTAAGTTAGTAGTTATGGAAAAAGATAGTAGCAATATTGTTTCTAGAAGGATGCCTCCTCGTTTAAGCGGTGGTGTTGTAAAATCTGATTAGAATATGCATTTTGGTGCTTCTCCTACATCAGGAAAGGAGGATCTAGATTCTCTTTTATGTGTCAAGAAGAAGAATGATAGTATTTCTAAGAAGAATAATAGTGTTCCTAAGAAGAATAATAGTGTTCTTAAGAAAAAGAAGTTGTCATTTAGTGAAAAGCTCTCCTAAGAAATCTGAAGGTTGCTTTAAGGTATTTTTGTTTTTCTTTTAAATATTTTTTTAGAAATTTTTATTTTTCTTATTGAGTTATTTTTGTTGTTGTTTGATATTGCTTTTTGTTGCTTATTGTTGTTGATGTATATGTTGTTTTAGGTTTGTTGCTTTTTATTACTTTTTTTGAATTTTGAATTTGATATTTTTAAGGTAATTTTTTTATTCATTTCATAAATGAGAGTATTTCATTAAATTAGAGGACCGTTTTAAAAGTAGGGTTTCTAGTAATATGAATGAGAATGTTATTTCAAAACTGAAGGAGAAATTAATTGAAAATCAATTGAATTTGTTTAGAAAAACTTGTTTTAGGTATTTTTTGGATATGAACGATGTGAAATTCCAAGCTCAGGTTGTTCATTGCTTGCTTTTAAGAGAATTTAGGCAATAAAATTTTTTTTTTTTGAAAAGAAAGAAATATTATTAATAGCAAAGAATAACATCCAAAGCCAAACTTTGGGCAATACAATTAGGAGAATATTGCCAGAATTAAGTACTAGAAAACATCCTAGCATTAAGGGCAAGTACATGTGCTACTCTATTAGCATTTTTAGGAGCAAAAACAACAGAGACATCATGACAATGTCTTGACAAAAACTTACAACTCTGAATTATGGAACCAAATTCATATATGTTTATTTCATTTGAGTGGAACTAGTCAACCATAAATTTAGCATCACTTTCAATAATTACTTTCCGCAATTGATGAGTCTTCACCCAATTTAATGCTTCTTTGAGACATAAGGCTTCAATAATAGAAGCATGAATTCATCCTGCAACCCATGCACTTTTACCCATTAAAATTGTACCAATAAAGTTGCAAAGCACCAAGCTAAAAATTCCAAAAGATGAACTAAGATTGATTGTTGAATCTATATTAAGTTTAACATATCCAAAGGGAGGGTGATATTATATCAAATTAGTTATACTAGCCTGAATATCATGGACATAATCTGGAAAATGACTTGCACTTTGAAAGTCTGATAGAAAGCTTTGAGCATAATGAATGCACATCGAAGGTTACTGGTTGACCTAAGTCCATAACTTGTTATTTCTCTGAGACCAAATCATCCATAAGACCATGCTTATTTTCTCATTATAGAGGAGATCACTAGACTAAGACATGGCATTCAACTAATCATTGAAATTTTCCATATGTAAGTCTACCAAATCGATATAAGCAGCATTCTAACATTGAATAACAAAAGGACAATCTAAAAATAAATGATGGGTATGCTCACCATATGAACTATAAAGAACATAATAATTATCAATAACAAGGCCTTTAGAGTATAAACAAGCACTAGTTAGAAGAATATTATTGTAAAGTATCCACATGAATAATTTAACCTTCAGAGGAATATTAAAATTCCAAATACAATGCCAGGGAACTTGCATAGGTTATTGGTAGATCAACCAGTTTTATGTAATTCAATATCCTGATCTAATAGAATAAATGCCATTCTTTATAAAATTCTAGATTAAACAATCCTCAAAGTTAGAATATCATGCTGGAAGTGACAAAATTAAGCCCACATCTTCTTGCAAAAACATATCATGCTTGGAATTTTCAAATTATGAACTAAAAAATCACCGAGACCCTCAACAAAAGGAGTAATAGGCTTGAAAACATTACCATTCTTAAACCAAGGATCATGCCATATTTTAATATTTAAACCATCATATATTCTCTACCAGCTACCAACTTCAAGAATTGAACGAGCTTCCCAAATACTCCACCATACAAGACTATGATTTGCATCGATATTTGAAGGGAGAAAATCCCCATATGGATAATATATAGCTTTGATGAGATGACTAAACAAAGAAATAGGATTAGAAAGTAAGTGCCACCCTTTCTTGGCAACCATTGCAAGATTGAAACAGTGCAGTTGACGAAAACCAAGTCCACCAAATTCTTTTCTAGCATATAGTTTATTCGAAGATAAGTAATTAATTCATTTTTTACTATCCCTTATCGATCCCTACCAAAATGAATTCATCATTTGTTGAAGCTCATCACATAAGGATAAAGGTGCATGAATGCACTCATGCAAAAAGAAGGAATGGTTTGAGCAACATATTTTAAGAGCCCCTCCTAACTAGCAGAAGAAATTAACTTTGATTGCCAACCACTAAGTCTCTACTAAAGCTTTTGATTAAGAAAACTAAAAATGGCTTTCTTATTCTTGCCAATAAAAGATAGGAGGCCAAGATAAGACCTATATTTAAGGGAGAAAAAAACTTACAAAGTGGACATTATACTATCTCAAAGAGTAGTGGAGACATTTAAACTAAAGAGAATCCCATATTTATTTAAATTTATAGCTTTCCTTGAGAGCTGTTCATAAGAATGAAGAATTATTTGCATCACTCGACATTCAGATATAGATGCCTTAAAGAAGAACAGGTAGTCATCAACAAATAAAAAGTGAGAAATTCTTGGAGCTCCATAACTCACTAGAAAACCATGTAAGAGACCTTGATTTTCTACTCTTTTTATCATAGAGGATAATCCCTTAGCATAAAGAATAAAAAGAAGAGGAGATAGAGGGCAACCTTGTTGAGGACCACGAGCAGGAATAATGGGACCAACTTCACTACTATTAATAAGAATATGATAATGCATTGAGGTGAAACAAAGCATGACCCATCTCACCCACTACTCATTAAACCTGAATTGGAGAAGAATATCATGAAGATAAGACCAAAGAATTATGTCATATGCTTTGCTAATGTCTTTTTTAAAGGTAACAACACCATTCTTCCTATCTATTTACATCTTATACCATGAATAACTTAAAAAGAAACTACCACAATTGTCAAGAATATAACAACCAAAAAAAAAAAAGCTAACTACTCTTTAGAAATTAAGTTAGAAAGGACACTTCGAAGCCTGTTGGCTAAAACTTTCACAATTATTTTATAGGCAACATTACATAATGAAATGGGTCGAAAATCCTTCATAATTTTAAAATTATGTTTCTTGGGGATAAGAGCAATCAAAGTGTCATTCAATTTTTCTAGAAAAGAATAAGTATTCAAAAATTCTTTAGCTACAAAGAACAAATCTGAGACAACCATAGACTAAAAATTCTAAAAGAAAGATGGTTAAGACCATCTGGACCTAGAGCTTTATTCAAGTGCATATGAGAAATAACCCACTTCAATTCATCCATAGAAAATGGAGCAAGCAAAGTTGAATTATCATAATTAGAAACTTTATACTGAATAAAAGATAAATTCGAAGAGCTAGGGGCCGAATTAATAATAAAAAAATATGAAAAATAATCAAATGCAAGGTTACAAATTCCATTATGATCATTAACCCAATTGCCACCATCATCTTTGAGATGGGAAATAACATTGTTTAATTTTTAATGTTTTCTTTAGTTTTGTGTTTCTGGTTTTCTTTTGAAGTTTTCTGTTGGTGAATTTGCTCTTGTTGCTAGCTTAAAATGTTTTTGTGGTTTTGAGAGAAAAAATATTGGAAAATTTATGAAGAACACTTTGGTTTAGAAGTATTTTAATGGGTCTTTAAAAGTGAAGAAGAATGATATTAAAGATTGTTTTCTTTATAAAGAGCCAGATAATTATGAGGATGTTGTCAAGTTGGCTATTCTTTATCTTGTTAGTTTGTTTTTGTTTTCTTCTCATAAGGATAAGTTTATTAATAAAGATTATTTTGATGTTGTTGATGTTGATCTATATAATCAGTATCCTTGGGGAAAAGTTATTTTTAGTTTTACTTTGGATTCTTTAAAAGGAAGACTTCTGAGGGCTGAGAAGAAAGGTGACAGTTATTATTTTTACTATCTTTTTAGCTTTTCCATTGGCTTTGCAAATTTGGTTTTATTAATGTTACGGTTATTGTGATTGTGTGTTTGCTGTTAATGAGGGTTCTTCAATTCTTCATATGTTGAATTGGCTTGATTCTGTTGTTTTGAATTTTAAGAAGTTGAATTTATAGATTATGAATTTATCTTCTTCTCATGTAATTGCTTTTTGTCTCATTTTTTCAACTTTGTTGTTTTTTGTTGCTTTTATTATTTCTTGTTGCTTTGTGTTGTTTTTTTTTTCTAATATAGTTAAAATTGAAAAATATTGTTCTTACTCCTGTTGAAGAGGAGTCTTTGGATTTGAATTTTTTTTAGAAATAAAAAGTTGAAAAAGTGAATGTATCTCCTATTCGTTATTAAAATATGGATAGTGGAGATGATTTTTAATCACCTATTTTACAAAATTTTTAAAAACTAAAATCTCATTATCATAAAGAGCAATCAAGTGTTGGTTATAATGTTAATGATAAGTAGTCTCTATTGATAAAGAAAATTAATGATTTTGATAAAAGGCTTAATCAATAAATTTCTTCTTTAAAAAGTTTTGTTAAGGAAAGATTATGTGTTTTAGAAGGGAAGTTGGTAGAATTCTTTAATAGAAATTTAATTCTCTTTCTTTCAATGTTGATAAGAATGAAGATAATAAGAAATATAATGGAGTTGGTTCTTATGGTAAAAATAATAAGGATTGTGTGTTTGAGAGAAATGATATCTTTGATCTTATTTTTTATGTTATTGCTTTTGGTAAAGAGAAAAATGAATTTAATGAAGAGAATAATAGTGTTGATGAAGGGAATAGGAAAAGGGATCAAAAAGAAAAGAAAAATGAAGAAGAGGAGAAGCAAAATGAAGAAGAACTGAAGAAAAATGTTGAAAAGCAAAAGAAAAATTATGTTTCTTTGAAAATTGATATTTCAGGTGTTGTTGCTACAGATAATAATGTTGAAGAATCTAATTCTTTTGATACTAATTATAATGATAGTTTTTTGAAGAAAATAGATGCTATTATGAAAAGTTTCAAACAAAGAAAGGTAAATTTTATATTGTTACTTTTTGTTTCTTGTTGTTTCTTTTTTGTTTGTTTTTATTGCTTTTTGTATTGTTTTAGTGTTTAATCATGTTTTTTTTAAGAAGCTACACATGAACTTGTTAATCCGTCTGTCAATCTATCTGATAATATAGTGAGAGATATGTTGAACCTAGATATGTTGCACCTATACTAATGGTTCATACTCCTAAAAGTTTGGTATATTCAAAGAGGGTTGTTAAGCTAAGTGTACAACTTAAATCTCCATTTGTTAGGGAGTTTGATTCAGGAGTAAGCTTAAAGGAAGTTGCCAAGCCTTCTTATATTGCTTGGCCTTTTGAAAATGATGTTGATAGTGGTCCTGATTTTGAAGAGTGTGTTACTTTTAATAAATGAATTGATGAAGGAGTTTATAAGTGCAAAAAGTAATTATTTTATTTGTCTTTTTTATGTATTTAATTTTCATACATTATCTATTTTTTAATATTATTTTTTATTCTTGTTAGGTCGAAGTTCAAGTATCTTGAGAAATATGAGGTGCTAAATCCTAGATTTTAACTATAATGTTACTACAATTTCTTCCAAAACATGGTTTCATACCTTGTTTTATCTTGGGGAGCTCCTCATGTGTTATATATGTTTGTTATTTAATTATTTATTGTTTTTTATTTTGTTTTTAAATTTTTCTTTTGTTCTTTTTTTTGTAGCACCTTGATGTGGCTTTTTATTATTTTAGAAAATAAAGGAAATCTTCTATAAGTTGCAGTGTATCTTTTACAACAATAAATGCATTATTTGATCAAAGTTTGCAAAGAGTTTATGGTCTTTTATTAGAAAATGATTTTTACATTTTCTTATAAGCATACTATCTTTGAGTATATGATAGGAGAAGTGATACTTATGTCAAAGCCATGGGTTGATGTTGAGAATATTCTAATTCATGTTCATATTAACTCTCAATAGCACTATGTTCTCAGAAGGTAAAGCATCAAGGATTGATGTATTTATCTATATAATTCTTTAAAGGTTGCTCATGATCATGCTTATGTTGTTAATGTCATTAAGTCTTACAGTGTGATGTTGCCAATTTTTTAAAAGAGATTAGGGTTTTTTTTCATCATAATGTTGGTGATAAAAGACATTTGCACGTTGAATTGTTACTGATTTGCATGTTCAGGAAACTACGTAAGGATGTCATTTTTTTTAGGTTTGTTGTTTCTTTCTTTTTTTTAATAACTTCATATTTTTAATTTTTTTCAATGATTGTGGCGTTTATGTTGCTGCATTTACTGAATATTTTATTCACAGTGAGGAGATTCCTAAAAATTTTAATGTTAAAGTTTATAGGTGTAGGCTTGCATTATCATTGTATCGATATGGTATGAGAAAGGTCCATGGTGAAGTGGTTAGTGATTTAGAGTAGAGTGAGAATATTAGAAAGAAAATAAAGCTGAAGAAGTGATTTTTAGAATTTTTTTCTTTGTTTAGTTTTTTATATTTCTTTTCTATTGTACTACAATTTGTTTGTTAATACATTAAGTTTGTATTTGTGTAATGCACATTTATTTTTCTTAATATAAGTTTTTTAAAGTTTGTTTGTGAAATTTTTTGAGTGTTAATGTTGATTTTTGTTTATTTTTATATTGTTCCTTGTTGTTGCTTTTTGTTGTCTTTTGTAGACTTTAAGTGTTGCTTTTTGTTGCATGTTGTTTCTTTCTATTTCTTGTTGTTTTTACACTTTGTCTATGTTTGTTGTTACTTTTTGTTAATTTTTGTTATTTCCTGATTATTGCATGTTGCTACTTTTTGTTTTTTTTTTTTGAATTCTCATTGTTACTGATATTAAAATGAAAAAATAAAGAAAAAGAAACACAAAAAATAATATGAAATTTTAAAAATCAGGTAGCAAAAATCACATTAATGAAATATATGAATTCTTATAATAAGAATAATAAAAATTTTCTTTTTCTAATAAAGAAATAGATTCTTTTCAGTTTTTTTTGTGTGAATTTTTGCATGTCTTTCTATGTCAGCACTTTCCATATATTTTTTTATTTCGATTCCCCCAAGGTGCTTTTGTTATTCTTTTCTTTGGTCTTCTAGCATTTATTCTAAGTTGCAATGGATCTACTTGTATTTGTTGCTCTTCATCTAGAATTTTCTATGTTGCTTGATTTGGAATTGGATGTACTGCTTTGATGTTGTGTAGAAATGTGAGCAATATCTATATGGATCTTTTTCATTTGCTTTAATATTGCAAGTAAATGTGAACATGGCAGCTCATCAATTTGGAACCCATTACATGTGCATTTTATTTCTTTCATTTTGACAATGAATGTTGTATTCAAGTTATACATAGTGAATATTTCTTTAGTTGAAGGTTTAACCTGCATTAAAATAAAAAAAATTAAGAAAACATAAATAATAACACAACAGTATTGTTTGTTGCTTTATTGTTGCTATAATATGAATTGCAACATTAAATACAATTTCAACAAAAAAAAATCATAAGAAAAATAATTATAGCATGATAAACAATTGCAACAATAATAAAAAATAACAACATAAGTAATTGTAAACAAAAAAGTAATAATATAACCTATAGATTTAGGCTTTTCATGTAGTTGTCATTAATAATATCTTGTGGTCTTTTTGCAAGCTTACTGAATGTAGTTCTTACAAGATTCTTATTTGTATAGGTCCATTCTTGTACTAAAGCATGCAGGTACTCTAATAATGTTGTTATCGACAGGTCTTTAGCTTTTTTTTTTATCACTGCATTCAATTATTCAACTATATTTAAAGTAATTGCTGAGTATTTATTGTTAATTGAGAAAGGTCTAGCTTAGTTATGATACCTAATGTTTTTCAGGTATGGGGTTATCCTTTGATCAATCTTGTCCAAGTTGTTCATGTGGTACTTAAACTCTTCAACAATGTATACTTTTGCTATTTGAAAAAAAGAATCTTTGATGCTTTTTGAGTTTTTTTGAAAGTCGTATTTCAGGTTGTTTAAAAGATAGTATATACAAATACCATGGGCTGCTTTAGGGTATGTTTCTTATACTGCTTTTTCTATACTTTCATGTTTGTCAGAAACTATGGAAATTCCTTATTTACTGCCAAAAGCTTGTTTAATTTTTCTGAAGAACTAATCCCAAGATTCATCATTTTCATATTCAATAATGGAGAAAGTAAGAGGAAAGATCTTGCCACCAGCATCTTGTGTTATTACTAAAAGCAACATACCGTCATATGTTCTTGTTGAAAATGTGCTATCCACTACTACAATTGGTCTACAATATTTCCATCTTTTTATTAATGCATCAAGTGCTATGAACACATAGAGGAATGAGTGGTCTTCTTTCGTATTAAGGTCAATAATTAATCCTGAATTTGTTGTTTTCAACATAAATAGGAAACTTGGTAAAATTGCATAGGATTCATCTAGTTTACCTCTTAGCATTTGAAGTGACTTTTCTCTTAATCTACAAGCTTTTAAGTAGTTTTTATTGATTCCATACTCTTTTTTTATGTCTCTCACTATATCTATTGGTAAGTACATGGTTTTAACACTCTAATATTTTGATTTTATACAATCAGACACTATAGTTGTTGTTGCTTGTCTTTGGCCTACAAATCTAACGTGCATGCTGCAAGTGTGGATGTTGAAATTTTTTACAATAAATCTACCTATTTTTCCATTTTTTGTAGCTTTTAACATCTGTCACGACCCAAAACAGGGGCCATGACCGGCGCTAGGGAACGGGAATTCTTTCGAATCCGGAACCCGTAGCAAGCCTAAAAATAAAATAAAAATGCAATAATAACCATAAAAATATAATATGCAGCGGAAAATAAAATCATAAATATTACAATATCATCCATATCAACTGGATATAATTCAAAACTCATCACATCGCATATATAATCTCATAAATGTATAATCTTTATACAAATCCAGTTTTACTATAATACATCTCTTTAAAACAAATACATAAAATCCAATACTTTAATTCACATCTACTGCAGTGTCTAGATAAAATAAATAAGACTCAAGTAGACAATTTACATAAAGAAGCCGGGGCGGAAGAAATCCGGCGTATCGACCTGCTACTGAGGTCTGAGGAAGTTGACTCTCCTGAAAAATAGTCAACGGAGGGGAGTCAGACCTCACTGAGTGAATTACTATAGTATATATACATACACTCTAAGTGATAATGCATACAGTCAACATTATATGAGTAATATGTATATATACAGGCAAGTTCATACAGATGCAGAAAAATCATTTTATATATTTTGTCTGAAAATCAACTTTTATGAAGGATCACATAGAACCCTAGAATATCGCAACCTCAGAAAATAGTGTTAAACAACACTCTAGCCATACAGGCTCACTGATTCCAAATATATCCACTTAATCCATATGGACAGTAGACTGGCCCCGAGACACTAAGTCAACCGAGCTCCAGCAGTCTAACTGCCAGTGTGATTGGCCCCGAGACACTTGGTCAACCGAGCTCCAGCAATCACACCTAAACCACATCTCACATATATCAATAATCATAATCAAATCGATATCCACAAATAGTCAGTAATATAGCCTAAAGCTATAGGCGTACCGGTACGTACTCGGTCTTAGTGCTGCCCACTAGATAGCACGTTCTATTGATATCCTTCATTCTTAAATATAAAACATTCATTCACAAAAATAAATGATGCATGAATATAAATGAAATAGCAATATAAACCATATATATACCGAAAATATACCAAACATAAACCAGGTATATTTTGAGTATATATATGTCAAATAAATCCAATCAAATCATGAATTAAACTAAAAATATATTTAAAAACATTTTAAATATATTTTATTAATAAAACATGTATATAATTTATTATATACCAAAAATATACCAAAAATATACTTGAATATAAATCATGTTATTTATGCATATTTAGTCAAAATAAAACATGCATTTTCTAAATCATGCATCCTAAGCATATATATATAATATAGTAACTCACCTAATGCGCTCCACGAGACAGGTCCGACGGGCCTGGTCCACTAACCCTCGGTCTCGGCGCAATTAAACAAGAAATAATTAATCGACATCAGAATAACCCTAACAGAAATCCTAGAATTCAATCTAGAGTATTAAAATACAGAATCGAAAATTAGGGTTCGACTGGATATCACGTTTTACGAGAATTCTACCGGAAATCCGACAGAACCTCCCCTGTAAAACGGACATCTCTCTACTCAAAAGAGTAGAGCCGACCCTGCAAAGAAAATACACTTCGAAATAACCACCACAATCAATCACAACCCCTCGGTCGGACTCCAGACTACAATCTGTCGACCGGGGTCCACAAACACAGAATATATATTCAAATATACCAAAAATATCCTTAAATCATAAAAATACATTTTATAGGTAAAAATTACATAATTAACCTTGAAACACTATAAAAACCGATTAAAACTCATTTTATTTGAAAAACCGTATATTATATATATGATTGAAAATAATTCCCGAAAAATAGTTTTAATTAGTTAAAAATACTAAATATTTTGTAGAAATCATTTTTATACCTTAAATAAATATTAAAACCAATTAAATTACATTTTTAGACAATTTAGGGTAAAATTACCAAAATACCCCTATATATATATATATATATACCTAAATTACTTCAAAAATTCACCAAAAATCATACAATTATCCAAAATTAATTTTCTCAACATATTTATCAATAATATCAATAATTAAACTCAATTAACCAATTAAATTCAATTTAAAACACAATTAATCTAATTTTCCAAAATCACCTAAACTTCAATAATTAAAAATAAATACTTAGAAATTCATAAAAATTCCAAATAAATTCCTATAATTCATTTCAACACCTAATTCAACCATAAACTCCAATTTCATAATTTAAATAATTAATTTCCGAAAATTAGAAAATAATATTAAAATATTCAAAAATACCCAAAAATCCAAACAATCTCCAAAAATTCTACAAAAATTCATACATGAAGATTAAACTACCAGGAACAACATTTGTGAAGGAAGTTTCCATGAATCATCCAAATTGAAGCTCAAAAAAATTGAAAACCAAAAGTGGCCGAAATATTCAAATCAAAACCTAAGCAATTCTAGACCATTTTAGCTCAAACCAAAGCTAGAATCACACTCACCGGAGCTCAAGGAGAAGATAGAGACCGGCGGTGTCGAAAACGGTGGCCGGAGGAGGGAGAAACGGCGGTGAGAAGAAATGGTGGTCCGGCGCCCGCGCGGGAGAAGAAAGAAGAAGAAGAAGAAAAAGAAAAAGAAAGAAAAGGAAAGAGAAAGAAAAAGAAAAAGAAAGAAAAAGGAAAAGAAAAAAAAAGAAAAAAAAATATAATAAAATAAATTAAAATAATTAAATATTAATAAATAAATAATAATAAAATAATAAATTTTAATAATCTAATAATAAATAAAAATAATCAAATAATAATAAATAAATAATAAAATATTAGGGTAATAATAAACCCTAATTAAATAAATATACACACACAAGCTTTATTTAATAATTTAAAAATATGTATGAGTTCATGCAAACCCGTAAATACATTTAAAATAATTAATAATACATTGTTTACGTGAAAATTTCCCCGAAAATGAAAGTCCCGGGAAAATTTTACGTAAAATACTGAAAATAATAGACAGTAATTAAAATAGGTTTAAAATACATATCAACTCATAAAAATATCGTATAATGCATAAAAATTATTGACACTGTATATCCCGGTACAGTGTAAAAATATTTAAAAAAACACGGGATATTACAGTCTTCCCCCCTTACAAGAATTCGTCCCCGAATTCCAAAAACAAGATTACAGAATCAGGAAGGAAAGAGATACGGGTAAGAAGCTCGCATCTCAGCTTCAGTCTCCCACGTATGCTCTTCAACTCTGTCGCTACGCCACAAAACCTTGACCATCGGAATTTGCTTCGATCGCAACTGTCGAACTTGAAAATCTACGATCGCCACAGGTTCTTCCACAAACGTCAAATCTTCAGTCACTTCCACACTGTCAGGTTGCAACACATGTGAAGGATCTGAGATATACTTCCTCAACATCGAGATATGAAATACTGGATGCACCTGTGACATACTCGGAGACAAAACCAACCGATATGCAACAGTGCCAACTCTCTCCAGAATCTCAAACGGTCCAATATATCTCGGTGCTAACTTACCCTTCCTGCCAAATCTCATCACACCCTTCATCGGAGATACCTTCAGAAAAACGAAATCTCCAACCTGAAACTCCACATCTCTGCGCCTAGGATCCGCATAACTCTTCTGTCTACTAACTGCGGTCTCTAACCTGCTCTTGATCACGGCGACTTTCTCTGCAGCATCCTGAATCATCTCTGGTCCAGTCAAAGTTCTCTCACCAATCTCATCCCAACTCAACGGGGATCTACACTTCCTTCCATACAACGCCTCATATGGTGCCATACCAATACTGCTATGGTAGCTGTTATTATATGCAAACTCAACAAGCGATAAATGATTATCCCAGCTACCTCCCAAATCCAAGATACACATCCTCAACATATTTTCCAGTGTCTGGATCGTCCTCTCAGACTGACCATCTGTCTGAGGATGAAAAGCAGTACTGAAATCCAACCTAGTGCCCATCGCTTCCTGTAACTTCTGCCAAAAACGAGAAGTAAACACTGAACCTCTGTCTGACACAATGGACACAGGTACTCCATGAAGGCATACAATATGCTTCACGTACAACTTCGCCAATCTAGCAACTGAATATGTGGCTTTCACAGGCAAGAAATGTGCAGACTTCGTCAATCTGTCTACAATCACCCAGATGGAATCGTATCCATCCTTCGAACAAGGTAAACCGACTACAAAATCCATAGCTATCCTTTCCCACTTCCACTCGGGAATAGGAAGAGACTGAAGCTTCCCAGAAGGCTTCTGATGTTCGGCTTTCACTTGCTGACATGTCAAGCACTTAGCAACATAATCAGCAACATCCTTCTTCAATCCATCCCACCAGTATAAATCTCTGATACTGTGGTACATCTTAGTAACACCAGGATGAACGCTGTAGGCTATAGAATGTGCTTCCTCTAAAATCTCTTCTCTCAAATCATCCACATCAGGAACACACAATCTACCACTGATCCACAACACACCATCGTCATCGAGTGTGAAATCAGTGAACTTCCTTGCTCGAACATTCTCTGCAAGCTCTTCTAGAATAGGATCTCGGCTCTGAGCTGCTTTAATCCTATCCCTTAGTACAGATCGTACTTTAAACTGAGCTAACAATTCACCTGATCTACTGATCTTCATCATCAGACCTTGATCCACCATCAGATGCAACTCCTGGATCAATGGTCTCCTCTCCACACCGATGTGAGCAAGACTACCTGAGGACTTCCTACTCAAGGCATCTGCTACCACATTAGCTTTACCCGGATGGTAAAGAATCTCGCAATCATAATCCTTCAACAGTTCCAACCATCTTCTCTGCCTCAGATTCAGATCTCGCTGCTGGAAAATGTACTTAAGGCTCTTGTGATCAGTAAATATCTCACAAGTCACCCCGTACAAATAATGTCTCCAAATCTTCAAAGCAAAGATCACTGTAGCCATCTCAAGATCATGTGTAGGATAGTTCTGCTCATGCTTCTTCAACTGCCTCGAAGCATAGGCTATCACCCTTCCATTCTGCATCAACACACAACCAAGACCAATTCTAGAGGCATCACAGTAAACTGTGAACTTATCCACACTATTAGGCAAAGCTAATACTGGCGCTGTGGTTAACTTCTCCTTCAACAACTGAAAACTATTCTCACAAGCTTCTGACCACTCGAATCTAACATTCTTCTGAGTCAAGCGAGTCATAGGGGCTGCTATCTTGGAAAAATCCTGCACAAACCGCCTATAATACCCGACTAAACCCAGAAAACTCCGAATCTCAGTAACTGAAGTAGGTCTAGGCCACTCAGATACTACTTCAACCTTCTGTGGATCAACCTGAATACCTTCTTTAGACACTACGTGTCCAAGAAAAGAAACACTCTCCATCCAGAAATCACACTTCGAGAATTTAGCATAAAGCTGATGATCTCTCAGTGTCTGTAGTACAATCCTCAAATGATATACGTGCTCTTCCATACTCCTCGAATATACCAGTATATCATCAATGAAGACTACCACAAACTGATCCACATACGGTCGGAATACTCTGTTCATCAGGTCCATAAAAGCTGCTGGTGCATTAGTCAAACCAAAAGACATCACCAGAAACTCATAATGACCATATCAAGTGCGGAACGCTGTCTTAGGAATATCAGCTTCACTAATCCGCAGCTGATGATAACCCGACCTCAAATCGACCTTAGAAAAGAACTGTGCACCTTGGAGCTGATCAAACAAATCATCTATCCTCGGGAGAGGATACTTGTTCTTCACTGTCACCTTATTAAGCTCTCTGTAGTCAATGCACAGTCTCAGGGTACCATCCTTCTTCTTCACAAACAGGACTGGTGCACCCCAAGGGGAAACACTAGGTCTGATAAAACCTTATCCAACAACTCTTGCAACTGCTCCTTCAACTCTCTCAACTCTGCAGGAGCCATACGATAGGGTGGCATAGATATAGGAGTAATACCTGGTACCACATCTATACAGAACTCAATCTCTCTATGAGGTGGTAAACCTGGTAACTCCTCGGGAAAAACATCAGGAAACTCACAAGCAACAGGAACATCTGTGAGTGACAACTTCTCCACTGACGTATCCCTAACCAATGCCAAAAACCCCTGACAACCTTTCCTCAACAACTTCCTAGCTGAAATAACAGAAATAAGATTCTGAGGTGCTGAACTCCTGTCACCAACAAACTTAAAATCTTCTTCACCAGGAATTCTAAAAGTCACCTCCTTATTCCTGCAATCAACCACGGCAAAGTGCTGAGACAACTAATCCATTCCCAAAATAACATCGAACTCCATCACATCCAACAAAATCAAATCAACGGGTAATTCTCTATCTCCCACGAGAACTGGACAACCAGAAAGAACAATATCGATGTCCAAGGAATCACTCAGAGGAGTGGCAACAGACAAAGGAAAAGCCATCCTCGAAGCTTGCCAACAAGATTTAGAAGCAAAAATAGGAGAAACAAAGGAATGCGTGGCACCCGGATCAAACAAAACCAAAGCATCCAGGTAACAAACAGAAAGAATACCTGCCACGACTGCATTAGATGCCTGAGCATCCTGCTGAGTCAGATGAAAAACTCTGGCCTGGCCTCGACCTCCCTGCTGACTGGTAGAAGCCTGGCCAACGCCTCTGGCACCTCCTCTAGTACCTCTACCACGACTCTGCTGTGGAACAAACTGAGTAGAACTCTGATGCTGGGCTGGTGGTAACTGAAATGGCACGGGTGCTGCACTAGCAATCGATTGCTGTGGGAATCGCGGAATCTGCTGCTGCTGATACCCAGAATAAGGACACGATCTGGCAAAATGTCCTGTCTGCCCGCATCTGAAACATGTCAACGGTGTCAGATAACACGGTCCCTGATGGACTCTACCACAAGTCTGACAAACACTGGCCGCTGATCCAGAACTACGACCACTGCTGCTGCTCGAAGCACCTGACCCAAATCTAAACGATCTACGCTGACCTCCACGACCATGTCTACTGCTCCGATGCACTCGCTGCTGCTGTCTCTGACTCTGCTGAGTCGAACCTCGCTGCTGACTACTCGAACCAACATGAAAACTCGAATACGGAGTAGCCTGCAATCCACTCGACTGAACTCCCAACTGGTAATAATCAGGCATCGCTCCCTGCCTAACTAATCTCAGCTCAATCTCCTTAGCTAGCTCAATCACCGACTCGAGAGTAAGACCTGCTGTAGGCATACCAGCAAAAGCTGAACCCAAACCAGTAACATACGTAGTAACAGCGAAATACTGATCTCGCATCAGATCCTCAGCATATCTACCCAGACGAAGAAACTCTCGGGTATACTCCTCTACAGATCGATCTCCATGAGAAATACTAGTCAATCGAAGACGATAGCTCAAACGAAGAGGCTCTGGACAAAATCTCCTCATAAATCGCTCTCGAAACTGAGCCCATGTCATCGTCATCATATAAGGCTGGATCATCTGAATAAACCAATCCAAGGCTGATCCCTCGACAGACAACTCAACGATCATGATCCTCTGGTACTCGGTATGAGCAGTCCGAGTCATAGTCTCAATCGCATGCAGAAAATCTAAAGGATCAGAAGTACCATCAAAAGCAATCCTGCTAACTCTGGCATAGAACAAAGCTGCCTCAGGGTCAGACATACCCTGCTGATAGGCAGGCTGAACAGGCTGAACAACTGGAGGAACAGGAACATCAAACTCAGGCTCAACAGGCTCCTCGTCCTGTAACTCTCTCTGCCTACGGCGACCTGCCGCTTCTCGAGGTCTACCCCTGCCACGACCTCTACGTCTAACTGGCTGCTCAGGAGGTAAAACCTCGTCCTGAAAAGACTCATCATCTTCGGCCTCAACGACCGGTGGAGCGACACGCGCTCGCCTCCTCATTCTGAAAAGACAAACGGAAAGATTCAGACAAAACAGACAACGGAGGAATAACGCTGAAAACTAAAGCAAGGAATACTTATCAAGACATACTCGAACCTAATACACTGCAGTAGTCCAACAGAAAACATAACTCAAAAACTAGGGCCGCAACTCACAAAACTAAGCCCTGACACAGAACTCCACTCTGAAACGAACTTCGCTCTGATACCAACTTTGTCACGACCCAAAACAGGGGCCATGACCGGCGCTAGGGAACGGGAATTCTTTCGAATCCGGAACCCGTAGCAAGCCTAAAAATAAAATAAAAATGCAATAATAACCATAAAAATATAATATGCAGCGGAAAATAAAATCATAAATATTACAATATCATCCATATCAACTGGATATAATTCAAAACTCATCACATCGCATATATAATCTCATAAATGTATAATCTTTATACAAATCCAGTTTTACTATAATACATCTCTTTAAAACAAATACATAAAATCCAATACTTTAATTCACATCTACTGCAGTGTCTAGATAAAATAAATAAGACTCAAGTAGACAATTTACATAAAGAAGCCGGGGCGGAAGAAATCCGGCGTATCGACCTGCTACTGAGGTCTGAGGAAGTTGACTCTCCTGAAAAATAGTCAACGGAGGGGAGTCAGACCTCACTGAGTGAATTACTATAGTATATATACATACACTCTAAGTGATAATGCATACAGTCAACAATATATGAGTAATATGTATATATACAGGCAAGTTCATACAGATGCAGAAAAATCATTTTATATATTTTGTCTGAAAATCAACTTTTATGAAGGATCACATAGAACCCTAGAATATCGCAACCTTAGAAAATAGTGTTAAACAACACTCTAGCCATACAGGCTCACTGATTCCAAATATATCCACTTAATCCATATGGACAGTAGACTGGCCCCGAGACACTAAGTCAACCGAGCTCCAGCAGTCTAACTGCCAGTGTGATTGGCCCCGAGACACTTGGTCAACCGAGCTTCAGCAATCACACCTAAACCACATCTCACATATATCAATAATCATAATCAAATCGATATCCACAAATAGTCAGTAATATAGCCTAAAGCTATAGGCGTACCGGTACGTACTCGGTCCTAGTGCTGCCCACTAGATAGCACGTTCTATTGATATCCTTCATTCTTAAATATAAAACATTCATTCACAAAAATAAATGATGCATGAATATAAATGAAATAGCAATATAAACCATATATATACCGAAAATATACCAAACATAAACCAGGTATATTTTGAGTATATATATGTCAAATAAATCCAATCAAATCATGAATTAAACTAAAAATATATTTAAAAACATTTTAAATATATTTTATTAATAAAACATGTATATAATTTATTATATACCAAAAATATACTTGAATATAAATCATGTTATTTATGCATATTTAGTCAAAATAAAACATGCATTTTCTAAATCATGCATCCTAAGCATATATATATAATATAGTAACTCACCTAATGCGCTCCACGAGACAGGTCCGACGGGCCTGGTCCACTAACCCTCGGTCTCGGCGCAACTAAACAAGAAATAATTAATCGACATCAGAATAACCCTAACAGAAATCCTAGAATTCAATCTAGAGTATTAAAATACAGAATCAAAAATTAGGGTTCGACTGGATATCACGTTTTACGAGAATTCTACCGGAAATCCGGCAGAACCTCCCCTGTAAAACGGACATCTCTCTACTCAAAAGAGTAGAGCCGACCCTGCAAAGAAAATACACTTCGAAATAACCACCACAATCAATCACAACCCCTCGGTCGGACTCCAGACTACAATCTGTCGACCGGGGTCCACAAACACAGAATATATATTCAAATATACCAAAAATATCCTTAAATCATAAAAATACATTTTATAGGTAAAAATTACATAATTAACCTTGAAACACTATAAAAACCGATTAAAACTCATTTTATTTGAAAAACCGTATATTATATATATGATTGAAAATAATTCCCGAAAAATAGTTTTAATTAGTTAAAAATACTAAATATTTTGTAGAAATCATTTTTATACCTTAAATAAATATTAAAACCAATTAAATTACATTTTTAGACAATTTAGGGTAAAATTACCAAAATACCCCTATATATATATATATATACCTAAATTACTTCAAAAATTCACCAAAAATCATACAATTATCCAAAATTAATTTTCTCAACATATTTATCAATAATATCAATAATTAAACTCAATTAACCAATTAAATTCAATTTAAAATACAATTAATCTAATTTTCCAAAATCACCTAAACTTCAATAATTAAAAATAAATACTTAGAAATTCATAAAAATTCCAAATAAATTCCTATAATTCATTTCAACACCTAATTCAACCATAAACTCCAATTTCATAATTTAAATAATTAATTTCCGAAAATTAGAAAATAATATTAAAATATTCAAAAATACCCAAAAATCCAAACAATCTCCAAAAATTCTACAAAAATTCATACATGAAGATTAAACTACCAGGAACAACATTTGTGAAGGAAGTTTCCATGAATCATCCAAATTGAAGCTCAAAAAAATCGAAAACCAAAAGTGGCCGAAATATTCAAATCAAAACCTAAGCAATTCTAGACCATTTTAGCTCAAACCAAAGCTAGAATCACACTCACCAGAGCTCAAGGAGAAGATAGAGACCGGCGGTGTCGAAAACGATGGCCGGAGGAGGGAGAAACGGCGGTGAGAAGAAATGGTGGTCCGGCGCCCGCGCGGGAGAAGAAAGAAGAAGAAGAAGAAAAAGAAAAAGAAAGAAAAGGAAAGAGAAAGAAAAAGAAAAAGAAAGAAAAAGGAAAAGAAAAAAAAAGAAAAAAAAATATAATAAAATAAATTAAAATAATTAAATATTAATAAATAAATAATAATAAAATAATAAATTTTAATAATCTAATAATAAATAAAAATAATCAAATAATAATAAATAAATAATAAAATATTAGGGTAATAATAAACCCTAATTAAATAAATATACACACACAAGCTTTATTTAATAATTTAAAAATATGTATGAGTTCATGCAAACCCGTAAATACATTTAAAATAATTAATAATACATTGTTTACGTGAAAATTTCCCCGAAAATGAAAGTCCCGGGAAAATTTTACGTAAAATACTGAAAATAATAGACAGTAATTAAAATAGGTTTAAAATACATATCAACTCATAAAAATATCGTATAATGCATAAAAATTATTGACACTGTATATCCCGGTACAGTGTAAAAATATTTAAAAAAACACGGGATATTACAACATCTAATTGCATTTTTTATTCAAGCATTTTGCAACAAAGCTTAAACTGTTTGTCTTAACTATTGGAAGTGCTTGTTGATAGCATTAAAACTTAATACTTTTTTGAATTCTTCTTTACTGTTGTATATTTCACCTTCTTTAGGTTCTGTTGTAGTTTTAGTGCAGATTGTGGATGATTCTTCACTCCCATATTCTTGTAGAAGCATGTTTGTCATTGTTTTTACATAATCCAAAAAATCTGAATTTTGATTATTTGCTTTTATGTTTGTTGAGCTGTATTCAAAAAGTGATTCTAGATCTGTTTGATTTATTAATTGTTGTTGAATTAACAGCATGCTATTGTTGAAACTTGTTTATAGAAACTCCTTATAAATAATAATGCATAAAGAGAATTTCATGAAATCATACTCTTTCTTCTTTAGTTGTAAATAGAAGAATAGAGTTGCAATATCTTTTATTTTTAAAGGTGGATAATTTTCTTTGATTTTTTATTGTATGATCATTTGCTAAAAATCTGTTTCAATTTGAAGGCATTTCATCAAAACAACAGTTTATTTGTATGGTAATTCTAGTCATATCCAAACCAACGTAATTCATTGCTTCATTCCAGTTCCCATTGTGATGAATGAAAACAGGTATGACTTCCATTATACCTATAATTAAAAAATTAAAGAAATTGGTTAGTCATTTTTATATTTAAAATGTTGTTGCTTTTTGTTCAAGTTTTCAGCTTTTTGTTACTTTTTGTTGCTTTGTGTTGCTTTTTTTCCTCATGTTTTAACTTTTGTAGTTTCTTGTTGCTTCATGTTGCTTTTTCCCCCTCATATTTTTAACTTTTGTTGTTTCTTGTTTTTCTCGTTGCTTTTTGTTACTTTTTTCTTGTTTCTAAGAAACTAACGATAAATGTTATTTTTATTGTTTATAACCATTGAAACAACATTTATATTGTTTAATTTAAGTTTAAATATTTTTTATAATTATGATTTAGTGTTTCTTATTGAAAAAATGTGATTTCAAAAAAATAGAAAACCATATTTGATATGTTACATGAATTTTTCTTTTGATCTTTAATGTTTTTTTAATTATTGTTCAAATGTTGATCTCTTTGATTTGTTGAGCAAATTTGTTGCAGATCTGGCTTTTGTAGAGCAAGAAACTTGAGTTGGAGATGATTGTTATTGCAAAAACGAGAAGAAGAAAGCAACAAAAAACGATTGGAGAAACAAAATGCAAGTTTGAATTGATCACGATTTTGATGGATTAAAGAAAAAAGTGAAATTGATTGGAGAACAAATTTGAGCTGATCAATTGGGGAAGAAGATTCATTGAGCTTATTACATTTTTTTTAGGAATCAGTGCTTGTTTAGGAAACAATTTTTGTTTGTTTTGGAAGGTTTGTCTTTTAGTTGAAAAATATAATCTTATATATGGTTGTTAATGCTATTTTTGAAAATATTTTTGGTCAATGCGACTTATGATAATATTTTTGGTTTTTGGTCTATTTATGAAAAAAACTCATTTTATTATTGAAAGTGAATTTAAATTTGTTAACATAAATTACATTATAATGTTCTAAAATGCCATTTGTTGATAAATATTTATTTTTTGTGATTTAAGACAATTTGACTGATGAGTAAAATTTTGATTTTAAATAATTAAAATGACAATTATTGCGAAAATCATTGTTCAGTTTATTAATATATCATTGTAATATATATATATATATATATATGTGTGTGTGTGTGTGTGTGTGTGTGTGTGTGTGTGTGTGTATTTATAACTTTAATTTTATTAAATTATTGGTTTAGTTTCGGTTTTCTAGTTTGATACAATTCAAACAGATCTCGGTTTGGAGATTCAAATTCTCCGAACATGTCCCAATAAAAATTTTCAGGATAGTTCGATTCGGACAAAGTCAAATAGTTAACATAAATTTTTGGTTCTAGAGATTTTTGGTTCAAGTTTTCGAGGCAGTTTAGGTTTTTCAACACCCATGCTTAGCCCTTTAATTTTAAAAATATTTTATTTTTATTTTCCAATTTTATTTTCCTTTTTTATTTTCCAGTTTTCCATTTTACAAAATAAAAAAAAATCAAATTTATTTGTTAACTTTTCATTTTGCAGTTTTCATTTTTATTTTTAGAGAAATTTATTATAACTTTTAACTTAATATAATAATTATGGAAATTCTATGGTTACTTTTATTTTACTTTGTTTTAATCACCATTGGATGAGAGTGTATTTTACCATCCAACAGTGCTTATTAACAAAAATATATTTTACTTCGTAAAAATTAAAATAACCACAAAAAGCACCAGTAATTATGATTATGATTCATATGATAGTATTTAATATTAAATTTATTTGTTTTATAACATTTTTAAATCATGTATATTTAATTAATTTTAATAAATCACCTTATTTGAAACATGTCTATTACATATAGGAGAGTTTAAACAATAAATTAGTTATAATAATTATAAAATAATTGTAAATTTGTTAATGTCTATTACATATAGTAGAGTTTATTAATAAATTATAAAATAATTGCAAATTTATTAAATTAGTGTATTACTCTACAAAATTATCATCATTTGATGGTTAACAGCATAACTAAATCAATAGTTTAATAATAATCATACAAAAATTAAGTTACTAAATTAAAAAAAATCAAAATTATTAGTTTTAAATTACAAATAAATTTAAACTATGACGATTGTTATAGTTATGGTATATTTAATCAGCAACTGAATCTCTAACAGTGCTCATTTGACTATGGAGAGATGTCTACTTAAACACCTTCTTACACCACATCAAGACCATTTTATTTTCTTAGTGAATTTATAATCCTTCCTCCATAACCATGGCAAGTAAAATTATTTCATAACCGACCTGATACTTCCCATTATTCTCATTTTCATACATTCTAAACACACTACTCACTCACATACACAACATACATCATCTTTAGCCTACAATCTTTCTCTCCTATATTTTTTCTAACTTAACCATCCGAGTGTTTGTGAGAATCTCTCTATCCACTCATTTTGCTCTTGTTGATTACTTATTTGCAGGATTTAAAGGTTCTCAGAAACGAGTTATCAATCATGAACATAAATTTCAACACAGCCTGGTTTAATGTCTAATCATGAACATAAATTTCAACAGTCCGGTTCAATGTCTAAACATGTGCTCCAGAATCAACCCTAAAAAAATACAACTAGAAAGCTGATCCTGGCAAAACTTAAATATGTGACACAATCACATACTCACATTGAATCCAATTTTGTAGCAAAGGAAATATTCAGTTGCTTGAAATTATTATCCGAGTTGCAACTTCATTCAATTATGTAGAAGTTACAAGAGTTCTAACAACCTTACAAGTGAAGAAACAGACAACAAAAACCCATCAAACTTATACAGGCCATGATAAACATTGTTCAGATGCCAAATTTTTCTGGACATATTGAAGGCGCCAAAATGTCTTGATCAGTAGCTCTAATTATCGTCTTCATCTGCAAAAGCGATCAAAAGTTAAATCGAATATTAGAATTATGCATCAACAAGAAACTACACATGAATGTCTGAACAAACTTCTTTGTACAGTAACCAATACTAAAACAGCTAAAATAAAAAATGATACAAAGCACATGCTCCAAGTTAGATCACGGTCAACAAGAAAAAGAAAGAGGATGAAAACAGGATTAAACAGACAACATGGCAAAAACACAATATCTAGGGTCAAAACTGGAGAGAGAATTAAAATATCTTTTCATTAAATTTATAATCTCACAAAATGGTAAAAACCTCATCAGAATCCTAAATAATATTGGCTTCTAAATTCTGAACAACACCAAAAGATACCTAACCTACTGCTTAAAGATTGCAGAGCCTTAGTTCATTCAAATATGGAAAATACCAGGATAAGGTATAATGTTTTAAATACAGTTTCAAATAAAATCCTTAATGCTTAAAATCAACACACTTTCACTTTCTTTTTCTTTTTTTACAAAAGTAAACCATTTTGCAGGGTTGTCAGCAGAAGAGAAAATCGAAGATAAACCTTTTCCTTTTTCTTTATTCCAGATATAAAAAATTTGCTGGCACCATTGCTAGTGGCATTATATAATTTAAAGTCTCATGCTGTAGTAAGGAAAAAATTAAATCAAAACCAACAAAGTACCAAAAAAAAATAAAATAAAATAACATAATTAAAAAATCTTCTTTCATTGGAAGCAGAAGTAATGAAAAACAAGCAAGTTCAAAGGCTCAACCAAGGCTGGAAATGATTAAAAAAAAATGTGTTACTCAGCTAAGCCTTTGACAATATTTGTCAATCAGTAATAATAAGAATCCTATAAGATAAACACTAGGAAAAACCAAAGAATTTCGAGTTCACAATGAACTTTTATCTATAATTATTGATTGACAAAATTTTACTATATTTAATAGAAATAAAATCATCATATGTGATTTGAACCACCAAATTGAAGAACAGTTTTATTTATTTTGCTGCTTGCTTGTAACTCGTGGATAGAGACAGGCACACAACATGATCACAAATAGACAGCAAGTAATGGCTACAAAGGATATGGATTAAGGAGATAAACTAAAAGAAATGTCAACATTAATCTTCTAACAAGAAACAAGAAGAGGCTGGCTTAATGTTCTGATTAAACCTGCTGCAACACCCTTATTAATTTCAATCAGCCTAAAAAACATAAGCAAATACATTACCAAAGTAGCGGCGCTCGTTGGCAGCCTTGGCTTTGTCAAGCATCTTGTCGAGGTCTTTTTCAAGCTGAGCATCCCATTTCACCAACTGATTCACAAACACTGCTCCCAATCCCATCCCAATCACATGTTCCCATGGATCTGCAATTTTCACATGTCCAATTTCAACTCAAATACCACAAATAAACAAACAAAAATCAAAATTGAAATTGAAACTAAAAATTTAAATTGAAATGAACATACGGCGCATGTAAGGGAGTTTGCGAAGCGCATTAGAGTACATCTGAGTGCCTAGCCCAAATAATGCTCCAATTACCGTTGCACTCAACGCCATCTCTGATTCCAAGAAAAGTATAACGTACCTATAAGCGATGCAAATCTTTCATAAATCAAGTGACAATTGCTCACTCAACAATGCCAGATCAAGCAAGAGGAAAAACAAGTAGAGAAAAAGATGAGTTGAAGAGGAAGAAGAAGAGGAGAAATAGGTAGAGAAAAAGATTAGAATAAAAATAAAGATAAGTTATGTAGGTAATGTCAACTTTATTTGGAAAACACACTAATTTAATTGGAAAACACACTAATTTAATTGGAAAACATCTTTTTATTAGTTTTCCAATGCTTGTTATAATTTGAAATATTTAGAAAATAGTTTTCTACTTTTCTAAATTAGAAAATATCACAACTAAACAATAAATTATGTTTTCTAGTTTTCTTGGAAAAATTTTCTGGAAAACAAGACTTGTTTTCCAAAACCAAACAAGCTCATAATTTTAATTTCTGTTGTTTTGACTCATAACAAAACTAGTCTCGTAATTGTGTATGTGACATTAAAGTACCCTATATACTATGAATTTTACACTTTCATACCCTTTTAAATAATATTATTAAAAATATATAATTTAATATTAAAATAATATAAAAAATTAATAGTAAAATCATTGATTAAGTGATATATCATTCAAAATTGTACTTCTACCTAATTACTTATGAAGACAGTATTTTTTCATGAACTTATCCGAACCATATATATTAGAGATGCTCTTTGTTTACTCTTTTCCTTTCCCTGTGCATAAGTGTTTACATTTCCTGTATTTGTTGCAGTTCATGGACTTGTGGTCACTGTTCATGATTTAATGAGAAATTTGCAGCAGTTTAGCTGATAAATGATATATTATTAATGCTTTCAATGCATTTTTAACAAATTCAAATTATAACTTAAGTATTTACAACTAATACCATATGCCTAAATCATAATATTTAGCTAATCTTGCAAGTGCAGACTACTATTAAATTTAATAAATGCAATTGGTTATTTTTATTTTATTGTTTAAGAAAATTATTAACTTGTTATTACTCAAGCCATAAAACTTTGTCACGGATTCAGCACTTACTGAAAATTACAGGATTTTATTCCTTTTTGTTGATTATTTTATTTTCTTCACTGACAATATATTGAAAATGCAGATTTAACCCTTAGCATTCCAGAGGATTTGACTGTCCTCATTGGCACCATTGACACTCTAAATTAGAACGTTGAACTGCAGCTTCCTATATTTTTACCTATGCCAGTTTGATGAGCCTAATTTAGGCATTTTAGTCTAACCTCAGCAGAGCACAACTTAAGTTGTTTTTTTGTTTATTTTATGTATGTTAACAATGTTGAGGCAGTAAAAATCCTGAGAGCTAAAATTGTTTTATATGAGGATTATTGCTGTATTGAGTTGATCCATGTATCCAACTCCTCTTAGTTGTACATGTCAATATAGGTTTCAGAGATTGCACCTTAGCCTCAGCCTGGACTAGAAAGCCATGTTCTTTCTAATCCTGGGGATGATGGTAATGCATTGCTACAAAAATGGGTCTCTAACTCGTGAAAGCACTAACTAGCAGAAGTGGCAACTGGTAATTCCACAAAAACAGACTGCATTATAGCACCTAATAACAAGATAATTTAGCATCCACACTCAAGGTGGACAAAGGTGAAGAATTAATAAGATGCAGCACCCAATGAAATACCTCTACTAGTAAGTCATTCTATTGAAAAAAAATTCCAGGAATTGGAGGAAAGCAGCAGAAAGATTAAGCTAAATTCATAACCCAAACAAGATAGTTATGAACCTTGAAAAATCAAGAACATAGAACGTATGAACGTTTCTCATATTGCCTATTACTTTTACTTTCTAAAAATAAGTTAGTGTTTGCCACTGTTTTTGAAATAGAAAAAATATGATTAAAAATGATGTTCAAGATCTCAAACACCAAGTTTCTTGTTATGTTTTTCATTGCTTCTTATACTATATCTACCATGATATTTATTCACTGAATCCATGAAATACTTGGGTTGCAAATCAATATATAAATTAATTAAATATCTGACTAATTATTTTAAAATATAAATAAATATAGTAATCCAAATAAATTAATTAACTAATTTTATAAATAAACATGAAATAATTCAAATAGATTCATTACATAGTTGTAATTAAACAGAAACAATAGATTAATTAAATAATTTTAAAAAAGTAAAAATTATTTTCCTAATTTTAAAGTAATTGAAAGTGAGTAAACAATTAAAAATCATAAATTTTAAGCAACTCGTCATGCTTTGGAAATATATTGTTTGTGATTTGATTTTATCTTATTTATGAGGTGAATGCTAGCTAATGGTTTGCATGCATACAGTTATCACCAACTCATTATCAAAAGCAAATTTTTAATAATATTCCAAAAATCTTGAAATCTAATGCCAATTTCATCAACCATAATCAGCAAAAGGTTCAAAGGACCAACTCCTTAATTTGTATAAGAAGTAAAATCTGTCCCAATTATGATGTGCTCATTAGCATATATATTCTTCTTTCTTAATGGACAAAGGGAAAGAATATGCTCAATATCAATGCTGAATAAGGTGGCTCAGCATTCAAAGGTTGATGAACCATAGTAAAACAAAAATAATAATATCAATCAATGAAACATGAAACTCAACAACATAGAAGCACAAATAATTCGAGTACAAACAAAGTCAATGTAAGAGAAGTTCTGATTATACACCAGCAAAAGGCAAAACAGACAGTGCCTGAAATTCAAGAAATATCCTCAATCATTCCCCAACAGAAGGAAGCCATGTTTACTACCATACAAGATGCTACATTCCTACATAATGAAATTCAACAAAATACATATTACAGACATAACTAAAACCCCTACCCTCATGAAATTCTAGACATAACTGAATCCACATAAATTATTTTTAACACAGTTGATAGTTCAAATGCAGCAGTGAATGTCCAACAAAAAATATGTCAAAACAACTTGTAAGCTTTCAAGTTTAGATAAACATACCTCAAGTTACTTAGTTTAAAAAATGTCAGTCCCTGAAAAGCCAAACAAATGAAACATTAGAAGAGATTCATTCTAAAAACAGCCACAATAATCCAACAAAAAATCACTAATGCTATAGTTTGTTTCTATTAGGCAATTAATCGAACAAGTTAGAGGCAATTGTAGGGATTACTCAAAATATTCAATTTTTTTTTTTTTTACAAAAGAATATTAGATAATCAATATATAAGAGAAAACCCAAAAAAAAAAATGAAATCCACAGACAAAAACCCACAACAGCAGGATTTAATTTTTCTAAAAATTAATCTTTTAGTAAAAATGCCCACTAATTTAAGAACCCTAAATTCTCAAATTTCTACTTACACCTAACACAATCAATTTGATAAAATTCTTGATTAATTTAACAGTCTTTGTCGAGAGTACCTTCAATTCGAGCAAAGAGATGTTTCAATTTGCGCAAAGAGAGGTAGCGAATTTTTGTTTCTGAACCGAGAGAGAGAGAGAGAGAGAGGGAGTTGTGATTTTTGTTTAAGATAATCTCAAAATATGATATTAGGTACCTGTGAGCATTGGGCGCAATGGCATAAAAAATTTAAATATTTACAACTTTTATCCATTTTTATATAATTTTTAATTTTTAAAATATCTAATTTAGTCAATTATTGATAAATTTATATTTGAATAAAATTAAATTAAAACTAGTTCTGCATTGTGCCTTGCAACTAATATTTATATTTATTTTAATATATTCTTATTGGTAGAAGTATGAATTATTTTTAGATAAACAGAAATAAATAAATTTTATATATTATAAAATTAATATAATGAATATTTTTAAATTACATTGAATAAGTACAAAAGAAATTGAGAAATGTAAAAAAAAAAAAAAATCTTAAATAGGCAATCAAATAATGATTTGTTAAAAATATTTAATTTTTTTAAATTGTTCTACACTTAATAATGAATAGTATGATACTTTTTAATACTAATTTATGTTAATTTTAAATGTGAAATTTTGTGTGATATTTTAATACTAATTTATGTTAATTTTAAATGTGAAATTTTGTGTGATATTTTAATATGTGGGTGTTGTACTTACAACGATGATCATGTATGTAGTTTAACTGTGAAAGAAAATTTTGAACTAATTTAATAATTCAGCGCAGCATAATTACTATTAATTGAAACTTTTGTAAATTTTTTCATGCTAAAGTTGGTCACCTTGTAAGAAACTTCTTCCATATATAAATTTAGAAAAATTCTACAAACTATTATTTAATTAGAAAATTAATCAAATGGATCAAAATTTCACTAAAATTTTACATACTATATTCACATGTAAAATACATTATTTTCTTTTCTAAAAAAAATATGATTAATTTCTATTATTTCTTTTTGCTTATATCATATCTATTTATGACCATTATTTACTTGTTAATTGTATCTCTTTTGTTGGCAATGGTAACTTTGTTATAAAATATCTCATGAAATGCCATCAAACAACAAATAACACTAGCTCGAGATTTGGATCAATATTACGTTACAACTTCTTTAGTAGCTTTAATCATGATTTCACTAATCTTTGTTTGGTATAAGGTACTGTCCCATAAGACACTAACAACACAAAAAGTGCTCTCTAAGGTTGCAGCTCTAGTTGAGTTATAGTACTACCTAAAATAAAGTTGTGCGAAAAGAAGGAAATAGTAAAAACTAAAAATCCCTCTCATTAAATCTAAAATTAATGCTAGCTATGCCATAGAGAAATGGAAATAAGCTATAGCATTAATGAAGAAATGGATCAAATCAACTATCAGGTGGTTTCTCTAGAACTATCAAAAGACCTAAATCAAACTATTCAAAAATAAAAAGTATCTTTGGTTGGGAAGCTATAAATCAACTAGAAAGTCATGACAGTAACAATTTCACAAACTCTATCACAAGTATGGAATTTTATGAAATCCTTCAATGTGAAAGAACTTAATGGTTTTAATCTTTTCCTCATTAATTTTGACTCTGAGAGAGATAAAAAAAAAAAAAGAGTTCTAAAGGGGAAACTATGGATTATACATAGAAATATCTTTGTTCTCAAAGAGTGGGATCACAATCTCTCTTTAGAAGAGCTTGACCTCTTAATTGAGAGTATATAGGTATATGATATAGGGCTTCCACTAAGTCAAATCACAAAGGAAGATTCATTAGCCATAGCTCAAATATTGTTTGTGCGGCTAGAAATGGTAGAGAACTCTAGCTTCTCAATGAGGAATAGGAACCCACTATGCGGTATACAGCTTCGTTAGATTTAAAAAAACCACTATCGAGAGGGTTTTTTAATAAAAGAAATGGGAAAGATCAATGGGTATTCTTCCAATACAAAAGATTGCCTTTATTTTGTTATATGTGTGGATCCTTTAATCACATAACATCGATGTATAAGATCTTTGTCTCTAAAGAAGAGATAAGTAATAGCCTACGGACCTTAGGTTAAAGCAATGCCATCGAGGAAGGCCATGATTGATAGTAACCCGTATTGGAAAGAAAAGTTAGTTTTAACTTAAAACCAATTCACACAGCTAAGTCCTTACACAATAGTTAAAGCCAGTTAATTATGGAACACAATGATGGATAAAGCTACAAGGGTACAAGACCAAAATAAATTGAAGATCCAACAGGCAATAATCTATTGTCATTAGTTTTTATTCCTAGGTTCAAGGCTCTAAGCATTAGCCAAAAATAAAATGAAAGTGGGAGCAGTTTTAGTATAAAGGAAGGCCAAAGTACAAACTAATACCCTAAAAAATATGATAGAACTCTAAATTTTAAGGTAAGCATTCTTTAAAGTTATAAAAAAAAACCTTGGATGATGAAAGAGTAATGAACGAAGCATTGGAGGAATTACCCAAGTAGAAAAGAGCCTGCCTAGACCTATATTTAAAGCTAAGCTACTTAAAAATGAGGCAATATTGGATCCAATAAGGTAGAGGAGCTTAGCAGTAAAAATGAAAGCCCACAAGCTGGAAAAAAAATAGGAAGATTCAAGTTAAAGGAAATGGCTAGAGTCTCACCAAAGAGTAAAGAAAAGGTGGCAGGCAGGGATAACCAATCTAAAGATATAATAGAAGGATCCCAAATAGTGCAGAAAGTCCAAAAAATCTCAGAAGAGTGCATTAAAAGCCAAAAGAAGGTGGAAGATATCCTATACTAGAATCTCTTTTGGTTTATTTTATTGAAAGATATAGAACCTTCTAATTCTCTATTATTAAGATTGGTTTGTTTAAATTTTATGTTTGAATTTGGTTTCCTTCTCTCCAAGTACTTAATCATGCAAAAACTATATTGATTAGGAAAAGTTTTACCATGACTATATAAGAGACTACTCAGAAAGTAGTTATGAAAGATGTCTGGAGTTAAGGTTATTATTAACCATATTTTATTCTGACTTTGGCTATTCCTGAATTATTAGGATGTTGATGTACTAGTTTTACCTCTTTGAGGTTACTTGAATGAATTTTTAGAATACAATTTCCACTTATTAAAAAACCATGACTTCACCGATTGCAAAACATCCTCTAGCAATAATATATTATTAATAATCATTTATTTCTTTCCACCTTAGGCTTTAATGATGCTACAATATACCAAAAAAAAGCAAACTATGCTTAATTTAACATCGCACATATAATTAATCATTATATATCACTCATATAAAATAAAATTCAATAAAATAAAAGATAAAAAAAAGCACAAAAGATAGAAAAATAAGTTTACTTAGTGTTAGCCTGGGTTAAAAGTGTGCATTTTTTAATTGAATCGATTGGTTTAACTAAAACTGAACCAATTATTGCCATCAATTCAATTTTAAAATTTGGAAGAATTCAGTTCAATTGGGGAAGAGAGGAATAATAGATTTTCTAAAGGTGGTTTAGACTTTGCATCTTACAACTCGTACGGATAGAAGTTTTGAAATTTGCAGACATGTAAGTGACATTGTTTTATATATAGGTGGCAATATATATATATAACTAGTGGAGTTACTTACGCTTTACAGTAGGGAAAAAATTCAACATAGAAAGTATAAGGAGTTGTACGTATTTAATAAATGCAAAAGTTTTATTTAAAAAAAAAGTTCTAAGAAAACATCATTATTAAAGAAAGAGCGAACATAATTAAGCAGAGCATGATAAGTCATTTTGTTGCCTTATTATCCTTAAAAAAAGCATCTTACAAAAAGGAAAAAACATTTAGAAAAAGGGTTAAATGTGCACTAATACATAAAATACGAATGTTTATTTTTTGAAAGTGTATAAAGGACAAAAAAAACCTTAAGAAGTTTCTTGACAGGTGATTCTTCTGGAAAAAGATCAACCTCTAATTCTCCAATTAATATTGATGTCATAGGCAGTTTAGCAGTGTGTGCATCTCTAGAGCATTCATCAATATATTCAACATTGCCACCAATAAAATCAGTTGATCTTTTAGCTAATTTCAAAGAACAACTTGTCAAATGATTATGGAGTAAAGTAGAATTTGAAACGGGAAATTTTTCTTTTCCTTGACTTGTTAAAGTGAAATCTTCATCTTTTTTGAAAATGTGCAATATCTTAAAAGAAAGTTCATATGAACCTTCAATCTTACTATTGATAATAACCTGAGAAATACACTTCATACCATAAATTCTTATCATCTTTGAAGGCACAAAATTTTTGTCTTTATAACTATTAGCCAAAGTATTTACTGGTATGCCAATTGAATCAGCAGCCAAATGATTGAATATGAGGAAAGAGGTTATTTTAGAGACATCTTTGATTGAAGCATTTAATTTATACTTGAAAAAAGGCATTAAGAATTGTGAAAAAAAACATATTCCATGATTTTCAGTTATTTTAAAAAAATAATGACGTGATGCATGTGTGATACCAGTAAATAAAAGGATTAAGAATGACAACACAATTATTGCAGCATGTTTATTTGTTATAACTTTGAATGTTGCTCTTGCAATGTGGACATGCTCTATACCACCAACCACTTGTTGCATCAACACTTCTAACAATTACTTTACAATTAAATTTAACATCCTATTTTAAAAAAAAAAAGTAAGAAAAAAATGTTTTGTAATGTAAATATTTTTTAAAAATAAAAACATTTTATTAAGACATATAAAACTCAGAAATTATTTTTCAATTTACATCTTTTTTCTTATTCAATATTTTTAACATTTCTTGTGGAGTCTCAATTCCAACAATTTTACAATCAGTTTGCTATAGACTAATAGAATTTTTTTTATGATGGCCTAAATGTATTAATATATTGAAAAAATTTAACATGCCTTTCATGTAAAGCAATAATCTCAAGAATATTGAGATTTGGAAAAAATCTTGTACCTGACCTACTATTCACTATGATTTCATTTAGGGTTTTTATATTTATATACCATGAACTAATGGCCATTTTGTAAATCTATCCAAATTTTAAAATTGTTGTGAATTAACATATTAATTTTTTGACTTAGTGCAAATCTATCCTCGGTCAAAATTGGTTAATTTAGTGATGACGTGGAAGCATTGACATGTGACTTATTAACAGATGTGGAAATTGATAAAAAAGAAAAGTGAAAATTTCAAAATTCACAGTTTTGGACACAACAAAATGGTACCATATATGAAAAAAAATTCACATTATTAGGGTTCTAAAAGGGATCAATTTTCTTGAACGTTGTTTATCTTCCCTTGGTTAAAAACCTCTTCTCATATCAACTATCTCTGAAACTCTTTCCCAGTAAACAAAACTCTTTACCCCTTTGATTATCAACATCATCTCCTCATCTGTCCTCATCTACCCCATTCAGTTTGGTCTGACCTTCGTCTTCTTAAGTCAAATTTGAAGATAGGAAAGCATTGAAGAAAAAAGAAAAGGTAAGCTAAAATTAGGAATAATTTTAGGGTTTAATATACTTTTGCATATGGGCATTTGTGTGTTCGAATGCATTATTATATAAATTAGGTTTAATTTAAAAATTGGGAGTAGTTATAGGGTTTAATAAAAAAATCGCAAATTGGTGACTTTGTGAAAGTTTATTGTATTTGCATAATAAAAAATTATTAAAGTTTGTTGTATTTGCATTTTTTTAATAAAAGAAAGGTTCATGTAGAGTATGTGGATTTTTTATTTAGAATTTTTTTCCTTCCACAATGTGCCTATAGAACTTTGGCATGGGGAATGTTTGTTAGCAAACTTGTTTTCAAATACACAGGTGGCCAATATATTAACTTGGATATTTAGAGCTTGATAATGATTGAAATAAAGAAGTTAATGATGGAATTAGGGTATACAGATGTATTAGGGATTAGGTATAACCCTTATAGGTGGTATGTCCCATTAGGTGCTGAGTTAGGATTAGTTATGGTTGAGATTGAGGAAACTTGTAAAAAGATGATTAATGCAGCTTTAGATTATAGTTTCTTAAAAATATATGTTAAAGTTATGTGTAGTCCAGTTGCCACTGATGCAAAGGATAGTAGTCAGTAAGAAAGTAGAATGGAAGTGGGTGAAAATAATAATGGGGGATGCTATTGATGAAGATTATATCCCTAATAATGATGGAGAATGTAGTGTATCATTGGGGGACCCTAATTCATCTGATGATGAATTAGTGATTGCAAGGAAGAATTTAAAAGAATTTAATGATGTTGTAGTTGATAATGGTGTAGGGCTAGGATTTGATAAGTGCAAGAGGGGGTTCAAAGGTAGTTCAAGGGTTGGTACTAGTTGGGGCAATGAGATTAACAATGATAATAGTGGATACCACTCTGAGTATCTCGATAGTGAGGGGGCTGAAACACCTATTGGTAGTGATGAAGATTATTAGAATAGTAAGAAAAGGAGGTAGTCTAAAAAAGAAATAGTTTATGATGCTAATTATAATAATAAAAATTTTGAATTTATTCTAGGGATGAAATTCACTAATGCTGATTAGTTTAAGGAGGTTGTGTAGAATTATGCCATTGCAAATGGCTATAATCTATAGTGGAAGAGGACATGTCCAAAGAGAATGGAGGCACATTATCAAAAGAATTGATAATATAAATTGTATGCCTCGAAAGATATATCATAATAAAGCTTTATTGTGAAGACATGTAAAGTACCCCATAGTTATTCAAGGACTATTACTAATAGGATGGCCATTATTAAGTGGTTTGCAACTGAATATTTAAAGCAATTTAGTAGAAATCCTAAGTATGATGTGAATTTGATGGTGAAATATTCCCTTAAAGTAGTAACATCAACATGTTATAAAGCAAGAAAAGTTGTAATGGAAATGTTGAGAAGGTCATTATTCTAAATTGAGGTCTTATATGGTTGAATTAAAAAGGGTTGATAAAGAAGGTAGATTGGAGCTAAAAGTTGATGAAGGGAGGCTTTGTAGTTTGTACATTGGCTTTAGTGGTTTAAGAAAGGGACTTCATCTTGGGTGTAAGCGAGTGATATCATTAGATAATGCTTTTTTAAAATAATAATTGGCAGAGCAATTTTAAGTGCAATTGGAAGGGATGGGAATAATCAAATGTTCCCAATCTCTACGGTAGTAGTATTGGTAGAAAATGAATGGCCTTGGAGATGGTTTTTTACAAGATTGTTTGAAGAGTTACAAATAATTAATGGTTTAGGTTGGACCTTCATCAGTGATCAATAAAAGGTATGCATTTCAAAGTTTTGTATTTCCATTTAATTTGTATTTAAATAAATAAAATTAGTTGCTTTAATATCAATAACTGATATGACAGGATCTTATAAAGGAGTTAAGATAGCTAGCATTATATGCAGAAATCAAGAATTATGCCAAGCACTTATAGGCAAATTTCAAGAAGGTGCATAAGGGAATAAAGTACCAGGCATTATATTGGCCAATAGTGTATGCAACATATGAGGCTGATTTCAATATGAAGTGGAATGAGTTGAAAGAGGTTAATGAAGCAGCTGCTAATGATTTTATTACTAAAGATTCAAAGGTGTTTTGCAAGGCTTGTATTTTGATAATAACCAAGTGTGACACTGTGGACAACAACTTGGCTGAAACCTTTAATAGGTGGATTTGCAAACCAAGAACATTGCATATTATTGACATGCTAAAGGAGATCAGGTCTACACTAATGGAGAGGATATAAATAAAATTAAATTTAATGGTTAAAAGTAGTGACAAGTTATGCCCAAGAATTAGGAAAAAGGCTATGGACTTGAAATGGAATTCAAGTTTTTATGTTGCTAAACCTGCATCGAATGATAAGTTTCAAATGAGAGTTGGTGATGAGTAGTTTGTAGTTGATTTACAAGCATATACTTATAGTTGTAAAGGATGGCAACTAATAGGTATACCCTTCATACATGGTATCTCATCGGTTTATTATATAAAGCATGATGCAGTAGACTATGTTGATATGGTTTACAAGAAAGAGATGTATCTCCAAGTATACAACTGTGCAATTGAGCCACTAAATGGAAAAGCTATATGGCCAAGCATAACTGACTCACCAGCTGTTCCTCCTTAGTTTAGGAAAATACAAAGAAAGAAAGTAGCTGAAGAGAGGGATGACTGCAAATTAAGCAAACATAGGGTACAAATGCAATGCAAACATTTCTTTGCATATGGGCATAATAGAAGAGGCTGCCCCTTTGAAGATGACCAGAACCCTCCTCCATCTAAAACTTACACAAGACCTATGAGTTTTTTTTTTATCAGGTATTTGGGTTTTTTATTTGTTCATTATTTTGATGTTATGACATTCATGTGTTAAGATGCCGAGAAAAGTTAATTTACCAAGTGGAGAGTCTACATCAAACCAAAGTGTATCTTCAAGAAATAGTGTCCCACAAATAAAATAAGGTCTAGTAATAGAGCATCCACCAGTAAGAGAGGCAACCATGGAATCCATTTCAAATAAAAGAAGACATGCTCGAAAAGGATATAGACTATGCATTTCAGTTCATATAGGAAATATGTTTTTTTGGGTAAGAATTATTTATAATTGAAATGTGAAGTGTGAAATTTGTGAAATGTAAAATGTGTGAAATGTGAAATTTGTGAGTTGTTGTGTTAGTAGATGCCTAGTGAAAGAAATGTCAAGTTTATTAGTGGCAGACAAGCTGCTGCTTGATCTACAGCAGCTGGAATCCAAATTAAAGAGCCTAATACATCAAGGAATACACGAAGTAGAGCTGCTCAACAATAAAAAAAATAAGGAGCATTGCATCAAAAATTTGTCACAACAAAGCACGGTTGCCACCAAAGGGAAGGGACCATTACATAAAGAAACACAATTGCCAATGGGTGCCATGTCTGAGCCTAAAAGCTATACAACCATAATATTGAACACCAACTTGAAGAGCTATCAAGGGCATAAAGTTTTGCCTAAGCCTCAACAAAATTTTTAAAAAAATTAAAGCTGCTTTGAAGTTATTTGAATTGTGAATGAATGTCGTGACTAATATTTTATCGGTATGGTTATTTTTAATGGATAGTTATTAATTAGCTACTATCCAAGAAGTGAAGTTTAGGCCAAAACTTTATTTTCTTTAATCACAATGACATTGTGATTAAAAAGTAAATGTCCAATTACAATATCTACTATAATTAACTAATGATTTTATTATCAATTTATTTTCTATTACTGTCCATTTTGTTTTCAGCTATTGTAAGCACCTAATTTCATGATGCAATTATGCATAGTGCGATGAAAGCCCCTATGATGAAAAATTAATCGAGAAATTGATCTCTAGTGTTAAAATTTGAGATTTCAAGGACTAAATTATAGTGTTTTTTGGACCTAATTGTAAATTCTTGATTTTAAAAGTTTTTTTAAAATTTTTCGGGACTGCATAAGCAAAATGCTAGTCGGCATTTGCCAAATGCCAATCTGCATTTGCCAAAAGCTGATCAATATTACAGAGCATTTTTGCTTTTTTTAGTATATTCAGTCCTTTTTTTTAGTATTTTTCTATTTTCTGATTGGTCCAAAATTAATAAGGAAATTAATTTTAATATTTTTCGTGTACAAGACGCATCCATTATGAGTATCTTTTTTTAAATCCTTTTATCTTGATTTTGTTAATGATATATGTTATTTTTATTGTTAATATTATTGTTGTATTATTATTATTATTATTATTATTATTATTATTATTATTATTATTATTATTATTATTATTATTATTATAATAATAATAATAATAATAATAACTTAAATATTTTTAAATAATAAACTTCGAAATAAATTATTTTATGTAAGAAAATATATTTAACATAAGATAACGAATATTAATCACAAATAACGATAATATATAAATAATATTTAAAATATTATTAACACTTAAAATCTCAAAATATACTTTAATAATTTAAAATAAAGGAGTCATTACAATCTTCCCCACTTATAAGAATTCATCCTTGAATTCAAATAAAAGAACAAAAACAAGAAATCATTGAGGGAAAAGGTAAGGATGGGCAACCCACATCTTGGCTTCTGTCTCCCAAGTGTGCTCCTCCACGTTGTTGCTCTGCCATAATACCTTGACCATCAGAATCTGCTTTGAACGCAGTTGACGAACTTGATAGTCCACCATCGCAATTGGCTCCTCCTCATATATCAGGTCTTCGTTCACTTCCACACTATCAGGCTATAACATGTGCGAAGGGTTTGGAATATATTGAGATATGGAACACTCGATACACTTGAGACAAATTCGGAGGCAAAGCCAACCGATATGCAACCATGCCCACTCTCTCTAAAATCTTGAATGATCCAATATATCTCGATGCTAATTTTCCCTTCTTACTAAATCTCATTACACACCTTCAGAAACACATAGTCTCTAACTTAAAACTCCACATCTCTGCATCTTGGATCTGCATAACACTTTTGTCTACTAGCTGCACTCTCTAATCTCCTTCTGATTATAGCAACTTTCACAGTGACATCTTGAACCATCTCAGGCCCAATAAATGCTCTCTCACCAATCTCGTCCTAACTTAGAGCGGATCCACACTTCCTTCTGTATAAAGCCTCATACGGTGCCATCCTAATATTGCTATGGTAGCTATTATTATAAGCAAACTCTAGGAGTGGAAAATGAGCATCCTAGCTACCTCCAAGATCCAATACACACATCCTCAATATATCCTCAAGTATTTGGATCGTACTCTCAGACTGACCATCAATCTAAGGGTGAAAAATAGTACTGAAATCAAGCCTAGTGCCCATTGCTTCCTGTAACTTCTGCCAAAATTGAGAGCTAAACACTGAACCTCTATTAGATATAATGGACATAGGTATTGCATGAAGGCACACAATATGCTTAAAGTACAGTTTCACCAACTTAGCTACAGAATAAGTGGCTTTAATAGGCAAGAAATGAGCAAACTTGGTTAACCTGTCCATAATCATCCAGATGGAATCGTATCCATCCTTAGAATGAGGTAAACCAACCATAAAATCCATAACAATTCTCTCCCACTTCCACTCAGGAATAAGAAGAGGCTGAAGCTTCCCATAAGGCTTATGATGTTCAGCTTTCACTTGTTGACATGTCAAGTACTTAGAAACATAATAGCTATATCCTTTTTCAGTCCATCCCACCCGTGCAAATCTCTAATGTTGTGGTACATCTTAGTAATCTCCTCTCTTAAATTATTCACATTAGGAACGTATAATCTACCACTGGTCTATAAAACACCTTCATTATTAAGTGTGAAATCAATGAACTGCCCTCATGAACATTCTCCTTAAGCACAACTAGAATAGGATCTCAACCTTGAGCTGCCTTAATCCTATCTCTCAACACTAATCAAACTCTGAACTAAGCTAGCAGTCCACCTGATATGCTAATCTTCATCATCAAACCTTGATCCATCAACTCATGCAACTGTTGGATCAAATGTCTCCTCTCTACACTAATATGAGCAAGACTACTTGAGGGCTTCTTACTCAAGGCAATTGCTACCATATTAGCCTTGCCTAGATGATAATGAGTCTTGCAGTTATAATCCTTCAGGAGTTTTAACCATCTCCTTTGCCTTAAGTTCATATCTCTCTGTTGGAAAATGTACTTAAGGCTCTTATGATCAATAAAAATCTCATAAGTCACCCCGTATAGATAATGTCTCCAAAGATCACTACAGTCATCTTGAGGTCATGAGTAGGATAATTTTGTTCATGCTTCTTCAACTGCCTCAAAGCATAAGCTATCACCCTACCATTCTATATCAACATATAACCTAGGCCAACTCTTGAGGCATCACAATACACAGTGAACTTATCTACTCCATTAGGCAAGGCCAAAACTTGAGCTATGGTCAACTTCTCCTTCAGTAATTGAAAACTATTCACACAAGCATCTTACCACACAAACTTCACATTCTTCTGAGTTAAGCGAGTTATAGGAGCTGCAATTCTTAAGAAATCCTGCATAAATCTTCTACAGTACCCAGCTAAACCCAAAAAACTCTGAATTTATATGACTGTCGTCGGTCTAGGCCACTCAGACACTGCCTTTATCTTCTGTAGATCAACCTGGATACCGTCTTTAGACACTACGTGTCCAAGGAAAATAACACTCTCTAACTAGAAATCACACTTCAAAATTTTAGCATAAAGCTGATGTTCTCTCAATGTTTGTAGTACTCTCCTCAAGTGATATACATGCTCCTCCATACTCTTCGAATACAGCAATATATCATTAATGAAGACTACCATAAATGGTATGAATACCCTATTCATCAAATCCATAAAAGTAACTAGTGCATTAGTCAACTCGAATGACATCACCAGAAACTCATAGTGGCCATATAGAGTGTGGAATGCCATTTTAAGAACATCGGCCTCACTGATCTGCAACTGATGATAACTCGACCTCAAGTCAATCTTAAAAAAGAAATGTTCACCCTGAAGTTGATAAAATAAATCATCTATCCGTGGAAGAGGATAATTTCTCTTCATTGTTACCTTATTTAGCTTTTTGTAATCTATGCATAGTCTCAGTGTACCATGCTTCTTCTTTATAAGCAAGACTAGTGCACCCTAAGAAGAAACACTAGGTCTAATGAAACCCATATTTAACAAATCCTGTAACTGCTCCTTCAATTCTTTTAACTCTATAGGAGCCATTCTATAAAACCCAAGCATCCAAGTAACAGATTAGAAGTATACTTACAATAATGATAATGGATGCCTGAGCATCCTACTGGGTGAGGTGGAAAACTCTGGCCGAACCTCAACCTCCTTGCTAGCTGGTGGAAGCCTGACCAAAACCCCTGACACCCCTTCTAGTACCTTTACCATGCTCCTATTGGGCAACAACTTACGTCGTACTCAGATACTGTGCTAGCAGTAACTTAAAAGGTACTGGAGCTGCATTGGTAATAAACTTCTGCAATTGAAAACTAGAATATGGGCATGATCTAATAAAATTCCCTGCATGTCTGCATCAAAAACATATCAGTGGCACCATATAACAGGGTCCCTAATGGACTCTACCATAAGTTTGATAGGAGCTAATTGCTGATCCCGAACTGCCATAATGAGAACTTTAACCACTACTACTACTGCAAGCACCAAAACTAAATCTAATAGGCCTATGTTGTCCACCATGGCTATGCCTCCTACTACCATGATTTCTTGGTTGTTGCCTCTGACTATGTTGTACTGAGCCTCTCTGCTGACTATTAAAACCAATATAAAAAGTCAAGTATGGAGTGCTCTAAAATCCTCCTGGCTGAACACCTCCCAACTGATAGTAATCAGGCATAGCTCTTTACCTGACCAATTTCAACTCTATCTCCTTAACCAACTTTATCACAGACTTAAGAGTAAGGTTGGCAGTAGGCATCCTAGCGAAAGCATAACCCAAACTAGTGAGGCAAGTCATAATAATGAAATATTGATCTCACATCAGGTCCTCTGCATATTTACCTAATCTGATGAACTCTCTAGTATACTCCTTGACAGATATGTCACCTCTGGTGATGCTAGTCGATCGAAGTCTGTAGCTCATCCTCAGTGGCTCTAAATAAAAACATCTCATGAATCTCTCTCAAAATTATGCCTAGGTCATCGTCATCATGTACAGCTGAATAACTTGAATGAACCAATCTAGGGCTAGTCCATTTACTGACAGCTCGACGATCATGATCCGTTGATACTCAGTGTGAGTAGTCCGATTTATTTTTTTTTCAAAAATTACTTTTTTTACATAAACATTCAAAAATTTATAGTAAATAATCGAGGCATAATTTCTATAAACTTCCTTCACAAACTATATTTCAAAAAATTCAAAAAATTTATTAAAAATAAAAGGATTTTTCGACGAGGGTCACCAGAACAGTGAGTCACTGGAAAATTCAAACCCAAAAATTAAATAATTTAAAAAAATGAACAAAAATAATAATTGTAAAGATTAAGCTACCCTAAACAACATTTCCAAAGACAATTAACTTAAAACTCAAGAAATAAAGCTTAAAAAATAGAAAACCAAAATTGACATAAAATAAAATCTAAAGAAAACTCATAAATGGAAGGTTTTAAGCTCAAACCAAGCTTGGGATAGGCTTGTCCAGAGCTAGAAGATTCCAAAGAGTCTAGAAAGGTGAGCTAAAGCTGCTAGAATCACTACCGACAACCATGGAAGCTTTGGATGCTGCTGCTGTCATGTTGCATGCTCCAACGATGATCATACACATTACTGGTGGTGGGAGGAAGGCGAGGAAGAGGGGAGGTAGTAGTGGTGGCAGCTGGTTGTCCGATGAGGTGGGTGGCAGTCTTCTTAAAGCTTGCGAGGAGGGAAGAAAAATGCAAGAGGAGAAGGGGAAAAAAAGGAAAAGAAATAGGAAATTTGATTAAATTTTGGTCAAACCCCTATTTCTTTTCCTTTTTTTCCCTTCTCCTTTGGTGTTTTTCTTCCCTCCCCGCAAGCTTCCTACAGACTGCCACCTACCTCATCGGACCACCAACTACCACCACCACTCACCACCACCACCTCCCCTCTTCCTCTCCTTCCTCCCACCACCAGCAGTGTGCATGATTATCATCGAAGCACGCAGAATGATAGCAGTAGCATTCGGAGCTTCGATGGTCGTCATATATATATATATATATATATATATATATATATATATATATATATATATATATATATATATATATATATATATATATATATAATACACTAACACAAATACATACACACGACACATGCACATCACATGCATATATAATAATAATAATAATAATAATAATAATAATAATAATAATAATAATAATAATAATAATAATAATAATAATAATAATAATAATAATAATAATAATATCAATAATAACAATAATGATAATAATACTACAACAATAATATTAACAATAAAAATAACAATAAAAGCAACAACAACAACAACAACAATAATGATGATGATGATGATGATGATGATGATGATAGTAACGATAATATTTTTAAATAATAAACTTCTAAATAAATTATTTTATGTAAGAAAATATATTTAATGTAAAATAACGAATATTAAGCACAAATAATGATAATATATAAATAATATTTAAAATATTATTAACATTGAAAATCTCAAAATGTACCTTAATAATTTAAAATAAAGGGTCATTACACGAGTTGACTATGTCACCTATGAGTTTTTATGCGATCACTAGGATCGCCTTCGGAGGGACTCCTATTTCCTTCGATATTAGTTACTGCAGTCTTCATGAGCATGCGTATAGTCAGTATGTGCAAGACTTGATTGGATTTGTCCCAGCATGGAAGAACCAAAAAATTATTATTCTTTCATCGTTGGTCGAGAGATTTAGATGTCTTCCTACCACCACACCTCTTTAGATTGCTCATAAGACAATGTGCTTCTTTTGATCTTGCTTGGCATGATCCTCTTCTGCGATACTAGTCATGAGGTCAGCATTACCCTTCTTAGCCCTCTACGAGACTTAGACCGAGTTATCACCCTCAATTAGGGATTGTGATGTTGGCTTATTTCTATTATAGATTGGACACTGTTTGTAGAGGCACTGTTACTATGTACAACTTCTAACATATCCTATATATGAGTCTATCCCCTTTTCATTTCTCTTCTTCTCTTTTCCTTTTCTTTCTTTTTATTGACTTATTCCCTCTTTTAGATCTGGAGTATAAAGATTGGGATGATTCGTGGCTTTAAGGCTATCAGCTCTGACATGAGTCTCCCCCTGATGCAGAGATGGGGATCTTCCTATTTAGCGAGCTTTAAGAATACTCTACAGGCCTACTACAATCAGTTGAACACCGTTGAGTGGGATTTGGTAAGAAAATAAAATCATTAGTACTTTATGACTTAATACAAGTTAAACTTAATTAATCCTAATTTTATAGATATATTCTGATTGGTTGGAGGGAGCTAATGATGTCCAGTGATATGATTTCATGGATACTGCAGTACGACATGAGGAGATGAGGGTTCTACTCCCTGGCTATAGCTGTTGGATGTGGTATTTGGGAGAGCGAGTATATTGGTGGTGCTTTGAACCTTCTTGATATCGTATTCCTACTGTTGTTCCCCACTCTATGCTTTATAGTTCTCATTTGACAGGTTTAGAGTTGAGAGAGGCATTATAGGGTTATGATGTCACTATTTTTCTTAAGCAATCTCACCATTATTGGTAGTTCATTTATGAGAACCTCTCGGAGCATGTTCCTATTGATCAGAGTGAGGTAACTTCTAATCATTTCTCTTCTAGATTTTTTCATATCACTTATTCTTTTCTCAAAGTTTGCTTTTCATAGATTGAGGAGGTTCACTCATGTGTTGAAGGAGTGATGGAGGAGGCAGCTGGGATTGATAAGGGGTTTAAGGCTGTGCAGGATAGTGAGGCTACCCCTGAGACTAAAATTGCACTTGAGGTCCCCAGGCCTAGTCCTGGCCATGCTCAATGCACTTAGTATGTTAGGACCAACCATGAGGGAACTTTTGCCGATGCTATTTTTGGTGATGTTCTTCTTCCTAACAAGTCCATGCTCTATTAGGCTCCTCTAGTTGAGCAGTAGATACATTTCGGTGATGTTTAGCTCCCCAGCTTTTCTTCAGTAGATTCTTCTCATGTGAGTTTTTTTTACTTATTTCTTGTATCACTTGTACACTTGGTATTAATGTTAGTACAACTTTACAAAATAAGTCCCCCGGAAACAGGCAGAGTATTAGCATGGACTCGCCTAATCTCAGAGGTTATTTACCATGCAGGTCACCTATAGTTGGCGGGTAAGCATATACACTTATTATGTAAATGTATGCATGGTATGCATGGAATGCATATAATATGATGTTTCCTATATGTGTAGAGTTATTCTAGGGATTTGGAGTGGGAGATTGAGATACTTCATTGGTAGTTTGCTGACTCAAGCCTTGATCCTTATAGTGCTGGTACTTCATCTGCTAGACCTCTAAATACCTATCATCGTGATGACCCTAGTAGAGGATGGACCGCATGGCCTGATTCTAGAGCTCAGGCTGACTGATTCCAGACTATTTTCTATTTTATAATTAGGATAAGTTATCTTTTGTACTTCTTTATTTCAAACTTCCCTTTTCTAAAATTAGACTTGGATGAATAGATGATCCTAAGTGAATTAATTAATTAATTTTTTTACCCTAACTTTTGCCTAAGCTGCCCTTTCAGGTTTTAAACTTAGCAGGTTTGCCCTAACTTTTGTTTAAGCTGCCCTTTTCAAGTTTTCAACTTAGTGGGTTCATCATTTTTACTTTTCAGATCTAGGTTATGATATAAGCTACAGAGCCACCCGAAATTTCTAGATACAATAGGATTCAAGCTTTGCATGATGAATCTTAGAGGAAGAAGAAACTTAGGCGCCACTAGAACAAAATGGTCTCATAGAGCTAGTCTTAATCTTTTATGTTTTGTTTTCCTTTCTAGTGCTTATGTATTACAAATAAGATAGAACATGCAATGTCATAACAAAATTTTGAATTTCAATAAGATTTATTAATTAGGGAAAAATGAGTACATTTACTACATCATATGACATAACTTTTATTATCAACAAGTCCTTTCAGATTTTCTAATTGAATATTTTTTGCTCACATTTTATTTCCCTAACTTTTGCCTAACTCGCTCTTTGCTAGTTTTCTAATCAATGGGACCTTTTTCTTTTATTTATTCCTTAATTTTTGCCTGCCAGCCCTTTGCAGGTTTTCTGAACAGCGGGAATGTCCTAATTTTTGCATGACTAACCTTTTTAGGTTTTCTAGCCATCAGACTTTTATTTTCTTTATACTACTTTTATTTATTTCTATATATAGTATTTCTTAAGGTGATCTAGATTAATAGGCTCCATTCTCCTTAATGTATGGTTGTGAAGCAATTTTGCCAATAGAAACTGAGATGAAGTCTCTAAGAGTAGTTATGGAAGCCAAAACGCCCAAGAGTGAATGGGCACAGAAAAGATATGAACATCTAGTGTCTTTGCACTAAAAGCGGATGAATGCTTTGTTTCATACCTAGATATACCACAAACATATAGCAAGGGCATTTAATAAGAAGGTAAATTCGGGGAAGATAAAAGCTAAGGATATGGTACTAAAACAATCCAGAGTAGTGGTGTTCGATCCAAGAGGAAATCTCCCTCATCACCTCTTATACTTCATCTTTCTTGAGACATCTGACCTGCATTCCATTTGGCATTCTCTTATACAACACCCCATCATGACTTATAAAATTAAGTGCAAGAACACGTAGGGCATATCTTTCTTTTGAAGTGGCCTTATCTGGATATTTTCCTTCCTCAATGAACCTCTGAACATAATAAAACCATGGCTTCTCTTGTGGCCCTATCTGAATTCCCATAATCTACTCACCACCATAACATGGAGCCTTTGATTTCATGATCACTAATGGCCTTGTAGTTAATCCAGTCACATTATCCCACATTGAAGAGAGTGTTGCCAATGCATCTGCCATTTGATTTTCATCTTTTAATAGATGGATAAAGAGACACTTGGTGAAATTCTTTATTAAAGCTTTCAAATAGTAGATGTAGGGTTTTAGCTATTCCTCTTTCACTTCCCATTCTTTGTTTTCCTAGTTGATAACCAATGTACAATGCTTGTATACTAATAACTCCTTTGCTCTAACTAGCATCATCGCTTATACTCTATGAATGCATGCTTCATAGTCAGCCATATTATTGGTTACTTTAAAATCTAGTTTCTTGGCCATTGGTATAATTTCTCCCTCTGGCATGACGAGGATCACTCATAACCTGGCTCCTTTATTGTTTACTGCAGCATCAAAATAAAGCTTCCATTCCTAATGCTCTACAACTGCTAGATTCTCATTTGGGAATTCTAGGAACCATTGCTCATTGCCCTCTATTGCATTTTGAGCTAGGAATTCCACTACTACCCTTCCATTAATAACCTTTATAGTAATGAACTCTAAATCAAATTCAATCAGGAGAATGAGCCATCGAGACATCCTTTCGATCAGAGCAGGTGCTTGCAGTAAATATCTTAAAAGGTCTATTTTCTAAATGGCTTTAACCCTATAAAACTGAAATTAATGCCTCAATTTCCTTATTGCCCAGATCATTATCAAACATGTCTTCTCAACCAAATCATACTTTTCTTCATATAGCAAGAATTTCTTATTGAGGTAATACACTGCATGCTCTATCCCATCCAACCCTTCTTGTGCTAACATTGCCCCCATTGCCTTTTCTTTTAGAGCCAAATATAGGATCAAGGGTTTACGTAGCCTGAGTGGTTTATGTAGCCTGAGTGGTTTAAGTACAGGTGGATGAGTGAGATATTCTTTTATCTTATTATAGGCCCTTTGACAATCATCATTCCACTCTACAGGTTGATCTTTTCTCAGAAGCTTGAAGATTAGGTCATAAATATTAGTAAGCCTTGCAATGAACCTACTAATATATTGTAACCTACCTATGAACCCTATCACATTACATCTTTCTCTATCCTTGGTGCTGGCATTTCCTGAATGGCTTTCACTTTATTTAGATCGACTTCGATTCCTCTACTACTGACTATATGCCCCAATAACTTCCCTGAAGTAACTTTGAAAATGCATTTCTTCAGGTTGAGTCTTAAATTATACCTCTCAATGCATGCCAAGAATTTTTCTAGTGCATCAAAATCCCCCTCTCTTATTTTTAACTTGACCATCATGTCATTTATATATACCTCCACTACCTTATACATCATGTCGTGGAAAAGAGCGGTGGCTACCCTGTAATATGTTGCATTTGCATTCTTCAACCTGAAAGGCATAACCTTGTAGCAATATGTTCCTCATTCCATGATGAAAGTTGTCTTGATCTTATCAATAACAACCATCATTATCTGATTATACTTAGAGAATCCATCCATGAAGGAGTACATCATACTTGATGCCATACTATCCACTATCACATCGATGTGAGGTAAAGGGAAGTCATCCTTCGAACATGCTTTATTTAAATCCCTAAAATCAACACACATTCTCACTTTACCATCTTTCTTAGGTACTGAGACTATGTTTGCTAGTCATTGGGGATAATCTACTACCTCTAAGAAGTTGGCCTGAATTTATTTAGCAATTTCTTCTCTTATTTTTTCAGTCCATTCTGATCTCAGCTTATGCAATCTTTGTTTAACTAGTTTTATTTCTGGATGAGTCAGAATGTGATGCTATGTAATGTCCTTGTCTAAACCTAGCATGTCTTTATAGGTCCAAGCAAATCCTACCTTTCTTTTTGTTAATATTCTCTCAAAATTTTCCATCTCTTCAGGAGTTACATCATGTAATATAAGAATGTTCTTTGGATTATCATTCATGCCCATATTAAATGAACCAAATTGAATTGAATTAATGTCAAACATGCATGAATGATCAAAATTATAACTATCAGGATGCACATAACTATCAGGATGCACATCACACAATTAAGTAAAACCAGCATTCATATCATTAACCATGGAAAAAACACAATTTTCATCCTCATAGAGACTAGAAATTATTACATCAGTTTCTTTATAAAAAAACATTAGTAAAGCTATCATTAATAAGAGTAGCTAAATCCTGGGGTGGCTCCTCTGCAGGTGGTAGACACAGAAGCTCTTCTACTGTAGCATCCTTTATTTTTCCAGCTACTTGGTTCATCACTTCTTCTTTATTTCTCTTAATTAATTTTTCCATAATTTGATCCTTGAAAATCTCAAACCCAGGAACATTTTTTTCAGCGACATTAACAAACTCCTTAATACCCAAATAGTACTTACACTCTCTTGGCTTAATGAAATTCTCACTTAATGGCTCAACTCTCCCTAGGGGCTTATTTCTCTTGGCCTTCTCCTTCTTTCTTGCCCTTCTACTGGTAGATCTTGTCTTAGTACACCCTAATCCTTTAATGTCATTTTGACTCTTGAATTTCAATAGCTTAGGACTTCCTTGCTCATCCTTGCCTAGCCCCTATCCAGGTTGGTAATTCATGCTCTCCATTATTTTTACAACCCTTAGTTCCATCTCAGTCCCATTAAATATCAGAGCAATTTGAAAACTAGGAGGAACATACACTTGTTTCTATTTTTTTAATATGGCAACCACAGTTTGAATTAGTTCTTACTGTGATTGCCACTACATCTCCTTCATGAGGGAATTTTATCATCTGGTGCACAATCGAGGGTACCCCTCCCAGAGCATGGAACCATGGCCTACCCAACAACAAAGCATAAGTAACTGGTATATCCAGCATGATGAACTCAATGGTTGATTCCATGAGTCTTATTTAACCTGAGCTTGGAATGTCCCCACCACATTCATAGTGTTATCATCATAGGCTCTGATGATGGGGTTTGAATCTATCAAGTCTTTAGCTTTCAAACCTAAGTTAGGCAATATCTTCAATGGGCATACATTAATGGCAGAACCATTATCAACCATTATAAATTTGGTTCTTTTCCTTTTACTTCAACTTGGATAAATAATGCCTTATTATGATTTCTTCCTTCCAAAGGCAGGTCATCATCTGAGAAGGTTATCAGCCTATGTTTCTTTTTTGTAACCTTTGCTACCATAGCCTCAGGTATGGCTATTGTTTCACTGTTCATGTTTGACAGAGCTTTCACCAGAGCTCTTTTATGGATGCCTAAGTGCATCAGTAGTTCCCAAATAATAACATTTGCCTTAGCCTTCTTTAGTTTTTCTAGAATCAGGTCTTCATTTTCCCCTTCTTATGTTTTTGCATCATTTGTCTCTTCTCTTTTTGCAACTCTCTTAATCTTCTTTTCTGCTACCTTGTAATTCCTCCCACTTCTAGTGACATGATTCACTTTAGGGTCATCGCTCCACACATCCAGATTAGTTGGACTCTCTTTATCAAAGTCATACTATATGTCTATAACTCCAATGATTTTGTCCCTCTTTCCATCCTTCCATACTTCTACTATGCATGTTTCCTTTCCCTTCATGCTAAGCTTTTCTAGATGTGCTCTCAATAATTCCTCAAACCCCTATTTGGGAATGAGAGACTCTTTATTCGCTTTTTTTATTGGCCCATCACCAAATTCATCAACCCATCCTGAGGGCACAATCCCCTCAAGAGGTATATCACTGGAATCAGGCTTTGAATAGAACACCTTATAATTAAATTTGCCTAAGGGCTGCCCTAATAAATCCTCAACCCTTAGTTGTTTTTCGATTTTGGATTCTTTCTTGTTATTAAACTCATCACCCCATCCTGAGGGCACAATTGATTTAAAGGGAATATCAGCAGATGGTGGCTTATAATAGAATACCTTATATTCAAATTTCCCTAAGGGCTACCCTAATAAATCCTCAACTCCTTTAGAGGAATCAGGAGATTTTCCATTAGCTATAGGGTTTAGATTTTCAAAGGAGTTTAGCACTTCTTCTTTACTCACTCCTGAGTTAATCATTATGGTGGCTAGTAGTTGGACATTTTGATAGTCAAGGAAAGGATTGTTTATAGTGTTTGGGTTGGAGTTGGATGTTTTAGGGTTTGTGATTTTTATAGAGTCTATTAGGTTTTGGATCTTATGTTTAAGGTGAATATAGGTGTCTATAGAGTGGCCAACTACTTGGTAAAACTTGCAGTAGCTATTATGGTCATAGCCTGGGACATTCAGATTAGGTGGTTTGGAGAAGGTTAGGGGTCAGAGTAAGCCTCTCTGGATCAATCATTCTAGGAATTTGCAGAGTGGTTGGTTAAAGTTGGAGAATCTTTGAGGTTGCTGAACTACATGCATCTTTATAGCTCAACTAGTACTTCCCTATTATGTGCCCTTGTTGGGTAGTTTCAAGTTCTAGTGCCTCTAAAGCTTCTTTTCTTGTCATTCTCAATCTCTTATGCTTACAGACCATCATCATACTGGTCTATGAAATTTTTAGGATTCATCATCTACAACCTCTATACCAGATTAGGTGACACATTCTGAACTATCATCCTAGCCTAATCCTTCTTGGCCAGCTTATTCTTCATTAGCCCTGTCTTATTCATGAATCTAGTAAGGAAATCAGAGAAGGATTCATTTGGTTTATATTTTTTCAGTTCTAAATCTATGACTCCAACCTAGTGTTACAATCATATTGTCTTAAAACGGTAGTACATAGTTCTTTCCAGTCAGCTCTCATGGATTTTTCCAACCCATGATACTAGTTTACAACCATTCCTTTTAAAGAAAATACAAATAACCTAGTGATCACTTTTAATGGGGCTTTAGTAGTGCTTATAGTTGTTGTGTATTAATGGAGATGAATCCTAGGATCTCCAATTCCATTAAACTTCTGCAGTTGAGGCATTTTGAACTTCTTAGGAAGCTTATTACTCTCCATTAATAGCATATCATCAAAGTCAAATGAATATCCCATGCCTTGTCCTCTTATCAGCTCTTCCATCTTAGACATCTTATAGTTCAGTGCTCACATCTACTTGGACTTGTGGTTGTGTACCAATTCAAGGGATTCTTTCTTTACCTTCTCTACCATGTAGTTCTCGACATCCTTCAGCTTCACATCGATAGCAAGTGGGTCACCAGCATTGTTAGCAGTAAGTGGAGCATATGTAGCAGCAACAGTAAATGGTTGTTCAATTATAGGTCGTGGTATGACAATAGTAGTAAGTGATTGTTTAATTATAGGTGGTGGTATAATTGCAGTAGGTTACATCAATCCAAATAGTGCTTGACTCAGCTCATCTTGCATCATGGCCCTCATGTCATCCATTAGAGCTCCCTTGATGTCTTCTAAGGTCCAGTTCCCTTGCTGTTGCTCCATTTGTTTAAATTCAAGTGAAGTTAGTTCAACTTCAAGTAAAGTAGGTTGATAGGGCTTCTTTCCAGTCTATCCAGTTTGTTTAGGATTTCCTTTGCTAAGGCTTTAGGACTCTAACTCGTTCTTCTTAGTCTGCCACCTCATTGTCCCTAAATACGAGAAGACCTTGATGTATTTATGATGGCTACAAAACAAGGTGTTAGTATGATGAATGAGATGCATGTATACATGTATGCATGATGCATGTGCTATGCAATAAGTAGTAAGTATCAATCAAGTGTACAACATACATCCTTCCAACCTTATTCCTCCTACACACGTGTTTAATGGCAAGTCTTTTATCTTAGGATTTTTTATCTTGGTCTTAATATCGGCAAGGGATATCAAGAACCAACCTGCATGCCAAATCTCTCTTAAAGCAGAAAAGCATAGAAATAACATTTCTAGGTATAAAGGTCTAACCCAATCTTTATTACCCCAAAGGGGCTTCAAAAGTATGGGCCTGGGCTTTCATAGATAGAAATACCTCATGGTAATAAGCATAGAAATAGAATTTTTAAGTACAAAGGTCTAACCCAATCTTCATTACCCCAAGGGGCTTCAAAAGTATGGGCTTGGGCTTCTATAGATAAAAATACCTCATGGCAAAAATCATACAAGCATTTTTTGGTAGATCTTAAGGGAAGTAACTAAGCCATTATATATGGTTAGGGTTTGGTAAAAAGTTCAAGGTTCCTTTAGCAATATGCCCTCCTTTAAGACTTGAGTCATAGGCCAAGGTCAAAGGGGCCCGACATCCTTTGCAAACTGGAGAGAAGACTTACCCCCATTAAGACTTACGTTACAGACTTTAGTCAAATGAGCCCAGTAATCTCTCTTGAACCGAGTTAAGGCTAAAAGTGATGGTTAGCCAATTTATAACTAAATAAAGCTAGTGGAATCATGGAATCATAAAATAATGCCATCGTTTTAATATGGACATGCAAAATGAATGCAAAGAATAAAATAATAATCAATAAAATAATTCTAAATAGCACAAGTAGAATTAGTATCTCTTATCTCCAGTGGAGTCGCCACTTTAGACAACAAGGTTTAGTGCACGTCTAAGATTTTTGCAACCACGACACTATTTGAACTCAAGGCCCTAGAGAACACACTAACCATTGTCACAAAGACATGGTGTGGAGATGAGGAGTCACCACCCAAGGTAATAACTAGGATAGATCAAAAGGTGGTACTTGATTATCTAAAAGAAAGCTAGCACCATAACTAGGAGATTCTAGGAACGAAATACCAACTTCTTTCAGTCTTGTGTTCATTTAGATTTATTTTTTGAATTACTTTTTTATTCTCTAATTACATGCAATTTTATTTAAACCCTAATTAAACATTCATCTAACCCAAAAAGGCAACAGGTCATAAAATTACATGAAAAAAATGCATACAAAAGGTCGCGTCCCTAAGTCTAAACTAGATTAATTTTATTAAAGTTATCTAATTCTATATATTTTTATTTACAAGTGCATTAGACTAAAGAAAGACCTACATTTTTAATTAATTTTAGTAAACTTAAGTCTATTTATTTTAATTTAACTAAAGAAATGGGCCTAAAGTCTATAAATTTTAAAGAAAGGAATTAACTAGTGGGCCTAATTCTAACTTGATTTTAATTTAAATGAAAAAATGGTGCTAAGTCTATTTGTTTTAAAAGAAATAGAATTAATGAGCTAAGCTAAAGTCTAAATTTATTTAGTTAACTTAAAAATGGGCCTAAATTGATTTTAATTAATTAACCTAAATCATTTTTAAGCCTATTTTTTTATTTAGTGGGTTTGGACCTAACATGGTCTTAGGGCCCAAAGTACTAAAAGATCCAAAAATAAAACCCCAAACAAATATCATAACAAAGTCAGATCAAACACAAGATTTATGTGATATTCTAAAAAAACCTAAATCAATTTACATATAACCTTAAATTAATCTACTGCCATTATTAATTTTAATTGAATTTTACTTTATTGAACCTAAATTACAAATCATTTTTAGTGCAGAGAATATAAAATTCCACTATTTCCCACTATTGGGGCTATTACACACTGCTATACAGAAATTAAAATCAAATTAATTACAACCCAAAGCAAAATCAAATTAAAAGAACGTAGAAATCATAAATCCTAAATCCTATGAGAGTTTTATAGATCATAATCCATGGCATTCCATGGATTCTTCCAATGGTCACTGCCCAAAATCACATATCTCTAACTACACATATCTCGAAAGTTTTTAATTTCTACAATCAAATCCCTAAAAAACCAATTTTGTAATTAAATCCATAAAATGTTGCAATTTAGTCCTTTAATCACAAAACTTGACACTAAAGATCAATTCTCAATTAGATTTTCATCATAGGGGCTTTCGTCGCACACATGCACAATTGCATCCCAAAATTGGGTGCTTATAAATCCCTTAAGATACTTACTATAGACACCTGCTTTGACTGGAAGGATGTCTCGATGGCTAGTACTACTAACTAAATTCAATATAGAGTACATTACCATCAAGGTTATCAAAGGAAGGGCAATAGCAGAATTCTTAGTACAGAATGCGATAGATGGTGATGAACCATGGAACCTATAATTTCCATATAAGAATCTAGTAATTGTAGAGCATCAGGAATGGAAGCTTTATTTTGATGGGGCTATAAATAACATAGGAGCTAGATTAGGAGTGATTATTATTATGCCAGAAGGAGAAACCATACTGATAGCCAAGAAATTTGATTTCAAAGTAACCAATAATATCATTGAGTGTGAGGCATGCATTCATGGAGTGGAAGTAGTAATGGCAGCTGGAGCAAAGGAGTTGTTAGTACATGGGGATTTGATGATGGTTATTAGTCAAGCTAATGAAGAATGGGAAGTAAATGAGGAAAAGCTAAAACCCTACATCTACTATTTGAGGACTTAAATAAAGAACTTCACCAAATGTCTTTTTATCCATCTATTAAGATACGATAATCAAATGGCAGATGCTCTATCAATGCTCTCTTCAATGTGGGACAGTGTAACTAGATTGGCTATGAAGCTATTAGTGATCATGAAATCAAGAGCTCTATGTTATGGGGGTGAGTAGATTCTAGGAATTCTAGTAGGGCCCGAAGAGAAGCCATGGTTTTATGATATTAAAAGGTTTATCAAGGAAGGAAAATATCCAGATGAAGCCACTTCAAAAGAAAGATATGCCTTGTATGTTCTTGCATGTAATTTGCAAGTCATGATAGGGTGTTGTATAAAAGAATGCCGAATGGGATACAACTCAGATGTCTCAAGAAAGATAAAGCAGAAGAGGTGATGAAGGAGATTCACTCGGGTGCTTACGGTTCTTACATGAATGGAATAATCCTAGCAAAGAAGATAATTAGATAAGGGTACTACTAGATGAGCATGGAAAGAGATTGCATTAAGATAGTAAGGCAATGCCATCAGTGTTATATCTTTGGAAATCTCAACTACCTACCTTTAATGGTACTGAATATTTTATCATCTCCTTTGCCTTTTGCAATGTGGTGGATTGATATGATAGGAGAAATAAGGCTGACAACATCGAATGGACATACGTATATAGTTGTTGCAATTGATTACTTCTCTAGATGGGTAGAGACTGAATCTTTTAATAATCTAAAGATGAAGCATATGGTCTAGTTTATTAAGAAGAACCTTATTTATAGATATGGGGTTCCACATCACATTGTAACAGACAATGGGGTTCAGTTCAAGTAGAGACAATAGAGTTGTTGCGAAAATATGGGATCGAGCATTATAAGTCTTCATCGTATCAGCCTTAAGCTAATAGAACAATGGAAGCAGCAAATAAGAATATTAAGAAAATCCTCTCTAAGATGGTCAAAACTTATAAAGACTAGTCTGAGTACCTTCCCTTTGCCTTGTGGGGATACAAAACTATAACTAGAACTACCACAAGCTAAACTCTGTTCTCCTTGGTGTATAGTTGTGAAGCAGTTTTGACTACAGAAACTGAGATCAAGTCTCTAAGAGTGGTTATGGAGGCCAAAAAACCTGAGAGTGAATGGGCACAAAAGATATATGATCATCTGGTATCTCTAGATGAGCAGAGGATGAATGCTTTGTTTTACACTCAGATATATCAGAGGAGGATAGCAAGGTCATTCAATAAGAAAGTAAGGCTAGGGAAAATAAGAGCTAGGGACATGGTGTTAAAATAGTCTAGAGCAATGGTGTTTAATTTGAGAGGAAAATTCATATCGAATTAAGAAGGGTCGTACTTAGTTAAGTTAATTCTGCCAAAGGGAGCTACCAAGATATCTAATCTTAAAAGGAATGAGTTCATAGAGCTTGTTAATCTAGATTGCCTTAAGAAATACTACATATAAAAATAAATAAAAGTAGTATAAAGAAAATAAAGTTCGTTGACTAGAAAACCTGAAAAGGCTAGTCAGGTAAAAATTACGATATTCCCGCAGTTTAGGAAACCCGTAAATGGTTTGCAAGTAAAAATTAAGGAATAAATAAGAGAAAAAGGACTTGCTAACTAGAAAACCCATAAAGGGCTAGTCAAGCAAAAGTTAGGGAAATAAAATGTGAACAAAAAATATTCAATTAGAAAATTTGAAAGGATTAGCTGATAACAAGAGTTATGTCATGTAATGTAGTAAATGCACTCATTTTGGCCCTAATTAATGAATTTTATTGAAATAGAATTTTTTTATAACATTGCATGTTCTATTGTCTTTATAATGCATAAGTACTAGAAAGGAAAATAGAACATAAAAGCTTAAAATCAACTTTATGAGACTATTTTACTTTAGTTCATAAAAGAAGCTCGCTAAGTTGAAAACTCGAAAGGGCAACTTAAGCAAAAGTTAGGGCAAGCCTACTAAGCTAAAAGCCCAAAAGGGCAACCTAGGCAAAAGTTAAGGAAAAAAAATTCACTTAGGACCATATACTCATCTAAGTCTAATTTCAAGAAAGGGAAATTTGAAATAGATGAGTACAATAAGGCAGTCTAACATAACTACAAATAAAAAATGAAGATAGCCTGGAAGCAGCCATCCCAAGCTCCACTATCAAACTGTGGGCTCCATCCTTTGTTAGGGTCATCATAATGGTAAGCATTTCGAGGTCTGATAGATGAAGTACCAACACTGTAGACGTCCATACTTAAGTCTGTAAGCCACTAATGAAGCATATTATTCTCTCACTCTAGATCCTTAGAATAACTCTGTACATATAGGAAACATCATATCATATGCATTCCATGCATACACTTTGCATTTTTTAGTGTATATAGTTACTCGCCAACTATCTATGACTTGCATAGTAAATAACCTCTGAGACGAGGCAAGACTATATAAATACTCTGCCTATGTCTGGGGAAATAAGTCCGTGTCAAGTGTATAGATCATGCAGGAAATAAGTCAAATAGACTCACATAAGAAGTATACGCTGGAGAAAAGCTAGGAAGTTGAGCATCGCTAAAGTGCATATACTGCTCAACTGGAGTCTGAATAGTATAAGCCTAATAAAGCATAGATCTATCAGGAAGGGGGACATCGCCAAAAATAGCACTAGCAAAGATTCCCTCACGTGTTGAGTACACTATACATTACTAGGTCTAGGCCTAGATATCTCAAGCACAATCTCAAGCTCAAGAGTAGTCTTAACCCTCTGAGCAATTTTAACTGCCTTCTCCATCACCTCATAAATAGGGGAACCAATCTCCTCAAACTGTGAGAAAATAAAATAAGTGATTTGAGCATTCCAGAAGAGAAATAATCATAAGTTACCTTAGCTTGGTCAACAGGAACCTGCTCCAAGAGGTTCACATGGATGAACTGCTGGTAATGGCGAGATTGCTCAAGAAAAATAATCATGTCATATCCTTATAATGCCTCTCTCAACTCTAAACCATCAGATGAGAAATATATAACATCAAGAGAGGAACATTAGAGGGAATATAGTGTCAGGAAGGTCCAGAATGCCACTGATACACTCGCTCTCCCAAATACCATATTCAATAACCATATCCAGGGAGCAGAATCCTCATGTCCTTGAGTTGTACTACAGTAACCGTGAAATCATACCTCTAGACATCATTTGCTCCCTCCAACCAATTAGAATTAATCTATAAAATCATGTTATTAAGTTTAACTTGTATTAAATTATGAAATACTAAGGATTCTATCTTCCTACCAAGCACCACTTAATAATGTTCAGCTGATCACAGTAAATCTATAGAATGTTCCTAACACTTGCTAGATGGAAGAGCCCTACCTCTACATAAAAGGGAGCCTCCTATCAGAACTGATAACACTAAAGCCATAAATCAGCCTAATCTCTAGACTCCATATTTGGAAAGAGGAAACAAGTAAAAAAATGATGTACATACAAAGCATGCCAAAAGCCGCACATAGTGATAGCACCTCTATAAATAGTGTCTAATCCATAGTACATATAAGCCAATGCTGAGAAGGGAAACTCCCCAAACAAGGGTGACAACTCAGTCTAAGTTTTAAAAAGGTCTGAGAAGGGCAATGCTGACCTCATGACTAGTCTCATAGAAGAGGGTCGTGCCAAGTAATATCAGAAGGAGACACCTCGCCTTATGGGTAATCTGACAAGGAGTGGTGGTAGGAAGACGTCTGAATCCCTCGACTAATGATGAAAGAAGAACATTATTCTGATTCTACCACATTAAAATGAACCCAATTAAATCTCACACATACTAACTTCGTGCATGCTCAGGGAGACTGCGGTAGCTGATAAAAAAGAAAATAGGAGTCCCTCCGAAGGCAATCCTGATGATCGCAAAAAAACTCATAGGCAAAATAGTCAACTCGCCTGCATGAGTATGGAACATGTGGGTGGTATCAATCCACCACTCAATCAGTGCAAATAAAGAATGGCAATTAGACCTCCCTCAAGTTGTCAGAAGCCTAACAATAAATCATTTAAACTTGAAGGCCCATACTAACTGTGCCACATTCTCTGACAACCCTTGACATAATTCACAAGCTATGTAAAAATGGCCTGTGAATTTCATCAATCACTAGGTGAATTTTGAGAATAGAAATAATAATAATAATAATTTATTTATTTATTTTAAAAAAATCTGGATCAACAAAGTGGAATGTCGATCGACATTCCATAATGCCAACTGGCATTATGTGATGCTGATTGATTTCTAGACTTCTAACTCAGATTTTCAAAGCTTTAGTCGACCATTCAACTAAAATCCTATGTTCTCGTGTTAAATTTAAATTGTTCATGCATTTTTTGAGTGATTTTTAATCTAATTTCAACAATATACACACTAATTTGCATTCTGAAATTAATTTTGATTACTAACAGTATGAATAAATTTTTTTCATAAATAAATAGAAATGAGGAAGTGTTACCTCATTGCCCACATCTATTCACCTATGAAGGTGAAGACGAGTCATAAGAAGCACAATAGAACCCTCCCAAAGTCTAAGGTTGTTCAAAGGAAAATGGAGAGGCACAATGGCTGAGTCAGCTGGAATCTCTACTTCTTTGTGTAGCCTATATTGTGAGTCAGCCATAAGATCTAACGGATTGTGAATTGGAGTTCGGATGAGCAAGAAATCAAAAAAAGAAAATCAAAGCAAAAAAAAAAAGAAATGGAGAGGGAAATGAAAAAATAGCATCAAAAAATAAGGAAGCTTCTTAATAAATGAAAAATATCCATTTTGGTCCCTTGACTATACCTACATTCAAAATCAAGTTTTTCTTTGCAATTTCATCCATAATTTCATTTTGATTAGGATTTAATTCCTAATTAATTCATTTACTCATATCATCAATTAATGGATTATTATTAATTGCATCTACATTTAAATTCTAATTTTTTTTTGTCAAGTACGGAATACATAATATAATTACAAAATTCAGTTTTCCATTTTTACATGCATCATTTTAAATCAAAAGATTTCAAAATTCATTTCGTGCTACACAGTAGTTGAAACACAAATTTCAAAATTATCATGTTATGTGTTGCATAGTAGTCGTAACATGAATTTCAAATTCATCATGTTATGTGCTTCAATAGCAGTTATACATGAAATTTTTCAAACCTTTTGTCACTAAACACTACACAGTAGTTATGATGTTCCATAGGAACTATAGCATGTTTTTAAATCATGGCTCGCTAGACGTCCTACAGGGAATATAACGAGAATCATTGCCTTCATTTTGTTAAAATGTCCCACAGGGAATATAATAAAATCCACTATCACTAAATGTCCTAAAAGGAATATAATGTAGTTTTCCATACACTACACAGTAGTTATAGTATTATTGCTAGACGTTCCACAAAAACTATAGCATGTTTTCAAATCACAGCTCGCTAGACGTCCTATAAGGAATATAACGAGAATCATTGCATTCATTTCGTTAAAATGTCCCAAGGGAATATAATAAAATCCACTGTCACAGATGTCCTAAAAGGAATATATTGTAGTTTGCTAGACTTTACACAGTAGTTACTATAATATTACTAGAGTTACATAGGAACTATAGCATGTTTTCAAATCACAAGTTGCTAGACATCCCACAAGGAATATAGTAAAATACATAAGTTTCACTAAAAATTCCATAGGAAATATAGTGAAATATATTCAACATAGTATCTTGCTTAAAATTGCTCAGCAATTTAAGTAATAACATGTCAATTAGGATACAATGAAGTACCCTAATTCTTTCTGTTGAAATTGTGTGCTACTATTGCTTTACCGCAATTTGTCAAGCAAATAGTGACAAAGGGGGGCAACTGTAAGCACCCAATTTTGGGATGCAATTGTGCACACGTGCAATGAAAGCCCCTATAGTGAAAATCTAAGCAAGAATTGATTTCTGGTGTCTAGTTTAGCTATTTAGAGGACTAAATTGCTCCATTTTGTGGATTTAATGGCAAATTTGGTTTTTTTAGGGATTTGATTGCAAAAATTAAAAACTTTTAAGGACCTTTTTGTAATTTAAAAAAGTGATTGGTCGACATTTAATGCTGACTGGCATTATGTAATGCCAATCGGCATTACATAATGCCGACCGACATTACGTAATGTCAGTTACATTAAGTAATGCCAATCGACATTACAGGATGTCGGTTAGCATTCCAGAGTGCCGATTTTCACTAAAATTTGATTTTTTATGCTGAAAGTCCAAGACACCACATGTCCCTGCATGTGCAAGTCTTTGATTTTTTCAAAACTCTATTACCATCTTATTATCTTGACTTTGAAAGTTCAAAAATAAAAATCCAGACTCCTGAGACTCCTCCTCTCGCTCCTAATATACTGTAACTTCCCTGCGTGATCATAGGGGTTAGAGGTTGCTAGGCTAGGCTTTAAAAGCCGAGAGGAAAAGTCTTTGAAAAAAAAAAGAAAGAGGGAGGAGAGAGGAAGAGGTTGCTAAAAAACCATAAAGAGGCAAAGTCTTTGAAGAAATATTAAAGAGGAGAAAAAAGAGAAAGAAAAAAATTCTCTTAACTCTAAAAAAATAAAACCCTAGTTATTTTCTTTACTGTGCAAAAAGCCACACACCTTAGCTCTTCATTTTTCATTTTTAAAACCTTCAAAAAATCAACAAAAATACATTCTTTGCTTTTAAAGTCCAAAAAATAAAGAAAAAAACAATAGTGTCAATCTTAAAATGGTGACAATCCCAATCTGAGGTTCATTCAAACAACATTTGTAAAGCATCCTCTACTATTTTTCATTTCTTTTATTTTGATTTGATTTCTTTATTTTATTTATTGATTGAGTCGTTACTAATTAAATTTTTTGTTATGCTCTTTTGTTTTTAATTGGTGTTCTGTGGTGCGCTGGATGTGAGGTTGGTGATATGAGATTTTGGTAGTGGCTACATTAAAGAATCCATGGGATGCCATGGATTGAATTTTATAAAATCCCCATAGAATTTAGGGTTTATTATTTTTTGCGGTATTTTGTTCATTGCTTTTACTAGGTTGTAATTAATTTGCTTTAATTTCCTACACTATGCTTTGTAATAGACCCAATAAAGGGAAATTAGTGGAATTTTAATTCTCCACACTAAAAATTGATTAGTAATCTAGGCTCAATTTGGTAAAAACTCAATTAAAACCAATGATGGCAGTAGATTAATTTTAGGGTTGCATGAAATTGAATTAGGGTTTCTTAGAAAAAAATCACTTAATAATTGTTGTTCTGATTTATTTTTGGTATATTTATTGAATTGATTTTGTTTTTGGTTCTCATGCCTTTTGGGCCCCAAGCCCATGGTAGGATCAACCCATTTAATAAATAAGCTTAAAAATGGTTCTTTAAGTTTTAATTAATTTAAAATTAATTGAGGCCCATTTAGGTTAATTAGATTTAGGCACATTTTAATTAGTAAAATTAACTTAGAATTTAGTTCAACCCACTAATGTATTTTTATTTCTTTTTAAAATTAATTAGATTCTACGCCCATTTCTAGTTAATTAAAATTAATTTACATTTAGCTCAGCCCATTAATTTCATTTCTTTTAAAATAAATAGAATGAGGCTCCATTTTTTATTGAGTTAAAATTAAGTTAGACTTAGTCCCACTTAATAATCTAATTTCTTCTTTAAAATTTGTAAACAATAGGCCCATTTCCTTAGTTAATTAAAACAAGTAGATTTAAGCTCACTAATTCAATTAGAATGTAGACCCATATTTAGTCCATTTTACTTGTAAACAAAATATGTAGAATTAGCTAACTTTAATTAATAAAAATAATCTAGTTTAGAGATAAAGACATTGCCTTTTGTATGCATTTTTACATGTAATTTTATAACTTGTTGCCTTTGGGTTAAATGGATGTTTAATTAGGGTTTAAATAAAGTTGCATGTAAATAGAGAATAAGATAGTAATTCATAAAGTGATTTTGAATGAACATGAGACTAAGAGAAGTTAGTATTCCATTCCCATAATCTCCTTGTTGTGGTGCTAGCTTTCTTTTAGAGAATCGAGTACCACCATTTTGATTTGTCCCAATTATTACCCTAGGTGGCGACTCCTCATCTCCACACTATGTCTTTGTGATATAGTAATGTGTTCCTTAGGGCTCTAACCCCAAACAGTGTCATGGTTGTTAAAATCTTAGGTGCACGCTAAACCTCAGCATCTACAATATGGCATAGTCATGGCACGACTATATGCCCAAACACACATGGCCATGCCTGATTCAAAGATTTAAGTGCCTATTAGGCATAAAGTAGACACAATTGTGTCACCTTTAACACACAACCGTGCCTAATTGACATATGGAATGAAGGCCACATAGTTATGTGCATATATATAAGTCAATTTTTAGGGTTTTTATGGAACAATATTTAAAAGGAATGTTTTTTTTAGAAAAAAGGGAGGAGAGACTGTTATTCTCTGAAGAGAATTCTACCTTTTATTTACACAAGAATTATTTTCTTTTTTTAATTTTATTACATAGTTAATTTTAAAACTCTATTTAAATCAAAATATTATATTAAAGAACAAGGATTAAGAATCAAGAACACCATTGACAAAGCATAATAAAAGGGTTTTTTTTCCTTCTATTATTCTTTTAAATTTTGCTTTCGTAAAATCATGAACAAGTTTGGATTCTTCATATTTTATTTTTCTTTTCTAATTTCTATGGGGAACTAAGTTAGTTAGTTAGGGTTTTAATGAACCCAGCTCAATATGGATGTAGTTAGGTTAAATTCTTAATAAAATAATATGCATTTCATAAGAGTTATTGGATTTAATGCTTTTCATTGGCCTAATCACCCTTTGAATTGAATTAGACACTAGGATTAGATCCAGATATTGATTCTAGTGAGAAAAGCAATAACAATTTATTAATTCAAATTAATTTAGTCAAGTGACACTTCAATATTAATATTCCATAGAAGATTGCTTAAATAATTTGATTATGATTTGTTAATTATGCTAGTGTAAGCTAAGGAATCGAGTAATTATCATAATTGATTAATTGTGAGCGTACTTAATAGAGACAACATAATTCTTAAGATGCTTCATAAATGAAATGATTATTCATAATAAATAAGAATTTAACATTATCTTTAAATAAATTGAACAGGGGGAATTAAACCATAATGTCTTTAATTACATAAATTTAGTAACAAAATTCATATTGTCTTAGATTTAATTTATTTTGCTTTACTCATTGAAATTGTCGTTAGTCTAAACAAGCAAAATATTAAGAGTAGCTCATTGATTAACTCTATCTCCATGGAAATAATATCTTTTGTTATTGCTTCTACGATTTTGTGCACTTGCGAATCACACCACATCAAGTTTTTACCGTTTATTAGGGATATGATAGCTAATATTAAGATTAAATTAATATATTTGATTTAGACATTTTATTTTCTTTTATTTTTTTTGGTTTAGACAACATTTTTTTGTGTTCAGTTTAATTATCTTCTAAGTACTTTTGTAAGTATATGCACTTATCAAGAAGCACAAAGAAAAGATGTGAAATTCTAACTTCCTTAGATTCAAAAATTGATAGAACCTTTCATAGGAGACTTAAAGGGAAAAAATACAAAATGAACAAGGAAAACGATAAAGTAGAAAATGACAAGGTAGGAGTTCCTGATCCACCTGCTCCATGACAAGAAATTCAAGAAAGACCAAAGCTTTAGAGAACTATGAGAGATTTTGTTAGTTCAAGTTTATATAAAGATCAAAATCCTATTATCATACCTATTTTTGTTTCCAACAATTTTAAAATTAAGCCTGTTATAATTCAAATGATCCAAAATTCTTAATTTAGTTAATTATCATATGAAGATCCTATTGGCCACATGATAAGATTCTTAAAGTATTGTTCTACACTCAGAATTGAATAGGGTATAACCAGAATGAATAAGGCAAAGAGATTGTTCACAAGTCTCCACCTAATTCTATCAATACTTAGCAAGCACTCTACACTGAATTTTTTAATAAATACTTCCCACCTACTTAGGTTTTGAAGATAAAAAAAATGAGATAAATTCTTTCTATTAGAGAGAAAATGAAAGCTTTTATAAATGTTAGAATAAATTTAAAGATTTGCATAGGCAATGTCCACCACACTTGATACCATCCTAAAATTGGCCTCAATCTTTTCTACAAAGGTGTGAATCCTTTAGTTAGAGTTAACATAGATGCAGCTGCTAGAGGAACAATCATGTCCAAAACACCCGATGATACTTTAGAAATTTTTAAAGAAATTGCAAACACATAAAGTTTATGGGCTAATGAGAGAGCTATAACTAAGAAGTGAGGAGCAACTAAGATATATGGGTTGACTATGGTAAATGCAAAGCTATATCCATTGATGAAGAGGATGGATAAAATATTCCTTAATGTAATTTCTTCCTCAAATAAATCATCATGTAAGCTTTGTCATGGAGGACATCCCACTACTGAATGTCAACTTATGCAAAACTTATCTATAGAGAATGTTAATTATGTGAACAACTTCAACAAAGGTCAATAAAAAAATTCCATGCTTAGAAACACTTATGATCCGAGATTAAGTAATTGTCTAAATTTTTCATGGAGCAATAACAATAATAATCAATACTGACCTCAAGCACCACTAGATTTAGTAAATTAAACATTCAACATCAATAAAATCAAGCTCAATTCCAACAAATAAGAGGTCATCATCTTTTATATCTTCTTTAGAAAGTAAAATAGAGAAATTTATAGAGTTGATGATTGTAAAAATGAATCAACAAGATGAGGCTATAAAAAGACTTAAAGGAAGATTTGAAAAGATGCACCAAGACACTCAACTTATGTTTAAGAATCATTCATTATCTATTCATAATCTAAAAGTTCAAGTGGGGTAATTAGAAAATTCATTATCTATAAAATATTAAGGGACTCTTCCTAGTAATATAGAAAAGAATCCTAAAGAGCATGTTAAAGCTATTAATTTAAGGAGTGGAACAAAGTGGCAACCACTAAAGCAAAAAGTGAACACATAAGTCAAAGAAGAAAATGAAATAGTTGAAGCTGAAGCATAAATAGCAACAGAAGTAGAGGAGAAAAAAAAGGAATAGAAAGTTGAAATCAAGCCTTATGAACCACCTGCTCCATTTCCTCAATGACTAAAAAAGCATGAACATGATAAAAAATTTGCAAAAATCTTAGAGATGTTTTAAAAACTACATAAAAATATACCATTGGTGTAAGTAATTACATAAATGACTAAATATACTATATTCTTAAAGGAGCTTATTTTAGATAAGAAAAAGTTATAAGAGTTTAAAACTATCACACTTAGTAAGAAGTATAGTGCTATAATCTTAAACAAACTTCCACTCAAGTATAAACTTCCAGGGAGTCTTACTATACATTATTTTGTTAGCAATTTAAACTTTTAAAAAGCTCTTTATGATTTAAATGCTTTTATTAATTTAATGCCCTTATCTATTTATAGGAAACTTAGATTAGGAGAAGGGAAACCTATAAATATGTATTTATAACTTACATATCGAATGATAATGAAACCTTAAGGAATAGTAGAGGTTGTACTAGTTAAGGCGAAGAAATTCATCTTTTTGGCAGACTTTATGGTATTTGAATTTGAGGAAGATAAGGATGTGCCTCTAATATTTGGTATGTTTTTCATGTACAATACTAAAGCTATTATAGATGTTTATGAAGGAAGCTCAATATATGCCAAGGTATGAAACACTCTTCTGATATTAATTACTACATGATAGTTAATGTGATAGATGATTATGTTAATGAAGTCCAACATTGGAAGTTAGTAAAATCTTATAATTTGGAGGATATTAAGAAGCATTTGTAGGTTCAATCTTCTGAATGAGAGAAATCTCTTGAATAGGAAGAATCATTCATTCATTATGCATTACTAACAAACATTGAACCTAGATTACCTTTTATAGTTAAACCACATAGGTTGGATTTAAAACCACTACATTTGCATTTAACATATACATTCTTAGGAGAAAATGAGACATTACCTGTAATTATATAATCAAAACTTAATGAGGAATAAAAGAAATCATTAGTAAAATTATTAAAGAAAATGATAAAAGCATTAGGATGGCAAATTTCATACATTAAAGGAATTAGCCCTTCATGTTGCATGCATAAGATATTAATGGAAGATGATCATAAGACTATAATAGAAAGACAAAGAAGATTAAACCCTAATATGCAAAAAGTAGTTAAGAAGAAAAATTATTAAATTATTGGATGCAAGAAATATATATCCTATTTTAGATAGTTCATGGGTCATTCCCATACAATGTGTACCTAAAAAAGGTGGAATGACCATTATAGAAAATGATGAAGGAGAATTAATTCCTACTAGGGTAGTTAGTGGTTGGAGAGTTTGCATTGATTATAGAAAACTTAATAAAGCTACAAGAAATATCATTTTTCATATTCATTTATTGATCAAATGATAGAAAGAAAATGTGAACATGCATTTTACTATTTCCTAAATGGCTATTCAAGATATAATTAATAAAAGTAGCTTAGATGTGTTATAATTAATAAAAGTAGCTTATAGGTGAGTTGAATAAGGCTAATGAAGAATTTTAGAAAAATTAAAATAAATTTAAGGAATGAACAAGAATTGAAAGAGAATAGAGTAAGAAGAATAATGAACACATGAATTTAAAAGTTCATATTCTTAATAATCCTATGTCTCACTCTTACAACCTTATAACTTGAGTTTTCAAGAATCACTCAAAAAATCAAATCTTAAGTGTTTTAATGGCTAAACACTTAAACTAATTCCTTTAGAAATAAATCTCACTTCCCTTCTAATCTATCCCGAGATTTAAGATGAAAAGAAATTATACTTTTAACATATAACCAACTCTCACAAAAATTACATAAACAAAGAATAAATATTTAAGAGTTTGAGAGCTTTTATGAATGTTAAGATAAAAAAATTATAATAATCAAGTGTCTTAACTTTAATTGAGCTCAAGCAGCTATTTATATAGATGACCACTCAAAATTTTAAATTCAAAAATATGACAGGAAAAGCTTTAGTTGCAACTTATTATTCACTTTAGCTTTCCATCACCATAGTAGCTCTTACTTCAGTTGTAGCTTACTATTTATTTTAGCTTTTGTCACCATAGAAGCTTTTGCTTCAGTCATAGCTTACTATTCATTTAAGCTTTCTGTCACCATAAAAGCTTTTGCTTCAGTTATAGCTTACTATTCATTTCATCTTTGACTTGGCTTTTATTTGAGTCCTAACTTATACACACTTAAAATAAACATATTAAATGCTCAAAATTAAGTTTGTTAAGATCAAAATTAAGATTGATTATTGCTAAGGTTAACAATTTTCCTTTTTTTTAATTTTGATAAACTTATTTTAAGTTTAAGAAGGATAATATAAAGTGAAGTGTATGTTGATTTGAATTCTAATAAAGTATGTGAATTATACTCTCCCTTAATTTATGCATATAATAAAAATAATAAATTTTAAGAATCTCCCCCTTGGTGCTATCAATTGAACAACTCCTAAAAAAATATCAATTGAACAACTTTTAAAAATTTCAATTGAAAAAAATGCCAATTAAAATATTTAATGTATTTCTTTATGTATAGAGCTTAGTTCTAAAGGAAATAAAAGACCAAGAACTAAAACAATGAAAATAAGGATAGACCAAACCTTAAAAATATCATGTCCATCTAGCCAAGTGTCATATATATACACATATAAACAAAGTAAGCAAAACAAGGCTTTTTATCAAAGATCAAAATAATTCCTAAGAAGAATTTATATGTGAATAAATGGAATATGAATTATGCATGCATAAACACAACTAAAAAAATAAATTCATGCATAAACAAAATACAAAATTAATTCAAACTTAAATATTTGTCTCCCTCTGTCAAAATGCAAAAAATCATTAAAGAAAAATAAAATTGCATAAACAAATGATAGATTACAATGATATTAAAATTTCAATTGCAAAATAAATAAAAACATAACAAAACATAAAACTAACAACTAATGGCTTATATCCATAAAATAAATCGAACCTAAACTAACACAAAAAAACCATAAAAACAAACTACCAGTTCAAAGCTTAGATACATAAAATATATTGAAAGTAAATCGAATAAAAGCTGACCAAAAACACACAAAAAACATATAAAAAATAAATAGTCTTGTTGAGGAGGAGGAAAGATAGAATAATTTTGCTATATGCTTATTTTGAATAATTAATTTATTGAAATAATTTCAACAATTAATTATTAAATAGCAAAAAATTATTTAATAAGATCAAAATCAAAATTAATAATCAAAGTAACTAATAAGCATAACATGATTTCTCATGGAAACAATCCAACCATCAATAAAGTATAAAATCATGACAAACTAGAACTATCAATCATGCCAATTTCATGCTCAATATAATTCATTCTCTCCTCATTGAGAAGTTTGGTGTAGATATCTGCAAGTTGATTATTTGTATCAGCAAATTCAAGTGAGATATCACCATTTTGAACATGATCACGTAAGAAATGTGTCTAATGTCTATATTCTTAGTTCTAGAATGTTGAATGGGATATTTGCCAAGGTTAATAGCACTTGTATTGTCATATTTGATTAATTGAAATATTATCAAGTTTTATACCATAGTCCAACAATTGTTGTTTTTACCATAAGACTTATGAACAACAAAGACTTGCTGTAATATATTTAGCTTCAGCAGTGGACAAAGCAACCGAAACTTATTTCCTGTTAAACCAAGAAACTAAACATTGTCCTAAAAATTGATAAGTTCCAGATGTGCTCTTTCTATCTAGTAAACTATCGGCAAAGTCTACATCCAAATAACTAATCAAGTCAAAGGAGGAACTCTTAGAATACTAAAGTCCTAAATGCATTGTTCAACAAAGATATTTGAAATTTTTTTATTGCATTAAAATAAGACTCTATAAGACTTGATTGAAACCTAACATACAAGCAAGTAGTAAATATAATGTCAGGTCTATTATAGGTTAAATAAAGAAGCGATATGATCATACCTCTAAATTGCTTTTCATCAACGGGCTTACCATTCTCATCTTTGTTGAGTTTGGTAGTGATGCTCATAAGAGTTTTACTTGTCTTAGCTCCATCCATACCAAACTTTTTAAGAATGTCTCTTGCATACTTGGTTTGATTAATGAAAATCTCATCTTTACATTACATGATTTGTAGTCTAAGGAAGAATTTAAGTTCACCTATCATACTCATCTTAAATTCTCCTTGCATTAACTTAGAAAATTCCTCACATAAGCAATGGTTACTAGCATCAAAAATAATGTCATCAACATAAATTTGCATAATAAGTAAATCATGGTTGGAATTCTTTATGAAAAAAGATATATCAACTTTTCCTTTAGAGAAACCTTTCTCTAACAGAAAGTTACTCAATTTTTCATACCAAGCTCTTGGAGCTTGTTTCAATCTATATAATTCTTTTGACAATTTTAAAAACACGATTTAGAGAATCAAAATTTTCAAAACTAAGAGGTTGTTCAACATATACCTCCTTTTCAATGAAACCATTTAAAAATGCACTTTTAACATCCATTTGATAAAGTTTAAAATTCATGAATGATGCAAATGCAATTAGCATTCTAATAGCTTTTAACCTTACAACCGAGGCAAAGGTTTCATCATAATCAATGACTTCCTCTTGATTATAATCTTTAGCTACTAGTCTAACTTTGTTCCTAGTTATGACACCTTTTTCATTCATCTTATTTCTAAACACCTATTTGGTGCCTATAATAGGATGATGTTTATGTCAAAGAACCAAGGTCCAAACCTTATTTCTCTCAAATTGATTTTCCTCTTCTTACAAAGAAAGGACCCAAAATTCATCACTCAAAGCATCATTAACATTTTTAGGTTCAATTTAAGATATAAAGACTAAACTAACAATAGACTTAAGTTGAGATCTAGTAGTTACCCCCTTTGTAGTGTCACCTATGATGAGGTCTTAAGGATGTGCTTTCTTAAATTGCCAATCCTTTGGAAGTTCATCTTTCAAAGTAGGTTGAGACATCTCCTCATTGTCCTCTTTGCTTAGACCTTCAAGTTTCAAAGGCTTACTAGTATTTTCTTCTTGAGTGTTCACATCCACATGCTCATCTATAAAATCATCAACACTACAAACATCCTTTCTAGGATTAAGTGAGTTTGATTCATCAAATACAACATGAATTGACTCTTCAACTACTAGAGTTCTTTGGTTAAAGACTCTATATGCTTTACTGGAATTAGAATAGCCTCAAAAAATTCCTTTATCAGCTTTAGAGTCAAATTTACTAAGATTATCCTTAGTGTTCAATATAAAGTACTTGCATCCAAATACACTTAGAGATGAGATTTTGGGTTTTCTATTATTCCATAACTCATAAGCAATTTTTTTTTAAAATTGGTCTTTAGAAAACTCTATTTAAAATATAACAAGACATGTTAATGACTTTGTCCCAAAAGTATAGAGGTAAATTACACTCATGAAGCATTATTCTAACCATTTCCACAAGAGTTCTATTTTTCCTTTCAACTACCCTATTTTTTAAGGAGTTCTAGGAGAAGAAAATGTATGTGAAATATGATTTCATTACAAAAGGTTTTTAAAAATTTATTTTCAAATTCAATTCCATCATCAATTCTAATGGATGAAATACAAAATCATTTTTCTTTTTAAACTCTTTTAATAAAATAAACAAAAGCTTCAAAAATATTATTCTTATGAGCAAGGAAACACACCTAAGTAAATCTAGAGTAGTCATCAACTAAGACACAAGCATAGTGCATACTACCTAAAGCAGCAACTCTAGTTGGTCCAAACAAATCCATATGTATAAGTTCAAGTGGCCTAAAGGTGGACATAACATTTTTTAGTTTAAAAGATGATTTGGATTATTTTCCTTTTTAACAAGCATCACAAGGTTTATCCTTTGTAAACTCAAACTTAGGTAAACCAATCAAAAGTTCATGTTTACAAAGATCATTTAGTAGCTCAAAATTTTCATGTCCTAACCTTCTATGTGATGTCCAATGTCATGGGAAATAGACATTAAGCATTTAATTTTTTTTATCAATCTTATTTAAATTAATAACATAAACATTATCAACCCTTTCACCACTAAAAACTACTTGTCTTTATCAAAACTACTAACAAAGAAATTCTTAAGATAGAAAGTGACCTTATTTCCCATATCACATAATTGACTTACACTACACAAGTTATGTTTAAGACCATCAACAAGAAATACATAATGTATAAATACATATTAAGGATTACCAATTTCTATAATGCCAATAATCTTTCCTTTTGCATTGCCCCAAAAGTAACATGTCCTTCATCCTTAGCATCAAGCTTATTAAATTGCTCTTTGTCTCCAGTCATGTGTCTTGAACATCCATTATCAAGATACCATTTACTTTTTATTCTTATAGACTTTAAGCACACCTAAAAAACATAATTCAAACATTCTTTTAAACCCAAACCTTAATTTTTCTAAGTTTGTTAGTATTAAAGTAGTCTGAAGGTCACAATCACACTATGATTGCTAAAGTTATAGGAAGTACATACTAACACATTTAGTGACCTTTCGTGTTGAGTTATAGTGTAAGACATGCATTGATAATGATAATATGTATTTTGATAGGTTTCTATAATATGTTTGTGTGCATTGTGTTATGTAGCATGCCTATTATGATTATGTATGGTGTACATATAAGCATGCTTGGGTTGAGGTGCTCTAATTTGAGCCTTACCTTTTTGTGTCAATGGAGATTGAGTCTTGTGAGAATTTCCCTTATTGTTTGACATATGAGACATTTTAGCTTTGAAAGCTTGATTTTCATTGCCTTTAGACATGGAAGGAGCATAATTATGTGAGGTTTTAACAAAATTAATATGTGATAATGAGGAGGAAGCCATTCTATTGGTATATCCAATTCCATGTATATCTCTATGGAATTTTTAAGAGTTAAGAATATTATTCAAAGATTCTTTTCCCTTCATGAGTTTCTCAATGGAATTTTTCAAATTTAAAACCTCTTTAGAAAGCTTTTGATTTTCATCATTTGCTTTCTTAAGTTGATCTTCTAAGGAATTTGAAGTTTTCAAATCATTAGTAAGTTCATAATTTGATTTAGCAAGATTGAAAAATTCATTTTTTAAATTTTTAAATTCATTATTTAAGCTAGTTAACTTATGTTTATAATTTTTTTTCTTAGATAATAAACTTTTGCATTTAGCCATAAGTTTGCATCATCATCATCATATTCATCATTATTATCACAATAATCATCATCATAAAAAGAATTAGATGTAGATGGTACCTCATTATTGCTTTCAAAAACCATGAAACAAAGGTCGGCTACCTCTTGTTGCTCCTCTTCTATTTTTGATTCGAAGGAGTCATCCCAAGTTACCTTGTAAGCCTTCCTTTTCTTTATTGTTCCTTTGCTCTTATTTTTGAGTTTAGGGAACTCACTCTGCATGTGTCCTAGTTTTTTACATTCATAGCAAGTGATATCCTTAGGATTCTTATTACCTTCTCCTTTATGTTTCTTATTGAAGTCTCTTATTCTTAAGGAGTGTTGTTTTCTTAAAAACTACTTAAAGTTTCATCTAAGCATGGCAATTTCACCGTCTTCATTATAAGAATCTTTAAGTTTTGCTTCTTCTTCATCATTTATGAAGCTTTTAAGGTAATGCTCTTATTTTTCTCTTCCTTTTCTTATTACTCTTCACCTCTTTGCTTAATTGTAAGCTTATGGGTGAGAAGCTTTAATAAGCATGTCAATTAAGAGATTTGAGAGGTCTTGAGCTTCCTCAATTGAAGTAACTCAAGATTTCCAATCCTTTTTAGGTAGGATTCTTAGAATCTTATTGTTTGCTTCTTCTTTAGAAAAATATTTTCCAACTTTATGAGGGTTTTTAGGAGAGCCATGAGATGGTTTATCATCTTTGTTATTGATTCATATGGCTTCATTTTGAAGAGTTCATATTCGTACATGTGAAGTTAAACCTTCTTGCTTCTAACTTGAATGTTACATTCATAGTGATTTTCCAAGGTCTCCCACTTCTCCTTAGCTAAAATACAATGTTGAAGCTTAGTACTTTCCTCTCTTGTCATAGAGGATGGTATAGTGATCTTTGCCTTTTTATACTTGTAATTTTCTTCCTTTTGTTTGTTGCTCCACTCATCTCTTAAAAGAATAGTGACTATTCCATCTTTGGTAGCTTTAGGTGGTTCCTATCATTTTAGAACTATTTCCCAAAGCTTGGTGGAATCGTAATCTAGATAGAGCTCCATTTTGAATTTCCAATTTGGATATTCACTACCTTCAAAGAAAGGTCTAAGAGAAGAGATATTTTGATTGTCACTCCTTATAATCTTATATTCTAATAATGAAGTACCTAGAATTCAAGCTCTAATACCAATTGAAAGTGCCTTAGAGGGGGTGTGAATAGGGCTAACAAAGGATTTTAGAAAAATTAAAATGAATTTAAGGAATGAACAATAATTGAAAAAGAATAGAATAGGAAGAATAATGAATACAAGAATTTAAGGACTTTGAATTCTCAATAATTCTACGTCTCCACCTAACTTATCCCCAAGTTAGGATTTTCAATTCCAACATCTTATTCATAAGATTGAGATTACATAAGACTTTTATGGGTCACTCTTACAACCTTACAACTTGAGGTTTCAAGGCTCACTTAAAAAACCAAATCCAAGTGTTTTAATAGCTAAATACTTAAACCAATTCTTTTAGAAATAAATCTCACTTCCCTTTTAATCTATCCTAATATTTAATATGAAAAGAAATTCTATTTCTAATACACAACTAACTCTCATAAGAGTTATATAAACAAAGAATGAACATTTAAGAGTTTGAGAGCTTTTATGAATATTAAGATAAAAATTGTAATAAATAGTGTCTTAACCTCAATTAAACTCAAGTAGGTGTTTTATAGATAGACACTAAAAAATATGGCTATTACAGATGTCAAACATGTCTCTAACGTCTCTTTTTTAAATTCAAAAATATAATAATTGGAATGTCACCATAGCAGCAGAGCATTAGTTGTAGCCTACTATTCATTTTGGCTTTTTATCACCATAGCAGCTCTTGCTTCAATCATAGTTTACTATTCATTTTAGCTTTCTTTCACCATAGAAGCTTTTACTTCAGTCACAACTTACTAGTCATTTCAACTTTGACTTGGCTTTTATTTGTGTCCTAACTTATACACACTTTAAATAAACATATTAAATGCTCAAAATTAAGTTTGTTAATATCAAAATTAAGATTGATTATTACTAAGGTCAATAAATAGCAATAGCTCATAAAGATTAGGATAAAATGACATTTTCTTATCGTTATGGTACTTTTGTATATAGATGAATGTCATCTGGTTTGTGTAATGCACCAGCTATATTTTAACGATGCATTATGGCTATATTTATTGATTTAGTTGAAGATATAATAAAGGTATTCATGGATAACTTTTTTATTTATGGAAATTCTTTTAACCATTGTCTATTGAATTTAGATGAAGTTCTTGAAAGGTGTGAAGGACCAATTTAGTCTTAAACTGGGAAAAGTGTCACTTTATGATAGAAGAAGGTACTGTACTAAGTCATGAAATTTTAAAGGAGGGCATAGAGGTTGATAAAGAAAAGATTGACATTATAAAGAAGCTATAGTATCCAATAAATGTCAAAGGTGTGAGAAGTTTCTTAGGGCATGTGGGCTTTTATATACAATCTATCAAGGACTTTTTTAAAATTTTGAAACCCTTATGTAAGTTACTTGAAAAAGATACACCTTTCATATTTACCGATGAATACAAAATTGCTTTTGACATATTAAAGAAGGCGCTAGTCTCAGCATCGCAAATTAGAGCCTACCTTTTGAAGTAATGAGTGATGCCAATGATTATGCTATGAGAGCAATTCTTGGACAAAGAAAGAATAAAAAGGTACATCTTTTCTATTATGTAAGTAGAACACTGATAGATGCTCAACTAAACTATGCTACTATAGAAAAGGAGATGTTAGTAGTATTGTTTGCATTTGACAAATACATATAATATCTCTTTATTTCAAAAGTGGTAGTATATACAAATCATTTTGTATTAAAGTATTTATTAGCAAAGAAGGATGTTAAACCTAGACTTATCATATGGGTGCTATATTTACAAGAATTTGACATAGATATTAGAGACAATAAGGGGTTAAGAATGTGGTAGTAGATCATTTATCAAGACTGGAAGTAGATGAGACAATAGAAGGAATGTTAGCCATTTTTCATAAGTTCGCAATGCACGACAAGTAGTAAAGATTGAGTATGAGTATCATTCCTACGAGGAGATCGATACAAAGTACTAGCCTTAATTATTTTTCCATAAGCTAACAAAATAAAATTAATTTGAAATGAAACAATACATCATTAGCAAAGATAAAATCTAAATCTAAAATATTCCTTTAAAAATTTAATAATTGAAAACTAGAGTCTAGATTCACTTTACTAGCCACTACTTAAATTATAGGATCAATTCTCAATTCAAATCCTTAAAGTCTCTTTTAAGGTTATTTAAGCATACCAAAGTCGATTACAACCTATTTTCATGGTCACATTAATTAACTAAGGCTCATTAAGCAATTAATACTCCTTAAAGGACTCATATACTTTCATGATCGAGGATCCTAAGTTTCACAAGTTTATAAGCTGATAAATCATGCAACTTTCATTATCTCTAATCCATCCACAAGCATGCATTCGATCATGCCTAAAATTAAATACAAGAACAAATAAAAAAATAACCTGTAAAATTGACTGAATATTAAATTTTTGAATTGAAATAAAAATTCGAATGAGTAGTAGTCTAGCTAACACGAATCCAAAACCTGAATAAACTAGTCACACATGATATAAATATTAAAAATCATAAATAATCTAAGCATCAAGAATAAAGAATTCTATTGAATTTTGTCTCCACCTGATAACTCTTTTTCTTTAGCTTTGAAAATCCCTAAATAATTATTAATTCCTCCTTGGTTTAGTAACCCTTCCTTTTATAGTCAATCCTTGCTTTAAAACTTATAATTTTGTAATTCTAAATTAAAACAAGAAGATTCTTTACATTGGCATAGCCCGCAGCATAATCTTGCCCAAAATTGAATGAATTTGCAAGATGGCCACACAACTATGCACATGGCTATGTAAAAGGGCATGCCAATCTCTAAGCTTATATAGAAGGAGACATAGGTAGAAGGATGCCCATGTGCGCATGTCTATTGTTGCTTTAAGTAGAGCATGACCTATAACATGGTCATGTTAGAATGTGTGCATGAACTTTTTAGAACACCATAAATAGCAAAACATGTAGAGAGACAATCCTACAAAACTACAAAGAAAAGAACTTAAAATATGCCTAATTAACAAAGAATAAAACTTAAAATAAGCAAAGTTGATCTAAGAGGGAATTGATAAATTTTACTAAATACAAATAATATTTCTAATGATTAATTATAACTATAGCCTAAAATCACCTAAAACTCATTAAAATTTCCCTATAAATGTATGCATGAATATTGTACATCAAATTCCCCCACACTAAAATTTTGCTTGTCCTCAAGAAAAATGTACAAAAACAATTATCACCATAATGAACTTAGCACATTGACAAACTTCAATCTGTTTATCCTCTATAATCGTAGGTTAGTACTAAACTTATGAATAAAAATTAAATTGATAACTCAAGGATAAAGATGTAAGTTTTACCAAATGAAGAGCAAACTTCACCATTGAATTTTTGAAAATATATAAGTTGATAATCAAGAAAAATGAAAGCAAGTGATACTATGTTTATAACTTAACACAACCTCCTAATTCCATCATATAAAAGATAGCAACACAAATTTTAATTTTTCTAGCAATTGCGTTTTACACTCCATCTCACTTTAATCTCTCAAACCACTTCTTCCTACTTTTAGTAATTCTCACTGTTCTTGTATTACTATGCATGGATACCATCAAGCGAGTCCTTTAGATACTCATACTTAGGTTAGAACATTAAAGTAGATTCAGAGCATAAAAAATTTAAGATTTAAACATTGCTCTAGAAAAGAAAGATTTTTTTTACTAAAAAATATTGCCATCAAGCACCTGCCAGTCTCAGGGGTTGATTAAAAGTTAATAATTAAGTATCAGTTATAAGTACTTTTCTGAATAATTAACTCATAAGATTTAATTATTCAAAAGCAAGTAGGCATTAAGTCTATTAAAATTTCAAAATTCCTTAACCATAAATTATCAACCTAACTTAAAAATTAGAAATTAAGTATTAATAGAAGATTATAAAACATTTACACTGAAATCACATTCAATGTGCTCCGCTCATCATAAGGATAAATTGCAAGAATTTAGTGTGTAAGTGTGCTAAATGCAAACATAAAGATTTGATGTAATTGAAACAAAATGTATATACCCTCCCCCATATATAGATAAGTCATTGTTCTCAATAACATAAAGAAAATATAAAGTAAATAATGAAAAGAAGAACAACTTTCCTAATCACATGGAGAATACATGAAGAAACTGAAATATGAACTAAAAATAGGAAGAATAAGTAGAAAATAAGGAAAAGATACAATAAGAAAATATGTTAAACAGTAGTTATAGTACATAAAAAGAAAAATAAAAAAATGCAAGAAAATAACTAAAGTAGCAAAAGGGAAATAAAAATAGATAAAAAAATAAAAATAAACTAGTCATCATGAGTAAGAGGCTCATTATGAGGAGAGAATTAAAGGCATGATTTATGACATGGCTATTTTAACAGCCCACTACTGTATAATCATATGAATTAAGGAGCACATGGCTATGCGATAGGCCGTGTGCGCAACCTTGTGAGTGAAAATGGGAGAACATGGTTATTGACATAGTCGTGCATACTACTAATTGAATATAGGTATTAAGGAGGCACGTGGTCATGCTAGCCACCATATGCGCAACCGTGCAGGTGAGAAAGGCAAGACACAGTTAAACACATAGTGGTGTTATAGTAAGTGCAAGCTTTTGGATTTTAGTTGAGGATTGAACATAACCTTGCGATGGATCATGTGTGCAAGTGTGTTCCATGCAAATGTAAAGCACGAAAATGTGCTATGTCATGTTCTTATAATCAAGAAATGGTTCAATATATAGGCATATGATCAATGAGAACAAAGAACATATATGGACACAACCATTGACATGGTTGTATCTTAAACTATGCAAACCTTGTAGCTTACTAGTCTGAATGAATATAATGCTAAAGCTTGATTATCTCTCTTTTATATGCATGATGATCCTATGTTAAATACATGACAAACTAAAATAAATAAAGGAAAAATAAAGCATAAAAATAAAAGAAAAGTAAGAGAACATGACGGGTTCCCTCCCACTAAGTGCTTTTCTAGAGTCATTAGCTCAACTAAATTCCCATTTGATCATTAGGGAGGGTTGATTAAAGAATAATCCTCCCCTAATTAAACTTGCTTATTTGGCACTCGAAAAGAAGATGAAAAATTCATATCCTTTATAGCACTTTTAATTCACCACTCTTTAGTATGTTTCTCTATAGGCCCTTTTTTATTTTTAACTTTCTTAGGTGTTTTCCACCTCCTTGGTATCATGAATATGGAGTGGCACTTTGGGAAATTATGGAAGAACATTTTTAGTACAAACCTTAACTACATCCACCCAAAAAGAAGAAGTCATTGATGGGGATTATTTTGCTATTTTGAACACATTGAACTTGACCTTTTCTAACCTAACTTCAAGTGTTATTTTTCCTCTCTTGACGACAATGATAGCTCTAGTTATAGCTAAGAAAGGACGTTTTAGGATAATAGGGATATGAGAATCTTCTTCCATTTTAAGAATCATGAAATCATAAAGGACATAAAATTGTCCCACTTTTATTGGAACATCCTCCAATATGCCCATAGGATATATAAAAGATCTATCTATAAGTTGTAACAAAATAGTGGTAGGCTTAGGATCTCTTATGCTTAATGTCCTGCACAAATATAGAGGCATCATACTCACACTTGCTCCTAAATGATAAAAAGCTTTAACAATAGCTAATTTTCCAATAATACAAGGTATAAAGAGACTCCCTGCATCTCTAAGTTTTGGAGGGAGCTTATTTCTCATCATGGCACTGCATTCTTCATTCATTTGTATAGTCCTATAATCCTCCCATTTCCTCCTTTAGATATGATGTCCTTGAGGAATTTGGCATATTTTGGCATTTGGGTGACTACCTCTAAGAAAGGAATGGTGATATCTAACTACATAAATACTTTTCAAAGTTTTTAAAAATGCTTGTCAAGTGCCCTATTACCCATCCTTTGAGGGAAAGGTAAATAAGGTATCTTTATCTTCTTAGGCTTTTGACCCAACTCATTACTCCTTCACTTATCTCCTTCTTTTAGTAGCTGATCTAGCTCAGCTTTTGATTCCTTAATCTTGTGCTTAACTTTAGGCAATTGCTTCCTACTTCATAAAGTTATTGCATTCCTCGCTTGGGTTCTCAGGTTGACTAGGAAATTTACCCATTTGTCAAGAGTAAGAGATATTAGATTATGAGGCAATTTAATTTTCTAGCATTTTAGTGTGGGTTGTTAATTGCTCTAACCTCATGTTGATTTACCTAAAATTCTCCTCATATTGCTTATGACATTATTTAAACCTTTGATTTTTCTTATTTTGTGACTAGATGTCCATCATTATCTCAAGGTTTAACTTAGGTTTTGATTTAGAATAAGTATTCTTTTTCTGAAAACCTGGTAAAGGTTGTGCTTTATACCCTTGATTTAAGCTTAAAGTTATGTTCCCTCCTTGATTTGACCACGAGAAGTTCGAATGATTTCTTTATTTAGGGATTTATGTGTTGGAGTACCAGTTCCTTTAAGGCCTTCCATTAAATCATTCAAAGCATTTAATTGCTTAATGGATTAACCTTAAGAGCAAATGTTACTTTTTCAACACTCTGCATTGGAATGCCCACCTCCATATATTTCACATAAAAGCATATATGATGGAAATCTTGCAAAATTCAACTTCTCTACCTTTTTTATGGGTAAGACTAACTTAGCATTCACCAAGCTTAAGCTATCAACTTTATAGACTCATGTTGCTTTCCTTGGTTGATTTCTCTCTCCATACCACTAACAATTATTTGACGCCATCTTCTTTAAGAGTGTATAGGCATCATCTAGCATTTTGCTCATAAAGGAGCCTTACACAATACAATCAATAATGATCTATAAGGACTTAGACAATCCTTGGTTAAAGGGTTACATTAGTAGCCATTCTGGAATGTCATGAAGAGGACAATGTCTTTATAAGTCCTTAAATCTCTTGCAAGCATCATAGAGAGATTCTCCAGGTTGTTGCTCAAATCCAATAAGGTCTTAGGGATATTTTGTAGTCTTTTCATGCAAATAATACTTTATCAAAAAGGCTTTGGAAAGTATATCCCATTAAGTGATAGAATTTGGTGCTAATGAAAATGGAAATAGCTTGACATGGATAACAATGTTGTGAATTAAAAAGGAGTGATTCTTTACGATTTAATCGAATTTGGCCTCCATTCTCTTTTGGTTCTCCTCATGATAAGACAACTTATTTATGATGGCAACTAAAAATTTTTCTAGTTGATTCCTTACAAATGCCATCCTATCTTACGATGGATATTGAAATCCTAGTGGTGCTTGTTGCCTTTATGAGTTGTTATTGTTAGGGAAGCTAGGTGCAGCCACACTATTTATGTTACTCCATGAAAAATTCAAGTGATTTCACCACCTTATATTGTAAGTGTTGGAGTAGGAATTGTTAGCCTACCTTCCTTAAAATTGATTGCCAACAAAATTAACTTGCTCTTGGTATCCATCTCCCACCATACCTGCATCACACACACAAATTCATTATTAGAGTAACATAAAAAGTTAAAATTTTCACCTGAAGGGGTTAGGTTATTCTTGTAATGGGTAAGGCTGCCAATTTGTTTTATTAATGCATAAATTTTAGCTTAAAGAGCTATCATTATGTCAATTTCTAGGCTTCCCATTTGCTTTAGTGGATGAATGCATTCAGAAGATCATAGGCAATTGTCATGAATGCATTCAAAAGACATAGGCAATTGTCAAGTGTCATCCTATCCAAAAGTTATGTAGCCTCATCCATAGTTTTCTTCATAAAAAAATCCACCAGCCTTAGTATTAATGGATTCCCTTGTGGAATTTATGACTCCATCATAAAATGTCCTTGTAAGCATATCTTTTAGTAGTCCATGATGTGGGTAGCTCCTCTATAACTCTGTAAACCACTCCCAAGCTTCACTCAAGTATTTATGCTCAAATTGCTAGAATGAAGTGAGCTCCTTCACCACTTTTGCTATCTTAAATGGTGAAAAATATTTAGCTACGAATGCATTCACCAAAATAATTCTCATTAGTGAGAGAACTGAGCAATATGATCATTTAGGTGTTCATTCAACATCCTATAAAATTGAATAATTAATTGGATCATTTGCAATAAAGTGGGCTTTATCTCAAAATTATTAGCTTCGATGGTTGGCCTCGTTATGCTTTGTCGTGCACCTCCCAAACTGGGCATGGATGTGTCCAACAATGCCCTTGTTTCAACTTATTGGTTCCCTTTCACCATTATACTCTATTCCTTAAGACAATGTCTACAATTCTCCATCCTAAACCTAGTGAGTTCTTGTATGTATATGAGCGAATTCTTGCTTGATTTTGGGTATTATGCATACACCAAAAAACTCTACAAAATACAAATAAAAGAATTAAAACAATAAGAAATAAAATTGGTGACTTAACCAAGAAAAATTAAACTAATTATGATGTTCAAATTGAGTCCTTGGCAATGACACCAATAACTTGTTAGTGCAAAACTGCAACTGCATTGTATCACTAAGTAGTATAAAAAATATCATCCCACATAGACTCGTTCTAACCATCTATTACCCTAATTTTTCTATTGTCTAAAGTCTTTTGAATGGACTTTTAAAAAGAAAATTTAATAGCACATAAATGAATTTTATAAAATAAAGCAAACTCTAAAAATGATGAAATAAACAAGTGATGAATGCAATGGTTAGGAATTGAATTTCTTCATAATCCTTAGCTTTAATTAATGAACCTATTACTTTTGCAAATCTCTAGTCATTCTAAATTATTAATTAATCTCTCTTAATTGATAACCAAATTTAATTCATAAATGAAGCAGGTAGAATTGAATAAGCTTAGTCTCTAGGACTTAGTATAGAGTAAGTAGGGAGTCGAACACTCAAGAATTTTTGGGCAATTCTATATTAACTGGATAGTTACTTAGATGGATAGGCAAAACTATATCAAAATAAATTAAAGAATCTAATTACTACTAATTTACTATAAAGCTAAACGGAAATAAAATGTAAATATATATAAAAGAAGCATAATTCAGAATGTAAATAAGAATTTATAAAAGATTATCATAAAACATATTGATTGGAAATTAGTACATGCAATCTTTAAAAGCTATTCTCATTGTCAATTTAAAGTTAGAGTCTCTAAAGGTAACTCTTGTTATCAATTAAAAGTATTTCCTCTTAGAGTTTGTAAGCCCTCTTGTTGCATTGTAGAGATAAGATAAAATCATAAATCACATTATACCAATAAATCCTTAAAAGCAACTCTCATTATCGATTAAGGATGATTCCTTATAGAGCTTACAATCACTCTCGTGTCTTTGTAGAGATAGACAAAAATCATAAAGTAATTATACTAATTCTTTTCCCTTAAAATGAATTCCTTGTCTCCAAGTAAATCCAATTCTTAAGTAATTTCAATTATATGTCCACTAAATTACTCTAACTCTCATTATAAGTAATTTTAATTAAAACAAGATACATATGGTGATCAATCATAAATAACTTAATTAAGCACTGATTGAAATTAAATCATAAACAAAATAAAATAGAAAATGTAGTTCTTATTTAATTCATCATTACTTCTCAAACAAGATTTAGCCAAGAAACATAGTTAGAGAATAATAAGAAAAGAAGAAAGAGAAATGATAAAACCCTTTTTTACTAAATCTTCCAGCACCTACTTGATGTAGAGCAATCTTCTCTTCTTGCTTCTTACTTGATCTCCTTTTAGTTGATCTTCAAACATTAAGTCTAAGCAATAATTACTCTAATGAAGTTATATATTTTGAATTCTCCTCTTCTCATGTCATAATTAATCTATATATAGATTCTATAGGTGGTTAAAAGGAGTTACAATTGGAAAGGTACCCTTTTAAACGAAGGGTCACAACTCTAAGTAAATATAGTAACTTCTATGGCATTTTTGTCCTTTTAGATGACCTTATCTTGAGAACTTCCTCCATAAAAGTTCTATATCTCTGAGTTATCTTTTCATAGAAACTTGAATCACCTCATTTGGATGTCTGTAGAGGAGGTTATATCCAAAATATGAAAACTGCTCAAAGTTGGAAAGTTACAACGCTTTGGTGAGATATCAATGGGACGAGTCGTAACTAGATGTGACTCAGCATAGCTTGCCTCTATCATGACTCATTCCTATTGTAACAACTAGTGTCGGTATCAATTGAACTTCCTTTTGCTTCTCAAGCTTCATACTTCATTCTAACAAGTCCAAAGTCCTTCCCATACATCAATTGAACCTAAAAAAATATATAAAACATACAAACTACCATAAAAAGCAATTGGAAACAAAAATAGCATTTGCATAACTAAATAAAAACATAAACTAAACTAAAATTAAATAAAACAATACTTATAATACCTAAATAACTATGCATATTTGCTTTGTATCAAACTCTCCCACATTTAAACCTTGTTTACCCTCAAGCATGTATAGATCAAATGTGAAGAAATTAACAAAATTATCATTTACTCCAAAACAAGGGTAGCATCCTTATAAAGTCATTTTAATCATGAATGAAGTTAGAAAAGGATAATTCAATAAGTGAATTTCAATGCTCAGCAATGATAGAATAAACAAGTCTCATTACACAGGCAACAAGTTTACCAATTTATCTCAATCTACTAAAAATAAAATCAAAAATTCAAAGTCAAAGTTCTAACCAAGCTACTTAGCCAAAATAGTCATGCTTCATACTTAGGAATTCTAGAGGAAAAAAAACCTTGAGACAATGTTAAGCACACATATCAATATACTTTTCTCATGGCATTTTTAGATAATTTATTCATAAGAATGCTTACTAGATGTACTCTTTCCAAATGAATGCAAATGAGGAGCAAACACAAATACACTTAACTTACTCGAGATCCATCTACTTATGACATTATACATCTCTTTCCGAATGAATGCAACTATGAAGCATACTTAATTGCACACAACTTACTCAAGATGCATCAACTTACAAGCATTATTAATATTTTATTTTTCTTCTTTTTCTTTTTTCCTTTTTTTTAAGTCTTCATCCATTATTGAAAAGCAATTTTCATATGTATTATGGTTATAGTTTCCCTAAGGTTACCTTAGTCTCTAAAAAAACTTAAACTTAAATCATTACTACCTAGCCTTAATCATAGTTAGCCAGTTGACTAAAGCATTCTTTAAACTTTAAAAATAAAAAAAGAGATAAAAAAAACACATAAACTTTCTACTTATACTACATGAAACTTAAACTTCTAGCAACAGAAATTCATTATTAACATAACATATTGACTTCATCAAAATTAAAATGACTATTAAGGATGGCTACTTATTAAATGTTGGAGCAAAATGAATAACCAAATTAATGCAAATACACAAAAATATAGCACAAACACATAAACTAAGATAACATCCTAATATATATAAATGATTAATATACTAATACTAATATATATATATCCCTTCCCCCACACTTAAGAGCATACATTGTCTACAATGTAAAGAAAAGCAAGCAAAGCAAAGGATAGAAATAATGCCCTAGTCGTCAGTTGGAGTAATGGAAGGAGACTCAATGGAGAATCTGGATTAAGCAAAGTATTGGTTCAACTTGTACTCCATTTTTCATTGATGACAAGCCAATTATTTTTTGTGAAACTCCATCTCATTCAATTGCCCTTGTAGGGCAATTTGATTATTCAGAATTTTGGTCACAAATGGGAGGGTGATAACGTGAAGAGCCTGGTGCACTTTGAAGAGGATAGGTTAGCAAAGGAACATATCTAATGTTGATATTAAGGAAGTTCTTCCTCCAGTTCACTTTCTGTTGGATAAGTGATTGGAGACTCCTCAACCCAAGATAATCTAGCAAGTCCATGCCAACATGAACATGATTGGGCAGGAATAAATTTGAATCCTGCATCAACGACTTCCCCTTTGACAAAAGCATGGTTAGTAAAATAAGAGCATTCAACCCTATGAGTATAATTGGTAAGGTTAACATTCAAAGCCTTAGCTACTATTATGATCACATGTCCATATGTTAAGGGTGACTCCTTACATGGAGCACAAGACAATAACTGATTAAATATCCAATAAGTCCAACAAATTTGCTTCTTGTTATGAACACACCACATAAGAAACATTTCTTGTGCAAAAACCTTATTGAACTCAGACTTAAGAAAAACAACACATGTTAGGACCTTATGCAACAACTAGTATTTCATGTCTTTAATGAACATTGCCTTGGCTTTTTTAGGTTGAAAAGGGGTTTGTAATTCAATTAAAAATGTCCAAAATTCATTCAACTTAAAGTTAGATAGGGGATCACATTACCCATCCTTTTTAAAACCAAACACACAATGCATGAAAAAATAGTTTAATTGGTGTTTCTTTCCTTCCATCGTAAATTCCAAAATTTAGGAATTATTCTCATTAACATCCAAGGTAGTGTAGAATTCAATAAGTAAATCAACATAGGTGTCCTCGTGCATAAAAACAAATTTCTTAAGGCCACATTGAGTTAACATTTGTTCAAACAGCTCAAGCATACCCACATTATTCAAGAGAGAGTTAGGAATATAATTACAACCCAAGATTTCTCTAAACCTGATTATTGTCAAATTAGCATCTTCTATTTGTGAAAGGATTAGAAACTTAGCCTTGTAAGTCTTGCTCATATTTTCTTCCTTCTCTTGATGGGATTCTTCAATGTGTGTCCTCTTGGATGATGATCCTCTAGTCTTTCTCATGGTGTTAGTGTTGAATGAATGAAGTTTAAAAATGTAGAAATATATAGAGAGTAAGAAATGAAAATGGAAAAATAGAGTAAAGAAGATGGAATAGAAAGGGTGGTGTTGATTCAGGTAGGGTTTGAGTTAAAGAAGAAATGAAGAGTCATGTGTTTATGGAAGAGAGAATAAAGAAGATGAAGGAATATAGGTGTTTGAATGTATTTAAGTGTTGAAATTCATTTGGAAATTTGAAAGTGGAAGATATGGGAGATTGGGTGGTCAAAAGGGTGTATTTATAGATAGCATAGGGGTGTAAGGTGTAGGGGTGTAAGAGATGGTGAAAGGTTGTGTAAGAGAAATGTGAAAAGGTGTGTATAGATATGAAAAGACATGACCTCTGTAAAAGAAAAAGACAACTTTTGAAATATAAAACTGAATTAAGAATAAATAAACAGTTATAAAAAGATGTAAAAAGGTGTTAACTTATGGCTACTACAAGTGTGTGTAAGTGGATGTGTAAAATGCATATAAGTATTTTGATGGGATGACTCAATAAAGGGTGTTGAATTGGCACTGATGCTTTTTGTATCAAGTCATTCCGCTGGAACAACTCGTTACGGCTTCCTACATGATGGATCGAGTCGTTCCAAGCATAACGACTCGGCATGCTATCTTTCTGTAATGACTTATGACTATGTAATGAGTCATGACAGTATGCTAATGTGCAAATACAATTTCAATGAAAAAATATATGAAAGAATCAATAAAAATAAGAAACTAATTATAAACCAAATGTGTACTACAACTAATAATAAAGAAATATGAATACATAAGTGAAATAAATTAAGAAAAAGAAATAGTATGAAATAATAAAAAATAAATCAATGTGTGAATTCGAAAATATTATAAATAAAAATTTTGCTAATTAAAATTAAATGAAATAAGAATGAAATTGAAGCATAGAATATAAAAATGTGTAATAAAATAAAAGAAAAAATGTGTTTAGTCTTATCATGCTAAATTTAAAGGTCTATAGCTTGACCTTACCTTGATTTCATTAAGATGTAGATTGGGAGATAGATCGAGCTGGATCAATTGCATCACTGATCAAGTAAGGTTTCAAACAATGTCCATTTACCTTGAAGATTTCCCCTTTATTAATAGCAATTTCCAGTACACCATGAGGATATACCTTAACAACTTTAAACGAACCTGACCACCATGATTTCAACTTTCCCAAAAATAACTTCGGTCTTGAATTAAAAATGAGAATAAGATTACCCTCATGAAATTCCTTCTTAGTTAAATTCTTATCATGCCATAACTTAGTACGATCCTTGTATAGCTTAGAATTTTCATAAGCATTCATTCTCAATTCATCTATTTCATTGAGTTGAAGTAACCTTTTCTCACCTACCTTCATCATATCAAAATTCAGAGCTCTTGTTGCCTAATATGCTTTGTGCTCAAGCTCAATGGGTAGGTGACATGACTTCCTGTATATCAATTGATAAGAAGTAATGCCAATTGGGGTTTTGAAAGCTGTCCTATATGCCCACAATGCATTGTCAAGCTTCAATGCCCAATCTTTCCTTGAAGAAGAAACTATTTTCTCAAAAATCCTTTTAATTTCTCTATTACTTACCTCGACTTGCCCACTCATTTATGGGTGATATGGAGTAGAAACCTTGGGTGTTACTCCATACTTTTTCAAGAGAGCTTCAATCACATGGTTACAAAAATGGGAACCTTCATCACTTATCAATGCTTTAGGGGTACTAAGTCTTAGAAAAATTACTTTCTTAATTATTTTCTTAACCACTCTATCATCATTTGTCAAGGTTGGCATGGCTTCTACCCACTTGGAGACATAATTGACCATGACCAAAATAAATTTGTAACCCAAGGAACTAGGAAATGGACCCATAACCAAACATCAAAGATCTCAATTTCAAGAATCCCTTTTAAAGGCATCTCGTGTTTCTTTGATATATTTCCCATCCTTTGGCATCTATCACATGTAAGCATATATTCTTTAGCATCCTTAAACAAAGTAGGCCACCAAAATCCATATTGAAGTACCTTAGATATTGTCTTTGATGCTCCAAAATCTCCACCAACCTCCAAAGAATGACAACGCTTTAAAACATCTTGGACTTCATCTTGGGGAATGCATCATCTAATCAAGCCATCCACACACCTTTTGTAAAGTAAAAGCTCCTCCCAATAGTAGAAGCTGCTGTTATGTAAAAACTTTTTCCTTTGTCTATAATCCATGCCACAAGGAATAATACCACTTACAAGATAATTTGCAATATCTACAAACCATAGAAGTTCTTTTGATGCAATAGTTAGGAGATATTCATCATGAAATGTCTTATTGATTAGCACACCATCATCATTCTTTTTCAATCAATCATGATCAAGCCTTGATAGGTGATCAGCAATAAGGTTCTCACTTCCTTTCTTGTCTCTCACTTCCCAATCAAATTCTTAAAGCATTAAGATCCATCATAGGAGTCTAAGTTTTGCATCCTTCTTGCTTAAAAGATACTTAAGAGCAACATGATCTGAATAAACAATCACCTTTTGCCCCACAAGGTATATTCTAAACTTATCAAATGCATAAAAAAAAAAGCAAGCAACTCCTTTTCTATAGTGGTGTAATTAATCTGAGTATCATCAAGTAGTTTGCTAGCATAGTAAATAAAATAAGGCTTACCTTCCTTTCTTTGCCCCAAAACAGCCCCCACTACAAAGTTACTAGCATCACACATTATCTCAAATGGTTGGTGCCAATTAGGTGGCTGCAAAATAGGTGCTGAAGTAAGAGCCTTCTTCAAAATTTGAAATGCTTCTAGGCATGTATCATCAAACTCAAAAGTAGCGTCCTTGGTAAGCAATATACATAGTGGCTCTACAATTTTAGAAAAATCTTTGATAAACCTTTTATAAAAGCCAACATGTACAAGAAAAATTCTTATATCCTTAACATATTTTGAAGGTGACAAATTAACAATTACTTTGATCTTTGCCCTATCAACTTTAATGCCTCTCTTTGAAACTAAATGTCCAAGAACTATGCCTTCTTCTGCCATAAAATGGCACTTTTCCTAGTTCAGAACTAATCCATGCTCAATACACCTATCAATAACTTTAGATAAATTGTCTAAACAATTAGAAAAGTTAGTGCCATAGACCCTAAAGTCATCCATAAAAACTTTTATACAATCATCAAGTAAATCACTAAATATGGAAAACATGCATCTTTAGAAAGTTGTAGGTGCTTTACATAAACCAAAAGGCATATGCCTAAAAGAAAAAGTACCATATGGACATGTAAAGGTAGTCTTAGCTTGATCTTCAGGATGAATAGGAATCTGATAGAACCCACTAAGTCAATCAAAATAAGAAAAATAAGAAAAATTAGCTAACCTCTCAAGAACTTGGTTAATAAAAGGTAATGGGAAGTGATCCTTCCTAGATGTTTTATTTAGTTTTCTATAGTCAATACACATACTCCATCCTGTGATAATTATAGTAGGTATCAAGTCATTAGATTAATTCCTAACAATAGTTAACCCTCCTTTTTTTGGTACAACCTAAACGGGGCTTACCCATTTACTATCACTAATGGAATATATGATTCCATTATCAAGCAGCTTTGTCACTTCTTTTCTTACCACTTCTTTAAGAGTAGGTTTTAATCGTCTTTGAACTTCAATGGAAGGCTTAGCATTATCTTCTAAAAGAATTCTATGCATACATATATGAGGACTAATACCCTTCAAATCACTTATAGAATAACCAATGGCATTCTTATGTCTATTCAACGCATCACATAAGGCATCAACATTATCACTAGGTAAACATGAATTAACAATAAAAGGAAATTTAAAATTAGAGTCAAGAATGCATATATGAAATTTGATGGTAGAGGTTTGAGCTTTAACTTAACTTCTTCACTTGATGTAGTATCTTTTGGATCATCCTCTCTCCTTGAAGGTTTAAATCTCGATGTCCTTTGAAAAGGTTGATACGGAATTACCTCCAAAATTTGCTCATTAGCTTCTCCCATCATGTATAGCTCCATATAATCATTCCTCAAACACTCATGAATTACTTCTTCAATGCATTCATTAATAAAATCAATAGAATGAATTCTACTTGCCACTTCCATTGGTGTTGACTTCATTATATTCAGCACATCGAATTCCATACATTTATTATCCACGTCTAATGTGATCTTTCCTTTCTTCATATTAATGATTGCACCTGCTATCCTTAAAAATGGTCTTCCAAAAAAAATTAGGATCTTAAGCTCCTCCTCCATTTCCAATACAACAAAGTCAACTGATATTACAAACTTACCCACTTTAGTTGGCACATTTTCTATAAAGCCAAATGGATATGTAACAAATTTATTTGCCATGGAAAGACACATATTGGTAGGCTTAAGCTCATCCAAATTTAGCTTTTTATAAATAGAATAAGGGATAAGGCTAACACTAGCACCAATATCACATAATGCTTTATCAAAATGCATACCTCCAATTATATAAGGAACCATAAAAGAATCAGGATCCTTAAGCTTTGGTGGAGACTTAGAGTATATAGCTTTGGATTCTTCAAAAAGAGATACTAAACCATAATCTTCAAGCTTGCTTTTATGATTAATAATATCCTTTAAGAATTTACACCAAGCTGGCATATCTCTAATAGCATCTGCAAATGGTATGGTGATAGTAATTTCCTTAAGATAATCAAGGAATTTTCCAAATTTCTTATCTAAATTACGCCTTATGAACCTTTGAGGAAAAAGAAGAGTTTTAATATCCACCTTTGATTCCTCATTCTTTGATGGTAAGGCATCTTCCTTATTACTTTTCTTCTCACACTTTTCATAATTTTTACTTCTAACATCCACCTCCTCAATCTCTACCCCATCATCCTCATCATCAACCACTCTTTTTTTCTTATTGAGATCTTTTTCAACCTCTTTACTGATGCGCAAGGTAATTGCTTGACAAGACTCTTTTTATACATACTCTGGTTGGCTAGGGAGCTTTCCCAAAGGTTTAGTGTTGGATGAAGAGGCTTGTTGGCCAATTTGGGTTTCAAGGATACGGTTATGAGTAGCAATTTATTCAAGTTTAGAATTTAGTTGCTTAAATTGCTCCCCATTTTATTTGTTTATAGACATTTGTTGATTAATAAATTGCCCCATAAGATTTCCAAGAGTAGGTTTAGGATGGGTAGGACTAAAGGTTTGTTATTTCATAGGAAATCCAAGTGGGTTTTGAAGTTTGGTGTTTGGGTTATATGGAGGGTTTAATTGAGAGGATGGTTTTGACCATGAGAATTTAGGACAGTTCCTCCACTAAGGGTTATAATTATTGGAATTCAGCCCCATTCCTTGGTTAAAACCTCCTTGCACATAGTTCACATCCTCATTTGCAGTTACATTGCATTGAGAATATGAATGAGGTCCTCCATAAGTCTCATAAACAACTTTGGCACATTCTAATGAATTAATTTGAGAATTACTTACCAATTTGGTGAGTGCATCTACCTTTGCATTCAACATTTTAATTGTGTCAAGTTCCAAAACTCCTTTGCTTTTGCCATTGTGGTTTCATTACCCATATACCCTTGAGATGCAAGTTCTTTTAGCAAGATTATGGCTTCTCTAGCCATTTTATCCATCCGTTTTCCACCGGATGCCACATTGACGATGTTTCTATTTTCATCCATCAATCCATTATAGAAAATTTAAGGAATCATCCATTCCGGAAAGCCATGATGTGGACACTGCCATTGAAGTTCCTTAAACCTCTCCCAAATCGAATAGATTGTCTCACTTCCACTTTGCTTGAAAGTAGTGATCTCATTTCGAAACTTGGCCATCTTGTGTGGTGGAAAATATTTGTGCATAAATGCTTGCTTCAATTGATCCCATGTTGTGATTGATGCATTTGGAAAACTAGCAAGCCAAAGTTGTGCTTTGTCCTTAACTAAAAATGGAAAGAGTCTTAGCCTTATAACATCATCTGTCACACCATTAATCTTGAAGGTTGCACACACATTGAGGAAAGTCAAAATGTGGGCATAAGGATCTTCTCCTCATAAGCCTCAAAACTGATTATTTTGCACCATTAGTATAATACTTGGCTTGATCTCAAAATTTTTATTAGCAATAGTCGGAGCCACTATTCCACCAAAACTACCCGAGATGTCAAGCATCGCAAAATCACCTAACGTCCTTCTCTGTGGTTAAGCCATTCTATTCAAATTAAGTTAGTTTTCTCTTTTTTGTCTTTGTTCCCTACGTAAAGCATGTAAAGTTAAATCAATTTTAGGATCAAAGTTTAAATTACTATCACTAGTACTTCTAGTGAGCATGTGAAAACACAATCAAATAAAAAATAAAATTAACCAAAAAATATAAATGAGAAATAAAAACAAATAAAAGAATTAAAAATTAAAACAAGGCCTAAAACAACCTTTCTCTACCCTAAGTTAATAACAATTACTAATCCAAAAACTCCTCGGCAATGGCGCTAAATTCTGAAGCGGGTAGAATTGTATAACCCTAGTCTCTAGGACTTAGTATAGAGTAAGTAGGGTGTCGAACACTTAGGAATTTTTAGGCAATTCTATATTAACCGGATAGTTACTTAGATGGATAAGCAAAACTAAATCAAAATAAATTAAAGAATCTAATTCCTACTAATTTACTATATTGCTAAACAGAAATAAAATGTAAATATATATAAGAGAAGCACAATTCAGAATGTAAATAAGAACTTATAAAAGATTATCATAAAACATATTGATTGGAAATTAGTGCATATAATCTTTAAAAGAAATTCTCATTGTCAATTTAAAGTTAGAGTCTCTAAAGGTAACTCTTGTTATCATTTAGAAGTATTTCATCTTAGAGTCTATAAGCCCTCTCGTTGTATTGTAAAGATAAGATAAAATCATAAATCATGTTAGACCAATAAATCCCTAAAAGCAACTATCATTGTCGATCAAGGATGATTCCGTCTAAAGTCTATAATCACTCTCATGTCTTTGTAGAGATAGACAAAAATCATAAAGTAATTATACTAATTATTTTCCCTTAAAATGAATTCCTTGTCTCCAAGTAAATCTAATTCTTAAGTAATTTCAATTATATGTCTGTAAGTACCCAATTTTGGAATACAATTATGCACAATTGTGACGTAAGCCCCTATGATAAAATTTATTCAAAAATTAAACTTGGTTGTCAATTTTTTAGACTTTATGGACTAAATTGCAACATTTTTTAGGATTTGATTACAAGAAAGTCAATTTTTTAGGGCTCTTTTAGTAATTAAAAGTTAAACAAAAGGGCAACATTTAATGCCAACTGGCATTGTGTAATGCCAATCGGCATTGCACAATGTCGATCGACATTGTGCAATGTCGACGCGTAAAAGTCCTATTTTTTATTTTTTGTGTATTTTTTCTTATTTTTTGTCAATTTTTTCAATGTTTTGATTGGTTGAAAATTCAATTTTGTTATAATTATTATCTGATAAGTTTTTTTTACACGTTCAAAATGCATAAGATTTTGAAATAAAAAACAAACGCTATCATATGTATTCTATTCCTCCAAAGGAGGAAGTCAGTACACAGGTAAACTCTACATTTAAAAGTAGAGTTTGCATGCATACGAGAATAAAAGGGGATGGGGACTTAAGACACACACACACACCGACTGAGAAAAAAAATAGAGAGACTGCAAAAGAGAGAAGAGAGTTACACAAAGAACACCCTTGTCTTTAAAAAAAAACCCTAATTTTGGATACTGTCAGTGTCTTCGAATGTAATCAAATCCTAGTCTAGAATCAAATCAATATTAAGTCAATTTTAATGGTGATAATCCAATCTGAGGGGCTATCTTAAAGCATTTGCACAGCATCTAAAATCATCAGTGTTCTTTTCTATTCTTTTCTTTTTATGATTTTTATTTTGTTATTGTCTTGATTATTCAATTTCACTACTAATCTAATTATTTTTGTGTTTTTGTTTTAATGTGCGAATGTGGATTGAGGAGGATACTACCTATGTTTACACAAACAGAAAGTCCATGGAATGCCATGGAAGAACCTGTGTTATTTTCTAGTAGAACTTAGGTTTTTTATCTTTATTTTTCATTTTGGTATTTTGTGTTAATTCATGGGTGTATAATTGTTTAATTTTAATTTTGTACGCAGTTTGTAATAGCCCTAGTAGTGGGAATAGTGAAAGATTTTATTTTATGCATTTGAAATAAATTAGTAATTAGGTTCAATTAAATAAAAATCAATTAAAATCAATGGTGGAAATAGCTTATTTTAGGGTTTTTATGTAATTAATTTAGGGTTTCTAGAAAATCACTAAAATTTTTGTTTGATCCTTTTTCATGTTTTATTTATTTTGGGTTGTGTCTTTAGGTTTTTATATTATTTTTGGCCCCAAGGCCACACTTAGATCCAACTCACTTTAAATAGGCTTAAAAAATGGTTTAGGATTTTAAATGATTAAAATTAATTTAGGCCTATTAGGTTAATTAGATTTTAGGCCCACTTAGTTAATTAAAACTTGTTTAGACATAGCTCAGCCCATTTAATTTCATTTCTTTTAAAATAAATAGACCTAAGCCCACTTCTCATTTTAAATAAAACCAAGTTAGACTTAGGCCCACTAATTTAACTTTCCTTTAAAATTGAATAGACTTAAGCCCATTCCTTAGACAAACTAAAATAAATAGATCTAGGCTCACTAATTAATAAAAAAATGTAGGCCCATCTTTAGTCCCTTTCTCACTTATAAATAAGATGTAGATCTAGCTAACTTTTTAATAAAGCTAACATAGTTTAGACTTAGGGACAACGCAATCTTGAGTGCATTTTTATGTGCAATTTATTGACTAGATGCCTAGGGTTAGATAGATGTCAAATAGGGTTTAAATAAAATTGCATGTAATTAGAGGATGCAATAATCATTTATAAAATTGTTCTAAATGAACACGAGACTAAGAGAAGTTAGTATTCTGTTCCCAGAATCTCCTGGTTGTGGTGCTAATTTTCTTTTAGAGAATCGAGTGCTACTAATCATATTGTCCCTGTTATTACCCTGGGTGGCAACTCCACTTCTCCACGCTATGACTTTATGACATAGTAGTGTGTTCCCTAAGGCCCTGAGCCTAAATAGTGTCGCAGTTGCTAAAATTTTGGATGCACGCTAAACACCACCTTCTACAGTGGCAACTCCACTGGGGATAAGAGATACTAATTCTACTTGTGTTCTTTAGAATTATTTTATCGATTATTATTTCATTCTTACATTCATTCTACATGTCCTTATTAAACCGATGGCATTGATTTATGATTCCATGATTCCACTAGCTTCATGGAGTTATAGATTGGCTAACCATCACTCTTAGCCTTAACTCAGTTCAAGAGAGATTATCAGGCTCATCTGACCAGAATCTGTAACCCAAGTCCTTAAAAAGATAATCTTCTCTCGAGTTGGTAAAGGATGTTGAGCCCCTCTGACATTGGCATGTAACTCAAAGTCCATAATGGAGAGCATCTTGCTAAAGGAACCTTAACTTTTCACCGGACCCTAACCACATATATTGGCCTAGCTACTTCCCCTAGGATTTTTATCCAAAGTGCTTATTTGTTTGAATTTCCATAAGGTATTTCTATTTATAAAAGCCCAGGCCTATACCTTTGAAGCTCATTCAGACTAATAAGGATTAGGCTAGACCTTTATATTCAGAAATGTTGTTTCTATGCTTTTTGTTTTAAAGAGAGATTTAGCATGCGCATCGGCTCTTAATATCCCCTATTTATATGAAGGCCAAGATAAAAAAATCCTAGGAAAACAAACTTGCCATTGAACAAGTGTGTGGGAGAAATATGGTTGGAAGGTTTACCTGTATGATAGCTTGTTGATTGCTTCTTGATACTTGTTACATGCTAAGTGCTTGCCTGTTATTTGTTGCATAAACACATGCATCATGCATACATACAGTCCATGCATCATACTAACACCTTGTTTTGCAGCCATCATAGATTCATCTAGGTCTTCTTGTGTTTGGCGATGAAGAGGTGGTAGATTGACCAAAACAGATCTAAGCCCAAAGTTAATAGCTCAAGAGATCCTTCGAGAACTAAAGAAGAGTCCAATCAATCCACTATTCTTAGAAGCTGAACCAACTCAGACTGAAATGGAATAACAACCAGAGATGTGGACCTTAAAGGACATTAAAGGAGCTTTGATGGATGACATGAGAGCTATGATTAAAGATGAACTGAGATAGGCTTTGGCTGGACTAGTACAACCTATTGTTGGCCAACTACCTACTATTATTATTGAACAACCACCTGTTGCTACTATTGAATAGCCACCTACTATATGAGCTCCACCTACTGCTAATAATGTTGGGGGGTAACCTGCTACTAAAAATGTGCTTGCTACTGATGTGAGACTAGAAGATGTTGAAAACTACATGGTAGAAAAGGCAAATAGAGAGTCACTTGAATTGGTTAATGACCATGAGTCCAAGCAAATGCAAGCACTGACTTAGAAAATTTCCAAGATGGAAGAGCTGATTAAAGGACAAGGAATGGGGTATTCTTTTGACTTTGATGACATGTTATAAATGGAGGGAGATAAGCTGCCTAAAAAATTCAAAATGCCTCAGCTGCAAAAGTTTGTTGGAGAGGAGATCCAAGGATTCATTTGAGTCAATACACCATAACCATGAGCACTACTAAAGCACCATTATCAGTAGTTGCTAGGTTATTTGTACTGTCACTAGAAGGAATGGCTATAAATTCCTACCATAGGTTAGAAAAGTCTATTAGGGTTGACTGGAAAGAACTATGTACTATATTCTTGAAAAAATATGATTATAACACATAATTGGAAGTGTCAATTAGGGATTTGAAGTTAACTAAGCAAAAACCCAATGAATCCTTTTCTGATTTCCTCACCAGATTCATGAATAAGGCAGGACTGATGGAAAATAAATTGGCTGAAAAGGATCAAATTAGGATGATTATTCATAATGTATCACCTAATTTGGTTGAAAGACTACAAATAATGAACCCAAAGACCTTCATAGATCTATATGATGACGGTCTATAAGCTGAAGAGATGGAGAATGAGAAAAAGAAGAGTTCTAGAGGCACAGTAACTCAAAATTACTCAATTAGGGGCACACAACAAGGGAGCACTAGTCAGATTGTGGTGGTGCATGCAGTTTAGCAACCTAGGAGGTTCTCTAACTTCAACCAACCACTCTCTAAAGTCATAGAGAGACTAATCCAAAAAGGCCTACTCTGACCCTTAACCTTTTCCTTTTCTAAGCCACCAAACCCAAATGTCCCTGGTTTTGACTCTAACAATTACTGTAAATTCCACCAAGCTGTTGGCCATCCCACAGACAATTGTATCTGCCTAAAACATGAGATCCAAAACCTTATAGACTCTAAAAAAATCACTGACCCTAAAAAATCCAACTCTAACCCAAACACTAGAAACAACCCTTTCCTAGACTACCGAAATGTTCCACCACCAGCCACCATGATGATCAACTCAGGGGTTAGCAAAGAAGAAGTGCTAAGTTCCTTCAAGGACCTCAACCCTATACCCAATGGAGAAGCTTTCAAATAGCCATAAAGAGGAGTGGAAGATTTACTGGGCCAGCCTTTAGGCAAGTTTGATTATAGAGTATTCTACTTAAAACCACCCTCTGTTGATATCCTTATTGAATAAATTAAGCCCTCAGGTTGGGGAGATGAGTTTGATGATAAGGCGGTAAAAGAAGAGCCTAAAATTCCTGAGCAGTCGCTAAAAGGAGTTGAAGATCTATTGGGACAACCTTCGGGCAAGTTCGATTAAAAAGTATTATATTCTAAGCCCACTTCCACTGATATCCCTATTGAATCAATCATGCCTACAGGGTGGGGTGATGAATTTGAGAATGACCTTTTAGCTCTTGAATAGTCTCAAGAGTGAGTTGAAGATTTACTGAATCAATACTTAGGCAAGCTCAATATGGGAGATCTGAAAGGGAAGGAAACATGTACAATGGAAGTGTGGAAGGATGGGAAAAAAGACTAAATCATTAGAGTTATTGACATCTGGTATGACTCTAATGAAGAAAGCCTAGGTGATTCTAGAGTAATGATCCTAAAGTGAATCATGTCACTAGAAGTGAGAAGAATTATAAAGCAACAAAAAAGAAAACTAAAAGAGTAACAAAAAGAGAAGAAATAGAAGATGCAGAGATAGAAGAAGAATAGAAAGAGGATCTGATTTTAGACTAACTGAAGAAGGCGAAGGTAGATGTCAGCATTTAGGAATTACTGATGCATTCAGGCAGCCATAAAAGCACTATTGTCAAAGCTCTATCAAACATGAATATTGAAACAGCCGCTACTCCAGAAGCTATGGTAGCAAAGGTTACAAAAAAGAAACACGAGCTAATAACATTCTCAGATGATGACTTGCCTTTAGAAAGAAGAAACCATAATAAGACATTGTTTATCCCAGCTAAGGTGAGGAGAAAGATAACCAATTTTGCTATGGTCGATGATGGTTCTGCTATTAATGTATGTCCTTTAAAAATCATGCCTAACTTAGGTTTGAAAGTTGAAGACTTAACAGATTCAAACCTCATAATCAGAGCTTATAATGACAGCACTAGGAATGTGGAGGGGACATTCTAAGCTCTAGTTAAAATAGGACATGTGGAATCAACCATGGAGTTTATCATGCTAGACATTCCAATCACTTATGCCTTGTTGTTAGGACGACCATGGTTCCATGCCTTGGGAGGGGTACCCTCAACTATGCATTAAAAGATAAAATTCCCTTATGAAAGAGAAGTTATGACCATAGAAGCTAGGACCAATGCTACTGCAGCATCTATATTGGATAAATAGAAATAAGTGCATGCACCCCCTGGTTTCTAGATTGCTGGGATATTTGATGGGACTGAAATAGATCCGAGAGTAGCAAAAATAATGGACAACATGAATTACTGGCTTGTACAAGGATAGGGGAAAAATGAATAAGGAAGTTCAGAATTCCCAGGATTCAAAAATCAAGATGACACAACAGGATTGGGTTTTATAGGGGAAGTAAAGCCAAAAGGTAAAAGGACAAAGAAGAGATTCAATGTAGAAAAGAGGAAGATTTATGCAAAAGTTGGTCCTTTGAGTCATAACTTCATCAAGCCAGGGGAAGGCAAATACTATCTAGGAGCCAAGGAATCAGTCAGTGTTACTGGAGCAAATGTCCTTAGGTTTAAGATCTTCAAGGAGTAGATTGTAGAGAATCTGGTGAAGGAAAACAAAGAAGAAGTAATGAAGCTGGCAGTTGAGAGGATGGGTAGTGCTGCTATTGAAGAGATGTTATGTTAACCACCTCAAGAACAACCACTATGAGACTCAGCATTCCTAGCATCTAGAATAGGAAATAAAATTTCTCATTGTCTTCTTTGAATAAAATTTTAGTTTTTGTTTTGTTTTAGTGATCGATGATATAAATACTGATCATGCTTACTTATGTAATCCTAATAGTTCTATGCATCATAATTTAGATCAGTATATTTGACATAAATTTAATTCAATTAAACTCATTCAGCATGGGTGCATATGCAAATTCGAAGAACATACATATATCATATGATGTAACTTCTGAAGATAGGAAATGTGAGAAAAAAAATAAAAAAATGAAAAAAAGAAAAAAAAAAGAGAAAAAAGAATAGTAAGGTAAAAATTAAAAAGGAAAATTCATGACTGACTGATAACAGGAGTTATATCATGTGATGTAATGAATGTTCTCATTTTTGCCCTAATGAATTATTAAAATTGAATTTTAAATTTTTATTCAAACATCGCATATTGGTCTTTATCATACTGCATAAGCATCTAAATGGAAAAACAATATATGATGAAAGCTAAATCAGAGCTATTAGATCACTATTTTAGTTACGTTTTCTTTTTTCCACTTCTTTTGTAATTTGCCTTATAAGCTTAGTGTCCCCTTATACCTTGAGAAAGTCCTAGTGGCTTAGTAACTTGCTTTTCAATCCATACATTGTAACTATCATCAATAGTTGCATCAACATCAAGCCTCATATTCTACTCAAGAATTCTTCAAAGTGCAAGTCCAGTTGATTTCATCATCTAGAACTCGCTTCAATTAGTTTGCCCACTCCTATACATCTTCAATACATGATTGCAGCTAATAGGGTTAGTGAGACTAAAGGCCAACAACAAACTGAGTCTCTTATGCACACGAAGAAAGTGATTACTAGGATGAATTCAAAATGAAGCTAGGGCAAAATGTAACTCTGGGACAAGCTAGGGGCAAAATGATAAATACAACAGTAGAACTTCAAAGTTAGTGAAAATGATCTCAGCACAGAAAGGAGTATACTATAAGCATACATATATAACAATTATCATATAGCAAAAGTAGTAATAAAAAGAAAAGTTCAATAGTGTATCGGTCAATAATGAGCTTCAGTGTAAAGCCATGGACCTTACTCGCTAGCCTAGTTATTTGTCCGATAGACTATATCAAAAGCTCAAACATTATAAATACCAATAATGAAGCATCAAGTGCTTGAACCTACAAGCTATTGATAAGGCACCTCATTCTCACACTCCAAGCTGTGAGCATAGCCTTGCTCCAAACAGAAGACTTATTGGGATCATGCATGTTATGCATAACATGCATACACTTGCATACATTTGCTTTGAAATACTTTCTTTGCATAATAAAGTCTTTGAGCCTAGTCAAAATTGTCCAAACACTTTGCTACTAACATTCAAGATTAGTGTTGTAAAAGTGCAGGAAAGTAGTCAGAGTATTCACAGGTAAAGCCTCTAAAGGAATGAAAATAAAAGGAGTGACATTACCAAGAAGCATCATCCTAGTGACCTCAAAAGGCTGGATAAGACTTTCAAGCTCCTCAAACTCAGTATCCATCTCCATAGGCTCATTGGGAGCATCATTTGGAATATCTCTCCATAATAGTTAAACCTTTATAGGGTATGGATACATGCGCTCGGCCTTAAAAAGAGAAGAATGCCCTCAAAACTTTAGACGAATGCATTATGAAGACATCTTTGATGGTGAAATAAAAACCTCTAACTCCTAAATCTTTTCTCTTATAGGAAATGTTAGGAAGAGGAATGATGGAGCCCTCTACCATAGTATCAATAGAATAAAGCCACAACTTCAATGGCAAAATATAGCGACCCTACGACTAGAGACATAATCACCATAATCAAAAAGGGAAGAATAACATTACATTTTGACAAAATTTCTTCACTTGCAAAAAGACAATACTAACTTGTAGTATTTTGTGCAGGGAAATAACAAAAGAATAAAGAAAGGGAAAGGAACTGATACATCAATAAGAATGACCAGGATAGTAAATGCCAATTGCTAGTCAAAATCTCACTCTATATGACAAACACCCTGACAAATACCAAAGGGAAGTAGTCTAACTCTATCTCTTTTTTATTCTGTAGAAAAGTACAAATTAGAAGAAAATTTATAAAATTAAGAGTAAATTCATCCACTTCATGATATCATATGCAAAAACTTATCTCATGACCTTTGATTTTAGTGGCTATCTTTTATTAGCCTTGCAGAATTCAGATGTCTTGTTGACAGTTCTATGCTGAGAGTTTTTAAAACTATAATCAATCTAATGCTTACTTTACACCTAGACGAGGGGATGAATATGCAAAGAAAAAATCTATGCACTTGCAATATAAATTGGTTGAATTTCAAAGTGTCATTTTAGTATTTTAAATAATAAATATACATATAATCTACTCCAATGCTCAAAAATGAGTACAAGAACAAATCCCTCAATGGTATCCAAGCTGAGTAATACAAGAAAGGCGGGGGGACACTAAGAGGAGAATTAGGATAAGAGCAAGCATAATATACTCCAATGCCTAAAAATGAGCAAGAGTATCAACGTGAACCTCTGGCGGTATCCACGTTGAGTAATACAAGAAAGGCGGGGGAATACTAAAAGAGGACCCATGTTAAAAAAAACGTGCTCTATTTACTCCAATGCTCGGTAAGAGTGTGAGTATCCAAAGGACCTTTCCAACAGTATCCACACTGAGTAATATGAGAAAGGCAAGGGAATACTTGGATAAGGAATAAAAGCACAAAAATAATTCAAAGACTATTTTGATACTCTGAATTCAATATTTTTATGTTGAATTTTCACAAGTTTTGTTTAGCAAATTCTCCCTAAAATTAGGTATGGAAGTAAGCTCTTCACTTGATAAAAGATACACTCTCAATATAAGATGGTTAACAATGCCTCTAACCTTTGCAAATGGCAAATAAGTGACAATCATTAAAATCAAAAATAGTGAGATTCGTTAAGTGAATGCTATCTCATGATAAAAGGATGAATTTTCTCATAAATTTTCAACATTATAATGTACTTTTATACTTTCATCATGGTTGAAACTAACTTCAATATGTCTGCAAGAATTATAAAACCAAAAGGAAGTGCACAGTGGAATTAAAATTAGTCAACACAAAGAATTCAAATCATTCAACTCAAATAACTAAAGATAAAAATCATCAAGCAGTTATGGACTATAGCAACATCAAAGGCGAGCAATGAAAGGATTGTAGTCAATTTGCAAGCAATTATAGATTGCAGCATCATCAGCGAGCAATTATGGACTATAGCATCATCAGTGAGCAATGAAAAGGTTACAGCTAATCGTGAACAGTTATGGACTGCAGCATCATTAGTGAGTAATGAAAGGGTTACAGCTAATTACAAATAGTTATGGACTACAACATCATCAGTGAGAAATGAAAGGGTTGCAGCTAATCGCGATCAGTTATGGACTGCAGCATCATTAGTGAGCAATGAAAGGGTTGCAACTAATCACGAGTAGTTATGGACTGCAACATCATCAGTGAGCAACGAAAGGGTTACAGCTAATAGTGAGCAATTATGGACTGCAGCATCATTAATGAGCAATGAAAGGGTTGTAGCTAATCACTAGTAATTATGGATTATAGCATAATCGTATAGATCAATCAACACTACAAGATCGAGTGTAGTGTATTCCACTTTAGTCCATTACTTTTGTGTGCATATGAATTCAAGTTCTTTCATTGCAATTTGGTCCATAATTGCATTTTGATTAGGAACATGTTCCTAATTAAATCATGATATTCATCAAATTAATAATTCAATGAATTATTAAAACTACATAATTAATATGTGATTCTAAATTTTCTATCAAGTATAAAATATAGAACAAGATTACAGAATTCATTTTTTTTTACATTTTACATGCATCATTTTAATCAAAGGATTCATATGCTGCACAATAGCTATTATATGAATTTCAAATGATTATGTTCTGTGTTGCACAGTAGTTATAACCTTCATTATGTTATGTACTACATAGCAGTTATGACATAAACTTTCAATTCATCAGTGCTAGATGTTCCACAAGAACTATAGCAGATTTTCAATTCAACTTCACTAGACGTCCCATAGGGAATATAACGAAATTCATCAGTGCTAGACATTCCATAAGAACTATAGTAGATTTTCAATTTAACTTCACTAGACATCCCACAGGGAATATCATGTATATTACTAGATGTCCCATAGGGAATATAGTGTACATCATTAGACGTCCCATAGGGAATATAATGAAATTCATCAGTGCTAGATGTTCCACAAGAACTATAGCAGATTTTCAATTCAACTTCACTAGACGTCCCATAGGGAATATAGTGTACATCACTAGATGTCCCATAAGGAATATAGTGTGCATCATTAGACATCCCATAGGAAATACAATGAAATTCATTAGTGCTAGACCTTCCACAGGAACTATAGCAGATTTTTAATTCAAATTCACTAGACATCTCATAGGGAATATAGTGTGCATCATTAGACATCCCACAAGGAATAGAATGAAATTCATTACTGCTAGATGTTCCACAGGAATGATAGCAAGTTTTCAATTCAACTTTACTAGATGTCCCACAGGGAATATAGTGAGCATCGTTAGACATCCTATAAGGAATATAATGAAATTCATCATTGCTAGACGTTCCACATGAAATATAGCAAGTTTTCAATTTATCATCGCTAAATGTCCCACAGGGAATATAGCAAAACTCATTTTCACAAAGTCAACTAGACGTTCAGTAGGAAATATAGTGAGACTTATCAAACATTACACCTTGCTTAGTAATTTGAGCATCAATCTATCATTTAAGATACAACCAAGCGTCCTAATTTCTTTATTTTGAAATTATGTGCTTCTATTGCTTTACCACAATTTGTCAAGAAAACAATGACAAAGGGGGGCAACTGTAACCACCCAATTTCGGGATATAATTGTGCACAATTGCGACATAAACCCCTATGATGAAATTTATTCAAAAATTGAACTTGGTTGTCAATTTTCTGGACTTTAAGGACTAAATTGCAACATTTTTTAGGATTTAATTACAAGGAAGTCAATTTTTCAAGGGTTTTTTGGTAATTAAAAGTTAAAAAAAAAGGGTCGGCATTGGTGTAATGTTGACCAACATTACACAATGCTGACTGGCATTGTGTAATGTTGATCGACATTGCACAATGCTGACGTGTAAAAGTCCCATTTTTTTATTTTTTGCATATTTTTTCTTATTTTTTATCAATTTTTTCAGTGTTTTGATTGGTTAAAAATTCAATTTTGTCATTATTATTATTTGATAAGTTTTTTTACGCATTCAAAATGCGTAAGATTTTGAAATAAAAAACAAATGCTATCAAATGTATTTTGTTCCTCCAAAGGAGGAAGTCAGCACACAGGCAAACTCTGCATTTAAAAGTAGAGTCTGCATGTGTGCAAGAATAGAAGGAGACAAGGGCTTGAGACACACACACACAGAGACTGAGAAAAAAAATAGAGAGACTGCGAAAGAGAGAAGAGAGTTACACGAAGAACACCCTTGTCTTTCAAAAAATCCCTAATTTTGGATACTGTCAGTGTCTTCAAACGCAATCAAATCCCAGTCTAGAATCAAATCACTATTTAGTCAATTTTAATGGTGATAATCCAATCTGAGGGACTATCTCAAAGCATTTGCACAGTATCTAAAATCATCAATGTTCTTTCCTATTCCATTCCTTTCTATTCTTTTCTTTTTATGATTTTTATTTTGTTATTGTCTTGATTATTCAATTTCACTATTAATCTTATTATTTTTATGTTTTGTTTTTGATGTACGAATGTGGATTGAGGAGGATACTGCCTGTGTTTAGACGAACAGAAGGTCCATGGAATGCCATGGAAGAACCTGTGTTGTTTTCCAGTAGAACTTAGGTTTTTTATCTTTATTTTTCATTTTGGTATTCTGCGTAGTTATTTTAATTCATGGGTGTATAATTTTTTAATTTTAATTTTGTACTTATTTGGTAATAGCCCCAATAGTAGGAATAGTGAAAGATTTAATTTTCTGCATTTAAAATCAATTAGTAATTAGGTTCAATTGGGTAAAAATCAATTAAAATCAATAGTGGCAATAGCTTAATTTAGAGTTTTCATGTAATTGATTTAGGGTTTCTAGAAAATCACTAAAATGTTTGTTTGATCCTTTTTTATGTTTTATTTATTTTGGGTTATGTTTTTGGGTTTTTATATTATTTTTGGCCCTAAGCCCACGCTTAGGTCCAACTCACTTTAAATATGCTTAAAAATGGTTTAGGATTTTAAATGATTAAAATCAATTTAGGCCCATTAGGTTAATTAGATTTTAGGCCCACTTAGTTAATTAAAACTTGTTTAGACTTAGCTCAGCCCACTTAATTTCATTTCTTTTAAAATAAATAGACCTGAGCCCACTTCTCATTTTAAATAAAACCAAGTTAGACTTAGGCCCACTAATTTAATTTTCCTTTAAAATTGAATAAACTTAAGCCCATTCCTTAGGCAAACTAAAATAAATAGATCTAGGCTCACTAATTAATAAAAAATGTAGGCCCACCTTTAGTCCCTTTCTCACTTGTAAATAAGATGTAGATCTAGCTAACTTTTTAATAAAATTAACACAGTTTAGACTTAGGGACAATGCAATCTTGAGTGCATTTTTATGTGTAATTTTATTAACTAGATGCCTAGGGTTAGATAGATGTCAAATAGGGTTTAAATAAAATTGCATGTAATTAAAGGATGAAATAATCATTCATAAAATTATTCTAAATGAACACGAGACTAACAAAAGTTAGTATTCAATTCCCAAAATCTCCTGGTTATAGTGCTAACTTTCTTTTAGAGAATCGAATACCACTAATCATATTGTCCTAATTATTACCCTAGGTGGCAACTCCTCTTCTCCACACTATGACTTTGTGACATAGTAGTGTGTTCCCTAAGGCCCTGAGCCTAAACAGTGTCGCAGCTGCTAAAATCTTGGACGCACGCTAAACCCCACTGCCTACAATGTCCACTAAATTACTCCAACTCTCATTGTAAGTAATTTTGATTAAAACAAGTTATATATGGTGATCAATCATAAACAACTTAATTAAGCACTATTTAAAATTAAATCATAAATAAAATAAAATAGAAAATGTAGTTCTTATTTAATTCATCATTTCTTCTCAAACAAGACTTAGCCAAGAAACATAGTTATAGAATAATAAGAAAATAAGAAAGAGAACTGATAAAACCCTTTTTTACTAAATCTTCCAGCACTTTCTTGATGTAGAGCAATCTTCTCTTCTTACTTCTTACTTGATCTCCTTCTAATTGATCTTCAAACATTAAGTCTAAGCAATAATTGCTCTAATGAAGTTATATATTTTGAATCTTCCTCTTCTCATGTCACAATTGATCTATATATAGACCCTATAGGTGCTTAAAAGGAGTTACAATTGGAAAGGTAACCTTTTAAATGAAGGGTCGCAACTCTATATAAATATAGTAATTTCTAAGGCATTTTTGTCCTTTTAAATGACCTTATCTTGAGAACCTTCCTTTATAAAAGTTCTAGATCTTTGAGTTATCTTTTCAGAGCAACTTGAATCACCTCATTTGGATGTCTTTAATGGATGTTATGGTGAAATATGCAAACTACTCAAAGTTAGAAAGTTGCAACCCTTTGGTGAGATATCAATGGGACAAGTCATGACTGGCTATGACTCAGCACAGCATGCCTCTATCATGACTCGTTCCCACTATAATGACTCATGCCAGTATCAAGTGAACTTCCTTTTGCTTCTCAAGTTTCATACTTCATTCTAACAAGTCCAAAGTCCTTCCCGTACATTAATTGAACCAAAAAACATATATAAAACATACAAACTACCATAAAAGCAATTGGAACTAAAAATAGCATTTGCATAACAAAATAAACACACAAACTAAACTAAAATTAAATAAAACAATACTTATAATACCTAAATAACTATGCATATTTGCATTGAATCAATAACCTTTAAACAAAAACATTAAATCCTAATTCTCATTATGAACTCAATCCCTTGAATTAAATTATAGATTCAAACACCCACTCCCAAATTGAATTTAATTCACTTATGATATCTCTACCTATAAGCAATTTAAATCTATATTTATAGTCTAACTAAGATTTTAACTCTCAACCTAAATCCCTAATTTTAATTGTGCTAATTATGATCAAGCATCAACATATAATAATAATAATAAATACAGTTTGCAAGAAATAATAATTCATTAATTAAAGGAAAAAGCTTATTCTTGTTAAATCATCAATCCCTAACCAACATAAATTTAGCCTAACATATTGTAAAAATATTCAACAAAACTATAAAATAATCCCATGAAAATTACAAGAATAAAGAGGAGAGAAGAAAAATAAAAACTATAAATTGTGTTCTTTAATCTTCAAATCTTGATCTCTCTTAAGTTTCTCCTAATTTTTTTACACTTTTTCCAATGTTAATTTCTCTTAAGAATTATCTCCAATTGACTGGTAATTCATTCCTTAAAAATTTCCAAAGAGTTCTTATAAAATAAGCAAAATTTAGGTGACAAAAATTTTCCAAATAGGCAACCTATGACAATAGTAATTTTATTATTGTCTCAGCCTAATTTCAGCATTTTTTTGGCCCATCATACTATTGTTGTCTTAACCAAAAGGGCTGCTATCTAAGTAGTAGTGCAACTTCTCTTTGCTCCTCTCAACTGAGCCTCCTCTCAATTTCGATTGTGATGGGAACTCTAAAGCTATTGTCTTATCTAAAAGTTCCACCATTTTTTCATACTACGAATGCATCCTTACATTCCCCGTTGCGATGACAACTCAAAACACACTCCAAATAATGTCAAGCACCCTCTAATTACTCCAAAATCATCCCAAATCACCTACAAAACATGAGAATAAAATAAAATTAAGAACTAACAATATTAAATTAATTAAAGTTTAAAAACTACCTAATTGCTAAGATAAAATAACCTAACAAATAATGATTTTACACATAAACACTAAAACAACTTTTAGGACTCAATATATACATTATGAGTTTTTTGTAATGTCATTTGGGTTAATCAATGCACTAACGACATTTATGGATTTAATGAAAAGGATACTTGTAAGCACCCAATTTCAAGATGCAATTATGCACAATTGCAACGTAAGCCCCTATGATGAAATTTATTCAAAAATTGAACTTAGATGTCGATTTTCTGGACTTTAGGGACTAAATTGCATCATTTTTTTAGGATTTGATTGCACATAAGTCATTTTTTCAAGGGTCTTTTGGTAAAAAAAATTAAAATTATTTTTTAGGATCGGCATTAGTGTAATGCCAATCAGCATTGCACAGTACCGATGCACAATAATTCTATTTTTTGATTTTTTTCACATATTTTTCCTTATTTTTATCAATTTTTTCAGTGTTTTGATTGGTTGAAAAATTTAAATTTTTATTTGATAAGGTTTTTTTTTAAAAAAAAAAGAAGAAATGCATAAGATATTTTTTTTGAAATCAAAACAAACACTATCTGATCTGATCAAATAGGTCTGTTCCTCCTTTGGAGGAAGTTCAGTATGCACAGACTCTGCATTTAAAAGCAGAGTCTACATCCATGCGAAAGGGGGGGTTTTTTTTGGCTAGGGAGTTTTTTGGCTCGAGGATTTTTTACAGTCGGAAAAAAAGCTGTGATTTCTTCTGTTCCTTAAAAAAAAACCCTAATTTTTGCAATTCATTTGACGAAGATGATACAACAATTTTTTAGTTCGAGTCCATAATCAAATCAACACTGAGTCAATTTTAATGGTGAAAATCCTAATCTGAGGGGCCGAAAAAGGGCATATGCACAACATTCATTTTTTATTTCTTCTCTTCTGTGATTTTTATTCATTTTGTTAATTGTTTTATTATTTAATTTCACCACTAATTTGATTGCTTTTTTTTTTTTTAATGTCTGTATGTAGATTGAGGAGGAGAATATCGCCTGTGTTTAATTGAACAGAAGATCCATGGAATGCCATGGATGAACCTGTACTGTTTTAAAAATAGTTCTTAGGATTTTAATTTTTTATCTGCATTTTGGTATCCTGCGTAGTTTATTTTAATTTATGGGTGTATAATTATTTAATTTTAATTTTAATTTTAATTTTGTACATAGTTTGTAATAGCCCCATTAGTGGGAATAGTGAAAAATTTAAATTTTTGCACTTTAAAATTAATTAGTAATTTGGTTCAACTAGGTAAAAATTAATTAAAACTAATGGTGGCTTTAGTTAAATAGGGTTTGTATGCAATTAAATTAGGTTTTTTTAGAAATCATATGTGAATGTGTGTTTGATTTGATTTTGTTATGTTTTTTATTTTTTTGGGCTTTTTATGTTTGTTTTTGGGCCCAAGCCCATGTTTAGGTCTAACCCACTAAATAAATAGGCTTAAAAATGGTTTAAGACTTTAAATAATTAAAATCAATTTAGGCTCATTAGATTAATTAGATTTTAGGCCCACTTAGTTAATTAAAACTTTTTTAGACTTAGCTCAACCCACTTAATTGCATTTCTTTTAAAATAAATAGACCTAGGCCCACATTCCACTTAAAATAAAACCATATTAGACTTAGGCCCACTAATTTGATTTTTATTTAAAATTGAATAGACTTAAGCCCAAATCTTAGAAAGACTAAAATAAATAGATTTAGGCTTACTAATTAATAAAATGTAGGCCCACTTTTTCTATTTCACTTGTAAATAAAATGTAGATTTAGCTAACTTTTTAATAAAATTAACATAGTTTAGACTTAGGGACAACACGATCTTGAGTGCATTTTTTACTTGTAATTTTATTAACTTGTTGCCTTTTTAGGTAGATGGATGTTAATTAGGGTTTAATAAAATTGCACATAATTAGAGGATGAAATAATCATTTATAAAATTATTCTAAATGAACACGAGACTAAGAGAAGTTAGTATTCCGTATCCAGAATCTCCTAGTTATGGTGCTAATTTTCTTTTAGAGAATCGAGTACCACCAATCAAATTGTCCTAGTTATTACCCTGGGTGGTGACTTCTCATCTCCATGCCATGTCTTTGTGATAGTGGTTAGTGTGTTCTCTAAGGCCCTGAGACTAAATAGTGTCGCAGTTGCTAAAATCTTGGATGCGCCTACACCCCCCCCCCCCCGTCTACAATACTCAAGGACCTTTTAGATAAATTTATTATTGTTTTCATAGATGATATCTTGATTTATTCCAATAGTGAAGAAGAACATACTAAATATTTAAGGTAGGTGTTGCACACTTTAAAGGAAAATAAACTATATGCTAAATTCAATAAATGTGAGTTTTATCTTGATCAGGTAGGTTTTCTAGGGCATGTTATCTTAGCCAAATGAGTATTTGTTGATACTAAAAAGGTAGAAGCAATAGTACAATGCAAAATTCATAAAAACTATACTTAAAGTAAGGAGCTTTATTGGCTTGGCAAGATATTATAGACGATTTATGTAGAATTTCTCCATTATCGCTTTTCCATTAACTAGGTTGCTCCATAAAAATGTGCCATTTGTGTGGATTGATGAATATTAAGAAAGTTTTGCCATATTCAAGACATGTTTGATCATAGCTCTAGTTTTAACACTTTTAAAGGAAGGTTGTGAGTTTATTGTGTAAAATGATGCATCTAGAAATGGTTTGGGGTATATACTTATGCAATGACGTAAAGTAATTACCTATGCTTCAAAGTCATTATGCCGTTATGAACTTAACTACCCTACATATGACTTAAAGCTTGCAACAATTGTATTTACCTTAAAAATTTAGAGGCATTACTTATATGAGGTGACATGTCAATTTTTATAGATCATTAAAGTCTAAAATACATCCTTAATAAAAAGGAAATAAATTTCAGGTAGTAGAGATGGATAAAGTTACAAGGACTATAGCCTTATCATGGAATATCACTCAAGTAAGGCTAATATAGTAGTATATGTTCTTAGTCTTAAATCTATTGGTACTTTATCTCATATAAAAACTTTTATGGTTCCATTATTTTTTTATCTTCATGCTTTGAATGTAGAATTAGCACAAGATGACTATAAAGCACTACTAGCCACTCTAAAATTATGACCAACATTAGGACAACTATGCACCATTAATGGAGTTTGCTTATAACAATAGTTTTCACTCTAGTTTAGTTATGACTCCATATGAAGCATTGTATGGTAAAAATGTAGAATTCTTTTGTATTAGAGTGATGTAGGAGAAAAAAAGCTTGTGCATCCAAAAATTATTCAAACGATGGAGTATATAGAAATTATCAAGAGCAGGTAGAAATCTACACAAGATAGACACAAGAACTATGTAGATCATAAATGAAAACATATAAAATATGCAGTTAAGGACAAGGTGCTTATCAAAATTTCTCCATGTAAAGGTGTAATGAGGTTTAAGAGATGTGGAAAATTGAGTTAAAGATTCATTAGCTTATATGAAATTGTAAAAAGAGTTGGGCAAGTAACATATAGATTGGCATTACTATTAGAACTATCCTAAATTCATGATGTTTTTTATATTTCTACGTTGAGGAAATATCGAAGTGATCCATCCCACATTTTGTAAGTATAACTAATATAATTGAAGGATGACTTAACTTATGAGGAAAAACCCATTGCCATCCTTGCAAAGGAAGAAAAAAATTTGAGGCATAAGGTAATTCCTCTAGTCAAGGTTTTGTGTAGAAATCACAAGGAAGGAAGCAATATGGGAACATGAGGAAGGCATGAGATATCAATACCCTCACTTAAATAAAGTCATAACTATGTAAATTTTGGGGATAAAAGTTCTTAAGAGGGAGAGAATTGTAAGATTTGCATCCCATAACATGCATCACATTTCCATATCCATGGCATCTTAATTTATAAATATTAACTGAATTAACTAGAGGGTTATAAGTATTACATAAATATAAAAGAGGGTTAATGTGGGAAATTCTTTTAATTTTTTAGGTTAAAATGGTATTTTACCATAGCATATGTTACAATTGGCTCAAACAAAAAAAAAGGCAAACTTTACACTAAAAGAGGAAAAAAAAGTATAAAACAAAAAAGGGGAGATGGAGAGGACCCTAAACATAATTCCTAAATTTTTAATCCCAAATATTAATAAAAACACAACACCTATCTCAAATAAACTTTGATAAACCTTGAGTCATCTTAATATTTATTGATTAAAGCCTAAAATTAGGGAAATCAAGAAGTAGGTCATTTCAAATTCAACTCAATAATAATCATATTTGAAAGAATAAGGTAAGTAAGAGCACTTGTCTTTATTTATTAATCAAGCACAAACATGTGATTGTATGATTATGTTTATAGTAAATCCATTAATTTCAAGTATCACACAAGTCTATTTGAATAAATTGTTTGTTTTAAGTAGAGAAGAATAATACATAAAGCTAATTTTAAGAATTTTTCATTTATATGTGTAAAATTGGACATGATTAATGGAAACTTGAAAATAAGGAGTAATATAATATTTAATTTTTTTTCTATAATTTATCTTATACTTTGAATATAAAGTATCAAATTATCAAAATATTGAGAAATAAATTGTTTAGAAATTAAAACTCTTGAATTAAAGTTGTTGGTATCAATGCAAACTTTGTTTGTAACATGTAGAGCTTATTCTATTTTTCAGCATTTTCATATCCTTAACCCTATACTTGTATATATTGTTTATAATATGGTACATTTTCATAGCAAACTATGTTCATTTGGTCTAATAATTCAACCAATTTCTAAGACTACTACAGTTGGTAAATTATGTAGAATCAAATTTTGAAATTTAGGTTTTTAAGGCTCTTAAATCTAAAAATGTAACCTAATTCCATGTTTGACAATACTTCAATATGTTGGTCATCACTAATAAATTTAATTGTCAAAATTTAATCATTAAGGTAATCAATTAATTCAAATATTAAAGTGTTGCATTAGATAGAATCATGAAATTTATGTAATTTAAGTGATTTACATCACATAAGCATTTCATAATCATCCCCATGTTTAGGAATTATCTTTGGTTTTGAGACTCTTATGCTAGATAATAGGAGATGGTGGAACAAAATATGATACCACGAAAAGATCAAACCAGGGAGGCTCAAGTGTATAGTGCTTTTCAAGAGCCTTCTTATTTTGATGTGTATAATTTGATCTTGGGATTTTGGCTTGTCCATGTGAATAGATTACTAATTAACAATGTTATAATTGAAACCTTATACTCCATATATATATATATATCTTTAAAACTTAGTTTTATGTTTGAAGATGATTTAGTTGCTATAAATTGTTCTTGTTCTATTTTGCAAATGCTACCATGAATCTTATTTTGTTAATAAATGAGAGGAACATGTATTATATTTTGATAAAGTTTAATAAATAAAAATTATGTATATATGTATATTACTAAATAAAAATAGTACACGCTCATGTTGTGATTGATATATGAGATGATAGAACTATTATTGATGGATTGACTGTCTTTGGGATATTACTTGATTACACTATTGCTTTTATAGTATGCAATTAAGTGGTTTACTCTTTAGGCGTAGCACTACACATGTGTATATCTTGTGACCGCTTAAGGGGAGTAACATAATGGATGGGTTACCACCTACGTGTCTTTGATGCTCTTAGAGGACTAATATATTAGAGGGTTAGCACTAAAGAGGACGATTAATTATACCATGAGTGTGTAACTAAAAGTATTTGACTTTAATAATGGCTATTCATAGAAATGTAAGTTAGTTTGAAAGCCCTGTGATTTGTCATAAGTGATTTTTTATCAAGTTATATATATATATATATGGAGTGATGTCATATTTTTTTTAGCAGATGCTAAAGAGTGAATCTTTAACTTAGCTGGGCATCATTTTTGTACTCTTCCACATTTAAAGCCAAGGTTGAGCCAACATCATAGCTTTCTTATGCTGTTTGACTTTAGAATATACTAGCATGTATAGATTGGTGTGTGTGTGTGTGTGTGTTTTGTACTTAAAGTTTTTTATAGGGTGTTGAAAGTTAATAATAGGTTGATAATGCTTATTCTTGAGGTTTTATCAATCTTTGATATTTAGTTCCATCTTGAAAAGGGTGTTGCAAGTGAAATGAAAATGTCTTTGTATACGAAAATGCCACCTCATCGATAAGGCATCACCTTAGTGTATTCATACTCTACTTTGGAAACATGGTTTAATAAATACTAATACAATAATTTTTACATTTATTACAAGTAAAGTACAAACTCTAACACAAAATCATATCAACTCAGTCATGCAAAATCATAAAAAGCTCATTCATTCAAAGATCATATTATGGTTTATTTTGAAATATGGAAATGAACAAAGAAAAAAAATTAGGAAACCTTACAATTTTAACTCAATTATAGCTCCCTATCTTTAGTCCTCATAATTTTTCAAGAATGTATAGTAGTTCTATAGATATTGCAAAGCTAAGAATTTTTTTTTCTCTTGATGGACCAACAATCCCTGATAGCCTTTTCTCCCTCCTACATAATTTAGCTTTATATAGTGTCTCCTTCATTCTCCCTTTCTCCATTTTTTATTCAGTTCCTCTTCTTATTTTCCTCTCTTTTTAGAGTCCTTTTTTGTTTTTCTCTCTGTATTTTTCAAAATCTCAAAAAGTCCTTTCCACTCTTTGTTTGCTCACATATTTTTTCAAAAATCTCTCCCTATTCAATTTTAATTATTTTCTTTTTATTCTTCTTCTTTTAACTACTTCCTCTATCCTTTATACATTGTTACCACAATTTTTTTCATTCTTGGAATATTATGCTTACAACTATATATATATAATCCACATTTTCAAGCAACTCAGACTTAGAAACATCCATAAAAGGTCAAAAAGTCGAGTATTTATTTGCTTTCTTTTAAGTGAGGATATTTTAAAAAGTTCAACATGTAATTTTTAATGGATGAGTTACCATGATTTTTTGAGTGATAGTTAAATACTAGCATAGTGGTACAAGTTATATATATATATTCTTAACTTTAGGTTGTTTTTTTTTTCAGCAACAGTAGCCTGCTTTTTAACCTTCACTATTAACTTTTGTGGTTCACTAGTGGTAGTAGCAGTAGTATTACTACTGCTATTAGTATTACCACTACCAATGCCCATCTACAAATTAAATGAGAACATTGCAGGCATATGTTTAAAAAATGAAATAAATCAAATAATTACAATTCTTAAAAATATTAATTTAAGCAAACTATATTACCTTTACACTTAAAAGTGTTAAGTCTCCTTTAGGCTTAAATGACAAAAGAATATGGACTAGAGGTTCCTTAACAGAAAGCTTCCACCTTAAGATAAAAATATGAAATAAAAAAAAACATATCCAAAGTACAAGATTCCAAATAGAGGCTCCATCATATAACAAAATATAAAATCATTAGAAATTAGGAAATTACATAATAAAAAAAATTATAAATCATTAATAAATATTTCTAACATATTCACCATATTACATTCAAGTGAATCAGAACCTTCACATGTTGCTTTATTCACTATCAATATGAAATATCAACATAATAAAATGAGCAAGGCTTCCACCAAATGAGATATTAGATATGAAATCAACAAAAACTTCAGTTCTAGTGATATATAGTTCGTCATGTTCTAGATTCAAGCCAAATGTTCCAAAATAAATCAAGATTCATGTAATTAGAGCAAAACATAGAAAATCATTATTCATATAATAAATGGGGGATATATAATACTTACTAGATACAAGCAAGATATAATTTTCCTTGCATGTATATTATCTCACTATTGGTGTAAGAAAATCAAGGATAAAACATTAATAAAAATAAAAAATAAATAAACTCATGGAAATGGTGTTAAATCTTTAAATTCACCATTTTATTTGTCACTGAAGGTTATATACTATAGAGATCTATAGTTTAAATCATGAAAATGGGGTAAGATGAGATAGGAAGTTTGAAACATATGACATGAGAGCATCAAAAAAGGTCACATACAGCATGGAAAGGGAAAAGAGAGAGAGAGAGAGAGAGAGAGAGTAAGAGATTGAGAGTATATAAGTCATAAGAGATTGAGAGTCTAAGAGATGAGTTAAAATAAATTAGGATTATGAGAGAAAAGGGAGAGAGGCCATAGAAGAAAAGAGAGGGAGGCAACAGAATGAATGGGTGGATTAGGTTCAGGGTTACAAACATATATACTATTATATAAAGATGGATCCAAATTTCACTATTCATCTATAATGAAATTTGAATTTCTTCTTATTTACAATCATGTCACTGAATCCTTCTATGCACATGGGATCTAGATTTCTCTCTAGTTTCATTTTGCCATTGTGTGTTCCTAACTTTAAAATGACAACACTTTTCTTCATTCTCCTTGCCTCCTAGCAAGTGACACTACTTAGACTTGGACTTATATTCATCTTAATCAACGTGAAGGCTCCATGCATGCATTCTCTACCAGTTGTCTCCCACTTTTGGAGGCTGGCAATTTGAATGCTTTTTTTCATTATTTGATAACTAAAAGGTACATGCTCCATAGTTAAAAATGGTACCATTTTATTGTGCCCTTTTTGGTTTATTTTGGTATAGCAGAATTCCTAATCTTCCTTTCAACTCTTCTCATTGCATTATTTCTCTGCCCTATTGTCCATAGCCCATTCTTTCCTAAATTCTAAATGTTTCTTCTGTCTTCTCTTCTTAAGCCACCTATTATATGCTTTTCTTTATTTCTTTGCTTTTTAATATATCTTTTTCTTGTATATTCATATAGAGTAATCTATGTTCAATTTCTTTTAGTTTTTTTAGTTTTTTCCATTTAATATATGTTATTGGTCCTTTTGTTTAAGAAAAAAAGGATGAATTCTTTCCTTTTTTCTCTAATGGTTGAATCTTACCTTGATTCAATTGATGAGGATAAATGTTATCCTTATTTCATAACTCTAATTTTTACATTTTTTCTAAAAAAAATTTAGGATAAGTACAAAAAAGTATCATATGGTTTAGGGTTTTTTCATTTATAGGCCTATGGTTTTTTTCATGACACTTCAGTACCTTGTGATATTTTTTGTTAACTAATCTAAGCCAAATTTACTAACACTATTAACTATGATGACATGGATGTTAATATGCTAATATGGATGTTAATATGCTAATATGGATGTCAACATGCTAGCGTGGATACTGATGTCATCATTCATATCATTACAATTAATGAAATTAATTAATTTGACTTAGATTTGCTAATGACAAATAGCATAGGGTACTAAAGTATCATAAAAAATACAAACTTATAAGAAAAAAGATATTAAACCATATGCTATTTTTTTGTACTTATCCCAAATTCTTTTTGCCTCTAGCATTTTTTGGAAATTCTCCATGTTCAATTAATTTGAGAATATCATAGTATTAAGGCTTCTTTTCTTCTTGAATAGCTCAGATCTAGGCAGCACTATAAAAACGAACTTTCACTTTCATTAACACTACTGGCCTTACTAGCAATCCTTCTGAGTTATCCTAAATTAAAGCTAATGTAGCTAGTGAATTTGTAATTTGATTACCTTTTCTAGCCAAGTGAACAAAATTCAGATCATCAAAAAACTTTCTAAGATTCTCAATATAACCCAAAAAAGGCTTAAACTTCTCCTGTCAGACTTCCCATTCTTTGTTGATCTGAGAGATTACTAATTTTGAATCAACTAATACCTCAGCTCTTTTGATTACCAAGGCTATAAGAGTTTTAAGACCACAAACATAGGCTTTATATTCTAAAATGTTATTAGTGATTTTAAAATCTAACTTCTTTATAACTGGTATCCATTCTCCCATTGGTGAGACTAAAATAATTATAATTCATGCTCCTTTCTAATTCACAGCACCATCAAAGTACATCTTCAAATTTTGTACTTCAAGTAACCAGATTTCCTCATCTAGAAGGAGATGTCAATCTCTTAATCATCTTCCAATGCTTGTTAAGCTATAAACTCCATTATTGCTCTACCTTTGTTTACCTTTTTAGTCAAAACTTCCATGTCAAACTTAGTAGAATTAACCATCTTCCCAATTAAGATGGTGTAGCATACAAGTATTTCAGAGGATCCATCTTAGACACCACTTATTTTCTATAAGACTAAAAGTAATGGCATAGTTTTCAAGATGCCCATACTATCGCCAAATAGATTTTCTTAATGAGCTTGTACTTCTCCTCACTGAGTAATAGCTTTTTACTTAAATAATAAATTGCAAATTCCACACTTGAGTCATATACCTAAGCCAACATTTCCCCAGCAATGTATCTTCCACACATAAGTACATGATTACTACATTCCTTGGTTGTAGAGGCCTTAATAATGGTGGATTCATCAAATACTACTTGACATTATCAAATGTAATCTAACATAGTTCATTCCATTGAGTTGGATAATTCTTCCTCAAGAGTATAAAAATTAGTTCATAGATCAAAGAAATTTTGGAAATGAATCTGTTGATATACTAAAGATGACCCGATAATGATCTGATCTCAGTTTCTATTTTTGGCAATGGCATTTCATGAATAGTCTTAATTTTATCTTATTTGATTTCAATTCCTCTGACACTAACCATATGTCCTAATAATTTGCATGAAGATACTGCAAAAACACATTTCTTGGGATTTAATATAACATTGTACTTCATCTAACACCATTTCATCTACATACACTTCAATTTCCCTATGGATCATATATCTGAAAACTTTTGCCATTGCCCTCTAATAAGAAGCACAAGCATTTTTCAATCCAAAAGGCATCACTTTATAATAATAAGTCACCCATTCTATGATGAATGTTGTTTTTACTTTGTGCTCTATAGCCATCATAATCTGATTAAAATCAGCCATTCCATCCACATAAGAATATAATCTTTTTCCAACTGCTAAATCTGTCAAGACATCAATATACGACAGAGGGAAATCATCCTTAGGGTAGCCTTATTAAGATCTCTATAGTCTACACACATTCTCACCCTACCATCTTTCTTTGGAATAGAAACTATATTGGCCAACTATTCAGGGTAATCTACTTCTTCTAAAAACGCAGCTTCAATTTGCTTATTAACTTCTTCTTTTATGTTTGTGCCCATTTAGGTCTGAGTCTTCTAAACTTTTGTTTTATTGGTTTCATGCTAGGATTGGTGGGAACAAAATGCTTTGTTATATCCCTATCTATTCTAGACATATCATCATAGTTTGAAGCAAATACTATTTTCCATTTTTTTATTATTCTCTCAAGCTCACTTTTTTGTTTAAAAGAAAGACCTTTTTCTAATTACAGTTCTTTAGGTAATTCATTATTCACTTATATTAAATGGTTCAATATTAGTTAAATTTAAGTGTGAAATGCTAAAAATAGAATCAAGTTTAAGTATGGTACTATTAGAATGAACATCAAACAAGTAAGTAAAATCAAAGGTTATTACATTAAACTTAAAGAAAAAAGAATCATCAGAGATTACATAGTCAGTAACAAAAATATCATTTTCCAAACAAATTATAGGCTTAATATTATTCAAAATAAAGTCCTCTAGGCTAATAAAAGCACATGATGTAAGCTTAGTCCCAATGTCCATAGTAGCAACAACATCTAATATCACAGTTTGGCCTTTAAATAGCTTTTTAGGATTCTAGACATTAGCACCAATATCATTAAAGATTTCCCAACCTTTTTTCTTTTCAAAACCCTTCATATACACCTTATTGGCCCTAAGGTAGACAAATATACCATTATCAATATGCAAAATCTACTTTCTAAGCTTCTTTTGGCAAGTAACCTAACTTGTGACTGTGTATTTGGCTATTGAAATCAAGTAGCTTCATAATTCCTCACTGATTCTTTTTTAACCCTATTCCAAGTATAAACTTTGACTTTTTAAGAATCTTAACCACTTTTAAATCCATATAAGCATGAAAAAATTGGTGCAACCTGATAACTAAGTGAACCCATATCATTATAAACTACTGAATAACCATCTTCATACTCAGCTTCAATTGTTATAACCCCATTTCAAAAGGAAATTTAATTTTTTAATACAAAGTAGAAGGAACACCACCCAAAAGATGGAACCAGGGTCATCCCAATAATAGGCCATAAGTAATAAGAACATCCAGAACCACAAACTTAACCACAGTCTCAATTGGTCCTGTCTTCACTACCATTTTAAAAGTACCTTCCATAACTCTCTTAGACTCATTGTAAGCTTTTATCACCATATCCAACTTGCTCATTTCTTTTTTTTTTTTTGACATCTCTAGCTTATTCAACACCTTTAAAGGACATGCTAATAGTTTATCCATCATTAATCATAACACATGGTATGACAAACCCCCCTTTACTTCAGCTTGAATGTACAAAGGTCAATTGTGTTTCCTTCCATAGGCTATCAAGTCTTTATCAAAAAAGATATCTTAGCATCTTTTTTAAATTTCACCATCATTACCAACTATTCGGGAGTAGAATTAGCTGATATAGTTATACTTCCCAACGCTTCATACATAGCATCTCTATATTTCTTTGATGCAACCAAAAGATCCCAAACACTTGCATTTGCCTTTGTTTACTTCAACTATTTTATAATTGTATCTTCATCTTCAATCTTAGCAATATTCTATTTGCCTTTATCTTGTACTAGTGGCCTCTCTTTTTATAGAAATAAAGGATCAGGATAGAACTTCCCACTTTTTATGACATGATCAACACAAATCTCATCATAGTCAATAAAATCCAAATGTAAATCTTTATTAGAATCTTCTCCTTCTAACAAGTCCTAAAAATTTTAAGGAATCTCACCTGCAGTTTCTTAAACCCAAAAAACATGATCAACAAGATGATTAGCAAAATAATTCACTTCTTCGTTATTATCAAACTCATCACCCTAACCATTTGGATTAATTAAATTGAATGGAATATATGCAAATGGTAGATTATAATACTCCACTAAAAAATCATACTTCCTAGATAGTTCACCCAGAGTATATTGGGATTCATGATTCCATACGCAGTAGAAAAATAAAATTTTAATCACAAACCCAAACCCAAATCCAAGTAATTCAATTACTTAATTAAATCTAGGGTTTTCATTTTCTGACCACAAACACAGAAGAGGCAAGAAATCTGGAAGGAATAGAGGAGGTTCACTCCAGTAACACCCTACCTTGAGCTTTTAATTTAGCAGTTCGGATTTAAGACGTCTCCAAAAGAATCCATCCTCCACAAGTGTCCACACGAATAGCCCTTGATTTTGAAAATAAATATTTGTGTGCTAGCACCCTCTCTTGATTTCTCACAAATAAAGAATTAAAAAGAACTTTGTATGTTATTTTCTAAAAGAGAGAAAATGAATTTAGTAACAGAATAATGAGAGTATGTAAAACCCTAGAGAATGTAACATATTTATAGACATTTAAATTAGGGTTTCACTTGCCAAACAACCTTTTAGTAATTTCTCACTTCTTCTTATTCTGATTTTATTCAAAATTAAATCAAAAATAATATTCTATTTATTTAAGATAACCTTTACCTTAAATATATAAATAAATATTTTATTTATTTATTTCTATGGAGCTTATTTAGGGTTTTGGGCTTGTTCGAAGTGTGTGACCCTGTAGGCTCACATGACATTGGTAATGGCCTACAAGTCGTAAGTGGCCTCTAGCAAGACATTATGACTTATCAAGTCATGTGAAGTTAATAATCTGACATAACCTAATATACAGTGAATATTCTATCCCTTTGTCACATGATATCTTGATTGAATATAAGGCATAGATTATATCATCCTTATAAAATTCAATCATATAATTTCTTGATTTTAAGTAGACTGAGAATGATAACTCTTTATCAATTTACTTTAGCATGGCCATGCATTTTCCTCAGTCTATCTTATCAAAGGGCCCATAAATATCTTACTCATATTAAATGAGAGACAAATTCCTCCTCAATCACTCATACTCCTCACATAACTCATTTTATACCCAACAACAACCTATTTTATCATCCGGTTAAAGATAATGTAAGATTATGTCAAAATATAAAAAATAGTTATGTAGAAATCCATGGTGCTTTCAAGGTCAAAGGACTAAGCTAATATTACTATGATGAGAATTACTTATGACAACTATCTATGTAGTATTCTCATAATGGGTCAATTCGACACTTTATTTCTCAAATAAGTACCTATGAGTTGACTTAATATCTCATATTCATGATTAGTAAAACATAATCATTAATCAACACCATCCTAGCCATAATAAATTGTTATGACTAGGGATAATTTGAATAGAACTCATATTTAATCTATGGGTTTTACTATCAAGTCACATATTCAAGTAATTATCATGACATAAAATGATAATGAAAAATGCATCTTTATTAAATAAAATGATGAAGTCAAAACATGGTAATACATGATTAACCTAGTGCATATCACTGATAGAATATCCCACCTTCTTGATAACACAGTTATTCTTGAAAATCCCAATCTAGTGGAACTACTTCTTCAGAAGGAACTTGAATTATAAATGGATCACATGAAGCTATATAATCAAATTCGAGACTTGGTGGTTCTAAAACTTTATATTCATGTTCTTCTCTATCCCTTTTCTAACTATTGATTTTATTAAACCGCTTCATCAAATCCTCTTCAGTGGTCATTTCTTCTTTAATTTTCATCATATTCTTTTCTTGATTAAAAGGCTTTGCATGTTCCAGGTTTGGAATCCTCCCTTGATTGATAAGATTACATATAGTATGCTTAAATTTAAGATAATTGTCAGTATTATAACCCGCTTGCTGATGATTCTTGTAAAACACTCTAGGATTATGATTTATTGGAAGTGGATTAGGCAATGGCCTTTATGTCTAATGGCTTTAAAACTCCACCCTTGCTTAGCCTCTTAAACACTTTAGAAAGTGGCACAGGAAACTTAAAAACTATCTTAGGGGCCTTATATTTGCTAAGATAAGAGAGTGAGTGGTAACAATGGCTCTTGGAACATAAAAAGTCTAACTACTTCTACTTTGAATTTGGGTAGGTTTTCTAAGTCTAGCAACTCTTTCTACTTAAACCCCAGCACAGTATAAATTGAATAAAAGATCTTATACTCATCATTCCAATTTCCTAGTGAACACTATATTATGCATTTTCCCATGCAATTCTGACTTGATCTACACCATCAGGATAATTTTTCATATAAGTAGCTTTATCCTTGAACCTTGTGATATAATCAGCAAAAGATTCATTGGCCCATTGAGTCACACTCTAAAGATTTAGTAAAGTCACCTCAATCTGAGTGTTATAAGAATACTATTTCAAGAACTAATTCACCACTTCTTTTCAATCTTCCTTTACCACATTGTCTTGTCAAAGGTACCAAGTCAAAGCTGAATATGATCATCTGTCAAACCTGGAACTATAGATATTATAGCCTTAAACTACTATAAATGAAGCTTTGGATCTCCAATACTAAAGAACTTGCTCAATTCTAGCATCTTGAATTTAGGCGGCAAGTTAAGATTGCTAAAAGCACATAATTCATTAATTTGAAAAGCAGAAGAGGATTGTTTGACTTAAGTTTGAAGCTTCACAAGTTGCTTAGCAATCTGAGCATATTCTTCCATCATAACCCTTTTTTCTTCCTTAATCTTATCAATCATAATCGAAGCCTTACCTTCAAACTGTGTTTTCCATTCTTCATAAGCCTTAACATGGTCCTTAATCAAAAAAGGTCCACCCATAACAACTATTTCTTCTTTTTTATTAGGATTGATTTCCCTTTGAGGTGGAGGAGGTACAGCCTTATATAATGGTCTTGGAGTTTGATTTCCAGTCTCTTTTATAACTTATAACAACTGACCTAGATTATTCTTAATGTACTTAATTACCCTTTCATTAACAAGCTTATCCACATCTTCCATTCTCATAAGTTCTAATGATCCTTCTATATCAAACTTAACTAATTTCCCTCTTTCTCTCCTCCAACCAAACTGTGATCTTGAGATACTACAGGGATTACCTATGATTAACTATTCAAGTATTAGCATGTATTCATGCACAAGAAGAATGCATGTATGCAAATGCATGAATGCAAATGCATGTTTATAAAAATGAGTATATTTACATAATAATAAGCATAAATATTCATATATGGATTCATATAGAGTCCCTTCTAATGTTATTTCTCCCACATAGGTGGTTCATTCAATTTCTTTCCTAGGAGGGCTTACTAGAACATCAACGAAGGATGAACCAGCTTAAGAAAACTTTCAAAAGAAAAATTAACATGCAAGGGTGATTTGCATTTATATTTATGACTCGACTTCAACAGAGTTTTGATGTACTTCTAAGATTTAAATAAAGTTTCCTTTTGAAAGTAAGGTCTAAAATGTGATATTAGAATAACCTTAATAGTTTAGAATTAAGTTATTAGGATATAATAAGCTAGGTCTTTTATTCCTTATATTTCCAAATGAATCATGATAATGAAACCACAAATTAGCTTATTATGATTGTTATATCATAATAAGTTCTAAACTTCATGGTTCATTTGGACATATAGACATTAAAATTGTTTACAACATAAGGCTACTAGGTTTAAAACATTCAAAGACCTATAGTAATATGGATATTTTATAACTAGATTATTACATTTAAGTCAACAAAAACATGATATATTAGAATAACCTACAGACATGGAATCCCCATAATAATGAAGGATTAGGTTATTAAGATATTTCATGTTTACTTTTTTTAGACTAAACATACCTAATTAAACCTTAAGTTTAGCAAATTAGCTAATCTGTCATGACCATAAGAGCTATAACATTTGAGGCATATAACCTAAATGGAGTTAACCATTTTGGATTATAAAAGATAAATGGTATGTAAAAAATGCGTCATGATAGGCTGACTTAGTTCACATTAACCTTTTAAGTTTAAATGGGTATATAAAGGCTAATAAAGGTTCAACTTAAGTCTAGTCTAATAGGTACAAGATATTTATGTCATTAAGAAATTAATCAAACCAAATGCATCATATACATATAAATTAAGCAAACACATGCAAGACATGGTATGATCCTAGTGGAAGTTTCTAGGGCCACTACATGGGTAAGTCAAGGTAAAAGGCCAAAGGTTCCTTTAGCAAGATGCCCTCAATTATGGACATGAGTTACTAACTAAAGTCAAAGGGGCCGAACATCTTTTACAAACTCGAGAGAAGACAACCTCCTTTAGAACTTAGGTTACAAACTCTAGTCAGATGTGCTCGATAATTTATCTTGAATCGAGTTAAGGCTAAAGGTGACAATGCTAAACTAATCCACCCTTGAGTTGACTAGAGTCATGGTGAATCATAATTTAACACCATCGGGGTTATTAAGCTTGTAACGTGTGACAAGTGTCATAATGCAAGTTGGTCCAAAATGGTATAAATAATTAAAAGCAAGGTATAAACATCAAGATTAACATCTCAATCCCCAGTGGAGTCACCGTTGTCAATGCCAACAAGTCTGACTCGACACTCTTTGGATCTTAATCCCTTTTTCCTTATTATGAAAAAATGAGGGATTGTGAGGGGAATACTATAAGAGCTTAGAGATGGCACAAGTTCACTTACAACCTTCCATCCAGTTAAAAGAAATAGGAGTCACCACTCGATATCACTAGAGAAATTATCCAATTAAGGACTGGGCAAACTCTGATCCCTCGCTTGGAACCGCTTTTGCCCATTGGATAAAGCATTGAGTTCGGATGTCAATGTCAATAGGACTAGTCTTAATATCTTAGAGGCATCTCCATACCGCCCAGATGTTAAGTAGGGTCGGCCTTACTAGTTATATACAATGTTTCTAAGAAATATATACCATTTTGGATCAACCATTACACATATGCAAGCACAATATATCCACACAAACATATAATAACAATAATAAATGAATAATGATGCATGGGCATGGCATAATGCATGGACATATTAATCAAAGTAAATAATTATTAAACATGGCAAAATATGATGCATGATCATGGCAAGTGAACTAATATGGTATACATACACATGACATGGCAATCCTAATAGCATAATGAATGTACATAGTATAAAAATATGGCATGGAATGAATAATCACACAATCATAACATATTTATCACACACATGTTATGAGAATTTATATGTACAGCATCCTAATCATATTATATAGAAAATGAAATTAATAACAAAAATAATAAAAATAAAAAGAATAGAGATAAGAGAGACAAACACTCAAGTAGGCTCATTTTGTCCTTATTTTTTCAGTTTAGGGGCTATTATTTTTATAAAAATTTGATATTTAAAATGAAAATAGAAAATAAGATAAAAATTATTGAAAAGTGCATACAAAGGATGAAATTAATGGAAAAGATAAGTAAAAAGAATTAAATAAAATTTCTTAAAGAAATAAAATAAAATAAAAGTTAAAAAGGTATTAAAAAGACCAAATTTATGGTGATTAATTGGTCAAATTAAGGCTTTTAATTAATAAATGTGTATAAGTCATCAAATTAGGCTTCAAGATATAAATCTTGTACCTTGGGTAAATCAAATACACATTACCAATTATTGTCTCATTATCAACCCAATAATCATCATAAATGAATTTAAGAAAAAGAAAATAAAATAACTGAGTTTGAGGCTTTGGTTGATTTTCAACATGATGAATAAATACACAACACAAAATACTAAGCAATAAAAAAATATTCACAAATAAATGTGAAGCCAATTTAGCATGAAAAAAGAGAACATGAAATAATATAATCAAAATAGAAAATAAAATTTAACAAAATAATAGAAAATTCCTTTTAAGTGTAATGAAAAAAAATTCAAAATAAAATAGAAATTATTATGAGAAAAGTTATTGAAATTAAATAAAAAGGATATTATAGTTAAAATCAAGATAAAAATGGAAACAAAAATTATATTAAAAATTGAATTATTTAGCTAAAATTAAGAACTAATGCAAATAAATAAAAAAAATCCATAAATGTCACAAGCCGAATTGAAAGGTACATGACCGGCACTAGGGAATGTGGATACATAAAGTACCCAAAACCCATAGTAAGCCTTAAAAATTTTTAACAAAATAGACACAATTCACTTAACAATAAACCGATAATAAACCAATAATAAATGCACAATATCAAATACATATAACAATATTTTTCAAATACAACAACAATTCATAATACAATAACACAAGTTTTATAGGTAACTATCGTGGTTTCTATAATTTAATTATATAGTACATATATCAATCCAACATTCATAGTGCAGGTGGTGAAGAACGAATCTAGCGCAGATAGGGAACACTAAGAAGCTGATTGTGAGGTTCTTAAAAAAATAGGTTGAGGGGAATCAGACCTCACTGAGTGAATTAATTCTATAAAATGCATGTTGGTTTATAAAAACATTTTTTAAAATCTCTTTTCAAAATAAATGTAAATAAATTAATCATAATCCTTAAAATAATTTATTTTTCATAATAATATTTAAATAAATCTATTTATAATTCTTAAATCAATTTAAAATAAAATTCTTGTAAGAAAATATATGGAATAATTATTTTTGTGGAAAATCTGGTAGAACACCTAGACCAGTATTCTAATAGCCTTTCAGGTCTTTTTAATCCAAGTGACTATCGTCCCAAGAGTAATTTCAACCGAATTACTGCCACAATCATTTCACTTATCTCATATGATGTCCCAAGAGCAAGCTCAACTGAGTTACATCCCTTTTTATCTGGCCCAAGAGCACTAGCTCCACTGAGCTCTAACCATTTACACTTGCCCGAGAGTGCATGCTCCACCAAGCCTATTCCACAATTTAAATACATATTGAGATCTCACCAGTGTGTACATGGTCCTAGTGACACCCACTAGGTAGCACATTCTACCATTATCTCAAAATCAATTTAAATTATAAATAATTAAATAAATAAAATAAATCATTAAATAATGAATAATTAAATTATTAAATATAAATAAATAAAATGTAACTTAATAAATTTCCTTTAAGCATGCTTTCAATTTCTACTAGTAATTATATATAAAAAAAATGATCATGCATAAGGCAATATAAATATATTCATAAATCAATTTTATAATCTTTTCTTTGTTATATTTAATTATTTGAAAATATAATAAAAAAATTCACAACACATATTTCATAAAATTAACTCACCAGTTGAGCATGTCGGGCAACATGCGTTTCTGCTGTCCAGGTGCTACAGCTCGTATTCCGAAGTTCTCTAAAATAAATAATGTTTATTTCAAATATGCTCATAAAATAAAATAAAATAAATTCATAAAAATTCTTCAAAATTATAAAAACTATGGAATTGACAAAACTGACTCGACCAAAGATAAAAAGTTAATTAAGACTAGAAATTCGACACATGCCGATGTCATGCTTTATGAAAAATCTATCAAAAATTCAATAGAGTCTCCTTTGTAAAATAGACATCTCTCTACTTAAAGTAAAGTCGCTCCTGCACGGAAATGCACTTCAAATATTCACACAATCACCAATCTCAGGTTAGGCCCCTAAACTGCATTAAATGCCCAACTGAGAACCACAATTCATAGAAATAATAAAATAATATAATTTTCTTTAAAATCACCAAAAATCATAAAATCTCATTTAAATACCACAAATTCATTTATTTCCACAACGAAATGTAAAAAAAAATTATTTTCCAAATAAATAGTAAAACTCTAGCTTATATTTAAATTTTTATCAATAAACATACTGTCATGACCCAAACTAGGAGTCATGACCGGCGCTAGGGAATGAGAATTCTTTCAAATCTGGAACCCGTAGCAAGCCTTAGAAAATAAAATTATGCAACAATTAAATAAAAATACGACAGAATTAAAATTTTTCGAATCAATATATAATATAAATACTTTAAATCATTTTCAATGAATACATCATCGTATAGTAATCAAATACAAATTTTCATAATATTAAATATCCATAACAAAATAATACTCCTCAAACATAATAACACAACTACTGCAGTTTCTAGAATACAAATCAGAAGTTCAAATTTTTACATTATATAAAATAGCCGGGACTGAAGAACACCGACGAGGAACTCTACGACTAAGGTCTGACGATAAAGGATCTCCTGAAAAAAAATAATTGAGGGGGGGTCAGACCTCACTGAGTGAATTATTATACTATATATACATGCAATCTAAACCATAACAATCAGGCATTATTATATATATGTATGTATATACACACAATTCACACGAATGTCAAACTTTGCTTTTATAAATATACAGAATGTAGGAAAATATTTAATTAAATTCATAAAGGATCCATAGAACCCTAATAATAACAACCCCAATCAACCGCATCATCACTCTAGCCATACAGGCTCACTTGATTCCAAATAGAACACTTATCCCAAATTGGATAGTAGACTGGCCCCGAGATACTAAGTCGACCGAGCTCCAGCAGTCTGGCTGTCAGTGTGATTGGAAAATCTCATTAAAATAAATTTTATGGAAATATAATATAATATAATTTTATTTAACCATTTGGTATACATATAATAAATCCATTTTTTTTAAAAGAGAAGAAATAAATATTTAAATATCTTTTAAAATCATTTTAGTATAAATATTTGGTAGAACCCAATTTATAAATTTTTAACAGTCATATGACTCACTTATATCCAAGACTACCGAATCCTGAGAGCAAGGCATCACCAAGATACACAATCGCAGTCATATCTCTTAATCCAATATCACTAGCGGTGTCCGAGAGCAAAGCATCACCAGACCATCGGCCCTAGTGATTTAATAAATATAAATTAAAATTATACTGGTGGTGTCTAAGAGCAAAGCATCACCAAACCATCGGCCCCAATGATTTAATAAATATAAATTAAAATTATACTGGCTGTGTCCGAGAGCAAAGCATCACCAGACCTTCGGCCCCAGTATTTTAATAAACAAATATTATACTACTGGCGATGTCTGAGAGCAAAGCATCACCAGACCTTCGACCCTAGTAATATAATTAAATAATCACATATTTTACTGGTGCGCACACGGTCCTGATGAAACCCATCAGGTAGCCCGTTCTACCGTGGTTTATTTAAAAAATAAAAGAAAATAAATAAAACAATGAAAATTACAATAAATAAAATAGATAAATAATAAAATACAATAAAACAACTATAAATTAAATCATGCAAGATTATATGAATAATGCTGACTAGAATTTCATAAAATTAAATTCATAAGAATTTAACATAATTTAAATTAAAAATTCGATACTCAAATCAAATATTAACTTACTGTTTAAACATATATGAAAATGAAAAATCTTAAGTCATGCATCATATATGCAATGCATATATATACAGTATAATAACTCACATGTTAGCGCTCCACGAGAAAAACTTGGCGGGTCTGATCCATTAGGCCTCGGTCTCGGCGCAGCTAGACAAACAAATGACAACATGAAATCAAAATAAATTTAACAAAAATTCTAAAGACTCGATCTAGAATTTTGGACACAAAATTATAATAGGAATTTGACCAGACATCACGTTTTATGAGAATTCTACCAAAAATCCGGCAGAACCTCCCCTGTAAAATGGACATCTCTTTACTCAAAGAGTAGAGCCGATTTGCACACTTCAGAATAACACCAAATTCACAACCATAATCCCTCAGTTGGACTCCAAACTACAATTCACCGACCGAGGTTCACAATTCACAAAATAATTACAAAATACTGAAAATGCCCTTATATAATAAAAATATATTTTATAAATCCAAATTATGTAATTAACCTTAAAACACGTTAAAAATTGATAAAAACTCATGGAATTAGAAAAATCGTATATTATATATATAATTTGAAAATAATTTATGAAAAATAGTTTTAATTAGTTAAAAATACTAAATAATTTTTAGAAATCATTTTTATACCCTAAATAACTATTAAAACCAATCTAATTACATTTTTAGCTAATTTAGTATAAAATTATCAAAATACCCCTATATATATAAATTTACTAAAATAAATCCAAAAATTCACCAAAAATAATATAATTACTCAAAATTAATCTTCTCAACATTTATTTCAATAATATCAATAAATATACTCAATTAACCAATTTATTTCAATTAAATACATAATTAACCCTATTTTTCAAAATTACATAAACTTAATAAATTCCAAATAAATATATAAAAATTCACAAAAATTACAAATAAATTTATATAATTCATTTAAACTCCTATAATCACCATAAAACACAATTTCATAATTTAATTAATTAATTTTCGAAAATTAGAAAATATTAATAAAATAATCAAAAATTCACAAAAATTAAAATAAATTCCAAAAATTCTAAAAAAATTACAGAATGTATATTAAGTTTCCAGGAACAAAGTTTGTGAAGGAATTTTTCATGAATCAACCAAATTGAAGCTAAAAAAATTCAAAACCCAAAATGGCTGAATTGAAGAAATTGAAACCTAAGCAATTCTAGACCAAATCAAGTGAAAAAAAGCTTAGAATCACACTCACCAGAGCTCAAGGAGAAGATAGAGACTGATGGCATCGAATTTGGTGGCCGGAAAGTGCTTGATCGGAGTTAGGAGCAACTTTCGGCCTCTTGATGAAAATCCGACCAAACAACGTTGAAAATGGGAGCTTGGGACGTCAGGAATGGTTGGAAGGGAAGGTGGCACACCGGAAAGCACAGTGACAGTGAAGGAACAGACTTGCAGTGGCCGGAGTTGAGGAAGAAATGGTCGGGAGGAAGGAAGAAGGCAAAATGGCAATTTCGTAATTTTTATAAACTTTATAATTTTGATTAAAAATTATGTATATTTGTATATATATATATGTCCACACTATATTATAGTAATATATATATTCCCACACACAAATAATACTCACCACACAAATATTTTAATATATTTAATAATTTATACACTTAAAATTAATTAATTAATACAAAAATTAAATAATAAAATTAAGGAAATTAATTAAGCTCTAATTAATTTAAATAAATACACATATATACATTTTATTTAGTACTTAAAAATTATGTATGAGTTCATGTAAATTCCTAAAACTAGTCAAAATAATTAATATTAATTTATTTACGTGTCAATTTCCCCGAAAATAAAATTCCCGAAAAAATTTTACGTAAAGTACTTAAAATAATTAAAAATGGCTTTAAACAAATAACAACTCTTAAAAATGTCATAAATATATACAAAAATTATTAACACTGTATATCTCGATGCAGTATAAAAATATTTAAAAACTCGGGATATTACACATACTTAATTCAAATTTTACAATTAAATTAATATTAATTTCAAATAACTATTTAAATTACTCAAATATATCACAAAATCAACAAACAACTTATTTAAGCTTAAAAACAATAAATAAGTTTATTATTCTATTATTTTATGAAAATTAATATTAATTAACTAAAAATAAGAAATAAATTATAAAAATTATTTTAATGCTATTATTACTCAAAATCTGTATAAAACATCATAATTATCAATAATTTGCTTAAATTAATAAAAATTACTAATTTATAATAATTTTTCCAAAATCATAATTTTGGCATAAACATTCAAAATTTTATAATAAAAATTCGGTGTATAATTTCAATAAACTTCCTTAACAAAGATTAATCTACATAATTAATAAAATTTAATAAAAATATAAAAAAATTAACCCGGGAATGTGTGAACAGTAACGGAGACTCAAAAAATTTGAATTTTTTAAAAAATTCCAGAAATATAAATAAAAATCATAAATGGATAGCTCACAACCTCAATTTAACTAATCTAAATTCAATTTAATATGAATCAACCATAAACAAGCTCAATTTCACATATTAACATAAAAAGCTATAATAAATTTCTCAAAATTGAAGTTGAATTCAATGGTGATTGTATGAATTACCTTGGGGAATCAAAGCCCAAGAGGAGAGGAAGAGATTGAGCGATCAAGCTCAGCCTGAGATGACCGAAATCCTCATCAACAATTAAAAGAAAATTTTAATAAAGAGAACAAACCGAGAAAGGAAGAGCGAGAATGCAGGAAGAGGAGCTGATGGCTGCAGGTGGTTGCTGGTGGTGGCACAGTGACATGGGTGGTGGCTATCGGTGGTTAGGCTGGTGACAGGGGTGGCTATGGTAGAAGAAAGGAAGTGAAAAGAATAGGGGAAAAGAAGAAGAAGACTACCCGGAACAAAAAAAGTATATATATATATATATAATTAAAACCTTTATCAATAAAAACACTATTAACACTAATTAAATAAAATAATTAAACCTTATAATCCATATTTACTATTAAAAAATGAAATTCACATTTAAATTAATTTGGGTGTTTACAATAAAAGAAATAGTAAATATTAGATATGTAGTAAAAATACCAAAATATTGAAATAAAAAAATTAAAAAAAGAGATAATAATAAAATGCGAAATAAACATTTATGAAGAAAAGAATATGTTAACATAAAAATGAAAAGTTTAAATAAATGAAAAATAATATTATAGAGAGGAATAAATAACAATTAAAATAAAGAAATCAATGCAATGCAATAGAGATACAAATATAAAAATAATAAAAAAAAAATGGACATAAGAATAAGATGAGAGTAGTGATCGTGGCAATAAATGATAAAAAAATTAATAAAAGAAAGTACTTGAGAATTGTAAAATAACATGACAATGAAAATAAATAAATAAAAGATGAACAATTATGAAATAAATAAGGCAAAGAAATGATAAATTAGGTATAAAAGTGTAAATTAAACATGCATAGAGAATAAAATTAGAGATGGAGAATATAGAATTGTAGAGATTATGGAGATAACAAATGTGATAATATAAAATTGATATAAAGAAAAATAAATAATAAATAAAGCATAAAATAGATAATATTGGAAGTAGAAATTGCAATTAAAGAAAAATGGGCTAATAAATGATATATTGAGCATAAAATAAATAGAAAGTGAGATTGAGAGTAGAGAGAATAATAAAGAAAAATAAAGTAATTAACAAAATAAAAGATAAATAAAAATGTAAATGTAGAGAATGGAGAATTGAGTGTAGAGATTGGGATTATGAGTTTGATAATGAGCAATATAATACATGAACAATATAAAATATTTGGATAATAAATAAAATGCTTTAAAAGTAAATTGCAATAAAAATAAATGTTAGTAGTTAGTAAAGTTAGTAATGTTAGTAATTGAGATGTTAAGCTTGGAGATTGAGTAACAAAAGATATATAAATGCAAATTGCATGATTTAAATGAAAATGCAAATGCTTGTTCACACAAGTATTAAATAAATCTGAGGTGTATGCAAAGATAATAAATGATGCAAATCGAGTTGCATGCAGCATGATGCAATTCGAAAATTCATGCAATAATGGCAGTGATGCATGTCGGGGTTCATGCAAAATGCTCCTAATAAATCTAAAAATAATTCACACACATGGTAGTGATAGGCAGAAGGCACATGATATACATCAAACACATGAGAATGTATGAAATGCAATAATGCAAGAAATAGAGAAATTGGTTCTTAATAATAATTAAAAAAAAAAGGGAAAAATTAATTAGAGACAATAATAAAGTGGTAAAATAGAGGAAAATTGATTAGGAGTTAAAAGAATCATAAAAATGACAAATAATACTTTAGAATACACCAATTTAAACAATAATGATCAATTGATGCTTTTAAGTGCATAAATGAACATATGGCAATTAATATGAAAAATAAATATTAACTAGACTCAAAACACTTAATATTCACAAAATAAACTTAAAAATATCACTTAAATATGGAAATATTCAATAACAAAATATATATCACATTGAAGCCTCATAGTAGTACCGAATTAACCATTAAAGGCTAATTAGCACTCTTATGAACACAAAATACACAAATAAAACACAAATATAATCATAACACACCCCCAACTTTCAATAATAATAAATTTGACTCACAAAATATCACAAATTAATTAACAATATTCAGAATAAAAGTATTCACATAAACATCACAACAAGAATCACAAAATCAACTTAAATGCAAAAGTAACACTCAAAGCACATACACTACAATAAACACATAAATCAAGACACAAAATACCCAAAATTAGGTCACTAAATTAACATAAAATCAATTCAAAATCAATAAATAAAAATAAAAAATACACAAGTAGCATCATAATGTTAATCATAAACCAAAAGCCCAATCAAAACCAAAACAACAAGAAAATGCAAAAGCTTTAAAACAAAAGTTGAGTGTTAAAAATATATATTTTAAAAATGAAAATAAATTAGAAAAATAATAAATTTTATCATCTTAGGACATTTTAGACTCATTTTAATGATGTATAATCATTATAGAATACATATAAGTCATTAGGACCATCATTGGAGTCATATCAAAGTAAGGTGTACATGATTTGGGGAGGTGAGCATAAACACCCGGATTTCACCTCTAACCACTCATAATTCACATGAATAGCTAGTTTTGGGCCATAAACATCCCAGTAGAGTGTTCATGGTCAAATTTTGATCATTCCCCTCAAAACATAAGTAAAAACTTTATTTATTTATTGCTAAAATTAACAAATTAAGGCCCCAAACCCAAGAATTTGAACCCAAGATGAAGAGAAATGAGTTTTAGAAAGTGTCTGTCCTCATAATATGAGATTAAACTCACCAAAAACAAGATTTAGATTGATTAAACTCACCAAAAACAAGATTTAGATTGAAGAAATTGAGATTGAAAGCAAGTAAAATGAACAGTATATTGTTTTCTTATTATTTTTTGGTTGATTTTGGGTTGATGTGAGCTTTGGTTTAATTTGGTTTTTTGGATTATAGGAGGATTAATGGATGTTTGGGAGACTATTTAGGCTAAGTATTAAGTGGAGATTGTGTAGAGAACAGTGAGAGAAAAAGGGTAGATGAGGAGAGCTTTTATTTTGGTATAGTTTAGGCTTATTTTTCTATTTTTTTCACTCTTTTTTTTCTCACTCTAATTTTTTTTTTTTTTGCTACATGAATTTTCTCTCTTCTATGCTTGGCTCTCCTCCCCAAAATGCTTCCTCAAACCTTCTATTTATAGACTAAGGTTTGGTGACATAGTTGTAATAAGTTAAAAACTAAAAAGGGTATTATTATGCACTAAAAGACAAAAGTATATACAAGAATAAATCATAGATTGACATTTGTCCAAGAATATTCTAGGGGTTTAGCGCACGTCCAAGATTTTAGCAATCGCAATACTGTTTGCGCTCAGGGCCTTAGAGAACACACTAACCACTATCACAAAGACATGGCGTGGAGATGAGGAGTCGCCATCCAAGGTAATAACTAGGACAAATAGAAAAGGTGGAACTCGATTCCCTAAAAGAAAGCTAGCACCACAACCAGGAGATTTTGGGAATGGAATACTAACTTCTCTTAGTCTTGTGTTCATTTAGAATAATTTTATAAATGATTATTTCATCCTCTAATTACATGTAATTTTATTAAACCCTATTTTGACATCCATCTAACCCTAGGCATCTAGTCAATAAAATTACACATAAAAATGCACTCAACATCGTGTTGTCCCTAAGTCTAAACTATGTTAATTTTATTAAAAAGTTAACTATATTTATATTTTATTTACAAGTGAGAAATGGACTAAGGGTGGGCCTACATTTTTATTAATTAGTGAGCCTAGATTTATTTATTTTAGTCTATCTAAGAAATGGGCTTAAGTCTATTCAATTTTAAAGGAAAGTTAAATTAATGGGCCTAAATCAAATTTGGTTTTATTTTAAGTGAAATGTGAGCCTAGGTCTATTTATTTTAAAAGAAATGAAATTAAGTGGGTGAGCTAAGTCTAAGCAAGTTTTAATTAACTAAGTGGGTGATGAGTGTGAAAAATGCATTTTATTAACTAGCCTTTGTCTTAGGAAAAATTCAATTTCAGTTAAGTTTATGTTTCTTTTATTCAGTTTTTATTTAGTTGAGTACTTACTGCATGTCTTGTGTGTTTATTTATTTTTACGTATTAGTTGGTTTATTTTTGGTTGATTTTTATGTATTTAGGGAAGTCAAAGAACATTAAAGGAAGGTTATATGGGAGCCGTGAGCACTTGAAGTAGGCTGGAAAAGCAATGGAGGTCAATATGCAATAATGCTGAAAAAAGGATGTGCAAGGCTGTGCACAAAATGCACATGGCCGTGTGACCTGGTGATTGGAAAAATTCAGAGTCGAATTTAATTGCTGACTCATAAGGGACAGGATGGAGATTTCGCATGGCTATAACCCTAGGGCTTGTAATTAGGGTTTTATAAGAGGGTAGCCACTAGAAACAAGTATATAAAGAGATTATTATTCATCACTTAAAGGACACATTATATTTTTTAGAGAATATTCAGAGAGCAGTTTGGAAAAACAAGGATTTTTCTTGCTTAAACTGGGTTAACCGAACACTTAGTAGGCAAGAGCTTTAAATCTAAGAACGTCAATGTACTTGGTTAATCATATGGTTGTCTTAAGAGGAAAGCCTATGATTCTTAAGAAACCCTCAAATTGGATTAAGGTTAGGTATGGCTTAGTAGTTAATTTATCTTAAATAAAGGTTGAATTTGTAATAAGAACCCTAGCTCTTTAAAGTGATTCTTATCTCATTGTGATTTTTCTGTTTTATTTTAGTTTAATTAAAAATACCCTTTTTCGTTGTTTAAACAAATAAACACAACTAGTATCACTATAATCAATTTGCAATCTCTGTGGGATCGATATTTAATTACTACTTGTACTAATCCATATACTCATGGAAGACCATCAAGTTTTTGGCACCGTTGCCGGGGAATGCCAAATTGATATTGTTGAGAATTTTTTGTTATTTGATTTAGACGTTATTTTTTTTACTTTTGTTTTTGTTTTTTCTATTTTTATAGGAATGCTTGTTGCTGTATACACACAACGCGTGGCGCAAGCAGACAAGGAATCCAGTTGATACCACTTGATTTAGAAATTGAGAAAACTATTCGTAGAAGGAGAAGATAAAATAGAGATAGGATGAACGGAGGGGAAGCACAAAATTGGCAAGATGGCCAAAATGGGCACGTTGCCCATAGAACTATGAGGGACTTTGTGAGTCCCAATGTCCAAGGTGACCAAACTCCAATTGTGAGGCCGACGGTTAGTGCAAATAACTTTGAAATCAAACCCGCCATGATCCAAATGATTCAAAACTCATAATTTAGTGGCTTACCACATAAGGATCCAATTGGTCATATGATAAGATTTTTGGAGTATTGTTCGACTTTCAAGATGAATGGAGTACAACCAGAAGAAATTAGGCTCATCCTTTTTCCATTTTCATTAATGGATAGAGCAAAAAGATGGTTCACTAGCTTGGCACCTAACTCCTTAAACACATGGCAGGAGCTTTATATAACCTTTTTCAATAAGTACTTTCCACCAGCTAAAGTACTCAAAATTAGAAATGAAATCAAATCTTTCTATCAAAGAGATTATGAAAGTTTTTATGAGTGCTGGGATAGATTTAAGGATCTTCAGCAACAATGTCCACCACAGCTGATTCCTTCATGGGATTTGGCACAGTCTTTTTACAAGGGTGTCAATCCTATAGTGAGAGCAAACATAAATGCATCAGTAGGACGAACTATCATGTCTAAGACACCAGAAGATGCCTTGGAGCTTTTTGAAGAAATGGCTAATACCCAAAGCCTCTGGTCCAGTGAGAGAGCTATTCCAAAGAAAGGGGGAGCAATTGAAGTTGATAGTTTGACACTATTAAATGCAAAGATGGATGCTTTATCTAAAAGAATGGATAAAATGAATGTCAATGCCATATCTAACTTGTCTTCCTCTTGTGAATTATGTCAGGGTAGTCATCCAACTATAGAGTGTCAGATGATGCAAAGCTTGTCTATAGAGAATGTAAACTTTGTGAACAACTTTAAAGGACAGCAGAACCAAGTTCATGGCAACACCTATAATCCAAGTTGGAGAAATCATCCTAATTTCTCTTGGAGCAATCAAAGGAACAACCAGTGGAGGCCATAAGCACCACTTGGTTTTGTAGGGCATAATGTGCAACATAAGCAATCAAATTACCACCAAGCAAAAACTTCATCTTCTGGGAGTTCTTTAGAGAGCAAGTTGGAGAAGTTCATGGATGTGATGTCCATAAAAATGAATCAACAAGATGAAGCTACAAAAAGGTTAGAAGGCAGATTTGAGCAAATTTATCAAGACACTTAGTTGATGTTCAAGAATCACTCTTCCTCTATTCATAATTTAGAGGTGCAAATGGGGCAGTTGGCAAATTCTTTATCAATATAGGAATCAAGGTTCTTTGCCAAGCAACACTAAGAAGAATCCAAAAGAACAATTGAAGGCTATCACTTTGAGAAGTGGAACAGAGATACAAATCCCAAAAGCAACAATAAAATATAAGCAAGAAAAGAATAAGGAAGAGGAGAAAGAGCAAGAGGATGAATGGGTTGAAGTGCAAACAGAGGAGAAGCTACAAGGTGATAACAATAATAAGGAATGAGTAATGGAGAAACCTACACCACCACTAGTGAAACCTTACAAACCTCCAGCTCCATATCCTCAAAGACTAAAGAAACAGGAGCATGATCAACAATTTACTAGATTTTTAGAGAGGTTTAAAGCACTTCACATCAACATGCCTCTGGTGGAATGTCTTTCGCAAATGCCTAAGTATGCTAAATTTCTCAAGGAACTGATTTCCAATAAAAAGAAGTTACAAGAATGTGAGACCATCACACTCACAAAAGAGTGTAGCGCTATCATCTCGAAGAAACTTCCCTTAAAAAGGAAGCATCCAGGGAGTCTTACTATTCCTTATTCTGTGGGAAATTTAAATTTTCAAAGAGCTTTATGTGATTCTGGGGCTTCAATTAATCTTATGCCTTTGTCTGTTTACAAGAAATTGGGATTAGGAGAAGCAAAACCTATAAGCATTCGATTACAACTTGCAGATAGGATAGTGAAGGAACCAGAAGGGATAGTAGAGGATGTGCTAGTAAAGGCTGGAAAATTTATTTTTCCAGTGGATTTTGTAGTCCTTGACTTTGAAGAAGACGAGGAGGTTCCACTAATCCTTGGTATGCCATTCCTTTACACGACTAGAGCAATAATTGACGTCTATGATGGAACTCTTATATTAAGAGTGGGGGATGAGAGCTATAAGTTTAATATCTATGAGACTATGAAATATCCCTATGATGAGGATTTTTGCATGTGAGTTGAAGTCATTAATGAATGTGTAAATGAAGTCCAATGACGGAGGTTGGAATGGTCTTTAGAAGTTGAAAATATTGAGAAGTGCTTACAGGTACAATCCTCTCAAGAAAAAGTGACTCTTAAATACCCACACCAACCACACATATAACTACCAAACACTGAACCCACACCACCCTCAATCATAAAACCACCAAAATTAGACCTGAAGTCGTTACCTCAACATTTAAGGTACACTTTTCTTGGTGATGACCAAACTTTACCTATGATTATATCTTCTAAACTCAGCAAGGAGCAAGAGGATTTATTGGTGAATATGCTGAAAAGAAAAATAAAGGCAATCGATTGGCAGATTTCAAATATAAGAGGAATAAGTCCCTCTTATTGCATGCATAAGATTTTGATGGAGGATGGACACAAGCCAACCATTGAAAGGCAGAGGAGGCTCAACCCTAACATGCAAGAGGTGGTAAAGAAAGAAGTGCTCAAACTACTTGATGTAGAAATTATTTATCCAATCTCTAACAGTTCTTGGGTTAGCCTAATTCAGTGTGTGCTGAAGAAGGGGGGAATAACAATTGTGCAAAATACAAAAGGAGAGTTCATTCCTACAAGAGTTGTGAATGGGCAAAGGTTAAAGCTCTACCATGGAAGCACATTTAAGGAATTCCATCAAGTTTCATACTTGAGGGAATTAACTAGATGATCAAATTGATGGTCTAGCTCATGGACTATTAAAAGAGCACTTCTTGGGGGCTCAACCAAAATTTTTTTTCTTTGTATTTGTATTTTTTTTATTTTTATTATTGGTTATTTGTTTTACATTTTTGCAAGTTTATTCTATTTTTTATGATTGTTTCTGGTGCATTTCAGGGAATGAAAGAAAGGTTGGAGCTCTAGAAGAGGTCTTGTGAGTTAAATGTTTCATGGATTTTTTTGTTTCGAGTGGCTTGTAATTCAAATTTATGATGCATTGCTTGTCTATGAGTGTTGAATTTTTAATTCAGCGAATTTACGAAGTATGCATATGCAGGTCACACGGCCGTGTACATTTTGCACATGGTCGTGCGTCTTACGTTGCCACTTCTAAACCATCAGGTCACACGGCCATGCACATTTTGCACACGGTCGTGCGCCTTACGATGCTACAACTCGACACATGACTGTGTGCATTTTGCACATGGTCGTGTGACGAGAGAGACCTAACTTTTAGAAAAGACATAAAATTTATTTTAAGTGGAATTTTTCCACTTCCCAACACTCCATAATTCCCAATTGTGCAATAAATATGTGAGGCTTGTCCTACCAATATGAGGCAAAAAAAAAATTTTGCTAGCAGGTAGCACGGCCATGCGACCTGATGCACAGGACAAATTCAAATTCCTCAAAATTTTCTTGTTATGGACGTTGCAATGAGGACATTGCACATTTTAAGTGTGGGGGAGGAATTAAAATTTTTTTTATTTTCCAAGCTTGTTAGTTGTGACTCCAGAGCTAAAAGGTTGCAACTTCAAATTGATAAAATCTTTTGCATCCTTCCTCAAAGAAAAAGATCTAAAGCTATAAATGAAGCTGCAAAGTGCATCATGGTCACACCATATATTCCCCCTCCAATTTCTCTGAAATAAAGGGAGTATACTATTCTTTAATTTTCTTTTATTTATTTACTTTTCATGATTGTATGCTTGTGTGTTTATTTTACTTTAACAATTTACATGCTTTATTTTTATTTTATTTTATGTTATTTTATTTTACCCTTTTGTGTGTTTATGCCTTGCCCTTACACTTGAATTTTCGCAACATATATACCTTTAAAGCCTTATTCATTAATCTTAGTTTTCTTGAAGAAATGCCTTAATCTTCCCTTAATGGATCGTTTTAAATTTTTTAAATTAGAAGAGCAACGTATGGTTAAGAATTTTTACATTTTAATGAACATTAATGCTTACTTTTCTATTGAACAAGTGAATCTAGATTATTAATATTTGAGAAAAGTATTTATGAGTAGGAATTTGAGGCTGCTTTAGAGTGGTTATAAATGTTAAAAAAAAATCAATCAATCAAGAAGCGAGATGGAGCGTAAAACGCACTCGTTTAGAGCTTAAAATTGAAAAGAAAAATCTTTTAAATGCTCCTTTTACTCCAATGCTCTTTAAGAGTAAGAGTATCAAAAGGACCCTTTTTGGAGGTTTTTACACTGAGTAACATAAGAAAGGTAGGGGATGCTGAGATTGGGAAGATATTGATTGATGAACTTCTTAGCCTTTTTATTATTGACACAATTCCTACTTGTTTTTATTTTTCTTGAGTATCAATCGTTTGTTTTCATACTTTCACTAGAAAAGTATGCTCTGCACATGGTAATAATATATTCTTGACCTCAGTTGCTGTTTTACTTTTCGAGTTTATAAACTTTTTATTAAAGGAAGATTATGGTAGTTAGTCAAGTTAAAGCTAGTTAATGAGTATGATTCTTTAGGTAGATATGTGTTTTCAGGTTTTGCTTGAGGATAAGCAAATATTCAAGTGTGGGGGAATTTGATGAGTGTGAAAAATGCATTTTATTAACTAGCCTTTGTCTTAGGAAAAATTCAATTTCAGTTAAGTTTATGTTTCTTTTATTCAGTTTTTATTTAGTTGAGTACTTACTGTATGTCTTGTGTGTTTATTTATTTCTACGTATTAGTTGGTTTATTTTTGGTTGATTTTTATGTATTTAGGGAAGTCAAAGAACATTAAAGGAAGGTTATATAGGAGCCATGAGCACTTGAAGTGGGCTCAAAAAGCAATGGAGGTCAACATGCAATAATGCTGAAAAAGGGATGTGCACGGCCGTGCTCAAAATGCACATGGCCGTGCGACCTGGTGATTGAAAAAATTCAAAATCAAATTTAATTACAGACTCATGAGGGACAAGATGGAGATTTTGCATGGTTGTAACCCTAGGGCTTGTAATTAGGGTTTTATAAGAGGGTAGCCACCAGAAACAAGTATATAAAGTGATTATTATTCATCACTTAAAGGACACATTATATTTTTTTAGAGAATATTCGGAGAGCAGTTTGGAAAAACAAGGATTTTTCTTGCTTATGTTAGTTTGAAGATTTGAGAATAAGAATTAAATAACATCAAGCTTCCTATTAAACAAGAGGTTTCTTCTATTCAATTGTGTTTATTCATCCTTAATTTTAATTTAATGATGATGTTTATTTTCTTTTATTCTTTTTCTTTATCTCTTACAATTGACATGAGTAGCTAAATTATTGGTTAGGGTTCTTATTGCAAATCAACCATGGGCTAATCGTAATTAAACATAAGCCATTAATCTAGATCCCTTGGTTGTTGTTAAACTTAATGTCTTCTTAGGATTGATCACCCTTTGATTGAATATACACAATAAAACTTGATCGAGAGATAGGTTGTATTGTATTTAAACAATAACCTGTTAGATGCTTTCTTAGTTGAAAAACACTTAAGCAACTAATATTGATTAAGGGTTGATGCTTAAACTGGGTTAACCGAACACTTAGTAGGCGAGAGCTTTAAATCTAAGAATGTCAATGTACTTGGTTAATCATAGGGTTGTCTTAGGAGGAAAGCCTATGATTCTTGAGAAACCCTCAAATTGGATTAAGGTTAGGTATGGCTTAGTAGTTAATTTATCTTAAATAAAGGTTGAATTTGTAATAAGAACCCTAGCTCTTTAAAGTGATTCTTATCTCATTGTGATTTTTGTGTTTTGTTTTAGTTTAATTTTTAGTTTAATTAAAAAATACCCTTTTTAGTTGTTTAAACAAATAAACACAACTAGTATCAGTGTAATCAATTTGCAATTTCTGTGGGATCGATATTAAATTACTACTTGTACGAATCCGTATACTTGCGGAAGACCATCAGTGGGCCTAAGATCTAATTAACCAATGGGCCTAAATTAATTTTAAATATTTAAAACCCTAAAAAAATTTTAAGCCTATTTATTAAGTGGGTTAGACCTAAACGTGGGCTTAGAGCCCAAAAGGATAAAAACATAAAAAAAAATAAGCCCAAAATAAATAAAACATAAAAAATGGATCAAGCAAACATTATAATGATTTTCTAGAAACTCTAAATTAATTACATGCAAACCCTAATTTAAGCTACTACCACCACTAATTTTAATTAATTTTACCCAATTGAACCTAATTACTAATTGATTTTAAATGCAAAAGAAAAATAAATCTTTTACTATTCCCACTACTAGGACTATTACAAACTACGTACAAAAATTAAAATTAAACAATTATACACCCATGAATTAAAATAACTACATGTAACACATAAAGGCAAAATGAAAATTAAAACCCTAATATCTACTAGAAAACAGTACAGATTATTCCATGGCATTCCATGGATCTTCTGTAAATTTGAACACAATCAGTATCCTCCTCAATCCACAATCGAACATCAAAACAAAAAAACACAAAAAATTATATTAGTGAAATTTAATACTCAAATCAATAACAAAAATAAAATAAAAATCAATAAGGAAAGAAAAGAATAAAAAAAAGAACATTGTGATAATGCTGTGCAGAAGCCTTTTTTAGCCCCTCAGAGTAGGATTTTCACCATTGAAATTGAATTGTTGTTGATTCTAGACTGGGACTTGATTGCGTTCAAAGAAAGACACTGACAGTATCCAAAATTAGGGTTTTTTAAAAGACACACAAGGTGTTCTTCACGTCTTAATTTTTAGGGTTTCTAGGGTTTTTTTTTCAATCTCTGCGTGTGTGAGGTTCTCTCCATCTCTCCATGAGTCTTCAAAATCCTCCTCTCGTACACATGCAGACTCTACTTTTAAATGCAGAGTCTGCACATACTGGCTTCCTCTTTTAGAGGAACAGACTCATCTCCTCATCAAAACATATTGTTAAGGATTTGATTTTTGAAAGTTATGTGTTTTGAATGCATCAAAATCTTTTCCAGATAAAAAATAATAATAAAATTCAATTTTTAACCAATTAAAACATTGAAATAATCGACAAAAATAAGAAAAAAATGTAAAAATAAAAAAATAGGACTTTTATGCATCAACATTGTGCAATGCCGATCGGGATTACACCAATGTCGATCGGCATTAAATGTCGACCTTTTTTAACTTTTAATTACCAAAAGACCCCTAAAAATTGACTTATTTGTAATCAAATCCTAAAAAATATTGTAATTTAGTCCCTAAAGTCTAGAAAATTGACAACCAAGTTCAATTTTTTAAATGAATTTCATCATAGGGGCTTACGTCTCAATTATGGACAATTGCATCCCGAAATTGGGTGCTTACAGTTGCCCCCTTTTGTCATTGTTTACTTGACAAATTACGACAAAGCAATATAAGCACATAATTTCGAAAGAAAGAAATTAGGACACTTAATTGTATCCTAAATGATAGATTGATGCTCAAATTGTTGAGCAAGGTGTAATTTTTGACAAGTCTCACTATATTTCCTGCAGAACATCTAATGGACTTTGTACAAATGAGTTTCACTATATTCCCTGTGGGACGTTTAGCGATGATAAATTGAAAACTTGCTATAGTTCCTGTGGAACGTCTAGCAATGATGAATTTCATTATATTCCCTATGGGACATCTAACGATGCACACTATATTCCCTGTGGGACGTCTAGTGATGATAAATTGAAAACTTGTTATAGTTCTTATGGAATGTCTAGCACTGATGAATTTTGTTATATTCCCTGTGGGACGTTTAATGATGCACGCTATATTCCCTGTGCGATATCTAGTGAAGTTGAGATTTTGTTATATTCCCTATAGGACATCTAATGATGCACACTATATTCCCTGTGGGATGTCTAGTGATGATAAATTGAAAATCTGCAATAGTTCCTGTGGAACGTCTAGCACTGATGAATTTGAAAATTTATGTCATAACTGTTATGCAGTACATAACATAATGAAGGTTATGACTACTGTGCAGCACATAACATAATCCTTTGAAATTCATATCATAGCTACTGTGCAGCATATGAATCCTTTGATTGAAATTATGCATGTAAAATGTAAAAAAGGAATTCTGTAATCTTGTTCTATATTCTATACTTAATAGAAAATTTAGAATCACAAATTGATTATGCAGTTTTAATAATTCAATGAATTATTAATTTGATGAATGTCATGATTTAATTAGCAATATGTTCCTAATCCAAATGCAATTATGGACCAAATTGCAATAAAGAAAAGATGGATAATAATGTAAGTAATTGGAAGGATTAAAATGGATATTTTCCATTTTATATATCTTTTCCCTTTTGTCGATCACTTCACTTCTCTTCCTATTCTTTTCTTCTTTCCAATTGATCTTGATTTTTTCTTTTCTTTATTTTTTGACCATTTGTGGTTCGATTTTCAATCCGTCTAATTCGATGGTCCACCCGCAACATGGACCACATGGGAGAGTAGGCATGCAAGCAGTTCCAATTATTTTAAGTCCACATTTTCCACAGAATAGACTGGGACTACGAGAAGGTGATATCATCCTTCCTTTAACCCATTTGCATCTTCACAGATAGGCAATGAGGTATTTTTTTTGTCCCTTCTGCTTCATTTTGCAAGATTAATTCAAATAATTAGCTATAATGATTAAATTTTACAGTGTAAAATTTAAATGCATTAAATTTAAAAATTAACTAGGATATTTAAAAAATTCAAATTAAACATTGAAAAATAGTTGGGAACCATCGGATTTACGTGCATGATTGATCAGTTTTCTAGATTGCCGACCAAAAAACTGGATTTTCGATCGAAAATCTAGAATTCTGATCAAAATTGTGGATTTTCGATTGGAAATCCATAATTTTGATTGGCGTTATGGATTTTCGATAGAAATTCTGGTTTTTTTCGATTTCCAAAATAATTTTTTTTACACATAAATGAACAAATAAATTAATAAATAAAAGCAATGTAGAGAATGATTTTGGTTTTTTGAATTTTTTTCAAAAACCACTAAAATTTGCGGGATGCTTTTACTTAGCTCGAGAGTTGTTCCATGGTTTGCCAGAGAATGTGATGTAGATCATTTGGGCCTCTGGATTTAAACGTTTCATTGCTGCTCTTTCAACTGCTCAGGGTATATTAGATCATTATTCCTTATTTACACTAATTGAGAGCTGGATGGACACCACTTACACCTTCCATACCCCTGTAGGCAAGTTGGTGATAACACCTATGAGTTTCTCCGCTATTACTGGTATCGCATTTGGAGGGACTCCTGTACCCTTTGACATCAGCTACTGTAACCTTCCTAAGGGGAGTAGGAGCCAGTTTGTGCACGATTTGATTGGATTTGTCCCGATGTGGAAGAACTATAAGAACGTAGTTCTTTCCTCTCTAGTTGAGGGCTTCAAACGTCTACCCACTACTACTCCTCGCCAAATTGCTCAGAAGGTGAGATGTTTCCTTCTCATCCTGCTAGGCACTACTCTTTTCTATAAGACTGGTCATGAGGTGAGCATTGCTCTTCTGGGCCCCCTTCGTGACCTAAACTAGGTCATTACTCTTGATTAGGGATCTACAACACTTGCTTATCTTTACTACAAATGTGACACTATTTGCAAAGGCGTAATGACCATGTGTGGATTTTGGCATGCATTACATGTATGTTCTTATTTTCCTTTAATTTTGCATATTTCCTAATCCCTCTTCTGATTTTACTAACTCCTTTTCTTTCTCAGATCTAGAGTATTGAATGTGGGCTGTTTTAAGGTTTTGGTGTTGTTAGCCTGGACAAAAGTCTACCTTTAATGCAAAGATGGGGTTCATCTCGCCTTGCCAGTATCAAGAACACTCTTCAGATGTACCGTGACCATCTGAACGCTCTAGAATGGAACCTAGTAAGAAAAATAATAAAATCATTAGTATTAGCTAATGAAACTTAATTTAGTTAATGAAAATGAAAATCTATAGGTTGATCCTGGTTAGTTGGAAGGTGCCGATGATTTTCAGCGATACGACTTCATGGTTGGTGTAGCAAGGCTAGAGACACTAAGGATTCTACTTCCTGGGTATGGTTACAAGATGTGGTATCTTAGAGTGTGAGTATATCGTTGGTTTGCAGGACTTATTAGGCAACGTGTCCCTTTTGATATTCCTGCTTCTATGTTATAGAGTTCTGATCTTGCTGGATCAGAGCTGAGCAAGGTGCTGTAGGGGCATGATGCTTCGACTTTGCTTGAGCGATCCCACCATTATTGACAATATATCCAAGAGAACCTTTTAAAGTAGATTCCCATTGGTGATGTTGAGGTATCTCTTAATAATTTCAATTATCTTTCTGGAATTTATGAATAAATTTTTTTTTTAGTTTGAGGAAATCCGCTCTCCTGCTATTGAAGCGAAGGAGGTAGAGACTGAGACTGTTCAAGAGACTAAGATTATTCCTGATCCTGAGACTGAGAGATTTGAGTCCAGGCCCAGTCCTTAGCATGTTGGGACTAGCCGTGATGGGGCCTTTGTTGGTGCTATGCTTTGTGATGTCTCTCTCCCAGACAAGTCTATGTTCTACTAGGCTCCCACAGTTCAGGCTCCAGTTAAGCAGCAGATGTAGTTCGAGGATGCTCAGCTTCCTAGCTTCTATCTACCAGATGCTTCTCATGTGAGTACGTTTGATTTATTTCTTATATGGATCTATACACTTGACATTGATATTAGTAAAAATTTTACAAAATAGGTTCCTCGGACAAAGGCAAAGTATCTATACGGACTTGCCTCAGCTCAAAGATTATTCACGATGCAAGTTACAAATAGTTGGCGGGTAAGCGTCTACACTGAGAAAATGCAAAATGTATGCATAAATGCATATGATATGATGTTTTCTGTGTATGCAGAGCTATTCTAACAGTCTAGAGTAAGAGAACGAGATGCTTCGTCGACAGCTTACAGACTTGGGCTTTGATCTGTACAGTGCTAGGACTTCATCTACCAGACCTCCAAACACTTATCATCATGATGACCCTAACAGAGAATGGAGCCCATAGCCTGATACCAAAGCTCGAGATGAGTGATTTAGAGTTTTTGTGTTCCTGAATTTTTATGTGTCTATATCTGACCATTCTCTATTGTACTGCTGTTTGTATTCCTACACTGTCTCGAACACTGTTAGATAGAACTAAAACAGTGTTTGCATCTTAACGGATTTTTTCTTTCCTCTTTTTTTCTTCTTTAATAAATAACTAATTAAAAAAGATAGTTAACGAACATTATCCTTTTTAATTAATTATCTATTTATATTAATCCTTTTCCAAGATGGATAATATTGGACAGATAAATAATTAAAAGAATGGATTATCTTCCCAATTATCTATTTATCCTAATCCTTCTCAGATTCGATCACCTTATCGACATCTTTCTTTGCTAGCAGAATCCTTTTCCCATATGAACTCATCTTCTTTCCCTATATAAGACCATACAAGGGGAATTCTCCTTCATTCTCTACATCCTCATCATGACTCAAGCATTTCTCCAAACAATGAAGAAATTTCTTAGAAGTCTCAATGGTGATGACTGGAATAAGCTTCAACCTTTCCACATCAAATCCTTGAAATCTCTTCAACACCTGACTATCGATAACAATCTCCTATATGCTGCTGCTATCTTCTGGGATGTCAAGGACCATGTATTCAAGTTTAATGAGCAAGAGCTTTGTCCAATGATTGAAGAGTTTACTGTTATTCTAGGATGCACATTAAACTCGACTGCTATGATAGCCCTTCCTAATTTGGAGATGCAGTTTCCTGGTAGATTGGTTGTGTTCTTTAATTTGCCCCTAGATGATACTTACGTGTATGTGCATAACCCTAGGACCATCAATCTTTCTTCTTTGATCACCGTCTATAGGACTCGAGATAAGAACACTACTTCTTAGACTATAACAGTTGCTTTCTGCTTATATGCTCAATTTTTGTTAGTTCTCATCATGATGATGTTGATACACACATTGTTAGTATTTTGGAACATGTGGAGCTTGGAGCTAACCCTATGCCAGCTATCCATGCTGAGACCATCATTAGGCTAGACAGTTTTAAGACTCATAACCATTTTTTTGGCAGTTTACTTCTTCTTCAGGTATGCAACCAAAACTTTTATTTATTTTATTTTGCATTAATTTTTGCCTAAGCCGCCCTTTTAGGTTTTCAGCTTAGCAGGTTTGCCCTTTCGGGTTTTCAGCTTAGTAGGCTTGCCCTAACTTTTGCCTAAGCCGCCCTTTCAGATTTACAACTTAGTGGGCTTTTATTTTATTTTATTTTATTTTATTTTTTATTATTTTTTTAAGATTTGGTTACAGGAAAAGCTGAGCTTTCTTAATGTACCCCTCAATCCTTTAACTTATCAACCTCATCAGCTACAATCTTGTCCCTTAAAAATGAAGGACAAACGTTTTATGGACCAATAGGTTGATTGGTTAAAGAAGATTTCAGATGCTGAAATCACATGGGTCTGCCCTTAGTGGAGATTGAAGTTCATGACTATTGAGCTATATGATCACTGTGTTCCTATTCTAGGGTTGCACGTCTCTACCCTTTTTACCCCTTTACGCCTTTGCCATCAGTATGGTCGCCCTCAGTTCATTGTTACTGTTCTGGCTGACTTTGAAGGCTTTCCTCTGAGACAAGATTGTCACGACCCAAAACAGGGGCCATGACCGGCGCTAGGGAACGGGAATTCTTTCGAATCCGGAACCCGTAGCAAGCCTAAAAATAAAATAAAAATGCAATAATAACCATAAAAATATAATATGCAGCGGAAAATAAAATCATAAATATTACAATATCATCCATAACAACTGGATATAATTCAAAACTCATCACATCGCATATATAATCTCATAAATGTATAATCTTATACAAATCCAGTTTTACTATAATACATCTCTTTAAAACAAATACATAAAATCCAATACTTTAATTTACAACTACTGCAGTGTCTAGATAAAATAAATAAGACTCAAGTAGACAATTTACATAAAGAAGCCGGGGCGGAAGAAATCCGGCGTATCGACCTGCTACTGAGGTCTGAGGAAGTTGACTCTCCTGAAAAATAGTCAACGGAGGGGAGTCAGACCTCACTGAGTGAATTACTATAGTATATATACATACACTCTAAGTGATAATGCATACAGTCAACAGTATATGAGTAATATGTATATATACAGGCAAGTTCATACAGATGCAGAAAAATCATTTTATATATTTTGTCTGAAAATCAACTTTTATGAAGGATCACATAGAACCCTAGAATATCGCAACCTCAGAAAAATAGTGTTAAACAACACTCTAGCCATACAGGCTCACTGATTCCAAATATATCCACTTAATCCATATGGACAGTAGACTGGCCCCGAGACACTAAGTCAACCGAGCTCCAGCAGTCTGACTGCCAGTGTGATTGGCCCCGAGACACTTGGTCAACCGAGCTCCAGCAATCACACCCACAAACCACATCTCACACATATCAATAATCATAATCAAATCAATATCCACAAATAGTTAGTAATATAGCCTAAAGCTATAGGCGTACCGGTACGTACTCGGTCCTAGTGCTGCCCACTAGGTAGCACGTTCTATTGATATCCTTCATTAATAAATAATAAAACATTCATTCACAAATACATGATGCATGAATTTAAATAAATCAACAATATAAACCATATATATACTGGAAATATACCAAACATAAACCAGGTATATTTTGAGTATATATATGTCAAATAAATCCAATCAAATCATGAATTAAACTAAAAATATATTTAAAAACATTTTAAATATATTTTATTAATAAAACATGTATATAATTTATTATATACCAAAAATATACCAAAAATATACTTGAATATAAATCATGCTATTTATGCACATTTAGTCAAAATAAAACATGCATTTTCTAAATCATGCATCCTAAGCATATATATATAATATAGTAACTCACCTAATGCGCTCCACGAGACAGATCCGACGGGCCTGGTCCACTAACCCTCGGTCTCGGCGCAACTAAATAAGAAATAATTAATCGACATCAGAATAACCCTAACAGAAATCCTAGAATTCAATCTAGAGTATTAAAATACGGAAACAGAATTAGGGTTCGACTGGATATCACGTTTTACGAGAATTCTACCGGAAATCCGGCAGAACCTCCCCTGTAAAATGGACATCTCTCTACTCAAAAGAGTAGAGCCGACCCTGCAAAGAAAATACACTTCAAAAATAAACACCACAATCGATCACAACCCCTCGGTCGGACTCCAGACTACAATCTGTCGACCGGGGTCCACAAACACAGAATATATATTCAAATATACCAAAAATATCCTTAAATCATAAACATACATTTCATACGTAGAAATTACATAATAAATCTTGAAACACTGTAAAAACCGATTAAAACTCATTTTATTAGAAAAACCGTATATTATATATATAATTGAAAATAATTCCCGGAAAATAGTTTTAATTAGTTAAAAATACTAAATATTTTGTAGAAATCATTTTTATACCTTAAATAAATATTAAAACCAATTAAATTACATTTTTAGACAATTTAGGGTAAAATTACCAAAATACCCCTATATATATATATATACCTAAATTACTTCAAAAATTCACCAAAAATCATACAATTATCCAAAATTAATTTTCTCAACATATTTATCAATAATATCAATAATTAAACTCAATTAACCAATTAAATTCAATTTAAAACACAATTAACTTAATTTTCCAAAATCACCTAAACTTCAATAATTAAAAATAAATACTTAGAAATTCATAAAAATTCCAAATAAATTTCTATAATTCATTTCAACACCTAATTCAACCATAAACTCCAATTTCATAATTTAAATAATTAATTTCCGAAAATTAGAAAATAATATTAAAATATTCAAAAATACCCAAAAATCCAAACAATCTCCAAAAATTCTACAAAAATTCATACATGAAGATTAAGCTACCAGGAACAACATTTGTGAAGGAAGTTTCCATGAATCATCCAAATCGAAGCTCAAAAAAATCAAAAACCAAAAGAGGCCGAAAACTTCAAATCAAAACCTAAGCAATTCTAGACCATTTTAGCTCAAACCAAAGCTAGAATAACACTCACCGGAGCTCAAGGAGAAGATAGAGACCGGCGGTGTCGAAAACGGTGGCCGGAGGAGGGAGAAACGGCGGTGAGGAAAAGTGGTGGTCGGCGCCCGCGGGAGAGAAAGAAGAAGAAGAAGAAAAAGAAAAAGAAAGAAAAAGGAAAGAGAAAGAAAAAGAAAAAGAAAGAAAAAGGAAAAGAAAAAAAAAGAAAAGAAAAAAAAAATAAAATAAATTAAAATAATTAAATATTAATAAATAAATAATAATAAAATAATAAATTTTAATAATTTAATAATAAATAAAATAATCAAATAATAATAAATAAATAATAAAATATTAGGGTAATAATAAACCCTAATTAAATAAATATACACACACAGGCTTTATTTAATAATTTAAAAATATGTATGAGTTCATGCAAACCCGTAAATACATTTAAAATAATTAATAATACATTGTTTACGTGGAAATTTCCCCGAAAATGAAAGTCCCGAGAAAATTTTACGTAAAATACTGAAAATAATAGACAGTAATTAAAATAGGTTTAAAATACATATCAACTCATAAAAATATCGTATAATGCATAAAAATTATTGACACTGTATATCCCGGTACAGTGTAAAAATATTTAAAAAAAAACACGGGATATTACAGTCTTCCCCCCTTACAAGAATTCGTCCCCGAATTCTAAAAACAAGATTACAGAATCAGGAAGGAAAGAGATACGGGTAAGAAGCTCGCTTCTCAGCTTCAGTCTCCCACGTATGCTCTTCAACTCTGTCGCTACGCCACAGAATCTTGACCATCGGAATCTGCTTCGATCGCAACTGTCGAACTTGAAAATCAACGATCGCCACAGGTTCTTCCACAAACGTCAAATCTTCACTCACTTCCACACTGTCGGGTTGCAACACGTGTGAAGGATCTGAGATATACTTCCTCAACATCGAGATATGAAATACTGGATGCACTTGTGACATACTCGGAGGCAAATCCAACCGATATGCAACAGTGCCAACTCTCTCCAGAATCTCAAACGGTCCAATATATCTCGGTGTTAACTTACCCTTCCTGCCAAATCTCATCACACCCTTCATCGGAGATACTTTCAGAAAAATGAAATCTCCAACCTGAAACTCCACATCTCTGCTCCTAGGATCCGCATAACTCTTCTGTCTACTAACTGCGGTCTCTAATCTACGCTTGATCACGGTGACTTTCTCTGCAGCATCCTGAACCATCTCTGGTCCAGTCAAAGCTCTCTCACCAATCTCATCCCAACTCAACGGGGATCTACACTTCCTTCCATACAACGCCTCATATGGTGCCATGCCAATACTGCTATGGTAGCTGTTATTATATGCAAACTCAACAAGCGACAAATGATCATCCCAGCTACCTCCCAAATCCAAGACACACATCCTCAACATATCTTCCAGTGTCTGGATCGTCCTCTCAGACTGACCATCTGTCTGAGGATGAAAAGCAGTACTGAAATCTAACCTAGTGCCCATCGCTTCCTGCAACTTCTGCCAAAAACGAGAAGTAAACACCGAACCTCTGTCTGACACAATGGACACAGGTACTCCATGAAGGCACACAATATGCTTCACGTACCACTTCGCCAATCTAGCAACTGAATATGTGGCTTTCACAGGCAAGAAATGTGCAGACTTCGTCAATCTGTCTACAATCACCCAGATGGAATCGTATCCATCCTTCGAACGAGGTAAACCGATCACAAAATCCATAGTTATCCTTTCCCACTTCCACTCGGGAATAGGAAGAGGCTGAAGCTTCCCAGAAGGCTTCTGATGTTCAGCTTTCACTTGCTGACACGTCAAGCACTTAGCAACATAATCAGCAACATCCTTCTTCAATCCATCCCACCAGTATAAATCTCTGATACTGTGGTACATCTTAGTAACACCAGGATGAACGCTGTAGGTTGTAGAATGTGCTTCCTCTAAAATCTCTTCTCTCAAATCATCCACATCAGGAACACACAATCTACCACTGATCCACAACACACCATCATCATCGAGTGTGAAATCAGTGAACTTCCCTGCTCTGACATTCTCTGCAAGCTCTTCTAGAATAGGATCTCGGCTCTGAGCTGCTTTAATCCTATCCCTCAGTACAGATCGTACTTTAAACTGAGCTAACAGTCCACCTGATCTACTGATCTTCATCATCAGACCTTGATCCACCATCAGATGCAACTCCTGGATCAATGGTCTCCTCTCCACACCGATGTGAGCAAGACTACCTGAGGACTTCCTACTCAAGGCATCTGCTACCACATTAGCTTTACCCGGATGGTAAAGAATCTCGCAATCATAATCCTTCAACAGTTCCAACCATCTTCTCTGCCTCAAATTCAAATCTCGCTGCTGGAAAATGTACTTAAGGCTCTTGTGATCAGTAAATATCTCACAAGTCACCCCGTACAGATAATGTCTCCAAATCTTCAAAGCAAAGATCACTGCAGCCATCTCTAGATCATGTGTGGGATAGTTCTGCTCATGCTTCTTCAACTGCCTCGAAGCATAGGCTATCACCCTTCCATTCTGCATCAACACACAACCAAGACCAATTCTAGAGGCATCACAGTAAACTGTGAACTTATCCACACTATTAGGCAAAGCTAATACTGGCGCTGTGGTCAACTTCTCCTTCAACAACTGAAAACTATTCTCACAAGCTTCTGACCACTCGAATCTAACATTCTTCTGAGTTAAGCGAGTCATAGGGGCTGCTATCCTGGAAAAATCCTGCACAAACCGCCTATAATACCCGGCTAAACCCAGAAAACTCCGAATCTCAGTAACTGAAGTAGGTCTAGGCCACTCAGATACTGCTTCAACCTTCTGTGGATCAACCTGAATACCTTCTTTAGACACTACGTGTCCAAGAAAAGAAACACTCTCCATCCAGAAATCACACTTCGAGAATTTAGCATAAAGCTGATGATCTCTCAGTGTCTGTAGTACAATCCTCAAGTGATATACATGCTCTTCCATACTCCTCGAATATACTAGTATATCATCAATGAAGACTACTACAAACTGATCCACATACGGTCGGAATACTCTGTTCATCAGGTCCATAAAAGCTGCTGGTGCATTAGTCAAACCAAAAGACATCACCAGAAACTCATAATGACCATATCGAGTGCGGAAAGCTGTCTTGGGAATATCAACTTCACTAATCCGCAGCTGATGATAACCCGACCTCAAGTCGACCTTAGAAAAGAATTGTGCACCCTGGAGCTGATCAAACAAATCATCTATCCTCGGGAGAGGATACTTGTTCTTCACTGTCACCTTATTCAACTCTCTGTAGTCAATGCACAGTCTCAGGGTACCATCCTTCTTCTTCACAAACAGGACTGGTGCACCCCAAGGGGAAACACTAGGTCTGATAAAACCTTTATCCAACAACTCTTGCAACTGCTCCTTCAACTCTCTCAACTCTGCAGGAGCCATACGATAGGGTGGCATAGATATAGGAGTAATACCTGGAACCACATCTATACAGAACTCAATCTCTCTATGAGGTGGTAAACCTGGCAACTCCTCGGGAAAAACATCAGGAAACTCACAAGCAACAGGAACATCTGTGAGTGACAACTTCTCCACTGACGTATCCCTGACCAATGCCAAAAACCCCTGACAACCTTTCCTCAACAACTTCCTAGCAGAAATAGCAGAAATAAGATTCTGAGGTGCTGAACTCCTATCACCAACAAACTTAAAATCTTCTTCACCAGGAATTCTGAAAATCACCTCCTTATTCCTACAATCAACCACGGCATAATGCTGGGATAACCAATCCATTCCCAAAATAACATCAAACTCCATCACATCCAACAAAATCAAATCATCGGGTAATTCTCTATCTCCCACGAGAACTGGACAACCAGAAAGAACAATATCGGCGTCCAAAGAATCGCTCAAAGGAGTGGCAACAGACAAAGGAAAAGCCATCCTCGAAGCTTGCCAACAAGATTTAGAAGCAAAAACAGGAGAAACAAACGAATGCGTGGCACCCGGATCAAACAAAACCAAAGCATCCAGGTAACAAACAGAAAGAATACCTGCCACGACTGCATTAGATGCCTGAGCATCCTGCTGAGTCAGATGAAAAACTCTGGCCTGACCTCGACCTCCCTGCTGACTGGTAGAAGCCTGGCAAACACCTCGGGTACCTCCTCTCGTACCTCTACCACGACTCTGCTGTGGAACAAACTAAGTAGAACTCTGATGCTGAGCTGGTGGTAACTGAAATGGCACGGGTGCTGCACTAGCAATCGACTGCTGTGGGAATCGCGGAATCTGCTGCTGCTGATATCCGGAATAAGGACACGATCTGGCAAAATGTCCTGTCTGCCCGCATCTGAAACATGTCAGTGGTGTCAGATAACACGGTCCCTGATGGACTCTACCACAAGTCTGACAAACACTGGCCGCTGATCCAGAACTACGACCACTGCTGCTGCTCGAAGCACCTGACCCAAATCTGAATGATCTACGCTGACCTCCACGACCATGTCTACTGCTCCGATGCACTCGCTGCTGCTGTCTCTGACTCTGCTGAGTCGAACCTCGCTGCTGACTACTCGAACCAACATGAAAACTCGAATACGGAGTAGCCTGCAATCCACTCGATTGAACTCCCAACTGGTAAAAATCAGGCATCGCTCCCTGCCTAACTAACCTCAGCTCAATCTCCTTAGCTAGCTCAATCACAGACTCCAGAGTAAGACCTGTTGTAGGCATACCAGCAAAAGCTGAACCCAAACCAGTAACGTAGGTAGTAACCGCGAAATACTGATCTCGCATCAGATCCTCAGCATATCTACCCAGACGAAGAAACTCTCGGGTATACTCCTCTACAGATCGATCTCCTCGAGAAATACTGGTCAGACGAAGACGATAGCTCAAACGAAGAGGCTCTGGATAAAATCTCCTCATGAATCGCTCTCGAAACTGAGCCCAGGTCATCGTCATCATAAAGGGCTAGATCATCTGAATAAACCAATCCAAGGCTGATCCCTCGACAGACAACTCAACGATCATGATCCTCTGGTACTCGGTATGAGCAGTCTGAGTCCTAGTCTCAATCGCATGCAGAAAATCTAAAGGATCAGAAGTCCCATCAAAAGCAATCCTGCCAACTCTGGCATAGAACAAAGCTGCCTCAGGGTCAGACATACCCTGCTGATAGGCAGGCTGAACAGGCTGAACAACTGGAGGAACAGGAACATCAAACTCAGGCTCAACAGGCTCCTCGTCCTGTAACTCTCTCTGCCTACGGCGACCTGCCGCTCCTCGAGGTCTACCCCTGCCACGACCTCTACGTCTAACTGGCGGCTCAGGAGGTAAAACCTCGTCCTGAAAAGACTCATCATCCTCAGCCTCAACGACCGGTGGAGCGACACGCGCTCGCCTCCTCATTCTGAAAAGACAAACGGAAAGATTCAGATAAAACAGACAACGGAGGAATAACGCTAAAAACTACAGCAAGGAATACTCATCAAGACATACTCGAACCTAATACACTGCAGTAGTCCAACAGAAAACACAACTCAAAAACTAGGGCCACAACTCACATAACTAAGCCCTGACACAGAACTCCACTCTGAAACGAACTTCGCTCTGATACCAACTTTGTCACGACCCAAAACAGGGGCCATGACCGGCGCTAGGGAACGGGAATTCTTTCAAATCCGGAACCCGTAGCAAGCCTAAAAATAAAATAAAAATGCAATAATAACCATAAAAATATAATATGCAACGGAAAATAAAATCATAAATATTACAATATCATCCATAACAACTGGATATAATTCAAAACTCATCACATCGCATATATAATCTCATAAATGTATAATCTTATACAAATCCAGTTTTACTATAATACATCTCTTTAAAACAAATACATAAAATCCAATACTTTAATTTACAACTACTGAAAATCACAACTACTGCAGTGTCTAGATAAAATAAATAAGACTCAAGTAGACAATTTACATAAAGAAGCCGGGGCGGAAGAAATCCGGCGTATCGACCTGCTACTGAGGTCTGAGGAAGTTGACTCTCCTGAAAAATAGTCAACGGAGGGGAGTCAGACCTCACTGAGTGAATTACTATAGTATATATACATACACTCTAAGTGATAATACATACAGTCAACAGTATATGAGTAATATGTATATATACAGGCAAGTTCATACAGATGCAGAAAAATCATTTTATATATTTTGTCTGAAAATCAACTTTTATGAAGGATCACATAGAACCCTAGAATATCGCAACCTCAGAAAAATAGTGTTAAACAACACTCTAGCCATACAGGCTCACTGATTCCAAATATATCCACTTAATCCATATGGACAGTAGACTGGCCCCGAGACACTAAGTCAACCGAGCTCCAGCAGTCTGACTGCCAGTGTGATTGGCCCCGAGACACTTGGTCAACCGAGCTCCAGCAATCACACCCACAAACCACATCTCACACATATCAATAATCATAATCAAATCAATATCCACAAATAGTTAGTAATATAGCCTAAAGCTATAGGCGTACCGGTACGTACTCGGTCCTAGTGCTGCCCACTAGGTAGCACGTTCTATTGATATCCTTCATTAATAAATAATAAAACATTCATTCACAAATACATGATGCATGAATTTAAATAAATCAACAATATAAACCATATATATACTGGAAATATACCAAACATAAACCAGGTATATTTTGAGTATATATATGTCAAATAAATCCAATCAAATCATGAATTAAACTAAAAATATATTTAAAAACATTTTAAATATATTTTATTAATAAAACATGTATATAATTTATTATATACCAAAAATATACCAAAAATATACTTGAATATAAATCATGCTATTTATGCACATTTAGTCAAAATAAAACATGCATTTTCTAAATCATGCATCCTAAGCATATATATATAATATAGTAACTCACCTAATGCGCTCCACGAGACAGATCCGACGGGCCTGGTCCACTAACCCTCGGTCTCGGCGCAACTAAACAAGAAATAATTAATCGACATCAGAATAACCCTAACAGAAATCCTAGAATTCAATCTAGAGTATTAAAATACGGAAACAGAATTAGGGTTCGACTGGATATCACGTTTTACGAGAATTCTACCGGAAATCCGGCAGAACCTCCCCTGTAAAACGGACATCTCTCTACTCAAAAGAGTAGAGCCGACCCTGCAAAGAAAATACACTTCAAAAATAAACACCACAATCGATCACAACCCCTCGGTCGGACTCCAGACTACAATCTGTCGACCGGGGTCCACAAACACAGAATATATATTCAAATATACCAAAAATATCCTTAAATCATAAACATACATTTCATACGTAGAAATTACATAATAAATCTTGAAACACTGTAAAAACCGATTAAAACTCATTTTATTAGAAAAACCGTATATTATATATATAATTGAAAATAATTCCCGGAAAATAGTTTTAATTAGTTAAAAATACTAAATATTTTGTAGAAATCATTTTTATACCTTAAATAAATATTAAAACCAATTAAATTACATTTTTAGACAATTTAGGGTAAAATTACCAAAATACCCCTATATATATATATATACCTAAATTACTTCAAAAATTCACCAAAAATCATACAATTATCCAAAATTAATTTTCTCAACATATTTATCAATAATATCAATAATTAAACTCAATTAACCAATTAAATTCAATTTAAAACACAATTAACTTAATTTTCCAAAATCACCTAAACTTCAATAATTAAAAATAAATACTTAGAAATTCATAAAAATTCCAAATAAATTTCTATAATTCATTTCAACACCTAATTCAACCATAAACTCCAATTTCATAATTTAAATAATTAATTTCCGAAAATTAGAAAATAATATTAAAATATTCAAAAATACCCAAAAATCCAAACAATCTCCAAAAATTCTACAAAAATTCATACATGAAGATTAAGCTACCAGGAACAACATTTGTGAAGGAAGTTTCCATGAATCATCCAAATCGAAGCTCAAAAAAATCAAAAACCAAAAGAGGCCGAAAACTTCAAATCAAAACCTAAGCAATTCTAGACCATTTTAGCTCAAACCAAAGCTAGAATAACACTCACCGGAGCTCAAGGAGAAGATAGAGACCGGCGGTGTCGAAAACGGTGGCCGGAGGAGGGAGAAACGGCGGTGAGGAAAAGTGGTGGTCGGCGCCCGCGGGAGAGAAAGAAGAAGAAGAAGAAAAAGAAAAAGAAAGAAAAAGGAAAAAGAAAGAAAAAGAAAAAGAAAGAAAAAGGAAAAGAAAAAAAAAAGAAAAGAAAAAAAAATAAAATAAATTAAAATAATTAAATATTAATAAATAAATAATAATAAAATAATAAATTTTAATAATTTAATAATAAATAAAATAATCAAATAATAATAAATAAATAATAAAATATTAGGGTAATAATAAACCCTAATTAAATAAATATACACACACAGGCTTTATTTAATAATTTAAAAATATGTATGAGTTCATGCAAACCCGTAAATACATTTAAAATAATTAATAATACATTGTTTACGTGGAAATTTCCCCGAAAATGAAAGTCCCGGGAAAATTTTATGTAAAATATTGAAAATAATAGACAATAATTAAAATAGGTTTAAAATACATATCAACTCATAAAAATATCGTATAATGCATAAAAATTATTGACACTGTATATCCCGGTACAGTGTAAAAATATTTAAAAAAAACACGGGATATTACAAAGATTCTCTGGATAAGATTAGGAGCTTATGGCCTCGAAGAGCTCTTGAACGGAACATACACCTAGATGCTGATGTGACTACTGATGATGATTACAAAACTTGGATTGTTATCCAAAAGACAGAACCACCAGGTTTTCTAACCAATAGACTTTATTTTCTTTATTTTACTTTTATTCATATTTTTTTTATAGGTAGTATTTCTTGAGGTGATCTAAATTAATAGGTTCCATAAACTCATTCCCTTCAATATTTGATATCTTAGCAGCTTCTTTAGGTAGGGCCAATTTAACCAAGTACGATCCTTCCTAATTCGATCTAAATTTACCTCTCGGATCGAACACCACAGCTCTAGACTATTTCAGCACCATATCTCTAGCTTTGATCTTCCCAGGTTAACCTTCTTATTAAATGCCCTTGCTATCCTTCTTTGATATATCTGAGTGTGGAATAAAGCATCCATCCTTTTCTCATCTAAAGATACGAGATGATCATATCTCTTCTGTACCCATTCATTCTCAGTTATTTTAGCTTCCATGACTACTCTCAAGGACTTAATCTTAGTTTTTATAGGCAAAACTGCCTCACAACCATATACCAATGAGAACGGTATTTGGCCTATGGTAGTTCTAACTTTAGTCCTATATCCCCATAAAGCAAAAGGAAGATATTCATACCAATCCTTGTAAGTTTTAACCATCTTAGAAAGGATTTTCTTGACATTTTTTTTAGTCGCTTCCACTACTGCATTAGCTTGAGGGCGATAAGGTGAAGATTTATGGTGCTCAATCCCATACTTTTATAATAACTCTATTGTTTTTACTTGAAATTAAACCCCATTATCTATCACAATATAATGTGGTACCCCATATCTGCAAATAAGGCTCTTCTCAATGAACCGTGCCATCTGTTTCGCTTTCAGAGTGTTGAAAGATTCTGCCTCTACCCATCTCGAGAAGTAATCGATTACCACCATTATGTATTTATGCCCATTTGATGTTGTCGGTCTTATTTCTCCTATGATATCAATTCCCCATGTTGCAAAGGGTCAAGGGGATGCTAAACTATTCAGCACTGTTAGAGGCATATGACTAAGATTCTCGTGGATCTAACACTGATGACATTGTCTTACTGTCCTGATACAATCCTTTTCCATAGTCATCCAGTAATACCCTTGTCTGAGTATCTTCTTAGCTAGAATCATCCTGTTCATATGAGAACCGCAAGCCCCTGCATGAATCTCTTGCATCACCTCTTTAGCTTCATCCTTTTTAAGGTACCTAAGCTTCATCCCATTTAACATTCTTTTGTATAATGCCCCATCATGACTAATATAGTTATGTGCAAGGACACAAAGAGCATATCTTTCTTTTGAGGCTAATTTATCTAGATAAATTCCTTCTTCAATGAATCTCTAGACGTCATAAAACCAAGGTTTTTCTTCAGGCCCCATTTGAACATTCATAATCTGCTCACCCCCATAACATGGTGCTCTAGACTTCATGAACACTAAAGGTTTCATGGCCAACCCAGTTGCACTATCCCACATTGAAGAGAGTGTTGCCAGTGCATCTGCCATCTAATTATCGTCTCTGGATAGATGGATAAAGAGACATTTGGTGAAATTCTTCATTAAGGCTTTCAAATAGCAAATATGAGGCTTCAGCTTTTCCTCTTTTACTTCTCATTCTTCATTAGTCTGACTAATGACTAACATTGAATCCCCATAAACCAATAAATCTTTTGCTCCAGCTGCCTCAACTCCATAGATACATGCTTTATACTCGGCCATGTTGTTTGTGACCTTGAAATCCAGTTTCTTTATCATTGGTATGGTTTCTCCTTCTGGTGTAACAAGAATCACTCCCAATCCAGCTCCTTTATTGTTTATAGCTCCATCAAAGTAAAGTTTCCACTCCTGATGCTCTACAACTGCTAAGTTCTCATCTAGAAACTCCAAATTCCATTGCTCTTCACCTTCGATCACATTCTGAGTTAAGAATTATGCTACTGTTCTTCCCTTGATTACCTTTGTGGTAATGTACTCTATATCAAATTCAGTTAAGAGTACCAACCATCAAGACATTTTTCCAATTAGAGCTTATGCTTAAAATAGATACCTCAGAGGGTCTATTCTTGAAATAGCTTAAACCTTATAAGATTGAAAATAATGCCTCAATTGCCACATAGCCAAAATCATTATTAAATATGTTTTTTCTACTAAATCATATTTTTCCTCATATGGAAGAAACTTCTTGCTTAGGTAGTACATTACGTGCTCTATTCCATCTAACCCTTCTTGTGCCTACATTGCCCCCATTGCATCCTCTTCTAAAGCCAAGTATAAAACCAATGGCTTACCCTGTCTAGGTGGTTTCAGAATAGGTGGATTAACAAGATACTCCTTGATCTTATCAAAAGCTTTTTGACAATCATCATTCCACTTAACCGACTGATATTTCCTTAAGAGCTTAAAGATAAGGTCACAAATATTAGTGAGTTTTGCAATAAACTTACTAATATACTACAACCTGCCAAGGAATCGTCTTACTTCTTTCTTCATCTTGGTGTCGGCATTTCCTAGATAGCTTTTACTTTATCCGAATCCACTTCAATTCCTCAGCTGCTCACTATATGCCCTAACAGCTTCCCTGAAGTAACCCCAAAAATGCATTTCTTCGAGTTGAGTCTTAAGTTGTACCTCTTAATTTAGGCCAAAAACTTGTCTAAAGCTTTAAAGTTTCCTCCTCTTGTCTCTAATTTGACCATTATGTCATCCGCATATACTTCAACCTCCTTATGCATCACATCATGAAAAAGTGTAGTAGTGGCTCTTTAATAAGTTGCACCTGCATTCTTCAGTCTGAAAGGCATCACCATATAACAATAGGTCCCCCATTCTATGATGAAAGTTATCTTAATCTTGTCCATGACTGCCATCATTATCTAGTTGTACCCAAAAAATTCATCCATAAAAGAATACATTGCACTTGTTGCGGCACTATCCACTATTACATCAATGTGAGCTAACGAGAAGTCATCTTTTGGATAGGCTTTGTTCAGATCCCTAAAATCTACACACATTCGTACTTTTCCATATTTCTTAGGAATAGGTACTATGTTTGCTAGCCATTAAGGGTAGTCTACTACTTCTAGGAAGTTCGCTTGTATTTTCTTGGAAATTTCCTATCTTATCTTTTCTATCCATTATGGTCTTAATCTGCGCAATTTTTATTTAACTAGCTTGGTTTCTGGATGAGTTGGAATATGATGCTCTGCTATTTCCCTATCCAAACCTAGCATGTCTTCATAAGTCCAAGCAAATACTACCTTTCTTTTTATTAATATTCTCTCAAAACTTTTCCTCTCTTCAGAAGTTACATCATGTGATATAGAAATGTTCTTTGGATTATCATTTGTGCCCATATTAAATGAATCAAACTGAATTGAATTAATGTCAAACATGCATGACCTATTAAAATTATAGTGCATAAAACTATCAGGATGCATATCACACAAATAAGCAAAACCAGCATTCATATCATCGACCATAGGAAAAATAACATCCTCATCCGCATAAAGACTAAACATTATTACATCAGTTTCTTTATAAAAAAAACATCAATAAAACTATCACTAATGACAGTAGCTAAGTCCTAGGGTGGTTCTTACTCAGGTGGCAGACACAACAGCTCCTCAACAGCATCATCACCCATCCTTTCAATTACTTGCTTCATGACTTCCTCTTTGTTGCTGGCTATTAGGTTTTCCACAATCTACTCCTTGAAGATCTCAAACCTAAGGACATCCTTTCTAGCCACGTTAATAGATTCTTTGGTGCCCAAATAATACTTGCCCTCCCCTAGCTTGATGAAGTTCTCACTTAGTGGTTCAATTCTTCCCAAAGGCTTATTTCTTTTTGATTTCTCCTTGCTCTTTGCTCTTCTACTAGCTAGTCCTACCTCAGTATATCCTAAACCCTTTATATGGTCCTGGATCTTAATGTTCAAGGGCCTAGGACTTCCTTGTTCATTCTTTCGGAGCCCCTGTCTAGGTTGATAATTCATGCTTTCCATCATTTTTGCAACCTTAGGATCCATCCCATCAAATATTCCAGTAACTTAGAAGCCAGGCGGAACACACACTTGCTTCTGTTTATCAAGTATAGCTTCCACAACTACATTGGTTCCAGCTTCTATTGTTACGACATCTCCTTCATGTGGAAATTTTATTTTCTGGTGCATAGTTGAAGGTACTCCTCCCAGGACATGAAACCACGGCCTTCCCAATAGCAAGGCATAGGTAACAGGGACGTCCAGCACAGTAAATTCAAAAATCAACTCTACGAGCCCTATTTTGACCAAAGCCTGAAATGTTCCTTTCATATTCTACTATCATTATAAGCTCGGATTATAAGGTTTGAAATTTTCAAGTCATTTACTTTCAGACCCAAATTAGGCAGGATCTTGAGCGGGCATACATTTATAGTTGAACCATCATCTACCATTACAAAGTTAGTTCTCTTCCTTTTTACTTCAGCTAGGATAAATAATGCCTTATTATGGTTTCTTCCCTCTAAAGTCAAGTCATCATCTGAGAATGTTATCAGCCCATGTTTCTTTTCTATCACCTTTGCTACCTTAGCCTTAGGCGTAACTGCCATTTTAATGCTCATATTCGACAAAGTTTTAACCAAAGCCCTTTTGTGACTACCCAAATGCATCAATAATTCCTAGATGCTCACATTCACTTTAACCTTCTTGAGTTGTTCCAGGATCAGGTCTTCTTTTTATCCTTCCTCTACATCTGCATCTTTTGTTTCTTCCCTTTCTGCAACCCTTTCATTTTGCTTTTTTGTTGTTTGGTAATTCCTCCCACTTCTAGTAACATGATTCACATTTAGATTATCACTCCATACATCAACTCCAGTGGGTTTTTCTTTATTAGAATCATACCAAATGTCCATGGCCCTAACGATTCGTTCCCTTTTCCCGTTTTTCCAAACTTCCACTGTGCATGTTTCTTTTCCTTTCATCTCCCTCAACTTATCCATATATTGGCTTAGCAGCTCTTCAACCCCTTCTTGGGACAGTTCTGGGGTTAAGAATTCATCTTCTTCAAACTGATCACCCCATCTTGTTGGCACGATCTCTTCCATGGATATGTCAGTGAAAGCGGGTTTAAAATAGAATACTCTGTAATCGAACTTGCCCAAAGGTTGTCCTAATAGACCTTCAACTCCTCTTGGTGACTGCTTAAGAATTTCAAGCTCTTCTTTTACTGACTTATCATCAAACACATCTCCCTAACCTGAGGCTTAATTGATCAAATAGGGATATCAGCAAAGGGTGGTTTCAAGTAAAATACTCTGTAATCAAACTTGCTTGAGGGTTAGCCCAGTAGATCTTCTACTCCTCTCTGTGGCTGTCCGAAAGGTTCTCCATTAGGTATAAGGTTAAGGTCCTCAAAGGAGCTTAGCACTTCTTTTTTGCTAACCCCTAAATTGATCATCATGGTGGTTTGTGGTGGGACATTTTGATAGTCTGGGAAAGGGTTATTTCTGGTGTTTGTGTTAGAATTGGATTTCTCAAGGTCAATGATTTTTCCAAAGTCTATCAGGTTTTGGATTTTGTGTTTTAGGTGAATATAGGTATCTGTGAAATGGCCAGCTACTTGATGAAACTTGTAGTAACTGTTTGGATCATAGCCAAGGACATTTAGATCTAGGGGTTTGGAAAAGGTCAGGGGTTTGAGCAGGCCTTTTTGAATTAGCCTCTCTAGGACTTTAAAGAGTGGCTGGTTAAAGTTAAAAAATCTTTTAGGTTACTGAACTACGCGTACCTCTACAATTCAACTAGTACTTCCTTGTTGTATGCCCCCAATTAGGTAGTTTCAGGTTCCTGTGCCTGTAGCAGTTTTCTTTTTCTCACTCTCAATTTCCTCAGCTTGTAACCCATCATCATACAAATCCACAAAGGTTTTGGGGTTCATCATCTGTAGCCTCTCGACCAAATTAGGTGACACATTACGAACTATCATTCTAACTTGATCCTTCTCAATAAGCTTGTTTTTCATCATCCGTACTTTATTCACGAATCTGGTGAGGAAATCAGAAAAGACTCATTTGATTTCTGTTTAGTTAACTCTAGATCCTTAATGGATACCTCCAACTGGTATTGTAATCATATTTTTTCAAAAAAGCATTAAACAGTTCTTTCCAGTCAGCTCTAGTAGACTTTTCTAACCCATTACCAGTTTACAGCCATTCCTTCTAGAGACAGCATAAACAACCTAGTGACTTCCACTAGAGGTGCTTTTGTAGTGCTTATAGTTATAATGTATTAACTCAAGTGAATTCTAGGATCTCCTCTCCCATCAAATTTCTGCAGTTAAGGCATTTTGAATTTTTTAGGCAACTTATCTCCCTCCATTTGTAGCATGTCATCAAAGTCAAAAGAATATCCCATTCCTTGTCCTCTAATTAACTCTTCCATCTTAGACATTTTCTAAGTCAGTGCTTGCATCTGCTTGGACTCATGATTATGGACCAATTCAAGTGACTCTCTCTTCGCCTTTTCTACCATGTAGTTTTCAATGTCTTCCAGTCTCACATTAGTAGCAGACACATTTCTAGCAGCAGGTTTCCCCCCAACATTGTTAACAGTAGGTGGAGGAGCTACAAGAACAGGTAGAGCTCCTACATCAGGTGGCTATTCAATAGTAGCAGTAGGTGATTATCTAACAACAGGTTGCACTAGTCCGGCCAAAGCCTGTCTTAGTTCATCTTGCATCATAGCTCTCATGTCATCCATCAAAGCTCCTTTAATGTCCTCCAAGGTCCACATCTCTGGTTATTGTTCCATTTCAGTCTATTCAGTCTAAGTTGGTTCAGCTTCTAAGAATAGTGGATTGATTGGACTCTTCTCTAGTTCTTGAAGGATCTTTTGAGCTATTGACTTTGGGCTTAGAGATGTTCTAGTCAATCTACCACCTCTTCGTACTCAGACACAAGAAGACCCAGATGAATCTATGATGGCTGTAAAATAAGGTGTTAGTATGATGCATGGACTGTATGTATGCATGTATGCATGAAGCTTGTATTTATGCAACAAATAGCAAGCAAGCACTTAGCACGTAGCAAGTATCAAGAAGCAATCAATATGTCATCATGCAGGTAAACCTTCCAACCTTATTTCTCCCACACACGTATTCAATGGCGAGTATCTTTTCCTAGGATTTTTTATCTTGGCCTTCATATTAACAAGGGATATTAAGAGCCAACGCGCATGCCAAATCTCTTTTTAAAACAAAAAGCACAAAAACAACATTTCTAAATATAAAGGTCTAGCCTAAAATTTATTAGCCTGAATGAACTTCAAAGGTATAGGCCTGGGCTTTTATAAATAGAAATACCTCATGGCAATTCAAATAAACAAGCACTTTAGGTAAAAATCCTAGGGGAAATAACTAGGCCATTATATGTGGTTAGGGTCCAACGAAAAAGCTAAGGTTTCCTTAGCAAGATGCTCTCCATTATGGACTTTAAGTTACAGGCCAAGGTCAGAGGGGCCCAGCATCCTTTACCAACTCGAGAGAAGATTAACCCCCTTAAGGACTTGGGTTACAGACTCTGGTTAGATAAGCCCGGTAATCTCTCTTAAACTGAGTTAAGGCTAAGAGTGATGCTTAATCAATCTATAACTCCATGAAGCTAGTGGAATCATGGAATCATAAACCAACGCCATCGGTTTAGTAGGGACATGTAGAATGAATGCAAAAATGAAATAATAATTAATAAAATAATTCTAAAGAACACAAGTAGAATCAGTATCTCTTATCCCCAGTGGAGTCACAACTATAAACAGTAGGGTTTAGTGCGCGTCCAAGATTTTAGCAACTGCGACACTATTTAGGCTCAGGACCTTAAAGAACACACTAACCACTGTCACAAAGACATGGCATGGAGATGAGGAGTTGCCACCCAGGGTAATAACTGGGACAAATCAAAAACGTGATACTCGATTCCCTAAAAGAAAGCTAGCACCATAACCAAGAGATTCTGGGAACGGAATACTAACTTCTCTTAGTCTCATGTTCATTTAGAATAATTTTATAAATGATTATTTCATCCTCTAATTACATGCAATTTTATTAAACCCTATTTTGACATTTGTCTAACCCTAAGCATCTAGTCAATAAAATTACATATAAAAATGCACTCAAGATAGCGTTGTCCCTAAGTCTAAATTATGTTAATTTTATTAAAAAGTTAGCTAGATTTACATTTTATTTACAACTGAGAAATGGACTAAAGGTGTGCCTACATTTTTATTAATTAGTGAGCCTAAATCTATTTATTTTAGTCTGTCTAAGAAATGGGCTTAAGTCTATTCAATTTTAAATGAAAGTTAAATTAATGGGCCTAAATCTAATTTAGTTTTATTTTAAGTGAAATGAGAGCCTAGGTCTATTTATTTTAAAAGAAATGAAATTAAGTGAGCTAAGCTAAATCTAAGTAAGTTTTAATTAACTAAGTAGACCTAAGATCTAATTAACCTAACGGGCCTAAATTAATTTTAATTATTTAAAACCCTAAATCATTTTTAAGCCTATTTATTAAGTGGGTTAGACCTAAACATGGGCTTGAGGCCCAAAAGGATAAAAACTTAAAAAACAAGCCCAAAATAAATAAAACACAAAAAATGGATCAAACAAACAATATCATGATTTTCTAGAAACCCTAAATTAATTACATGCAAACCCTAATTTAATCTACTACCATCATTAATTTTAATTAATTTTGCCCGATTGAACCTAATTACTAATTGATTTTAAATGCAGAAAATTAAATCTTTTACTATTCCTACTGTTGGGGCTATTACAAACTACGTACAAAAATTAAAATTAAACAATTATACACCCATGAATTAAAATAACTACATAGAACATATAAAGGCAAAATAAAAATTAAAACCCTAATATCTACTAGAAAACAGTACAAATTATTCCATGGCATTCCATGAATCTTCTGTTCATTTGAACACAAGTAGTATCCTCCTCAATCCACAATCGAACATCGAAACAAAAAAAATAAAAAATTAGATTAGTGAAATTTAATACTTAAATCAATAACAAAAATAAAATAAAAATCATTAAGGAAAGAAAAGAATAAAAAAAGAACATTGTGATGATGTTGTGAAAATGCCCTTTTTAGCCCCTCAGAGTAGGATTTTCACCGTTGAAATCGAATTGTTGTTGATTTTGGACTGGGATTTGATTGTGTTCAAAGAAAGACACTGACAGTATCCAAAATTAGGATTTTTTGAAAGGCACATGAGGTGTTCTTCAAGTTTTAATTTTTAGGGTTTCTAGGTTTTTTTTCAATCTCTGCATGTGTGAGTTTCTCTCCGTCTCTCCGTGAGTCTCCAAAATCCTCCTCTCGCACACATGCAGACTCTGCTTTTACACATACTGACTTCCTCCTTTGGAGGAACAGACTCATCTCCTCATCAAAACAGACTAATAAGGATTTGATTTTTGAAAGTTACGTGTTTTGAATGCATCAAAATCTTTTCTAGATAAAAAACAATAATAAAATTCAATTTTTAACCAATCAAAACACTGAAAAAATCAACAAAACATAAGAAAAAAATGTGAAAAATAAAAAAAAATGAACTTTTACACGTCCGCATTGTACAATGCCAATTTTTTAAAACTTTTAACTACCAAAAGACCCTAAAAAATTGACTTATTTATAATCAAATCCTAAAAAATATTACAATTTAGTCCCTAAAGTCCAAAAAATCAACAACCAAGTTCAATTTTTTGAATGAATTTCATCATAGGGGCTTATGTCACAATTGCACACAATTGCATCCTGAAATGTGGTGTTTACAATCATTGCTCCTAGGAATTTGTATACTATTTTATTAGACATGTAGGACCCGATTTGACCACCGAAGATCAAAAATTTAACTTTTTGTCAAGTGACCCACACTAACATGCTATATTTTTAAAAGACAATTTTACACTAAAATTCATCTCTGAGGACTCGATTTGACCTCAAGAACAATCCGTTGATCAAATTTTGACTTTTCATCCTGAGGATTCCAAAGGTTAAACCAAAGCTTACAAACTGAAAACTAGTCTGAAAAATAGACATTGCAGACATGAAAACAATCTTTTTCAAGACTTTACTAATTGATTCAATAAACAAACTCGATAGAAACTTACTCACTCTCATTCATCAAATCCTATTTCTTGAGGTTAGGTTTGGTTTAAAAAAGTTTCACTTTGATAATCAAGATGGCTCTAAATTTACTTTTCAATCATCATTCTTGATCAATCTCATCTGTTGATGAGATATTTTTTTTGCTTTCATCATCAGCTTTTAGAGTTTTGAAAGATGACCCTAACAGTTTCTATGGAGCAAAATGTCGAGTTAATGGTGTCTTTGTTTGACTTAAAGATTCATGCTGTTATGTTTGACATGCATCCGGATAAGGCTCCCGGAATGGATGGCATGAATCCTGCATCCTATTCTGGTTGACGGTCGGAGCTGATGTTATTGGTTTTTGTAAGGATTTTTTTGTGAAGGTCTATTTTAGTGATTCGTTAGGTGATACTGCTATAACTCTAATTCCTAAATGTAAGAATCCCAGCTGTATGGGTGATCTGTGCCCTATTTCATTGTGTAATGTCTTGTATAAAGTGATTGTTAAAATCCTAACAAACTGTATGAAGGGCATTCTGCCTAGTATCATCTCTGAGAATCATAGTACTTTTGTTCAAGGGTGGTTAATTACAGATAACATTCTCATTACTTTGGAGACTATCCATTACTTGAAGCGTAAATGGCAAGGGAAGGACGGTATTGCTGCATTAAAAATTGATATGAGTAAGGTATATGATAATCTTGATTGGCAATTTCTCCGAGCTATGATGAGCAGTTTGGGTTTTTGTGATGAGTTTATTTAGCGGGTCATGTTTTATGTGAGCACTATTAGATCCTTTATTTCTCATACTGGTAATGAATTGGACCGATTGTTCCTAGTAAAGGGGTTCCCTTATTTGTTTATTATTTGGATGGAAGGTCATAGTGCTCTGTTGCGAGAAAAGGAATAGTTGGGTCTGATTTACGGTTGTCGTGTACCTTAGCATGCTCCTTTTATTTCGCATCTATTTTTTACTGATGACTCGCTTCTTTCTTTCAAAGCGACGGATTATGAATTTGATGTGATTAAGGATGTTCTTCGAGTGTATGAGAGAGTCTTAGGTCAATAAATTAATTTTCAAAAGTCCTCTCTTTTATTCAACTCTAACACTTTTATGCGTTCCAATAAGTCTATTTGTTCTAGAATAAATGTGTCTTAGACATATAATTATGGCAAGTGTCTTGGGTTGCCTTGTTTTGTAGGGTAGAATGAATAGGATATCTTTACATATATTAAAAAGCGTGTTTAGCAAAGGATTCAAAGTTAGGATTATCATTTTCTTTCCAAAGCTGGTAAAGAAATCTTATTAAAACTGTGACGCGGGCTTTATCAAACTTCGCCATGAGTGTTTTCCTTTTGCCGAAGGATTTATATGATGAGCTTGAGCATATGTTCAACTCTTTTTGGTGGAGGAAACAGAAGAATGTTGGTAAAGGTATTCGATGGGCTAGGTGGATAAGCTTTATTTTTCAAAAATGATAGGTCTTGGGTTTAAAAAACTTTGTGATTTTAATATTGCTATAGTTGGAAAGCAGGTTTGGCAACTGTTAACCTCTCAAACATCATTGATTTATCGCATATATCAAGCCAGGTACTTTCCTAATTCCTCCTTCCTTGAGGCATCTCTTGTGTATAATCCTAGTCTTGTGTGGAGGGTATTTGGCAAGCTAGGAATATTGTCATGAATGGTTTTTATCATAGAGTTAGGACCAAATTGAATATTTTTATTTGGAATGATCCTTGGCTGCCATATGGGAACAATCCTAAGAATACTACATTACCTCCTGAAGGGCTTGAACATGCTACAGTAGCTAATATCTTTTGTGTTGATAGAAAAGAGTGGGATATAGATTTAATATTTGATCTGTTTAATGGGAGAGATCATCATCTTATTGCTAATGTCTCTTTGAGTATCAGGAATGTTTGTGATATTTGGTCTTGGTCTAGAGATTCTAAGGCGTTTACTCTTTTCGAAGTTGTTATCGCATGCTGTAGGGTGATCTAGAGGCTGCGCGTTGTGCTTCTAATATAAGTTGCAAAAGCTTCAAGTGTCACCAAAATTTAAGCATTTTCTTTGGCGGGCTTGTTCGAGTTTACTTCCAACTGCTGTTACTTTGAGAAGTAGGAAGGTTCTTATCGATGAGGTTTGCTCTGTTTGATAGGATGGTGTGGAGTCCACGGTTCATGTGTTAGTTGATTGTATTAAAGCGAACGAGTGTCGGTTGGCTTCTTTCTTGGGTTTTTAACCTCTTGGTATGCCTACTTTTATTGATTGGATTCAAGCTTATTTCAGTAGATTGAAGTTGGATGATTCTGCTTTGATGGCTATTGCATGTTGGAATATTTTGAAAAATAGTAATAATTTGGTGTGCAATAATAACTGTATGAATGCTCGTCAGATTGTTATTACTGCTAGTAATTTATTGTTCCGGTGGAAACTTGTTAACGATGCTGGCATTAATAATGTTGAGTTTGATGTTGATTTGAGGAATGGTAGGGTGGAAGGCATGCATCACTCTGGTTTTGTCAAGCAAATATTAACGCTGCTCTTTTTGATAATGAATCTAAAATTGGTGTTGGAGATGGCCATGGTGTTCTGGTCGCTGCATTCTCAAAATCCATCCTTGGTTCTTTTTCTGTAAAAGAAGCAGAGGCTATTGCTGTAAGGGAAGCTCTTAGTTGGCTTAAGATAAAACAGTGGCAGCATGTCATCTTGGAGTTTGATGTGCAGCAGGTGGTATTATCTCTTTGCATGAAGAAAGTTGTTCAGTCTAATCTTGGTCTTATCTTAAAGGATTGTAGGCAGTTGTTTTCTGATTTTGCTTGTATGCAAGTCCGTTTTGTTCTCAAGTCAGCGAATGATGTAGCACATTTGCTTGCTAAGTTTGCTCGTTCTTTGTCTGGCTTCTTTGAGCGGGGAACTGTCCCTACCTTTTTATTAATGTTATTGTTTTGGATTTGCTAAGTCAGCGATAATCGATCCTTTGGATTTCAAAAAAAATAATAATTAATTGGTTTAATTTTAGTTGGCTTAAAATATGACGAACATAGACTAGGTTTTAATCAAATAGATAAATCAAAATTTCTTTTTTTTTTTTTTTAATTTTAGTTAAGTATCAGTCTGAGATTAATTTTATTTTGATGTCTATAGCTTAAAGGTAAGTTAGAATTTTTTTTGTTCCGTATTTGATTCATGTTTGAATTTTTTGTATTCCGTATTTGATTAATGTTTGAATTAATTATTATTTTTCAAATTAATTTATTTATTTTCTTGTAATTAAAAACGGCCGTTGACTACCTCTCTATAAAATTTAATTATTATATTATAAAATGTGTTTTAAATTTTATCTAAATAATAATTTTTATCTGCAATCTAAGCTCAATGTTCGTGATTATATTTTTCAGTAAATTTTTATAAACACATTTATGGTGGTTATTAAATACTTAAATTTAGGTTGAATTCTGATGCCTACATACATGCATATGGGACCAAATAGTTTATTCATTTCTTTATAACCAACTGTTATCATGATATGTAACAATTAACATCATAAGCCACATATAATTGTTATCATCCTTTAAGTGCTCGTATTATAGTCATATCATGTATTATTCACATATAATTATGGAACATATTGCATCCGGTGCACGCATACGGAAGAATTTCCCTCGCTTTAATGTTTCCAAGTGTGCCATTTGTATAGCCTAAGGGTGGTCCAAATCAGCATCAGAAAAAAAAAATTCCTCAATTAAGTGCCCCCATGCACCGTCACCAGCAAATCTTAACCGTCTGATTCGAATTTCCAACGGTGTAGATTCTAGGAAGTGCGTAAATCTCACGCCACATGTATCCATTTCCCTTTCTTACAGGGTAATAGACACCTTTCCTTCCTCCATGCTGTTTTTGCTTTCCAACGGCCGCTCTAGGAGAAAAAGTTGAACCGTTTCGATCTCAATTCAACAACACCATACGTCAATGCAATAATTCTTCACATTCTTCTCTAATCAAATTCATTACGAAGTTTTTGCCACCGTTACAAATGTTTTTTTTTTAAAGCTGAATATTACAACCGAACACTCTATATATACATATTATGTATCATGTATATTATATAGTATTATAGCATGTATATTATATAGTATTAATTAACAAAAATATAAAACATACATGCTATAATTACAAATTTAACCATTCTATTTAATTGCTCTAATTTTTTTTTTAGAAATTAATTGCTCTAGTTATTTTTATTTTATTTTTTACCTACTAAGGTGGAGGATGAAGAGAAATTTGAGCTCTCATCCTCTAAATAGAACTGATTTCATAGCTAAAACTAGTCAACTCTAAGTGAGTAACTTAACATTTAAATGTTTAGAAATGTTGTCCCTAAAATTTAAATCCATGACTCTTATACTCTTAACCACTTTAACCAATCGGTGGAGGGTGCTCTAGTTATATATCATGATTCCTTATTATTTTTAATGTTAGAATAATTCTATATTATGAATATTTATGCGGTGGAAAATTTCAAATATGAATAATGAATCTATGTATATATATGTTTACAAGTACTAATCATTTTCCTTCAATTTAAACCAATAGGAACAGCGATAAGAAATAAATAAAAAATTTGCTAGGAGAAAACATTAAAATCACAATATTAAATTCTTTCCTAATTTAGACACTACATAACTAGCAAACCTACCTCACCCACCATCCGAGAGGGAAAAAATGTACACTAATCCGAACCTAAATGAGCCGGGTCGAATGTCTCCGGTTCAATCTATCCTCTCGCTAACACACTGTTTGGGTCTGGACTTGTAACTAAAAGCTAAAATTTTTTCAAAAACTGGGTACTGCAGGCGTAGCCAAACCGGGTTCTGACTGACCCATTGCCTCTTTTTTCTTCCTCATCTCCAACACTTTCCGATGGTGGTTTGAATGCAATTCACTGGAATAAGTCGGGCTACAAGCCGGTCTATATTCAGGTAAAAGCCGACCAGATTTAAACCGGACACCACAAGCATTACACAGAGTCTTGGCTCCAAGTGGACCGGCTCGCCATTGTGGAGTCTTCTGAACACCACAATGGCTACACCTTCTAGGCGGCTGAGACACGCCGCCGCCACTGGCAACCTCACCGGAATACCTTTTCTTCTGCTTTTTAACAGGCGGTTTCTCAAAAAAAACTGATTGGGTCAGTTCATGGTTCATTCCTGGAGTGGTGAATATGAGGCAAGAAGTTGAAGGACTAGAAGAAGAAGAAGAAGAAGAAGAGGAGGTAGAGCTTGAAGAAGATGACTCTGTCAAAGAAGGAGACCCAAGAGACCAAACTCTTCCACCAGTTCTAGTACGCTTGCTTCTAGCCTTAGCCGGAACTGGAGTCTTAAAGAAAGTTTCTGTTGGGTCCGGTTTTACTGGTACAAAGCAAAGGTTATTTTTGTTGTTGTTGTTCTCTTCCTTAGGCTCCTGAAGAGAAAGGCCGGCAGGAAAAGGTGCAGAATATTCGGAGTTTGAATCCTCGACGAAATGAGATAGCCATTCTAGGCTTGCCAAATCATCTGCTTGTGGTAAATCTAGGCTTGCCAAATCATCTGCCTGTGGTAAAAATATCATGTTTTTTTAGTCAAAAAAGCGAAATAGCCTTACCAATGAGCAACAAATTAAGCACACAGAAACGTACCGGAACGCAGAGTTCGGAGGCGGGAACAGACCCAAAATCGTATTTTGTAGAGAAATTGGGACTGTCTTCACCAATTTTATCGTTTTCAGGTTGCTGGGTTTGCTGAGAAACAGAGACAGAAACAAACACCGGACACGGTTTTTGTTTTTGTTCTTTTTCATCATCTTCTAGTTCCAGTTCTTCTTCTTCTTCATTGGAGAAATCCAAGAGTTCGTCTACAATAAATTCATCACACGACGTGACATTTTGCGCATTATTAAGCGTATATGAATCGTCTAAAAACGCTGCTTGTGGGCTAAATTTGAAAGCCATCTCCTTTCTAAAACTTGTTCTCAAAGCGGCTTCAACACATTCCATTTCTATTCTTTTTTCAACCTGTAAAGAACATACAACATAAAACCCAGAATTTAAGAAACTAAAAAAAATTGCCTAGACACAAAAGCTTTTTGAGGGATTTTAAATTATTATATTACCTGAAGAGAAGAAGAAAAAGAGAGTGATGGCGAGAGAAGAAAAGAAGAGCAGGAAGTGGTTGCAGAAGGGGAAATGGAGGATAAAAGTGGATGAGTTTGGTAAAGCATTCAATTAGAGACCAAATCGTCCGTGGCCTACACACAAGTGCCCGTTTCATTTTCTTCTATTATTATTATTATTATTTAAAAGATTATTATTATTTTTCTCTCTATTTCTTCTACTTCTAGATGTTATTTATTTACTTTTGTATATGGAGATAAATTATTTTATATTTCAATGTTCATATTTTTTTTTTTAAATACAATGTTCATATAATTCAAATAAAAACAAATTGTCTATATTATTAACTCCGAGTAAAAGAACTAATATAATTTTTATATTTTAATAATAAATTATTAATATTATTTACATATCAGATAATTATAATAAATAAATTTTAGAATATTGGCCTAATTAATTATATTTATTTAAAGTCACGTAAAATAAACATTTTACTATTTACCAATTTATAAAATTATTTTTTTCATAATTAATAAAATTATCTTTAATCATAAATTCTCTATCCATAAAAAATATAAAAAAATTATATTTTTTAATAATAAATTATTAATCTTATTCATATATTAAATAATTAAAAAATTCATGTTCTATTAAAAAAAAATTGTATGCTCATCTATTCAATTTTGTACGTTTGTTTCTTGAAGTAATGTTGTTGTAAACAACGCGTATATAGATAAGACGGTTTACATAACTTATACATGTTCAAATTCTTTTTGACTGAATTTACGAGGCTTACCAACCATCTTTTGCTTTTCAAAATTCACATTTTTTATTCCCACTTCCTTGTTTTTTAATTTTGTAGTATGAATTCTATTTTTAATTAATATTTAATGTTTAAGGAAAATTTTAAAATTACTTTAATTTTTAATTACTTTTATTTTACTTTATTTTAATCACTATTAAATGAGAGTATACTTTGTCATCTAACATTGGTTATTAACAAAAGTATATTTTATTTTGTAAAAATCAAAATAACTTTAAAATGTACCAAATTTTAAATATTATTTATATAAGAATTTAATTAACTACTAAAAATTAAATAATTATTGATAGCGCTAAAAATCAAATAATTATTTATAGCAAAATGATAAAATTCCCTTTAAAACATTAGGTTAAAAATTTAAGTTTTATCTTTTCAATTCAAAATTTTCAAATTAAAAGATAATTTATCAAAGAAAGAAACAATCTATATTCATGACTTTGGAGCTCAAATGATAATACATTCTAATAATTTTTAGAATTATTAGAATTTTGAATTTTCAAGATAATTATATATGCATCTTAATTATATGATAACTTTGTTTTTTACTACTTTTATGTTATTTTGTCTTTATAACTAAAGGATAAGAGTGCATTTTATTATTAAATGTTAATTATTAAGAAAATATATTTTACTTTCTTAAAAAAATATATTTTAGTTTATAAAAAATAACGTAACGATAGAATGCATCATAATTTTATATTTCAATTTTATTAAAGTCAATTTTAACCCTACTTCTTTCCAAAAAAAATTTTAACCCTACTAATAAAAAAAATTAGAAACTATTAAAATAAATTAATGACATTATTATTATTATTATTGATAAATTTTATTGTCATTTTATTTTTTATAAAGTAAATTTTATTTTATTAATAATAATCATTAAATAAGATAATATACTGTCATTTTATAGCGATTAAAGTAAAATAAAAATAAAATATATAAAAAATAAATTTACTTTAAAATTTTCCTTCTTGTTATTATTATTAGTATTATTATTATGAAATTTTTTGGTTGAGCTGCGTTTGAGTTGTTGACGCGGAGATATGATGGTGTCCGGCCTATCAAAAATAGCGTTCGTGAATGCCTAGGAAACCGCCACTTACAATATGAATTTTTATGCTTACAGCTTTTACTTTTCTTTTCCTGATGGGTTTTTGTTTTGCCATCTCTTTTGACTATTTTATCCTCACGTATTTGCCTTTTTCTTTTCCCGCTTATTCTTTTCTTTTTTACTCTGGTTTTCCATACTTTACTACAAAACAATGCCTTATACCCTACTTTTGTTTTTTCTTGACTATTTGCTCACTTCCCTTCCCTTTCTTTTTAAAAAATTCCTTTAAAATATATCATATCCTAATAAAAATAATTTCATTTAACAACGGTTAATCTTTTTAATATTTTTAATTGAAATTTTATTCTAAATAATTATTCCTTTTTATTTAAGTGCAATTTACTAGTTTTAAATAGATATACTTAATTATAAAACTCATTCTATTCAAGATATTAAAGTAATTTCTTTTTTTTTTGGTATCAAAATTTATTTGAATAAAAAATCTAAAGGAAAAATCCCAATACGTTTCAAAAATGAGATCATTAACTATTATTTGTACAAATTTTATCATGTGATTAAACTTTCTCATTGTTTTGGAATTTTTTATAAATAGAATTAGGATATCTAACGTTGGATTGTTCTATGTGCTCAAATCAAATGATTTGATAAATAAATAAATAAAATCAGATTAATTATATTAAATTATGGCTTAAACAATCGTAGAGATGCACTCTTTTGGGCATGTTTGGGATTGAGTTTTTTAGAAGTACTTTTGAAATATTTCATTTTCCAAAACCTACTATTTTAAGTAGGTATTTGTTTAAATATTTTTGAGAAAATTTTAAAAAAATAGTTTTGTTTTCTAAATTTTTAAAAAAAAATGATACGGAGAAAAAAGAGCTAAAAAGCTTCTTTTTTTTTTTTTGTTTTCAATCTTTCGACCGCAATGTCAAACAATTCCGCTATATAATTTACAAATTTTAATCTATCAAGCTTCTCAAAAATGTTAGAAAGAAAAAGAATTAGAGAGGGGGTGGGTCCAAAGGAGAAAAAGTTGGAGGATTAATAATGAAAGATAGGTAGTTTTGGGACAGGACATGGCTTCTAAGCAAAGGGAGTGAAGAAAAGTGATACAAAAATTAAGACCTATGGCCAGCTTTTTGTCGCCCTTATCACCACCAACTGAAATGATTCCTCTCTCGCAGTGACACCAAATAAACACTGCTTTCTTAAATAACAATTTGGGTATATTGCAAATTTAGATTATCTCTTAATTTCATGATAATAATAATAATCATCATCATCATCATCCCCAATTGCCTGTCAGCTGCACTTTGTCTGTTGCCATTAAAATCCACGCCCTTTTGTGTGACCTCGTGCCTCAATTACTCCAGCTACTGGGTCACATTTTCGTAATATAACTCAAAAGGGTCGGATCATTTCCAAACATTGTTGGCATGGCAAGCATAGACACAATGGACCCGACGGAATTTGAATATTATAGGACTTTTTTTTACACATTATGAACTAGAAATGAGCACTTTCAATTTTCTGAAATTGTATATATATATATATATATATATATATAGTATGAATATTAATTTTTGAAAAATGTGGTCACCCCGGACAAATGCAAAAGATAGCTTTAGATAGCCTTGGTTTTTCTCCTTTCTCCTCTCACTATTCAACCATCTTCCATATTGTTCCTACTAGTTTTGGATGGCTTTTTTTGTCCATTTTGGCCAAAAAATACCATCAAAATACCATATCTTTCAGCTTATGTATTAATATCAAGTTCTTGTCTTATGCTTTTGCTTTGTTTTGCTTTTTTGTCTATCTAATATTTTTGTGCAAAAGCCATAGAGAAGCAGTAAGTTTGGTGGCCTTGACCAAAGATTTTTCTCCATTTATGATAAGCTTCAGTCAGAGATCTGATTCAATATTGTTGCAACTGGAGATCTCTCAAATTTTAGGTCGTTTCCAAGATTCCACATATCTTCTTCAATGCTTTATAATATTTGCTTGTATGTTCTCCAACTTTAACGATATTCTCAAATTCGTTGTTGGATTGATGAGTTCTCAACAACTCATTCTTGAACTATTCTCCTTTTCACCTCAACCATGGCCGCAAATAAACAAGCTCTGTTTTAGCACAACTATGGTTTAAATATTGTCAGCTTTAGCAAATCTACTAATGAAGAAGATGTGTTTTGTTATGGGCTTGAATATTGTCTATATTGGGCCTCTACTGTACTTCTATAATGTTATCTAATGAATGTTTATTTGTTGTTCAAAAAAATATTAATTTTTGAGGAAGCCTATCACGATCATGATCATCTCTTCACGATAAGTTTGAAAAACAATTGAAGGCAGTCATCCTCATGATCCTGACCACGAGTATGTTATGAGTATGATCGTGGCCTTCACTCTACAACTCCAAATCATTATTTCGTACGAACATCTGCTACATTTTTGTTCCCCATGATTGTGACTTACATCCTCATGATCATAAGCATGTCAATTCTTACAAAAAGTGAAAGAAACATTAATTAAAGATGGAGAAGTGTTTGGACAAATTTGTAGATCTCCAACAACTAGTTTTGCACCCTCAATTATGAAAGACAAGATCAATACTTCATTTAAAGAGTTAAAGAGTTGGTGGAACAAATTTATTGTGAAAATTCTTTGAATCAAACTTAGTTTTTTTTCACATTCTTTTTATATATTCAATTGTTGTAAAAAAAAAAACTCTTGTTGAGTTTATATTTACCCTTCTTTTAAGAGTTGAGTGCGTGTTTAGTTGATAAAATTTTTTCAACTACTATTTCTTGGGGTTAAGAAGTGGGTAGTGTATATTAATCAACATTAAGTTAGTGTTGTGCCTTGTAAAAACACCTTGATTGTAAAAGGTTTTGAGTTAGCCTTGAAAACTCTTATGAAAAATTGTGAGCCTCGACAACACTTAGAAAAATGTTTAAGTGTGAGCCTAGAAAGCACTTATTGAAAGGTTTAAGTGTGAACTTAAAAACCATTTGGTGAAAGATTTTGAGTGAGTCTAAAACACTCATTGTTGTAAGGTTTAGTGTGGGTCAATAAAAATACCATTTTGTAATCAATCTTGGGAATAAGATTAGTCTAGGTGACTGAAAATTCTAACTTGGGGATAAGTTACATGGAGAGTAGGCTCATTGAGGAACCAAACTTCTTAAGTCCTTGTATTCTACTTCTATTTCTTGTTCTTGTTCTTGTTTTTGTTTTTGTTCATATTTATTTTTCCCTAAATCACCTTTTATTTTTTTTTTAATTTTTCATCTGAATCTTAATTAGCCATATTCACTCCCCCCCCCCCCCCCCTAAGACTCCAAAAATTGGTATCAACGATTGGGTTTTAATCACTTAGTTGCTAGAATTTATGATTATGAAAAGTGAAGTTCTTTATGTCCAAACCCTTAAACCCTTTTTTGATATAAGTAATTATCCCTATTGGAAGTATAAAATGAAACTCTATCTTGATAATGATCTCATAAGACTTTGGGATGTAATTCTTAATCAGTGGAATCCTCCCAAGGAGAATGTGGATGGTATTGAAGTGCCTAAAGAAAGAAGGAGTGGCCTCAATAAGAAATTAAAGAGAATTACAAGAACAAAAAGGCCATGATAGTTTTTATGTTATAACCTGAAATTTTTATAAATTATAAAATTAAATTTCTGGAATATGCAAAATTAATAATTATTATATTAAATTATGATATTTGATTATTAGTGAAATTAAATTTGAATTTTTTGTATTGAATATTATTGAATATTATTATTTATGTAAATTATTGATTAATTGTTAGTATATAATTAATTTGGGGATATTTAGATTTTTAAAATATTAGAACATTAATTTTTAATTTAGAAGTTGTTGTTGTTGTTATTATTATTATTATTATTATTATTATTATTATTATTATTATTATTATTATTATTATTATATAAGCAAATTTTTTATTTTCCCTATTTCTTCCTTTTCTTTTCTCTTCTCTTCTTTGCGTGACCACCAGCCACCACCACCTGCTCAACCACCTGACACCACTGTCAGTAACCAGTAGCAGCCCCACCACCTCCTTCTCCTTCTCTTTTCCTTCCTCCTCTCCCTCTTTCCTCACATTGCCAGATCTTCTTCCCCCTGCCAGAGACATTTCCGACAACGACGAGAGCTGATGCTAGTTGCAAATGGAAGCTCATCCTCTGGGCTTCTTAAGCCCTCAATCAATTTTGGTTTTCAACTCCGGTAAGTCTCTTGATTTTGTGAAATAGTGTTTAGACTAATTTTGGGTATTTGTAAAATTGAGTTTAAATTCGGTTGATTTATGTTAAATTGATCTTAGATTGGTGTTGTAAAGATTATAAGCTTTCCAAATATATGTTTAGATTTAATTTTAGAAATTATTTTCGAAATGACACTATTCTGGGCTCGGAGTTACTGTTCCGGTATTGTTTCGACCTTGGGAAGGTTATATTTTTAATAAATTCTATTTTGAGCAAATTTTGTGAAGGAAGTTTATTGAAATTATGTGTAGAATTTTTATTATGAATTTTTGAATGTTTATGTGAAAAATGAATTTTTGGAAAAAATAGTATAAATTAGTAATTTTTATATTTTAGTTGAAATTATTATTAATTATTATGTTTTAGATAGTTTTTGGGTAATAGATAGCATTAAAATAATTTTTATAATTTATTTCCTATTTTTAACTAATTAATTATTAGTAATTTTTGGAAAAATATATGAATAATGATTTTATTTATTATTATTTTAGTTTAAATAAGTTTTTGGTTATTTTTATTATATATTTTAACAATTTAAATAATTAATTGTAATTAATGCTATTTAATTGTAAAATTAGAAAAATCAATTTTATAATATAATTTAATTACAAACTAGAAATTTATTATTTATTTTGGAAATAAATATCTTTTATGCTTTTATTATGTAAATAAATTGATTTATGATATTTAAATAAATTTTTATGATTTCTGGTTAATAATTGGAATTTATATTATTTTATTAATAGTGGATTGTGTTAGTTCTTGGTTAGACAATAATTGTAGTTTGGGGGCCCAACCTCGAGAAATTGAACTTTGTGGATATTTTAAAATGTGTTTGCGTGTATGATCGACTCTATTTTTGTATAGGGATGTCCATTTTACAAAAGAGATTCTGCCAAATTTTTTATAGATTTTTCGCAAAACATGACATTAGGTCGATCTTAATTTTTGAGTTTTAGTGGAGTCGTGTACTAGACCGAGTTGTTCTTTAGAAATTCTAAATGTATAAAAATTAGGAATTTAATTTTAATATTATTATTATTTTTCCTTAGTTCCATCGTGAATTAGGCCTATCAGACCGAGCCAGCCGAACCGAAATAGAGGAGTGCACTTAAACAGTAAGTTATTATTATATGTATGCATTACATGTGGAAATATTTTGGCATCCACACTTTTTAATAAATATGAGTTTCATTATGCTATGTTTGCATATATATTAAATTGAATATTTATTTGTATAAAATTGGATGTTGTTCATATTTAATATATGATTTTATTATTTTATTTATAAAATAATATTTTGAAGGATAGTTATAGAACTTGTCACTTAGTAGGTTACATTAGGGTTGTTGTGTAGCAGTACATTACATGTTAGCCATAAATTTATTGATTTGAAATATGATTAATTGATTATTGAGATTTGTGGTGAGAAAGTAGTGCGATTGTGAGAGCTCAGTTGACCTAGTGTCTCGGGGCCAATCATGCTGGCAGTGAGACTACGGGAGCTCGGTTGATTTAGTGTCTCGGGACCAGTCTACTATAAAAAATTAAGAGGACAAATATTTTTTGAATTAAGTGAGTCTATTGGCTAATGAGGTTTAGTGATCGAGGTTGCGGAATATTTTAGGGTTCTGCTCTAGTCCTTCACCTAAATATTATTGCATTTATTTGTTTATCGAAAATGGGCTTTCAAGCATCTATATGAAATGGATGCATAATTTAAAAATATAAATATTATTATATTGATGTTTAAATGTCTGTATCCTTAGGTTGCATGCATATATATAATAATGATTCACTCAGTGAGGTCTAATCCCCCTAAAATATTTTTTCAAGATTCTTCCCATCAGACCTCCCATACTGTTTGACCCCCCTCAAATATTTTTTTAAGATTCTTTCCATCAGACCTCCAATACTAGTTCTCTTCGTCGGACCCTTTCCTCTCTGGTTCATCTATGTAAATTTTAAATTATCCTTTCCTTGTATTGCTAGGCATTGCAGTAGTATCATATACTTGATGTATTTTATGATTTTTTTTTATGGTTGTATTTTTAATATTGTAAAATATTTTATTACGATATATATAGATTTCTTTTTAATTTAAAAAGTTTTAATTCTGAATAATATTTATATTTTATTAAGTTTTTATTTTAAGGCTTGCTACGGGTTTCAAATTTTCACGAATTCCCGTTTCCTAGTGTTGGTTATAACTCCCAGGTTTAGGTCGTGACATCTCGTTACTTTAACATCAAGAGAAAAAGGAGGCAAAATCTAACATTGTATGTTAGCCAAGGAGGTGTGGAAAGACCTTGGAGAATCACTATAAAGGCAATTTCCAAGTAAGATCCAAATAGGCCCAACTCTATGTGTTTGAATATAAACTTTTCAAGATGAAGCCTCATGAGTCCATAACAAAAATGACAATCATATTGAATGCCCTCTTGAAAACCTTGAGGAAATTGGATAAGAACTACTCTAAAGAAGAAATCAACACCAAGATTATAAGAGTTTTACCAAAAAGGATTGAGAATCAATAGTAACTTCTATTAAGAAAGCTTGTGACCTCTCCAAGCATTTCAATTGATATTCTCATTAGTAAACTTCTCACTTATGAGCTTACCTTGAGATAAAAAGAAGAGCAACAAAAAGGGAAAGAACAGATGAAGAAGAGCCTTGTATTCAAAGCATTATAAAACTCAAGCAATAATGATAACATATGGCTTTCGTGGCGTTTGTGGTGTTCCATCTCTAGTATTGGATATAATTAACTATTCAAGGAACCTTAGCCAGTAATAATGAAAATTCCTCTTTATTAATAAATGAAATTTAATAATGTCAAACTATGACTATTAAATTATTAACATATGACATATTATTAACAACTCCCACTTTACCCTTTATTCTTTGTAAAAGCCTTAAAGGTCAAGATTTTATACCAAGAGTTAAGAATCTAAATGCCAAAGGAAAGCTTCTAAAGGCTAATATTTTAAAGGCTCAAGGTTTTAAGGCTAAGGCCAAAATACCTCAAGCATATAAAGTATTCATGTATTACAATAAGAGCCATACACATATGCACATTAGGCCTAAAAAGTTTATATATAATTACTTTTGTGAAATGCATACTCATTCTAGACCATTTGTATCTAGGAAATATACTCATTTAAGACCATTTGTATCTAGACATGATAAACTAATAAGGGTTGGTAAGAAAAATAGATTTGCTAGGATTAGATACTTTTATTACATGAAATTAGGACACATTAACAAATGTGTATAACTATAGAAAACTTTACCATAACCTCCTACCCAAAAACTACTTTGAGACAAATAAAACTAATATCAGTTTGGGCTTGGGTACTAAAAGGTGTTTAATCTCATGTTGTGTATGAGTAGTTAAAATTGACTATATGTTACTTAGAGATGACTTAGTAAAACCAAGTTACATGACTTACCATTCAACATGATGACATTAACATTATCCAAATCAAATTTGATCCTTTACATGATAAAAATGATTCCCATTAATTGTATAACTTTGGCATACCATTTTCCTAATGATTTTCAATATTTTTCATTTGGTATGCCTTAAAAGCCCTCTTTGAACTACATATTGACAATCATGATTACTATTGCCAATTTTTAATATATTCTTGGCATATGCTTCACTTTTCATGATTTATTTTTCATTAAATTTTTTATTGGGTATCAATTAATATCATTTCTTTCTCATTTTATATCCTTATTGTTGATTTGGTTTCATTATTTTATTTCAATTTCCTTTCACTTTAATTATCAATAAAAAATTAATCGTAATATTGATCCTTTGCATGATCAAGGTGTTGATTAAAGTCAAATCAACCTTGATTTTGACTTTAACAATTAATTTTTATTGCTAATATATGTGTTTTAGTATGTATGTTAATTAGGACCAAAGCCATGCATAGCGGATAAAGTTGTCGAGCTCAAAAATGGCCAAAATAAAAAGACCGGAATGCTCACAATTGATATCATAACCATGAACATTCTCACAATCCTAAAGGAGTCATTTAAAGCTAGTGTTCAAAAGTCCAATCATCCTCACAATCATGATCATAAAGAAGCTTATCGCGATCATGATCATTTGTTCACAAGTCTAAACCTCTAAAAACTTGAAGAATAATTAAAGGCAGTCATCCTTAGGATCCAGGTCATGATCGTGAGCATGCACGTAGCATTCACTCTACAGCTCCTAAAGACTAGTTCATACAAGAAAAAATTGCTTTTTTGTTCCCTATGATTATGACGTGCATCCTCATGATAGTGAGTATGTCAAATCCTGCAAAAAAGCAAAAGAAACATTGAGTGAAAATGGAGAAGTGTTGAGACAAATTTTCAAATCTCCAACATCTAATTTTGCACCCTCCACTAAAAATACAAGTTCAAGATTTCATTTAAAGAGTTAGAGAGTTAATGGAGCAAATTTATTATGAAAATTCATTAAGCCAAACTTATTTTCTTTTACATTTTTTATATATTCATTTCTTATAAATAAAACTCTTATTGCGTTTGTTTTTACCTTTCTTGTGAAAGTAATTAGGTGTGTGTTTAGTTGATAGGATTCTTTGCTATACACTTTCTTGGAGTTACAAAGTGGATAGTAAGGATCAAGCAATATTAAGTTGGTGTTGTGCCTTGTAAAAACACCTTAATTGTAAAAGGTTTTGAGTTAGTCTTAAAAACTCTTATAGGAAGGTTTAAATGTTAGCCTTGAAAACACTTGAAAAAAAGTTTAAGTGTGAGCCTAGAAAATATTGGGAAAATGTTTAAAAGTTAGCCTAGAAAACATTTGGTGAAAAGTTTTAAGTGAGTGTGGAAAATTCATTATTGTAAAATTTGGTGTGAGTTATTAAAAACACAATCTTGTAATCAATCTTAAGAATAAAATTGGTGTGGGTGGTGATTGAAAATCATTAGGTTGAGAGATAGCATTGAGGACAGAACTCGTTAATTCATTGTGTTCAACTTCTCTTTCTTATTATTGTACATATTTATTCTTCTCTAAATCATCTTTTATTTTCCTTTTAATTTTTAAATTTTTCTCCAAATTTCAATTAGGTCTATTCATCGCACTTGATGGCTCCTACAGCTATATTTATTCAAAAATTTACAAAAGATCCAAAACTGTACTTAAATACTTACTAAATTCATTTTGGTTCAATTCAACACAATTTTAATGCAATTCAATTCAAAAAATTCATTATATTATGTTTTTTTTTTTTGTATGTTAGAATAATTAGTGATATATTCCCCACATTGATAAAGATAAGAGAGGGTTTATAATAATTTATTCACCAAATAAGTTAACTTTAGTTGGAAGAAAACATTGAAGAAAATTTTAGACCTACAAAATATTATAAGTCAGACATGAGTATTCAGACATTTGGACTAGTTCAAACTAATTAGTATATATTTATTAATTAATGTTTTGTAATTAATTAATCAACAATTAAAAAATTAACTATTAATTAATTTTATATCATTTATTATCGGTCATATCTTTTTTTTTTTTTTTGATTTTTTGAACAACCATTGTATTAGTTAGTTAGATTAGTAAGTTAATAAGGATGAAGTAGGGATTTGAATCTACTCGGTCATATCTTTTCAGAAACATATTTTTAAAGTATTATAAATACTTGTTCAATATACAGCATAATGTACTTTTATTTCTTCCTCTCAGCTATCAACAAAACAATTTCTTACTTTGTTTTTGAGAGTATTTAGATATTAATAATTTAGAATTTTATTTTTAAAATATAAATAGATGAATGAATCTATAATTAAATTATAATTTATTGTATTTATTATACTATTTTCAAATATTTGATTAATTAACATTAACTTTTTAATTATTTTAAACAATATAATTTAAATAATTTATTTTATATCATAGTATAAGAGTTTATTTTTCTATTTTGTAATATGATGATGTAATTTTTATTTAATAATTTAGAATAATTAAAAATTTTATATAAAATATAAATTTATGAATAAATGTGATTCTGAAGCCAGATAAATTTTGTATACGTTAGAATTTTTATTTGTTTAAATTTTTTATAGAATTTAATTTATTTTATCACAAAGAAACCTATGGTCTTTTTTATTTGTAATTACTTTTATTTTGATTTATTTTAATTATCATTGAATGAGAATGTATTTTATCATCCAATAATAGTTATTAACAAATTGTATCTTACTTTATTAATTTTTTGTTTTTGAAATTAACTACAAAATTAAAGTAACATCAATTTTTTTTTGTATTTTACTGTCTAAAAATTAAAGCAACTACAAAATACACATTTATTGCAAATTATGATTGTATACTAGTTTTGAGTATGATAATAATGGTTAACAGTTTGCAGTAAATTGTAATTTCTTTACAAATTTATAAATTTATTTGTAATCTAGTGGTTCATGTGATTAGAAATTATTAGATTGAGATTATAGGTTTAATTTTTTCCTCTTGACCTCTCGGTGATTAAAAAAATTTAATGTTAGAATTGAAAAAGTTTTAATGCCAACAATTTCATTCTCTATATACAAATTTAGAAATCAAAATTTTATTTAAAAAAAATTATATAAATGATGTTTAGATTTTTCATTATTTTAACATTTTAAAAGTTTTTTGAATTTTTAATTGTATAACTATTTCTTAAAGAAATTCTAACATGTACTTTTAATAAGTTTGCAAGTTAAAATTATCATGTTCTTTTTTTAAAATGGTAAATTAACTTAAACAATATTTTTACATTATATTATATTTCTTCAATTCAAGGAAATTACATTTTCCATCATTCATTATTCTAATTTTGACAAAAAATATTAATTGTGACTGTATTAAAGTGTGATAAAAATAATCAACCATTATAACTGAAAAATAAAAATGATATTCAGTTTGTTAAATTTGGTCGAATGAGTAAAAAAAAAAAATCAATCTAAGTAACAAAATTGTATTTAATTTTTTTAAGTATAGCTTAATGAGTAAAAAGAGATTTTTTAAAAAATTTTCTAATATCTTTGAAAAGATATTTTATTAGTGTGAAAAAATAAAATAATATAAAAATGCACTGAAATCTTATTATTTAAATTGAATTACATAAACACTATATTCTATACAATTTGCTTAATATATTATTTTAAATTTTTTTCTGTTAAGATAGTTAACAATAAAAGTTAAAAAAAAAATTAATACATTACTCATACATTTTTTTCTTTTTCTTTTTTTTTTTTACATAGAAGGTATTTGACAAAGGTGTCGGAGGGAAGTTGGTAGTTCATTCAGTTTTCAACAATTATAAAATAATATTTGATTAATATTTTTAATTGGTTGGTGATACTTGTTGGCACATCTATCAGTAATTGTTCATATCAAGTCTAATTTGAAGATTTTAATCAACAACATCTATTAATTTAAATGTAATTACTTAATTATTCATATTTATTTAAATATAATTAGTTAATTGTCTATATCTATTTAAATTAAATAAATAATTAGATTTTTATATATTAGCTTTCTCCTTTCATAGATTTTTAGTTAATTTTTTATTTGTTTCAAATTTTTTAATTAATTTTTTGAACAATTATTTTAAAGATGTATAAATTTATTATTTACATTTTTAACATACGTGCGCGTGCGTGCGCACATATATATATATATATATATATATATATATATATATATAGTTTTATTATATTTAATTAATTGCACAACTCAATCAATATCTATGATAGTCATTAAACATAAATATCAATAACTGTAAATAATTTTACCAACACATTAACATTGATTAGTTAAAACTATCAGTTAACTGCAATCAGTAACATCTATCAACTAATAATTATCAACTATCATCAACAGTTTAGTCAAAAGATCTCTAATTTTAAAAAGAGCAAATTCCTTCTTCCTTTCTAAGGTTAGACTTAATTAATATTTCTATAATTCTTGTTTCAAAATTGAATATTCACCTCGCTAAAGTTTTATACACCGACACTTAAGGATTTTTATCTTTATTTTTTGCAAAAATGATCATAATGCCTTTGTTTTAACGTGTATCTTTCTAATTTTATTACATCTAATACCTAATATATACCTTTATCTAATTTTTATATTTTAAAAAAATTTAAAAGAAGTTAAAATTTTATTTGTAGATCTAAAAATTATTAATTATTAATTATTTTAATTTTTTTTAGATCTAAAAATTTTTAATTTTTAATTTCTAAAATAATTTTTTTTGGATAGAAAATTTTTAATTCTTTCAATTAATTGTATATGGATTGATTTTAAAATAATTTTTAACTTTTTTTAAATTTTTTTAAGAAATATTAAAAAATAATTTTTATAAACTAAAAAATTTATAAATGTATATTTTAAAAGTAATTTTATAAATTCTCATTGTTATTCAAACATAAATTTTGAAGTAGCTAGTAATTATATATAATGTGGTTAGAAAAGTCACATGTTAAAATAAAAATATATCAATCATTTTTTATATAAAAAGTTAACAAAAATCCTTAAATAATGATATATAAAACTTTAAAAAATTAATATTCAGTTTTGAAACGAATAGTTTTAAAATATTAATTAGGCATAACCTGTACAGGGAAAAGTAATTCACCCTTTTAAAAGTCACATATTTGAGCAGCCGGCTCATGTCTTTTCAGCCGCCCTCAAGTCGTTTGGCTACGTTATTGGATGAGATGCTGACAAGTGATGGTTATGGGTTAATCCGTGAATTTGAAATTTCGACCATTGTTTTTTTTCCAAATTTTTTTTTTCTGTAAAGAATTTAAAGAAGTTTGAATTTTGAAAGAAATAGATTTTTATTGATATTTATTTGCTTCCCTCTCTTGCAAGTTGAATGCAATTGGCAGCCGTATATATCATAACTTTTAATTAAACTAGGTGTATTTCCATAATCTCCTAAAGATATAAAAATAATATCATACTTTTAGCCAATAAATATTTCTATTTAAAACTTAAGTATATTACTATTTACGTTTTAATTTCAAATTTAAAACTTAACTATATTACTATTTATTTATACATTTAGAATTCATCTAATAACTTAGAATTTTAATTAAGATTTATTTTATATTAATTTTTAAATATAGATGTTAATATCACTAATATTAAAAACTAAAGGGCTTAATGGTTTATAAAAACCAATCTTTTTTTGACTTGGTATAAATTTAATCCTTTTTCTTAATTTTGACATTAAAACTTGATTTGATAATTTATTGGCAAATATAAACCAATATTGACTTCGCTCAAAATAAATAAAAGGTGCCAGTGTGACGTTTTATGGGGCTCTATTGATATGAGCCCTATCATAACACCGTGTTGCTATTTGTATAAAAAGGAATAAATATTTTCAATCTGCAATAAAAATTATCTTAAATTTTTTATTTTATCATAAATATTTTAATTTTTTAAGTATATTATATTTTATGATTAAATATGTAAAAATAAATAGTATTATCATTTAAATATAAATTTTTAAAATATATATCATTCGTTTAACACTAAAAGATATTAATCTAATTAATAAATATTTTAAGAATAAAACTCATTCATATGTTAATAATCATGAGTATTATTAAAATTAAATACATGTCCAAACATATATTAATATTTATAAGACGTTGAAAAATATTAATACATGAATTAATATCCTTAAAATTTAATAAATTATATAATACTAATAATTTTTTTTAACACATGTAATGTATTTTATGTTAATAATACGTTCAGTTGTTAATTATGTAATTAGTATTTTACTTTAAAATCGTTTAGTAATTATGTTGATGTGTTTTAGTATTATATAAATGAGTAGTATATATTTAAAAATTTTACATTTAGATAATAAATAATTTAAATATTATAATTAGCTGTTAAATTTATTTACACAATATTACAATATAATATATTTAGAAAAATTAAAATATTTATATCAAAAATTAAAGTTGGAACAAATTCATTATAAGTTGGAAACATTTTATCTTTTTGTACAAATAGGAAGTTAAGGTGCCAATAGAATACACATCAATAATACCACCCAGAATACCATGTCCAGTTTTAATTAAATTTGATTACAGACTATATTTGCCAATAAATTAGTAAATTAGAATATTAATATTAAAATTAAAAAATAGACTAATATTATAGCAAATAAAAAAATTAATTTTTGTAGATTATAAGGTCATAGAATATGTTAAATTTATTTAATGTGGCCGTCCCATTAATTAGAGTACATGCAACGCAAAAGGTTAAATTAGATTAAAAAAAAAAAAAAAAAACAAAACAAAACAAAACTAGTCACAATTGTAAAAATATTTAAAAAAAAAAACCAGAATTTTTCCTGTTATAATTGTTTGGGAGTATGTTTGGATTTTGGTGGGGATATCAACATAGAAGAAATAATACGCAGGAAAGAGGTAAGGAAAGAAACTTTTTTTTTTTGGACGATGTAAGGAAAGAAACAAGAGCACTGATTTTGTGAAATTTCCAGCCAACAAGTTTCCCTTAAGCTTGAGCTTAGTAAATTATTAAGAAAGAAATTATTGTCGTTTTTATTTATTCCAGGAAGTTTCTCAAAGGAAAAGTCATATATAAGCCCCCCTTGGGCTTTTGGTTCAGAGTGGAAAAATGCTGCGTCTATGTAGGGCTTAGAATAAGTTACAACTGTTCGTGATTAGTTTAATATTAATTTAATTTGATAAAAATTTATTTAAATTTATTATTTAATAAATGAGTTAAATTTAAACTATATAAAATTGGACTCGTAAAATTCATAAATAAATTTGAATAAAATTTTAAGAGTTATGTTGTAATTGTAAATAATACTTTGTAATTTAATTATATATATATATATATATATATATATATATATATAATATAATATAATATAAATTTTTATTGTAAAAAGTATTTTAAAAAATATATCATTAAAATGAAATCATAATTTTTATCAAAAATATTATAATTTATTTAATAAATATTTTATATTCAATTTTTAATGTATAATTTTAAATTTTAAATTTATATTTTTAAAATTTCTTTTATACTTATTTAAATTTATGTACAGTTCGTAAATATTAAGTGTCATAATAAATTCGATTTGAACTCAATTTTATTATAAATAAATCAAATCCAAACTAGTTAAAACCGAGCTTAATGTCAAAGTGAACCTTTTTACGGTATCACCATCACCTGAGACTTAACTCTTCAATCGTGATTATAATATGAATTTGGATGCTTGTAAAATTTTGCAATTGTATGGTTTGATATTGCAATTTAATATTAGGGATTTTTACATACTTCTAAATCAAAATCTTAATTTAATAAGTTATTTATGAATATAATTTTATATACACATTTCAAAATAAACTAATTTATCAAAATGAAAAATTGAATTTTATTGTAAAAGTAAATATTAGTTAATTCTATTTTGTAAGAAACAAAAATATATATTAAACCGAGAATTATATATTTGCAAAATTATGAAAAAAATTAAAAGGGTACAATTAAATTCATTAATTTAAAAAATTACAAAATAGGTAATAAAAAATTATAATCAATATGTGTAGTTTATTGTAGTATCACATTTATTTTATTTTCTTACAAAGTAACAGATAAATGAAACTACTTTAATCCATAATAAGTTAAAAGAAAAGGAAATCCGTCATATTGATAATAAAATTTTAATATAAAATAAAATCTAAAATTTGAATTGAAAATAATATAAATTATTAAAGAAAAATATATAATCAAAATGAAAAAATAATAAATTTTTGAAAATAAAAAAATTGAAAATGCTTTATAAGATTGTTTTTTTTTTTTTAATTCAATGGAGGCTTCCTTTTTTTTTTTTTAAAGAAAAAAAAAGAAAAAAGAAAAAAGAAAATGAAGGCTCAATTAGTCGTGAACTACACAAGGAGTAGCTATCACTTTAACACTCATTGTAGAGCTGATAACTTTTACAATTTTTACAAGGAAGGGATATTATTATACAATTTTTTTGAGCTAATGTTATTATTATACAATTACTTTCAAGAGAAGTGCAAGAAAGATTAAAAACGTGATAATAACACTTCTCTTAAAAGTAAAATATTTAAAACAAAAGTGATAATAACACTTCTCTTAAAAGTAAAATATTTAAAACTAATTGAGTTCCCATGCATCATGTAGGTAAGGCTGAGCTGAATTATAGTAATTTGGAGAATATAAATTCTCCATAATCAATTTGAAAGTAAAAAAATTCAAAAAAGTAAATCTTTAGAATCAAACCGAAATTTAAATATTTGTCCTAATTTTTTTTTTTGAATTTTTGAAATAATTTGAAACGAACATTCCAAGAAAATAAAAATTTTAAATATATCATTTTTATTGTTTTATAACGATAAAAACTAAGTTTTAACCAATCAATATATTTTTCTTTATTATTTTCATTGAGTTAATAAAACTACATAATTTTAGTCGAAACTATGTATGTCACGACCTGAACCCGAGGGCACGTGACCTGCATTAGGGAATGGGTAGACTTAAAGCCCCCGAAACCCGTAGTAAGCCTAAAGAACAAGAAAAATAAAACCATTCATATTTTAGACTTTATTTTAAAATAAAACACATTATCAAACTGATTTTTTTTCAATTTACACAATTTCAACTGTTTAAATAATAATGTGTTTCAACATCTCATATTATAGATCAATTTGAATCTTATACATAAGCGTGGTTTGCACAAATAAACTACACAATTATGTTTAAACCATACAATCCGTAGTACTTATACTACTGCAGCAACCTAGATTAACACACAGTACAACTTACAATGACCTATATAATATAGTCGGTGAAGAAGAAACCCGACGTGGAGGAAGTCTGAGGTCGAACTCCCAAGCTCTTGAAAAAAATAAATTGAGGGGAATCAGACCTCACTGAATAAGTCAATAGAACGATAAGTGCGTGTGTTTATTTAAAGAATGCATGCGCTCGTATTTCTATTATATTGATTATATGATTTATTTAATTTAATGCTATTATTTACGATTTAAATGCATTTTATTTATTTAAAATCGATTTGAGAAATTTTGGTTGAACGGGCTGCTTGGTGGGCTTCACCAGGATTATGTGCACATGGTAGAGATTGAGAGATGGATCCGATAATTTTATGATTGATGAATGTTAAACTAAGACGGGTGCCTCGGTAGAAGCCTTAGCTCTCGGGGACTGCCAGTGATTGGAAAGTCAATAATGGACTGGGATGGGTGCCTCGGTTGATGCCTTAGCTCTCGGGGACCGCCGGTGCCATATATTTGGATTAAGTGAATGACTACGGCTTGGTGCCTCGGTTGATGCCTTTGCTCTCGGGGACCGGTAGTCTAGTGGGAATAAGCTGGCCTGGTTGGCCATTTAGATTTTGGGTTTAGGGTTCTACCAAGATTTTTCAAAAGCTATACTTATATATTATAAATTATTTTCACTATAACATATATAGTTTTAAAAGGTTTTCAAACCGTACAGCTCTTTTATTGACTTACTCAGTGAGGTCTGATTCCCCTCAATTTATTTTTTTCAGGAGCTTGGGAGTTCGACCTCAGACTTCCTCCACGCCGGGTTTCTTCTTCATCGGCTATTTTATGTAAGTCATTGTAAGCTGTACTGTGTGTTAATCTAGGTTGCTGCAGTAGTATAAGTACTAAGGATTGTATGGTTTAAACATAATTGTGTAGTTTATTTGTGCAAACCACGCTTATGTATAAGATTCAAATTGATCTATAATATGAGATGTTGAAACACATTATTATTTAAACAGTTAAAATTGTGTAAATTGAGAAAAAATCAGTTTGATAATGTGTTCTATTTTAAAATAAAGTCTAAAATATGAATGGTTTTATTTTTCTTGTTCTTTAGGCTTACTACGGGTTTCGGGAGCTTTAAGCCTACCTATTCCCTAGTGCCGGTCACGTGCCCTCAGGTTCGGGTCGTGACAATGTAGTTTAATTTTTAATTCAATATATATAATATTAATAATTAATAAATCAATAGTAAAAAGTGAATATTTTTACATTATACTAAATTTATTATATTAATAGTATTATATTTTCTAAAAATTATATTTTAATATTTATATTTTTTTGAAAATATAAGATAAGGTTACTATTTTATTTTTAAATTTATATCGAAAAGTGACTATATAAATAATATATCGACGAGTGCATTTACTTTGCACAAACCGTTAATTGATATTTAAAATTTCATATTATACATTAAATTTGCACTTAGTATAAATTGTTTAAGATAGATCTTTTTAAATATAATTATTGAAATAATATTAAATTTCATTTATATAACATAATTTAAACTTATAATCTTATCAATTGCTGATTATTTACTTTATAAGCATTATCAGAACAGAGAACTTATAAATAGCATAAACATCACACACATATATATATATTACTAACTATAAAATTTAAGTAAATTTTTGGTTCTAGTTTTGACTCTTTAGTTTAGTATAATTTAGAACGATACGATTCAATTTTAGATGTGGAGAATTTATAATCTTTATATCCAGCCTAATAAAAATTTTGGGCAATTTAATTCAGAAAAAGTCAAATAATTAAGAAAATTTTTGGTTTGATTTTTAAGAATAGTTTTGAGTTTCATGTGCCATGCTCACCCTACATGTGGGTATAATTGTTTTTGATATTTTTACTTGTACAATTGAGACCTGATTATTATAATCTAATTTTTTTTTTTTTGAAAAAAGATTTGTATTTTTGTATGTTGACAAAAATAGTTCTAAATTTTTTTTATTTAAATTTTAAAATTGAAATTTTAGTTTTAGTTTGTATTTTGAAAATTTTAATTGGCAATTTATATTTAAAATTATATAGATATAAATTAAATGAAATTATTTTTTCACAACATTCATCATCAAATCCAAGTCATTAAATAAATATAAGATTCATATATATAATTATTTTAAAAACTTATTACTTGTATTTAATAACATGTTATTGTTTGTATTAAAAATTAAAATTTATAGATATTATAGTCCAAGATCCAAGTACAATTAATTAATTTTATTAATTAATTGTACAGTTATAACAGAGATAGAAGTTGAGATGGAGTTGGTTAGCTAAGAATGTGGTTTGCTAGGGAGCAGTTAGTACGAAAGAGAAAAACTATAGATAAAAAGAGTTTCCTATGGCAAATGAAAGACACCAACACTCATCATCAACAACATAGACAACTTCTACAGAAAATACAGAACTTCAATAGCAGCAACAATTTCTAAGTTTTTGTTTTCATTTTAATTTTCATTTGATTGTTCTTGTTTAGACAAATTCTCATTTAAGAATTAATTTCCTTTTGTTTTCAATTGAGTCTCTAGCTTTCCTTTTTTCTACTTTCGAGTTTTTAAACATTTTAATTTCATTTTCTTTATTTCTAAGCATTTTCAATATTAACTAGTTCCTTACAGTTCCTTTAAAAATCTAATAGTTTTTAGATCCCTTAATCTATCAATAATCGTCTATTTAGAAGTCAGAAACCCAAAGTTGGTGTACCTCACACGCCTATCACACTCACAAGATCCCTAAAAAGGGCAAAGGGCAAACAAAAATTGGCACGCTTAGTGGGACACTGTTGAAGTTGTTGAAAATTAGAAATCGTTTAGGGAAGGAGATTGCTGTGTCTTAGGATTCGGAGTTAGCTACCGTAATAGCAGGGCTAGAGAAAAATGTTCCTCACCTTGTGGAATAGTTTGAAAAATGCATTGCGTCTCCAAATCCCCAACAAAATTCGAAGGCACAAAACAACCCAACATAAGGGTTTTTAAGAGATGGTAATACACAAAATTATGTTTCAATAACTAACATGAAGACATTTGTAGAAGAAGTGCGATATTAGAGTATGGATATGCAAGAAAGTCAATCTAAATTCTTTGAGGCCATGATCATTATAATTGAGTTAGTAGGGTGCCAAGTAATTACTTAGAGCCCATCAAGTTCCTATACTTTAAGGCCTTTTGTAAAATAAAACTCTAGAGAATTTAAGGGCCAATTCATTTAAGAAGTTAGAGACTCTAGATGTCTTATAATGGTGGTTCCAAAGAAGTACTTTTTGCCTCACAAAAGGGAAAAAATGTTTAATAATATCAAAAGGACTACCAACGACCAAGTTAATATAAGGCCAATACTCATTCATCAAACTTGTATTTTTACTAACTTTGTCTTTAATCCTATAGTTTATGATGCAGGAGTGCACCCAATATAAGGCTCAAGGAGTATAGAGCTTGGGGGAGCCAGGGAGAAGCAACCAGAAAATCAATAGTTCCACCAATTTTATGCCTCGAGGGACCAAGTCTAAATAAGGAAGGAAAAGACTAAGTTCATCAAGGAAACCCCAAATGACCAGGTTAATATAAGGCCTTTACTCCATCAAATTTATGGTGTTACTAATTCTAATTTTCAATTTGGAGTTTATGATACAAGAATGCACCACCCAATAAGAGACTCGGAGGATATAACACTAGGGGGAGCTAGGGAGAACTAACCAGCGTATTAATAGTTCCACCAACTAGTAAAGATAATGGTAAAAGAGATAAAGTTCAATCATAAGAGGAGAATCCAAGAAGAAACAAGAAGGAGACCAAAGCCATTATTAAAAAATGTATAGGTCAGGAATCAAGAATCCCTAGAGAAACTAAAGGACTTATAAATTCTAGGAGTTTAAAAAGAACTCCCACTCTACTAAGTGATATAGAATCAAACTATGCCTATTTTGGTGAATTTTCCTATATATAGGCCTTAATGCTTATTTTACTGTGTATATTTTTCTAAGTTCCTAAGTTTTAATAAAAAAAGGTAAGCCTACTGGCCGCCTTTATTTGTCTATTGATTGTTGTTTATTTATAGAGAATCTCTAATTAATACTTAAGAAATGAAGGAGCATCAAAGGGAATTAAAATAGATTCTAAAAAGTCTTGAACTTTGTCAAGAGAATCACGTTCATTGGCACCAATAAGAAAAATTAGGATTCTCTTTTATTCTTTACAAACAAAGATCTCTTCAAGAATTTGCTTCATAGTTAAGAATCTCTACAAGACTTTCATTAAGGAGTAGTACTATTATGCATATAAATAGGCTTTTATAAGCCATTTACATGCAAAGGAAAATGTTTGTACCATTAAAATTCATAGTATTATGGCCCAAGATCCAAATACAATTAATTAATTAATTTACAATTATAATATAGATATAAGTTGAGACAGAGTTAGTTACTGGTTAAGAACGTGGTTTATTGGGGAGCAATTAGTAAGAAAGAGAAAAAAATAGATAAAAAGAGTTTCCTACAGTAAATGAAAGACGCCAACACTCATCATCAATAACACATACAACTTCTACAAAAACATAGAACTTCAACAACAGTGAAAGTTTCTAAGTTTTTCTTTTTTATTTTAATTTTCATTTAAATGTTCTTGTTCTTGTTCAGATAAATTCTCATTTAAGAATTAATTTCCTTTTGTTTTCAATGAAGACTCTAGCTTTCTTTTCTTTTACTTTCAAGTTTCTTTTCTCCTACTAATTTCTCTTGTTCTTTTTTAAGTTTTGATGAAATAATCACTGGTAATGTCTTATTGTCAACTAGAAATGTATATCTTAAATGTGAAGGTAATGGTTTTAAATCTAAATTAGGTGGTTTTACTATAGAAGGTGGTGTAGGTTCAATATTTATGGGTAGTGCATAACGAATGAATGATTCTTTTTATTCAAGAGATTTCTCTCATTTATAAGAATTAGCATGTAAGCACTTCTCAATATCCTCTAATTCACATGATTTTGCCAACCTCCATCATTGGACTTCATCAACACAATCATCAATAACATTAACTCTCATACAATTATCAAAGTTAGGATGATGTTTCATACCTTAGTATATATTGAACCTACAGTTTTTTTCACTAACTCTTAATATGAGAGTTCCTTCATACACATATATTATGGCTTTTAGCAGTATACATGAAAGGCATACCTACTATCAGAGGCATGTCTTCATCTTCTTCAAAATCAAGTACCACAAATTCTATTGGAAAAATAAATTTTCTTGCCTTGACTAGTACATCCTCCATTATTCCATGAAGTTTATTTATAGTCCTATTTGTAAGTTGCATTTGCCTCTCTTAGTTAAAGTTCCTGTAAACAAATAAAGGCATTAAATTAATGGAAGCATCTAAATCATAAAGAGCTTTTTAAAAATTTAAATTGCCAATATAACAAGGTATAGTAAAACTCCCTGGATGTTTTCTCTTAAGTGGTAGCTTATTCAAGATTATGGTACTACACTCCTTGCTAAGTGTAATAATCTTGAATTCTTGTAGCTTCTTTTTACTAAATATGAGTTCCTTCAAGAATTTAGCATATTTGAGCATCTATGCAATTGCATCCACTAATGGTATATTGATATGCAAATTCTTGAATATCTCTAAAAATTTAGCAAATTGTTGATCATGCTCTTACTTCTTTAGCCTATGAGGAAATGGCGCAAGTGGTTATGAGGCTTAACTTTAACTTTTTATTTATGCTTTTCCTCCTTTCTTTCCTTTGCCATTTGAACTTCAATTTATTCTATTTCTTTTTCTATTACCTCTTCCATTTATGTGATCACCTTTTATTTTAGTGGTTATAATTCAGTTTCACTTCTTAAAGTAATAGCTTTAATATGCTACTAGGATTCTTCTCTGTATTATTAGGAAGAGTCTCTTGATTTTTTACTAATAATGAGTTTGCTAACTGCCTCACTTGAACTTCAAGATTATGAATGGAAAATGAATGATTTCTAAATATAACTTGAGTATCTTGATGCATTTGTTCAAATCTTCCCTTTAATCTCTTTGTAGCTTCATCTTGTTGATTCATTTTTATAGTTGCCAACTCTATAAACTTCTCCATTTTGCTTTCCAAGGAAGATATAAAAGATGATGAACCTTTATCTTACTAAAATTATGATTGATTATAATGTTGTTGCACATTTGTAACTTTAAATCTTAGTAGTGCCTGAGGTCTCCATTGATTATTATTATTATTACTCCATGAAAAGTTTGGATGATTCCTCCAGCTTAGACTATAAGTATTCTTAAACATGGAATTCTATTGTTGACCTTTATTGAAATTATTCACATAATTCATATTTTTCGTAGATGAGTTATACATAAGTTGACATTCAATAGTATGGTGTCATCCATGATAAAGTTCACATGCTAATGAAGAAATTATTTAGCCCTATCTTATCCATCCTCTTAATCAGTGCATCTAGCTTTGCATTGTCAACCCATTTATCTCAATTGCTCCCCCTTTTCTAGGTATTGCTCTCTCATTAGCCCATAAACTATGTCTATTTGCTATCTCTTCAATAATTCTAAAGCATCTTCAGGTGTTTTAGACATGATTGTTCCCTCAATAGCTATGTCTCTATTGACTATAACTATAGGATTCAAACCTTTGTAAAATGATTGAGCTAAATCCTAAGCAAGTATTAAATGTTATGTTATGGACATTGTGTTCGCAAATCTTTAAATTTGTCCTAACATTCATAAAAGCTTTTGTCTTCCCTCTAATAGAAAGATTTAATCTCATTATTGATCTTCAAAATTTTAGTAGGTGGAAAATATTTATTGAATAATGCAATATAAATTTCTTGCCAAGTATTGATAGAATTAGGAGGCAATCTTGTGAACTATCTTTTTGCCTTATCTATGAGTGAGAAAGGAAAAAGAATTAACCTTATTGGTTGTGGTTGCAATCCATTCATTCTAAATGTAGAATAATACTCCAAGAATCTAGTCATATGCCCAACAGGATCTTCATGTGATAATCCACTAAACTAAGAATTCTAGATTATCTGAATTATAGCTGCCTTAATTTCAAAGTTATTAGCAGTAACAACAAGTTTAACAATATGATTTTGTTCTTCTTGTAAATGTAGACTGACAAAGTTTCACATAGTTCTATGCACATTCTATCTATTTTGATTTTTTGGTTATTGAGCAAGTAGTGGATCTTGCCCGTTAGCCCCTTCATTTTCAACTCTATCATTTTCTACATTCATCCTATTTCTTTGCTCTCTATGTCTCCTGTGAAAAATTCTTTCAATTTCTATATCTACTGGAATTTGAATTTCACCCTTTCTCCTTGTGCTTCTCAATGAGTGCATACACTTACAAGAGTACATGAAAATCAAACAAACAAAATGACAGTAAAATGCCTTCTAATACTAAAATCAAAATAAAAATAAAAGTAAGAATAAAAATGTCTAAATCAAAAAACATTAATTTATTCTCTAAATTAACTATTATATCCCCAATAATGGCGCCAAAAGCCTTATGCGTGCTAATTCATAAGTACATGGAATCGTACAAGTAGTAATAAAAATATATTATTCCTATAGAGACAGTGTTAATTACGGTGCTACTCTTAATATTTTGCTTGTCTAAAATACTGATAATTTCAATAAGCAAATAAAGTATATTAAATCTAAAATAATATAAAATCTTCTCACTAAATTTATATGATTAAAGACATTAGGGTTTAATTCCCTTGGCTCAATTTATTTCAAAATGATAGTAAATTCTTATTTATTATAAATAATATTTCATTTCTAAAGTATCTTTAATATTGAGATGTCTCTCTCAAGTACTCTCATAATTAATTAATTATGTCAACTACTTAATTACCTAGCTCTCACTAGCACAACTTAACTAGTGTTGACCTTGTTAATAATTAATCTTAATTTCAATCTTAAAAAACTTAATTTTGAGCATTTAATTTTTTTATTTAAGCGTGTATAAGTTAGGACTCCATTGGAAGTTAAAATGAAGTATGATTATCTTGGACTGATTTGACCTCTAAAATTCAATGAGGCTTTTGACATCCTTAGAGCTTTATAATGAAAAATTTATCTTCTTCACATTTGAAATAGGCATCTTGAGCCTTTTGAATTAGGCTTGCTTGTCAAAATCCAATTTCATTTGAGTATGCAAATATAAGTCAAAATCAACATATGCAGTTGTCATTTCAGATTGCATAAGTCTTAGTATTTTAGATATATCTTGAGCTACAGAAGCCCAATTGAGGTGATTAAAAATGATATGGAAAGCTAAGTAAAATATCTACAAATTTTTATAAGGAAAGTATGGGTAAATTAAAAATTTTCCAATATAAAATCATGGCTTCAACTAGTGCATAGCTGTCTAACATTAGTCTACATTTTAGATTGCATAGTTCTTAGTATTTTGGACATATCTTGAGCTACAGAAGTCCAATTTAGGTGATTCAAATTGATATGGAAAGATAAGTAAAATATATAAAACTTTGATAAAAAAAATTTTGGGTAAATTCAAACATCTTTAATATAAAATCACTAGTTCAACTTGTGTATAACTATTTGACAGTAGTCTGCATTTTAGATTGCGTAGCTCTTAGTATTTTGGACATATCTTGAACTAAAAAAGTTCAATTAAGGTGATTCAAAATGATATGGAAAGATAAATAAAATATCTATAACTTTTATGAAGAAAGTATGGGCAAAATCAAACGTCTTTAGTAGCCAATTACAATTTCAATCCATGCATAACTATTTGACAGCATCACCTTCAATGATTCAAAATTATAAACATTGAATTCAAAATATAGATTTTGGACACATTATTTGCACCTCCAACAACTATATTTTTGAGTGTTTATCCTTAAGAGTTGAATGGAAGCTAAGAAACTTATTAACATTCATTCTTTCTTAAGCTTTCAATTAAGCTCTCAAATTCTCTTAAATAATTCTCTTAAATAATTCTTTATTTGTAGAACTCTTGTAAGAGTTGGTTGTGTGTTAGAAATATAATTTCTCTTCATCTTACTTTAATAAGAGAACTCCAATAATTAAAGAGTTAATGCATGAGGTATTTAATGAATCAAACTCCCTTTATCCTAGAAAGGATGTTTGTAGTGTTAATAATCTTGTAGGTAACAATAAGATTATGGAAACAAAAGAAGAAAATGCTAGCAAGCCTTTGAAACTTGAAGATCCAAGTAAGGAGGAAAATGAGGAGACATTTCAACCTACCCTGAAGGATGAACTTCTAAAGGATTGACAATTCAAGAAAGCTCACCCTTAAGACCTCATTATAGGTGACATTATAAAAGGGGTAACTACTAGATCTCAATTAAATTCTATAGTTAATTTAGCCTCTATTTCTCAAATTGAACAAAAAAATATTGATGATGCTTTGTGTGATGAATTTTGGGTCGTTGTTATGCAAAAAGAGTTAAATCAATTTAATAGAAACAAAGTTTGGACCTTGGTTCCTAGACCTAAACATCATCTTATTATAGGCACCAAATGAGTGTTTAGAAATAAGATGAATGAACAAGGTGTCATAACTAAGAACAAAGGTAGACTAATAGCTAAAGGTTATAATCAAGAGGAAGACATTGATTATGATGAAACCTTTGCCCCCATTGTAAGGTTATAAGCTATTAGGATGCTACTTACATTTGCATCATTCAAGGATTTCAAACTTTATCAAATGGATGTTAAAAGTGTATTTTTAAATTATTTTATTGAAGAAGAGGTGTATATTGAAGAACCTCTAGGTTTTGAAAGCTTTAATTTTCCAAATCATGTATTCAAACTTTCCAAAGCATTATGTGGATTGAAAAAAGCTCCTAGAGCTTGGTATAAAAGATTGAGCAACTTCTTATTAGAGAAAGGTTTCTTTAAAGGAAAAGTTGATACAACTCTTTTCATAAAGAAATCTAAGCATAATTTATTAATTATTCAAATATATGTTAATGACATTATATTTGGTGCTACTAACCATTGCTTGTGTGAGGAATTCTCTAATTTAATGCAAAGAGAATTTGAGATGAGTATGATGGGTGAACTTAAATTCTTTCTTGGACTACAAATCAAGCAATGCAAAAATGAGATTTTTATCAATCAAACCAATTATGCAAGAGACGTTCTCAAGAAGTTTGGCATGGATGGAGCTAAAATAAGTAAAACTCCAATCAGCACCACAACCAAACTTAATAAAGATAAGAATGGCAAACCGATTGATGAAAAGTTATTTAGAGTTATGATCAGATCCCTTCTTTAATTAACTGCTAGTAGACCCAATATTATGTTTGCTACTTACTTATGTGCTATATTTTAATCTAGTCCTAGAGAGTCTCATTTGAATGCTATCAAAAGAATTTTCATATATCTTTATGGTACAATGCATTTAGGACTTTGGTGTCCTAGGAGTTCATCCTTTAACTTGATTAGTTATTCTAATGCAGAATTTGCTATTAGTTTACTAGATAGAAAAAGCACTTTTGGACCTTGTCGATTTTTAGGACAATATCTAGTTTCTTTGTTTAGCAAAAAATAACTTTTAGTTGCATTGTCCACTGCTGAAGCTAAATATATTACAGCAAGTTTCTATTGTTCACAAGTTTTATGGTAAAAACAATAGTTGTTAGACTATGGTGTAAAAATTGATCACATTCCAATCAAATGTGACAATACAAGTGCTATCAACCTTAGTAAAAATCCCATTCGGTATTATAGAACTAGACATATAGACATTAGACATCATTTCTTACGTGATCATGTTCAAATTGGTGATATCTCACTTGCATTTATTGATACAAATAATCAACTTGCAAATATCTTCACCAAACCTCTCAATCTCTCAATGAAGAGAGATTAAATTTCATTCAGCATGGACTTGACATGATTGATGGTTCTAGTTTATCTTGATTTTGTTTAATTGATGGTTGAACTATTTTCATGTGAAATCATGTTGTGTTTATTAATTACTTTGATTGATAAATTTTTTTTATAGTCGTCAATTTATATTTGGTTTATCTTTTTAAATTTCCTTTTGCATTTCGTCAAAGGAGGAGAAATAATTTGAGTTTGCATGTGTACTTAGTTAATTTTTTTAACATGTGTACTTAGTTTGTTTTTAATTTTAAAACTCCCTTAAAAAATGTGTTTATATTAGTGACATATTATATTTTTTTTGATATAGGGGGAGAAAATTTGTTTAAATTTTTGCATGCATATTAATATTATGGCTAATTTTGTCGTACATCATATGTGACAAAAAGTCTTATTTTGCTTACTTTGTTTATGTATGACATAGATTTTATAAAGATTTTGTGTATCTTTGTTTTTATTTTCCCTTTATATCTCTCTTTTTTCTTTTTTCTTTTGACAAAGGGGGAGAAATACATTTGAGTTTGTTTACGTTACTATACTTATGTATAATATTATCTTTTTAGGAATTGTTTTTATCTTTGATAAGGCATGAATATTTTTATAAAGATTTGGTGTATCTTTGCTTTGTTCCTATAGGAATTTTAGTGAATATTGTTACTATACATCTGTATAATATTATCTTCTTAAGAATTGTTTTTATCTATGATAAGACATGAATATTTTTACAAAGATTTGGTGTATCTTTGCTTTGTTCCTATAGGAATTTTGGTCCCTTTAGGTTCATTTCCCCTTATATCTCTCTTTTCCTTTTACTTTTGTACAAGTAGAGGAAAATATATTATGAATAATTTGTATTTATTTTTTTTATATGCTAAGTGCTACATGATTGATTAGCTTTCTAAGTGTTATATGATCATATGATAATTAAGCACGTCTAGCATTATTATTATATGTACTATTTTTGTGATGCATTTTAGTGGCACTATATGCATATATGTTTGAAATTATTTTCTCACTTTGTCTAACATTTATTTAAATGATCATGTCATCATATTTTATGTTTTTAATACATTGGTCATAAGAATGCCATGTTTTTATCCCTTTTCCTATATTTTGTGTTGTTTTTATTTTTTATTTTTTTGTCAAGGGGAATAATATATAAATTTATATTTCTTATCATGTCCATATTCATAGGAGGAGAAATAAAGAAATATATTTTATTTCATTTGGTATCATTATTATCACAAATATTATCATACACTTTAGTTTGTATTATTTTCTATCAAATTTAAAATAAGTTTGTCAAAATCAAAAAGGGGGATATTGTTGACCTTAACAATAATAAATCTTAATTTTGATCTTAACAAACTTAATTTTGACCATTTAATTTGTTTTTTTAAGTGTGTATAAGTTAGGACTTCATTAGAAGTTAAAATGAAGTATGATTATCTTGGGCTAATTCGACCTCTAAGATTCAAGGAGGCTTTTGACATTCTTAGAGCTTTATAATGAGAAAGTTATCTTCTTTACATTTTAAATAGACATATTGAGCTTTTTAAATTAGGCTTGATTTTCAAAATCCGAGTTCATTTGGGTATGAAAATATTAAGTCAAAATCAACATATGCAGTTGTCATTTTAGATTGCACAACTTTTAGTATTTTAGACTTATCTTGAGCTACAGAAGCCCAATTGAGGTGATTCAAAATGATATGGAAATTTAAGTCAAATTATAAAATTTTATGAAGAAAGTGTGGGAAAATTAAAACACTTCCAATATAAAATCATGGCTTCAACTTGTGCATAGCTGTTTGATAGTAGTCTACAGTTTAGATTGCACATCTCTTAGTATTTTGGACATATCTTAAGCTAAAGAAGTCCAATTGAGGTGATTTAGATTGATATGAAAAGATAAGTCATATATCTAAAAATTAATAAATAAATTTTGGGTAAATTAAAATGTCTTTAATATAAAACCACGGGTTTAACTTGTGTATAGTTGTCTAACAATAGTTTGCATTTTAGATTGTATAGCTCTTAGTATTTTGGAAATATCATAAGCTAAAAAATTTAAATTGAGACAATTCAAAATGAGATGGAAAGATAAGTCAAATATCTACAAATTTTATGAAGAAAGTGTGGGCAAAATCAAATGTCTTCAGTTGCTAATTATGGTTTCAATCCATGCATAACTGTTTAACAATATCACCTTTAATAATTCAAAATTATAAGCATTGAATTCAAAATATAGACGTTGGACACATTATTTGCACCTCCAACAGCTATATTTTTTAATTTGCGTCTATATAAAAACCTCAAGAGCCAAATGGAAGTTAAGAAACTTGTTATCATTCATTCTTTCTTAAGCTTTCAATTAAGCTCTCAAATTCTCTTAAACAATTCTTTGTTTGTATAACTCTTGTGAGAGTTAGTTGTGTTAGCAGTAGAATTTATCTTCATCTTAAATCTTGGGATATATTAGAAGGGGAGTGAAATATATCTCTAAAGGAATTGGTTTAAGTGTTGTCCATTAAAACACTTGGAATTTGGTTTTTTGAGTGAGCCTTGAAAACTCAAGTTGTAAGGTTGTAAGAGTGAGCCATAAAAATATTGTGTAATCTCAATCTTATGAATAATATTATGGGTGATTAAAAATCCTAACTTGGGGATAAGTTAGGTGGAGACGTAAGATTTTTTTTGAATCCGAACTCTTTAAATTTTTGTGTTCTTCATTCTTCCTTCTCAACTTCCATTCAATTCTTGCAAAGAATTCTTTTAATTTCTCATTTTTATTTGATAGTCCTATTCAACCCCCCTCTAGGACTCTTTTCAACTAGACATAACCAATTCTTTCAAGCAATCTTCTAGGGAATATTAATATTAAAATTTTTCTTGACTAAGTTAATTTGAATTAATAGATTATTATTATTTTTTTTCTTACTAGAATTAATATCTCAATATAATCCTAGTGTATAAATCAATTCAAAAGGTGATCAAGCCTATGAAAAACATTAAATCCAATAACTTTCATGAAATGCATATTCTTTTATTTAGAATTATTTAGTTAAGTTCATATTGAGCCGAGTTTATGAAAACCCCCAACTAACATACTTAGTTACTTATAGAAATTAAAGAAGAACAACAAGAGATGAAGAATAATAACATATTCATAATTATAATAAATATTGAGCAAGAGAATAAAATAAAAACTCTTTTTATTCAACTTCCTCAAATTTGTCTCGAATTCTCAATCTTTGTTCTTCATCCAAAATAGCTTGAGTTGTAAATTAAAATTAAAACTAAAGAAAATAATTCTTGTGCAAAAAGAGCAATAGAGTGTTGTTCTCTAAAGTCATAGCCTCCTTCCTCTAAAATAAATCTTATATATATATATTTTTCTCCAAAAACCCTAAGAAGGAACTTTCCAATTAAAACAACTACGATAGACACAACTGTATCGCCCAAGTGACACAGCTGTGTCACTCGGCCTTCGTTGGAATGCAAGCTCTCAGACATAGCTGTGTCAAAAAAAACTTCTACAGACTTCCAAACAAAGCACTCAGACACAGTTGTGTTTGTAAAGTGACACGGCTATGTTTGTAAAGTGACAATGCTGTGTCTGCAAAGTGACACTGCTATGTTTACAAATTGAAATGGTTGTGTCACTCTTCTATTCTCCAATCCAAGATGTTTCTCCCTTTTTAGTGGCCAAATGAGCTCCTAACCTGAATTCCTCATTACTTCATTCCCAAAATGAGTTTGAAGCAATATGGAATTTACAAAATGAATTCAAAAGCAATGTAAAAAGTATAATATTGAACTAAAAATGCATAAAATGAAAAATCTATTATTATTCTAAATTCTAATGCACTTTATTCTTAAAATGTGCTTTTAAATGTTAAAAACCTATAATTCTAATAATGAAATGCAACTATATAGTGCTCAAAATCTATCATTCTTAACACTTATCAACCATGTATCTGGTCATGTAAATTGATAGAAATATTACATTAAAATACATGGGGTGGGTTTAAATAATATTTAGTACTAAGGCCCATGTATTGAAATATTATATTATTAATATTGTCAAATACCTTTACTAATTTTTACATTATAGAAAGATAATAAAAACACAAAGCCAATCCTTGGCATCAATTCCAGCATTTGCATAAAAAAATAATTAAAAATATTGACAAATAGGGAAAAAATAGCAATAGTATAAAAATTATGCTTCAAACATAAAATAGTATTCATAGACATAAAAAAATTAGAAATGAAGAAAGAAGTCAAACAAGGTGAGAAACAATGAAAACTGTTGATGAGAGCTGGCCTTAACTTACATTCGTTTTATAAGCCGACGCATTTTTGTTTCTTTTGATTAGTGGTCAGATCACCTATGGTCAAGGGTCTCAATTGAAAGCTATACTATTATCTTGGTTTGAGTATTAGTTATTATATTGGATTGAAAAGTTTTGAGAATTGTTTCCCCAATTGAAAGATATAGCTAAAGGAAGAGAAAAAAGGGTGGATTTATTTATTGTAAGTTTGCAATGCAATTTTAGTATAAAATAATGTTCACAATCACACACCCATATTATAAAACAACATGATTGTGTTAAAGAATTAAAAATATACATATATATACACAATTGGTAACAAGACTGTGTATGAGGTCATGTTAAACATTTACAAATAACACATTGCATTACACAGGGTGGGTACATGCTCGTGTAGTGTACCATGTACAATTAGAATTAAATAGTTGTTCCAATAAACATGCCCATGTTAATTAACAACATGGTTGTGTTTTAATAGTTATATAAATATTGCATTAGGGTTTTTTAGTCATTCTCATTCGCGCCTTTTGAATTTCTCTTAACTTAAACCTTTTCCTTTTCCTTTCAAATAACACAGCCGGCAATAACATTATATTTTCTTCAAAAATCAACAACAAAGTCCCTTATTTTCACTATACTCTCTATCAATCAATAGTTATAACATGTCTGAATGAAGGCCCAAATAATTAAAGACAAAAGATGGTAGAAATATATCTACTTAACGTGATAGGTCTCAAGCACCTCAAACCGCTCAACCACCTCAAGCACCACATCAAGCGGCTCCCAAAGTGGCAAGTTCCTCATTTGATTTTAGTCTCCACCTAATTCTCTAATTTACTAACCTAAAAATACAAGTAAAGGTACACACATTGTTATCTGTACCAACAGAGCCTAATAGGAGTGTCAATATGGATGATCTAGAGACATTAGGGCTTCAGAGAGATATTGATGGTAAATTTAGGTGTAGCAATTAGAATGATTTATTGAAAATTGATGACCCTACATATAAAGAGTTGTTAGTCAAATTTTTAAGCTCTTTTTATATGAATAAAAATGGTATTGACAATGATAGAGATGGGGTTATCAAATTTAGGTTAGGTGGTGTTAATTTTGAGATGTCCATTAATTAATTTGGTGTAAATTTGGGGATTGATAGCACTTAATATGTTAAGAACCAGTTTCATTCTCTTGCACTATGTAAATTCCCTAGTAAAATGAGTGCCTTCAATTTTTGGACCAACATATACATCCTTTGAACCTACCAAATCAAAGAGTACTGCTTTTACTTCCCCGACTCTCAGAATTTTGCATAGAATTATAGCTCATAAAATTTATGGATGTAAGGATAGTATAAGCATTGTTATATTGAAAATTTTATTTGATTTGTATTTTTTAGAGCAGAATGAGTTATGCAACCTAGCATATGGTTTAGCCATGTGTTTTCTTTATATGTCTGCAAATTCATGAGGTGCACATCGTGGAGGGACTTTTATCACTAGGTTGACTAAAACCTAAATGTCTTTGATTCTCTAACAAATTTAACCATGACTTCTGTAGTGGTCCTATTAAGAATGGATGTGTATAAAGCTTTAAGAATGGTAGAGAAGAAGGGTGACCAATATTTTTAAGTTGGAAATATACTTGAACATAAAAATCACAATGCTAAGGAGGAAGTGGATATTGATAATATTGAGTAACCTGAGGCTCCACAGCCTCAACTAGATTCATGGATTAAGATAAGGAGAGTTCAAGACTACCACGAGTTGATGCTTCAACATATGCATGCTTATATTAGTTGGTTACAATAGGACATGTCCACTTTGCTATTGGATCATGGATTGACACCTCTAGACCATCCACCAACACCAAATTTCTATTTAGCTCATTGTAGACACCCGATTCGGTCAGCCCGTGTTAGGGGATGAATTAGGGTTGCTCAGTTTGATCGGCCCGTTGTCAAGCCCAAAGATGAGAATGTGAACTTGGACATGAGGATGAAGCCTAAATCTCTAAGTGGAAAGTGGACTTGAAAATCCAAAGCCTAGAAAACTCAAAATTGAGCCCAATTACCCAAGTTTGGCCCAAGCCCGCTCGGTCTAGCGTAGGCCCGGGCCAAAGGAGCATCGCCTCAGTGTAATAAGGTGATCGCCTCTTTGGCAGCTGTCAATGAGGTGATTGCCTCATCACAAAGGCGATCACCTCACTAATGAGGCACCGCCCCTCTAGCAGCCCACTTGCAGCTGCATTTAATGTAGCTGCAATCATGACAATCAAGTGGCACAAGCCCCACTCTTCAGACTTTCTTCTTATGTGAAGAAAAGACTTTTAGGAAAGGAAAAAAGGCTAGGAGAGCTCATGATGGGCTAGGAAGCTTAGGGACATAGGAAGCTAAGGGATAAAAGGAAAAAAAAAGAGAGAGAAGAAGGAGGAGGGGTTTTTTGGAAAAAAAGAAGGGGGAGTAAAAAAAGAAAGCTCTGAGGAAAAAGAGAAAGGAGAGAAAGGAAGAAGAACGTCCTGAAGAAAGGGGGAAGGGTTGAAGAGAGGAGTTCCACTTTCCTATAGGAGAGGAAGGAAGATACTTGTGTTAAGGAAAGATACCATATCCTAGCAAGGACCTCAATCAAAGTAGCTCTGAGGGCCTCTCATTTTGGTATGAAATATGCACTTTGAACTTGATATGTTCATCATTTTATATGTCCTTGCTTGTGTGTGTAACTGAGTCTTTAGTATATTCTAGGTTTGTCTCTAGTGCATGTGCTTGACATCTCATTTTATTGGTGGATCTTTGAATATTTACATATGTAGTTGTAGTATGATGAGTGTAGAGTGTGTATATGCATGTTTTGGTTGCTTAGAGTAGAAGTTTGCATGTTTTGGAAGTCAGAGCTGGTCTGGTGGTTAGGCGATGCCTCTTCACAGAGGAGGCATCCCATCTCAGTAAGACAATCACCTCATCAATGAGGCGATCGTCCCACTAATAGGCCCTCAGGGAGCTTACCTTTTGTGTGCATGTTGCTAGTTTTGTCTCAAGATTGTAAGAGCTCTGTTGATGAGGCAATCGCCTCATCAGTGAGGCGACCGCCTCATTGGCAGGATTAATCTATTTTCTGCTTCATTTTGTCTTTTTTTTCTATTATGACATCTACTTTAATGTGTCCTCTTTTGATCCTAAATATGTCTGTATGATTGCATGGTGGTGATTATCTTGATTGTTCGATACTTTCTTTAACTTATAATGTGACAACCTCTTTATAGGACTTTTTTGTAAATGTCGTTATATGTGACTTTGTTTTTTGTGAGAAGAAGGGCTAACTGTGTGTTATTTGCAGGAATTACTTGATGATTTCTGTCATCAAGTAGTCACTTTTGCTAGTTACTTCTTGCATATTGTCGCTTTTATGTTATTTAATAGTTTATTTTTAGTATATGTTTGGTGTATTTTCTGTATATTATTAGTTTATTTAGTTAAAAAGCATTGTAATCCTTAATCCCTTCCCCTTTTTAATTTTGAATGTATGGTTGTAAATTATTATTTATTTTATTTACTATGTTTTTTGAATGTTGGGACCTAAAGGCATGAAATTGGACTAATCTGCAAACTCAGACTTAATTATAAAATCTGGCAATTATCTGAAGGCAATTTTATTACATGTGGTAAATGAGGAAATAATTAAATAATTAAATGGTTATAAAATGCAAAACACAAACGGAGTCCAACCGCAAGGTTGGGTGAGCATTCAAACGCTCATACCCAGTTTCTGAACCCGATCTCTGATGATGGCTTCTGGGAACCTCCGTGGGATCCAGTTGTTGTACAGTGTGTCTCAATTTTTATCTGGGTGGCAACTCCATCTTCGAATAGGCTTAAGACCAATATCGTATTTTCGAGTGGGCCTAGAGCCCACACAGTGCCGTGGTCACCAAACACTTGGGCGTGCACTAAACCTCGCCACCTACAGTGGCAACTCCATTGGGGATAGAGAAATTGATTCCAGTGTTTTGCATTTTATCATCTTTAATTATTTTCTTATTTCTTCCTGCATTTATGCATTCACTATACATTTTGCACTCAATGAGCACTTCAGTCCTGAATAAACCCGACAATAGTCAGTACTTCCCTACCTATATTTCACTCAAACCTGGTGGTGGAATATTTGATTATTGTCACTCACGACACGTACTAATCCACGTTGTTTGACCCTTGAGTGGAGAGACGTATATGGATGTATATCGCTGTGGGAGCTGAAGCCTTTTTACCTAAGACTTAAGCCTATGTAATGACTTAGCAACTATCCTTAGGAATTTTCCCACATGCATGTGTATTATGCCATATAATGGACCCTTAAAATAAATCTCGAGCCCATCAATAAGCAGTTCAAAATAAAATGAGCCTTCGTGTCTGACCAAAGCCCATTATAAATAAGCTGGTCAACAAAGGCCTCTCATGCCTACTCATAACCCATTTCAAATGGGCCTTGACAAGTAAGTTTATAGTGCTAAGGATCTTGGCTCATGGAAAGTGGACTCAGGCTTTATTTAAAGGAACCATTACTTGTCTGAATCATTTTGAGAATTTTCTTGCATACATTGGTTTTATTATCCCCCGCTAATAATTAAAACCTAGGCCAAAAATCCTAGGACAAGATACTCACCATTGAATACATGTGTGGGAGAAATAAGGGCGGAAGTTTGCACGTTTAAGTTATGTGTATTGATCTTGTATATCTTTTCATGTGTGACCTTGATATTTCTAAATAAGAATCCTTGTATATCATGCATACACATCATGCATCATTCTAACCAATTTTTTTGCAGCGCCATAGATCCTTCAAGCTCAGCAGGGTAGGTCCGAACTAGTTCAGGTCATTTAATTAGAAATTCAGAATTAGGAATGGTAGGAGGGTTTGATCTAGAAGCATTTGGGGCACGGTAGAAAGAAGAAGTAATAATGGAAACCTGAGCTATGATGAGGGAAATGATGGGGGAGATTACTAAGCTCATCAGAGAAAGTCAGCCAACACAGCCACCCAATGCACCGCCAATCGATCCGGTCGACCTTGACGAGGAAATACCGATTAGGGGAAGGGAAGAAGATGATGTAACGATATTGGCCAATCCGGGGAATCAAAGAAATGTCATCCAATCTGAGGATGTGGGTTAGACCGAGTGGGCTAAGAATATGACCAGAGTGATGAACCAAATGCAGCAGATGATGAAGGAGAAGGGTATGGTCGCCCCCCTAGATTATGATCTGAATTTGAAAAAGGGTGATGAACCGCTGTCCCGTAAGTTTAAATTCCCAGACATGAAGAAGTACACTGGTGTTGAGGATCCCCATTTGCATTTGAGGAAATATGTAATATACATGAAGGCTACTGAGCAAATTGAGAGCTAAATTGTTAAGCAGTTCCCTATTTCATTGGAAGGAGCGCCGATTCATTGGTATTACACCTTGGAACCGCATGTTCAGTTGAATTGGAAAAAACTGTGCGCTGCTTTTGTTAAGCAATATGGTCTCAATGTCCAACTAGAAGTGTCCTTGAGAGATTTGCAGAATACCAAGCAGAACTTTAGCGAGCCTTTTGCTGATTACCTGACTCGTTGGAGGGGAAAATTGTCCTTGATGAGGCATAGGCCAACTGAGTCCGACCAGTTGGTCTTGGCAATAGAAGGGTGTGTTCCCGCATTATCTAAGAAATTGAGGGATCTAGGGATCAAAAATTTTGAAGAGTTATACAGGTTTGGGTCCAGAAAGAATCAGATTTGGCCTAAGAGAAAAAATTCTTCGAAAGAGGTTCTGGGGGCAAAGAGGGAGCTAGCTCGAGTAGTAATGTTTAGATTCATGCTATTCAACCACCGAGCAGTAATGTACAAGTCAGTACGGTTAGACAGCCCTAGAGATTTTCTAATTTGGGACGTCCTATGTCCAAAGTCCTCGATAAGCTCATTGAGAAGAACCTGCTACGACCTTTGCCTTCGCAACAACCCTTGCCTGGAGCCAACCCAAAGCTTTTCTGTAAATTTCATCAAACCATCGGGCATGACACAGACAGCTGCACCCGATTAAAGCATGAAATCTAAGATTTGATAGACTTAGGTAAAATCACCGACCTAGAAAATAGAAAACCAAACACTCAAACCAACCTATTACCCAATTTTTGAAATGTACCACCTCCTAACCCATCCATTCTGATGGTCAACTCTGGCCTAACAGAAGAACAAGTCCTAAACTCCTTCATTAATGTCTCTTATAATTCCTGATAAGTCAAGCCCAAAAATCCGAGAACAAGCGAACAACCCACAGAGTTACAGGTGCAAGTCTTGGACATATGGAGTTCCGACAATGAAAGCAAAGAAAAAGTTGACCTATGGGACAACGAGGGTGTAAGTAGAATCAGTCCATGGGGAAGGGAAAGGGAATCGAGGTTACTAAGACTGGGCCCAAAAAGGCAGGAAGTGCAGAGAAGGGAAAGGGGGTAGAACAAAGCAGAGAGACCATTGCCAGTGTTTGGGAGTTACTCTTGAATTCTAGGGATCACAGGGAAGCCCTGGTCCTAGCACTAGACCAAAGGAAAATTTCCACTAATTCCACTCCAGAATAGATGGTTCAGTCACTAATGGAAACTCCTCAAGGAACGATAACTTTTTCCAATGACGATATGCCTCTAGAAGGGAGAGATCACCACAAAGCCCTGTTTATCAAAGCCGAGGTAAAAGGGAAGATGACCTATTGTGTGATGGTTGATAATGGTTCTGCCATCAATATGTGTCCATTGAAGATTCTGCCAAAGCTAGGGCTGACGGTAGCTGACTTAAAGCCTTCTGAAGTAGTTATCAAGGCTTACGATGACACCAAAAGATCTGTGGAGGGAACTTTTAGGGCGTTAGTCAGAACAGGGCCTATAGAAATTTAGGTTGACCTGCATGTGCTTGATATCCTGGTAACCTTTGCCATTTTATTGGGAAGGCCATGGTTTCACCCCTTGGGTGGCGTTCCATCCACTGTTCATCAAAAGGTTAAGTTTCCACACGAAGGGAGGGTTGTCACCATCTCAACCGAAACTGAAGTCGCCATAGCCACACTGAAGTTGATCCCTAAGGAGATTTCCCTTAGCCCTAGTTTTGAAGTCTGTGTGATCTATGAAGATAAGGTGGATGAAAGGGTTCTGAGAATGATGCGCAATATAAAGTTTCTGCCCGGCATGGGATTAGGGAAAAATCAGAGCGGACCTTTAAGGTTTGTGGGAAATAAAGTACCTATTTTGAAGCACGGGTTAGGGTTCAAAGAGGTTGACAAAGCTAGGAAAGAGATGGGTATGTCAAACTAGTCTAAAGAAAAGGAGGAGGAAACCGTGGCTAGAAAGAAGACTTTATAGGAAATCTTTGTAAAGGAAGGCACCGGGAATTCATATAGTGGGACTCCGAAACCTTTCCTGGTGGCTGAGGAAGTCATCCCAGGGTTCGAGATATTTGCTGAATTTGTGAACAAAGCCAAGGAAGCTGCTATCAAAAAGGCCCCTAATGAGGAGCTGGTACTGGCTGAAGAGGAGTCCAAAAAGGATGAAGCTACTTCGGAGCAGAAGGGCGTTGATGATCAGAATAAAGACCTAGACTTTGAGACCTACATCCTCGATTCTATCATAGATACCTTTTATGATGACTATGATGTTTCTCTTGCTTCTCTATTTGAGACTGTTGATCTTTTCTTTTAAAAAGTGAATGCAATGAAATCTGAATTTGCTTATTTGTGTGATGTGTTCCCTAATGGTTATTCTGTTTGTGATGATCATTTCATGCATATGTTTAACATTAATTCCACATAAACTGAATCATTTAATTTAGGCACAGACGATAATCCTAAAAATATATTGCTTACTTCTGATTTAACTCATGGTGAGAGAGAAAAAATGGAAGAAATCTTAAAAAAGAGACAGAAAGTATTTGCTTGGGGTTATGAAGACATGCCCGGGATTGACAGGGAGATCTCAGAACACAGAATCCCCACATACCCTCACATAGCACCAATAAAGCAGAAGCAAAGAAGGCTAAGGCCAGAATGGGCTCTTTTGGTTACGAAAGAAGTCAAAAAGCAGCTAAAGGCAAAGTTTTTAGAAGTGGAAGAGGACACTCAGTGGTTAGCAAATATAGTTCCAGTTCCTAAGAAGGACGAAAGGGTTAGAGTGTGTGTAGACTACCGAGATTTGAATAAAGCCTGCCTTAAAGATGACTTTCCCCTACTACATATTGACACATTGATTGATAGTGCGACTTCCAATGCAATGTACTCTTTTATGGATGGATTTTTGGGATACAATCAGATCATAATCGTAGTAATGGATAGATTGAAGACATCATTCATCACTAAATGGGGCGTGTATTATTACCAAGTAATGCCTTTCGGGTTGAAGAATGTAGGGGCCACTTATCAGAGGATGGCGACTGCCCTACTGCATGAAATGATCGATAAAGAGGTCGAAGTATATGTAGATGATATGATGGTGAAATCTACAACCAGGGAAGGGCATTTTGAAGCACTAAACAAGTTTCTGGCCAGGGCAGAAAAGCATAATCTCAGGCTGAACCCGAAGAAGTGTGTTTTTGGGGTCACATCTGGGAAGCTGTTGGGACACATTGTCAGTCAGAAAGGAATAGAGATGGATCCAAATAAAATCAGAGCAATCAGGGATATGCCTGCACCAAAAAATGAAAAAGAGGTCCGAGGGTTTTTGGGGCGCTTACAGTATATCAGCAGATTCATAGCCAAACTGACAGCTATCTGTGACCCTATCTTTAAGCTTCTAAAGAAAGACCAACCCGTTGTATGGAACAAGAAGTGTCAACAGGCTTTTGAAACTATCAAGGATTATATGATGAATCCCCCTATCTTACAATCGTCGAGACCAGGTAAGGTCTTAATCCTGTATCTGGCAATTGAAAAGGATGCAATGGGGGCGATGCTAGCGTAGGAAGGTAACGGGAAAATGGAGCACGCTGTATATTACCTGAGTAAGAAGCTTTTACCCTATGAAGCTACTTACAGTTTAGTAGAAAAAACTTATCTAGCAGTGATATGGGCAACGAGGAAACTCTGACACTACTTCCAATCGTATAAGGTGCAAGCAGTTTCCAAACATGATCCTCTCTGGTACCTCTAACAGACCCCGTCTCTTACGGGAAAATTGGCTAGGTGGCTCGTTTTGCTCACAGAATTTGATATAGAGTATATGGCCAAAAAGACAGTAAAAGGAAGAGCAGTAGCAGACTTTTTGGCATAAAGCCCAGTCTGGGACACCCAAGAGTGGAAGCTGGAGTTCCCTGACGAGCACTTAGGGGCGATAGAGATACAAGATTGGGAAATGTACTTTGATGGAGTTGTCAACAACAAGGGAGCTAGGATAGGAGTAATTTTGGTTATGCCAGAAGGAGAGATGATCCCGATGGCAAAAAGGCTCGAATTTGAGGCAACCAATAACCAAGCAGAATATGAAGCCTGCATCTTTGGCTTAGAAGCATTGCGTAGTGCAGGGGCGGGAAATGTCACTATCTACGAAGATTCCATGCTAGTTATAAAACAAGCCACTAAAGAATGGGAGATAAAAGAAGACAGATTACGACTGTACTGGGAATACTTGACCACCATCCTGTTCTCCTTCACGCAATGTAAATTTGTCTATTTGCCAAGAGAAGGAAACCAGGTAGCAGATGACCTAGCCACACTGGCCTCCATGTGGGAAAGTGGGAATCAACCAGAGGCCAGACCCTTAATCCTCACAAAGTCTCAAGCCCCCTGTTATGAAGAGGTGAAAGTAACGCCAGTCGATGTCACTGAGGAACCTTGGTTCTATGATTTACAAAGGTATCTGGAAACTAGGCAATTTTCGGATGACGCTGATAAGAAAGAGAGGATATCCCTACAAATGTTGTCTCAGCAGTTCATAAGCCATGGGTGGGATGTTATACAAAAGAATGTCAGTCGGGGTACACCTCAGATGTGTCAATAAGGGCGAAGGTCGGAGGCTTATGGAAGCAATTCATGAAGGGGTGTGCAGACCACACATGAGTGGGATTGTCTTGGCAAATAAAATAGCTCGCCAGGGGTACTTTTGGCTCACTATGGAAGCGAATTGTGTCGGATTTGTGAAGAAATATCACTGTTGCCAAACATATGGTGATGTTAGCCACCTACCATCTACGAAACTTCAAGGAATGACATCTCCTTGGCTATTTGCTATATGAGGGATTGACATCATAGGGGAGATAAGGCCAAAAGCAACTAATGGTCATCGGTATATCATTGTGGTCATCGACTACTTCTCCAAGTGGGTTGAGGCTGAATCTTATGCTACCATGGGGGCAAGGCAAATGTCGAAGTTCATCGAAAAGAACATAATCTGCAGGTATGGTCTACCACACCACATAGTCATAGATAATGGTGTTTAGTTTCAAGCAGGATGACCACACTACTAAAGGACTATAAGATTGAGCACCACAGATCATCTCCATATAGGCCACAGGTGAACGGAGCAGTAGAAGCAGCAAATAAGAATGTAAAAAAGATCTTGGCTAAGATGTTGGAAAATTACCGAGATTGGGCTGAGTACTTATAATTTGTATTATGGGGGTACCGAACTACTGCTAGAACCTTGACAAGGGTCACTCCATAATCTTTAGTTTATGGGTGTGAGGCAGTTTTGCCTGTAGAGGTCAAGATAAGATCATTGAGAGTTCTTCTGGAGTCTAAACTCCCTGAGTATCAGTGGGTCAAAAGTCGGTTGGCTCAACTAACACTACTGGATGAAAAAAGGATGAAGGCTATGTATCATTCTCAACTGTATCATAGAGGAATAGCCCGTGCCTATAATAAGAAGATCAAGCCAGGCAAGATTTGAGAGGGGGATTTGGTGTTGAAACTCACAAGATCAGTCACGATCGATCCTCGAGGAAAGTTTAAGCCCAATTGGGAGGGATCGTATCTAGTAAAGAAGTTATTTTCAAAGGGCATTGTCATTTTGTCTAACATGGAGGGAAACGAGTTTAAGGAACCTATCAACCTAAACAAACTTAAGAAATACTTTCTGTGAAAAGTCTCGCTAGGGAGAAAACCTTGAAAAGAGGTTGTCTGAGCAAAAGTTAGAGACTAAAAAAAAAAAGAAGAAAAGAAAACAAAGAGTCCTACTGGACTGAAAACCTTGAAAAAGGTGATCCAGGCAAAAGTTAAGGGCATATAAAAGGGGAGAGAGAGGCACAAAATAGTTAGTTGGAAAACTTGTAAGGGCAAGCCAACTAATAACATGAGATGTACCAGAAGTGAAATGTATATACGTTTTGTGCTTAAATGAAATGAAATGGATTGCTTTAATTGTCGTTAAACATTGCATAATGTGTCTATTACAAGCCATTTAACTAGTACAAAAGGGAAATTACGTCTAATAAAAAAGAAAATGATGACTTCATTCCATGAGCTAGTTTTGCCTTCTCTTCTTTTGTTGCCTACCCTATGAACTTAACATCTGTAATTCTCTTGTCTTTTTATATTTAATAAACTCGTCTCTTTCTGTCTGTTGTAAGCAAACCCACGCTTTGTAATGATCATCGGTGGTCTGATCACCATCGTAGCTTAAGTTTCTTTCAATGGCTCTTCAAGGCCAAGTTGCCACTAGGTGGTTTAGGAAATTCTGAGAAAGTGGCCCTGACTCGAATTCATGAACAGGCTCCATAATCAGTTGTTTATGACCATATTGAAGACAAAGGCGGGCTGTATTATAGAAAGTGGCAAAATGGAGACCAGCAATCAGGACACAATATGTATAAGACCCGAGGGTCACATGCTGCAAACCCCACCAGGGACACATCCAGTGAATCAGTGTATCAGGGAATGTTGATAGCCAGCCGTGAATGTTTGTAGGGATGGGATGTAGTTTCCTTGTTCGATAATGCTTGGCTTGATAATGCCTAATGTCTTAGGGAGGTTCAATCAAGCCCAGTTTTTCATAAAGCCACATCTACAGGACTACAGATGGTTAGATACAGGCAGTATTGGTAGTTGAAAGAAAAGGAAGGGCAACGAAAACTTACCTCCAGCAAAAAGGGGCTTCCAAAGAACTGTCGCATCCTTGCGAAGTCATCCAATCCAATGATGGTTTCTGCTAAGATGAGAGGGAAGGGATTGAGCCCTGACTCCACTTGATCGAGGATGGAGAGGATCTTCGTATCGCAACCCCCTGAGGGGGAAACCAGTAGAAATTGAGCATACAAATAGAGGGCTAACATGCGGGGCCAGTAAGTTTCCCCTTTGTCCACAATCATGATGACTTCAAAGAGGGACTCCAATTTGATTTTTGAGTCAGAGATATAGTGGAAGGAAGACTAAGGTGGAAGATTGAACATGCGTGCCATTTATTATTGAGTGGAACGGGAATCCAGGTTTTCAAGAGTAGGAATTGCAAGTTGGCAAGCGGAATCTGTATGATGACCAAGAATTGCCTCGAATTCCTCTGGTAGCGGGCATATTTCTATCGTGTTGAGCCAAAAAACATGTTTATAGGGATCCCAAAATTGAACCATGGCATGGAGAAAAGGGTAATTAATTCTCTTAGTATGGAGTGATTTGAAGACCGTGAGATGAAATGGCTCTAGCCCGACCTAGGATTTATTGTCCAAACCTTTCAAAATCGACTGTAGGGACCTCAGACTTTGTTCTGTCATGTTTGTGGCTTTTCAGAGACACTTAAAGGGAGAAACAAAGAGGGAAGGATAAAGGGGATTCGAGAATTAGGTCAAATGCAGGAATGTGGGTTTTATAGGGGTAGGGCTGCCTGCTGTTGAGGTGGTCGCCTCATCGACGAGGAGATCGCCCCATCAATGAGGCACTAGCTCAGCAAAAAGAGGCGATCGCCTCTCCACCAGGGTTCAATGAGGCAATCGCCTCATCAGCAGTACGGGCCGATTGCGTTTCTTTGAGTCATACAGTCTAAACAGGTGCCATTAGAATATAATGGGACAGTTACGCATGCAAACATCGAAATCAACTCACATGTGAAGAAATGGGAAAAGCAAAATGAATTTAATCAAGGGAAGTGTCAAGTTCTACAAACATTTTGTTTATAAAATCAAAAACCAAAATTTTATGTACACTACTCAGGGACTACATAATTTTTTTTAACATGAGAACATCAAGCATCTGATCTCGTACCCTCAGGGTCATCTTCTCCCCTGGCACCGTCGCCGCTCCCATCTTCATCCTCATCAATCTAGAATACATCAATTTTATGCTTAAGAGTAGCGATCCTTGCCCTGCTAGCCTCATCTCGATCTTATCCAGGCAATTCACAGGTTAGTAAACCATGCAAGCATGCATACATGTAGAAAGTGATGAAATTCTTACCCTCCATTGCTGGATGACCTTCATCATGTAGTCTCTCTGGGCCTCTATCATGCGATACATGTATAGGCCCTGCTCTAGCAGAATCTACATTATCAGAATAAATGTTGGAACTAACATTTGGTTTGAGAATTGTAGTGAAAGCAGGTCAGGAAAAGGAGCATACATGAGTAGCACCACCAGGGATGCATACAGGGGTCAGGTCCTCGTCCAAGGCCAGGAACTGGCATGATAATTCTCCGGGGGGAACCCAACATCGAACTAGAGGGTCGAGGATGTGGATGAAGCTGCTTGGGACAAACTCAAAACTAGGGGCAGTAATCGGCCTGGCTTCCTCACTGGCGGCGGAAGTCTCCTTTCTACCTGGATCCAGTTGATGCCTGAAGGGATCCCTCTCCCGCATTCGGGACCTAACCAGGGCTATGAGCCTAGCAGACACAGCCTGAAGATGAAAATAGGAGGAACATGTTAAGAATCCAATGAATTTGCAAAGAAAATGGGGACTTGCAAGGATTTACTTGAGAAGTAGAAGCGCCCTAGAAGGGGACCATCAGTAGAAGGTAGGTGCGGATGAACTTAGCATACCGGCTCTTCACGCAAACTGTATGGTCCACAGCTGGTGAGCCCATAATAGCCTAAACGAGGTCGTCGCCCTCCAACTCATGAGCCCAAAGTATACTGTTAGGAGGGGACCTGGGGACCCGCCTAGCCCTAACGCCTGCCTTCCAGTTTAGGACCCACTCTCCCAAGTACCAAGCTCGATACCCAGGGCCACAAAGGAGTGCCCTCTTCCGGGCTAAAGGCCTGGAGTGAGTCATCTCGATGGTCCAAGTGTCCTCAGACCCCCACAAGTCATTTTAGATCTACAGGAAAAGAGAGATGTCAATATATAAGTAAATTGAATGTGAATAATTTACTAATAAGTAGGTTTGTGCTTTGCAGGTACCGCATCCTGTGTCAGTGAGTTTAGGTGTTGTTTATGGATATGAACTCGTGTGAGGTGCCTCTTCACAATGCGACTGGCGCCCCACCTACCAAGGGTAGGGAAGTGGTCCCCCACTCGGGTAACGCCCACAAGCAACTCTAGCTCTAAAGCCCAAACCTGAAAAACAAAATGGGAGAAGTTGAGAAGACTAATGTAAGTAATGGGGGTCAGAATAAGATAAAGGAAAAAAGGGGATTATGACTTACCAGAACAGCATGCCAAAAGCCACAAAACCTCCTAGCCCCTCGGACCACCTCGTCCATGCTCCAGCACAAGTATGCCAGGGCATAACTACCCTAATCAAATGTGGGAATTTGGTCAAGATCCTGAAGGGCTGGTAGGAACATCAGATCAATAGAGTTGGCGGTGTCGGCAAAGAGAGTGGTACCGAGCAGGTAGAGCAAGAAAGCCCTCACCACCTGGTCAATCTCAAGGGGAGAGATCATTGCTGCGGCCTGGTCTCGAGTGTAGAAACTCCTGATCGAGTCCAACTTAAGGGTACGAGTCCCCTTCATGTCAGGAGTCATCCCCAAAAGTCGCTCGATATATACAGCCTTATCCAGAGACAGCTGATGTAGACTCGCATCGAAGGGAACAAGATCCCCGACGCAGGCAATGCCCGTGATGGCAGCAAATGATACCGGGTCTAGAGTAAGCTCGCTAAACGGGAGGTGGAAGGTGTGGGTCGTATCGAACCACCTCTCCATCAGGGCATGCAATGGCTGGTAGTCCGTGTGCCCCTGCTCAGATGGAAGTGAGAGTATGAAGTCCTCGAACCCCGTCTCCTGAATTCGGTCCCTCTGCTTATCAGTCAAATCACTAAAAAAGACCCAAGCTCCATGGAAATTCCCAGCACCCTTGAAAGTCTGAGCATCATGCTATAAATAAAGAGACAGGGAAGTAAAATTTATGCATTTTGTGATCTCAGGGAGAATTTCAGAATGGATGTACATGTAAATGGTGAAGTTCCTCTCTGTTGATGAAGCGATCGCCTAACTTTAGAGGCGATCGCCTCATCACAGAGGCGATCGGCTCTGTGAAGGGGCGATAGGAAATCGCCTCTTCACATAAGCTCATCGATGAGGCGATCGCCTCATCAATAAGACGATCGCCTCATCAAAGAGGCAATCGCCTCTGTAAGGTGCAGACGGGAACAATGTTCAATTTTTGACGCAGTAAGGCACAAATTCCATATTTTGTTTGATTAAATAAATAGAATGATAATTATGCAAGATTAACCCCTAACCCAATGAAATTTTACAGGAAATTTTAGGGTGCTAACCTCTCCAGATGCGAAAGAGTATATGTGAGACCCTAGGTCTGCCAGAAGTGGAATCGAGTCTCCACGGGTCAATCCCAGACTCATAGAAGCACTAATGAGAGGCAGGATATGATCCCACTGAGGTACAGGGGGTGTTTTGTCATTCTCCATCGACTAAAAAATGGGGAGAGATACAAGGAGTACAAGAAGTATAAGAAAAAGAGGAAAAGAAAAGGGGATAAAAAAATAATAGAAGGGAGAAAGGACAAAAGGAAAAGAGTGTTTTTATAGCAAGCATGAGTGTAGGGTTTCCCCTAAAAAAAAAATGAATGATGATGAGAATGATGGGTGGAAGTTAGTGCCGCATACTACGGAGGTAGAATTCAGAGTACGGATCTTTAAGAGGAAGTTTCTCAAAGATAGGGTTGTTCGAGTTTGAATCCCCGAAGCTCAAAGACAGGGCTGTTCGGGTTTGAATCCCCGAAGCTCAAAGACAGGGCTGTTCGGGTTTGAATCCCCGAAGCTCAAAGACAGGGCTGTTCGGGTTTGAATCCCCGAAGCTCAAAGACAGGGCTGTTCGGGTTTGAATCCCCGAAGCTCAAAGACATGGTTATTCGGGTTTGAATCCCCGAAGCTCGAACACAAGGTTGTTTAGATTTGAATCCCCAAAGCTCAAAGACAGGGCTGTTCGAGTTTGAATCCCCGAAGCTCAGAGGATCGAGATGACTGTTCAGGTAGTATCCCCGAAGTCGAAAGTGAAGGACAACTGGGCCAGGACAACCCGAAAGTCTATGTCCCTAAAGGAGTGATAATCAGACCAGGAAAATCTAAAAACCACATCCTCGGCGAAGATCGGGCCAGGAAAACCCAAGAATCAAGTTTCAGTGTTGTGAAGATCAGCCCGGAAAACCCGAGAATCGAATTCTAATGTTGTAAGGGCTGGGCCAGGAAAACCCGAGGTTAGCAATTTTCAAATTTCTCTATCAAATATTAATGAGTGGCTGATCGGGCCAAGAAAACCCGAGGATCATGGTCACATTTCAGAATTAAAGAATTCATCTCTCGCGTGAGACCCGAGAGTTAGGTACGTTTATTACCTTATTGTTTATTTGTTGTTGTGCATGTGATTTTTTGAAAAATGGTCATTGCATGCATTTGATTTTTTGAAAAATCATGGGGCAAACTGTAGACACCCGATTCGGTCGGCCCGTGTTAGGGGACGAATTAGGGTTGCTCAGTTTGACCGGCCCATTGTCAAGCCTAATGATGAGAATGTGAACTTGGACATGAGGATGAAGCCTGAATCTCTAAATGGAAAGTGGACTTGAAAATCCAAAGCCTAGAAAACCCAAAATCGAGCCCAACTACCCAAGTTTGGCCCAAGCCCGCTCGGCTCGGGCCAAAGGGGCACCACCTCAATGTAATGAGGCGATCGCCTCTTTGGTAGCTACCAATGAGGTGATCGCCTCATCACAGAGGCGATTGCCTTACCGATGAGGCACCGCCCCTCTGGCAGCCCACTTGCAGCTGCATTTAATGCAGTGCAATCATGACAATCAAGTGGCGCAGGCCCCACTCTCTAGACTTTCTTCTTGCATGAGGAAAAGACTTTTGGGAAAGGAAAAAAAGGCTAGGAGAGCTCATGATGGGCTAGGAAGCTTAAGGACATGGGAAGCTAAGGGATAAAAGGAAAAAAAGAGAGAGAAGAAGAAAGGGGGTTTTTTTTTGGAAAAAAGAAGGGGGAGTAAAAAAAAAAGAAAGCTCTGAGGAAAAAGAGCAAGGAGAGAAAGGAAGAAGAACGTCCTGAAGAAAAGGGGAAGGGTTGAGGAGAGGAGGTCCACTTTCCTATAAGAGAGGAAGGAAGATACTTGTGTTAAGGAGAGATACCACATCCTAGCATGGACCTCAATCAAAGTAGCTCTGAGGGCCTCTCATTTTGGTATGAAATCTGCACTTTGAACTTGATATGTTCATCATTTTATATGTCCTTGCTTGTGTGTGTAACTGAGTCTTTAGCATATTCTAGGTTTGTCTTTAGTGCATGTGCTTGACATCTCATTTTATTGATGGATCTTTGAATATTTACATATGTAGTTGTAGTATGATGAGTGTAGAGTGTGGATATGCATGTTTTGGTTGCTTAGAGTAGAAGTTTGCATGTCTTGGAAGTCAGAGCCAGTCTGGTGGTTAGGCGACACCTCTTCATAGAGGCATCACCCCATCTCAGTGAGGCGATCGCCCCACTAATGAGGTGATCGCCCCACTAACAGGCCCTCAGGGAGCTTACCTTTTATGTGCATGTTGCCAGTTTTGTCTCAAGATTGCAACAGCTCTGTTGATGAGGCGACCGCCTCATTGGCAGGATTAATCTATTTCCTGCTTCGTTTTGTCTTTTTTTTCTATTGTGATGTCTACTTTAATGTGTCCTCTTTTGATCCTAAATATGTCTGTATGATTGCATGGTGGTGATTATCTTGATTGTTCGATACTTTCTTTAACTTATAATGTGACAACCTCTTTATAGGACCTCTTTGTAAATATCGTTATATGTGACTTCATTTTTTGTGAGAAGAAGGGCTAACCGTGTGTTATTTGCAGGAATTACTTGATGATTTCTGTCATCAAGTGGTCACTTTTTCTAGTTACTTCTTGCATATTGCCGCTTTTATGTTATTTAATAGTTTATTTTTGATATATGTTTGGTGTATTTTCTGTATATTATTAGTTTATTTAGTTAAAAAGCGTTGTAATCGTTAATCCCTTCCCCTTTTTAATTTTGAATGTATGGTTGTAAATTATTATTTATTTTATTTACTGCGTTTTTTGAATGTTGGGACCTAAAGGCATGAAATTGGACTAATGTGCAAACTCGGACTTAATTATAAAATTTGGCAATTATCCAAAGGCAATTTTATTACATGTGGTAAATGAGGAAATAATTAAATAATTAAATGGTTATAAAACGCAAAACACAAACGGAGGCCAACTGCAAGGTTGGGTGAGCATTCAAATGCTCATACCCAGTTTCCAAACCCGATCTCTGATGACAGCTTCTGGGAACCTTCGTGGAATCCAGTTGCTGTACAGTGTGTCCCGGTTTTTATCCGGGTGGCGACTCCATCTCCGAATAGGCTTAAGACTTATGTCGTATTTCCTAGTGGGTCTCGAGCCCATACAGTGTCGTGGTCGCCAAATACTTAGGCGTGCGCTAAACCCTGCCGCCTACACTTATCGAACTACTGCCACCGAGAATTTTTAACAACCTATGCAGCAATATGATCCACCTATTGACGAGGATTAGAGCACTTTCCTTTATGTTTACACCTTTTCCATCTATTTAGGATATTTTTTATTTCATATATATTGCTTCATATTTTATGATTACGTAGTTTTTATCAAAATATAGTTTATGGGATTATATTATTACCGTATTGTTGTTATTTTCCATTTTACAGTGTTTTTATTTTTTCATATATATCTTGATTGTGTTTGTGAATTCACCATTCTAATCTCATGCATTAAAATAAGTTTTTACCTTAAATGTGTTGGATATCACATATTCATTAATATTGTATGAATTTAATTTTTAGACATATTATATATTTTTTAAGATGTGTTATCTTTTCATTTTTTTTAAAATGATATATGTTTTTACATAAAATATAAAGTTTAAGAAGTAGGCAAGAATATAAAGGTGCACGTAGGCATCAAAACGGGTGTGTTATTAGCAGTAAAGTATACTCGTTACAATATGGATGCTAGACCCGGGATGAAACATGCCCGTGTATATGCCTATGTAACTCTCTAGCATAGTATGAGCTTTCATACATGGGAAAGGACACTCCCCTGTGTCATGTCATGTAACATTCGAGAAGACAATACCATCTCAAACATGCTCGTGTTTTAGAATACATGACCGTGTAATCTACTGGTTAATTTATATTTTGAAGACATGGGATGCCATATGCCCGCGTAATCGCCCAAGTAAATCTTTGGAATATTAGGATATAACACATGGAAATGTACATACCCCTGTATTATTGGCTGTTTAATCCACATAAGTTCACTAATGAATTAACAACCATTAAACATGGCCATGTTTTCGATAAACACGACCGTGTTGGAAAACATAAATTTTTTCACAAGAAAATAAAACATAAAATTTTAAGTAATAAGTCTTTTAATATTTTTTTTAGTATAAATAATTACTAGATAAAGGGGTGATAAATATACACATACACAGTTTCAATAACAATTAATATGAATTATTTTTGTTTTATAATAATAAATTCAAAATTTTCAATTAATGAAATATTTAATTCCTAATTAACTAAAAAATAAAAAAATCAAGATAGAACACCAAAAGTAATTGAATAACGTAGCTCTCAAAAATTAGCCACATTGATATTTCATTCTTGTATTTATATAAGAAGATACAAACTACTTAACAGAAATTAAAGGGAATACATGAAGGATTCTTAGGCAATAAAATAGGAACAACTAACGTATACATGACTAAGTAAACCAATAAGAATTTTGGTTGAAGATTTGGCACCAAGGTTGAAAACTTCAAACAATAATAGAAACAACAACAATCACGTTACTATTTTAACTCTCCCCTTCAAACAAAAGGGTGATTAAACCACACTGAGTTTGTCACGCAAGAACTGAAATCGAGAATTTGTTAGTGCCTTTCTAAGACAGTCTGCTATCTGATAATATGATGGAACATATCAAATTTCTGGATCTTTCCTTAAAACCATATCTCTAGCAAAGTGAACATCTATTTCAATATGCTTTGTTCGAGCATGGTGCATAGGATTGGAATTGAGAGTAGCTGCACTTAAGTTATCAACCCATACTATGGGTCTGAAAGGTAGAGAGAATGAAAACTCTTTGAGAAGTGAAGTAATCCACGACATCTCTGCAACAAGGTTTGCTAAAGACCTGTACTTAGATTCAGTGCTTGACTTGGCTACAACATGTTATTTCTTAGAAGACCAAGAAATCAAAGTCTCACCAAAGTAAACACAATAACCTGCAACTGATCGATGATCATATGGGCAACTTGCCCAATTAGCATTAGAAAATCCACTTAAACAAATCCTGTCATTGTATTTGATATGCAACCCAACTAAAATAGTTTCACTTAAGTAACGAAGAATCCTTTTGATTGCCTGCCAATGAACCAAAGTTGATTGTTAAAGAAACTGACTCAATTTGTTGATAGTATATGCTCTGAGTGTGTGTGAGATACTAAAGAGCTCATATAATCTGTCTATAAGAATTTGGGTTCCTCATGACTTCTCCTTCTTTTTTAGATAGATTTTTCCTAGTAACAAGAGGCATTGAACAGGCTTTAGCATTTCCTATCATAGCTTTTTATAACAAATGTTTAATATATCTGGATTGCGTAAGAAACATGCCAGTCTCATCTCTGTGAACTTTAATGCTGAGAAAATGATATAGAGACCCCATGTCTTTTTGAGCAAAAATCTCATTTAACCTGTGAATGAAAGCTTGTACAAGTTCTTTGTCATTGCCTGTGATTAAAATATCGTCAACATAAACAATTATTAATAAGACTTTGTTGTGAGACTTGAAAAAGAAGAGAGATGTAGCACACTTGGAATGACTGAAACCCCAATCAACTAATGTGTTCTTTAACCTATCAAACCAAGCATCAGGAGCTTGTTTAAGTCCATAGATGGTCTTGTAAAGTTTGCACATAAAATTTGGTTTTTTTGGATCAACAAACCCCTCGGGTTGCACCATATACACATCCTCAGCCAGCAATCCATTCAGAAATGCATTATTAATATCCAAGTGTCGAACCTCCTATCCTTTTGAGATAGCAAGAGTCAACACAATCCATATCGTATTGGGCTTAATGACAGGACTAAATGTCTCAAAGAAATCAACTCTAGGAGTTTGGTGAAATCCTTTGGAAATAAATCTCACTTTATAGCGATCAATGTTTCCATTTGGACTGTATTTAAGCTTGAAAACCACTTGCTTCCAACCAAGGAATAATTTGAAGATGGAAGGACTAAGTGCCATGTTTTATTCTGAACTAGAGCTTGATACTCAGCTTGCATTGCCTTTTTCCAATTATCACTTTTTAAAGTTGCTGAAATAGATTGAGGCTTCGTTGTGTCGAGGTTATCAATAACTTCAGCAACTTTGACAACACCAGTAAATGGCACTTTTGGCTTGAAGATACCACTCTTTCCCTTTTTGACCATAGGGTGGTCATTCAACCAAATTTCTCCACTCTCTTCCAACCTTTCATGTCCAACGACACTTGTGGATTAATTTGGTTTAGCAATGCCAGAATCTGATGTAGCTTCGACTTGACTTGACTCTCTTAGTGAATGTGAAGTAGAACTTTCAAGATTTGGCAAAGCTATTGAAGAAGCTTGTTAATGATCTATATGAAGAGAAGTTGCACTGTTACTTAAATTATTTGACTTCATGTGACATGAAAAAGGTGAATAAATAAGAATTAGAGTCAAAACAATTTTAGCATTGAGAAAACCATTAGCAAAAGGAATTTTTTTTTCATTAAAGACCACATGCTTTGAAATATAGATTTTTCCTATAGAACTAAGACATTTGTACCCTTTGAAAAATTCACTGTACCTTAAAAGCACACATTTAGTGGAATGAAATTGAAATTTATAACTTTGATATGGTCGAAGGCATGGAAAAAAGCTACATCCAAAATCTTTTAAAAATGAATAATTTGGAATTTTATCAAACAACTTTTGCATTGGTGAAATATTATGAAGAGCAGGAGTTAGTAATCTATTGATTAGATAAACAACACTTTTAAAAGCTTGCCACCAATATTTTAATGGCATTTTAGCTTAAGCCAAGGGAGTTAAACCCATTTCAATGATATGGCGATGTTTTCTTTCTACTCTACCATTTTGAACTGAGGTGTATGGACAAGTGTGTTTGAAAATAATTCTTGATTTTTAAACTATTTGCAAAAAAGGTAAGTATTTTGTTCCTCAATCTGAACAAGCTGTTTTATCTTAGTTCCAAACTGGTTTTCAACAAGATTTTTGAAATGGTTAAAAGCTTGAACATTATCACTTTTCACTTTAAGCGGATAAATCTAAGTAAATCTACTGAAGTCATCAATAAAATGAATGTAAAATCGATATCCAGATGATGAAAGTAATGGTATAGGTCTCCAAAGGTCAATGTGGATTAAATCAAGAACATTTTTTACATGAGAAAGAGAATTTTTAAAAGGTAATGCATGTGATTTTCCAAATTGATAGGCATCACAGAAATTAATGTTATTAATTGCAGGATCAAAATTACACTCTTTTAAAATTTGAAATAAGACTCTTTTAGATGGATGGCCTAACCTCTTATGCCATGCATCCACATTTGAAGGACTTAACAAATTCAAACATGACTTTGACTTTGATAAATTAGACAAAAAGGAAATGACTCTGGAATTTAATTTTGAAAAACTAGACTTCTTTGAGGAGGGTGTAGCTTCAAGCTTATATAGAGCATCTTCAAGCTTCCCTTTGAGCATCACTTTCTTGTTCGCTTGTCCTCCATAAAACAACCATAAGAGTTAAATATAGTATTCACTTTGTTATCAGTCACCAATTAAGATACACTTAGCAAATTCTTTGTAATTTTAGGAACACACAACACATGATTAAGAGAAAAATCTTTCCAATTTATTGCAAATTTTATGTTACCTATATGACTGATACCAAGCTTGCTTCTGTTGGCAATAATAAGAGAATTCTTACCATTATAGTCTTGCTTATGTTGCAGGTTCTGAGGATTATTGGTCACATGATTACTGGCTTTACTATCGGCATACCATAAGGGATCTTCAATGGTCTTAGGAGTTACTATGAGGGCATTTGGATTTTGATTTAATGATCTTCCTATGAAATTATGATCAAATCTGTTCCAACAAATAGAGGTAGTGTGGCCTCCTTTATACAAAGTTGGCACATGAGTTTGTTTTCATTACTTCTGCCTCCTCTTCCGTGAAATCTGCCTCTAGCACCTCTATTGCTGTAGTTTGATTGATTTTGCCCTCTACCATTATTGGAATTAAATGGCCTATTGCTGGTGTTGTTCATTGTAAAGTGAGTAATCATAATTCAAATTAATACCCTCTGTTTGATAGGTATTGAGCTGCTCTAATCTACTTTCATATGTCAACAGAGTCATTTGCAATTCAATCCAGGATACTAACTCTTTATCAGTAAAAAGAGTGATAATTAGAGTGTATTATGTGTCAAGACCACTCAAAATTTGAACAATTAGTTCAGATAAAGGTGTTGGATTACCTACCAGGGCAAGGTTGTCAGCAATGGCTTTTATAGTTGTCAGATATTCCTCCATCTTCATTCCTCCTTTCCTTTTTTTTTTTTTTATAATTTAGCTTTGTAGGAGACAACTCTTGATCTTGTATGTCCTCCCAACAATTCTTTTGCTGCATCCTAAAGCTCTTTCAATGTTTATTTTTTCATTAATTGAGAGGCTATGTTTGAACTCATGGTGCTGTAAAGCCATCCCAAGAGTAATTGATCATTTGAAAGCCATTCTTCATACTCAAGATTTGGTATTTTAACTGTACTCCCTTGTGTGGTTCTTGACATGAATTCTAGAGGGCATAACTTGGTGCTAAGAAAATAGCCATCTAATTTATGGCCTCTAATGATCGGCATAATCATGGTTTCCCATAGAAGATAATTTGTGCGATCAAGTTTGATTCCATTATATTGAGTGGGTAAACTTTTATTTTGTAAACTGGATAAAATATGCGGTTCATTTGAGCTTGGAGTTCTTAGAGGAGTGGTCATGATTGGTGTTTGATTAGAGAAATTTGGCCAGGTAAAAGCTTTGATACCAAACTAAAAAATAAAAAAAATAAAGATAGAACACCAGAAGTAATTGAATAATGCAACTCTCAAAAATTAGCCACATTGATATTTCATTCCTATATTTATATAAGAAGATACAAACTACTTGACAAAAATTAAAGGGAATACATGAAGGATTCTTAGGCAATAAAATAGAAACAGCTAACGTATACATGACTAAGTAAACAAGCAAGAATTTCGGCTGAAGACTTGGCATTAAGGTTAAACACTTCAAACAATAATAGAAATAGCAACAATCACTTTACTATTTTAACTTAATTGTATATAATGTGGTATTAGTTGAAAACAATCAATATTAATAAATATTTGATAATAATGTTATACGTTTCAAACGAAAAAATTATGTACAAAATAAAACATGAATACTATAAATAAAAACATCAAATAACATAAAAATGTGAAAAAAATTTAAAGCAATTTTGTCATATGTCTAATTAAATAATATAAAAAATGTTAGAAAAAAAAGAAATTTTAGAAAATATGAACATAATATTCAAACTTCAATGAAACATAGTCTTGAACATTCACCTCCTTGCATCCTATTAAAATTTGTGAAACAAACAAAATTAATAGTATTATTATTTACATATCATTACAAAAAATGATATAACAATAGTAGTTATACGAATTAATTGCATATTAAAAAAAGAAATGAAAATAATATAGGTGATAACTAATTTTCGAAACTCCTGGGCTGAACGTTCTGCAAAGCACTGAACAGAAGGCAAGGTGAGAGGTGGGGGGAATCCCCACAAACACTCTGATGCCTAAGTTAGAGAATAGAAACCGAGAGGAGGAAAGATAGCTTGAATATGTGTGAATGAGATGTCCCCTTATGAGGAGTATATGGTTCTATATATAGCGATACTCAAACTTGGGAGGAATGGGATTCCTTGTGGGTCAGTGAATCATAGTCTTTGTAGGAGAGTGTTCCTTCTTCAGTTAGGATTCCTCTTTGAGGTAGTTCCTTAGACGGATCTCTCTTCTCCCTTGTCCATTTGTTCCTATTTAGGGGGGTAGAGGACCCCTAATTAGGTGGGAACATTCTAGATGGTATCAAGAGTCCCCCCCCCCCCCCGGAGTATGCAGATATTTATGTCCGTTGCATCCGAGTAAGATGCAGATGCCTTTATATGGGTGATAAGATGTATGTGAGCTGAGGTGGCCAGCCTTAGTCACAATAAGCAGAGCTTGGTGCCGAGTATTTTGGTTGATCATCATCGAATCGTAATCTATGGAATTGGGGTACCTGATGAGTGAGTATGATCAATGCAAAGATTAACCCGTCCATTTTGGAACAAGACAGAACCAGTCATTACTGGATGAGGGTGCCAACTTCAGTCACTGGACTTTATATGAACGGAATGGGCTGGGAGTGATGCTTGAAACATCTCCTGATTTGCTTGATGGAGCGGCCCACTCGAAGATGTGGGTGGGCCAACACGTGTTTGTTGCGTTTCTACTGCATCCACCGTTTCTATTCCTTCCTGCCATAACTCTTGCTTGAGGTTACCAGGTGATTCTCTTCATTATTTCTTCCTCATCTTTTTTGCCCCTTTTTTGTCATTTGGTTTTCATTCCCTTTTTTGTTATAGCTCCCCAGGAAGAGATTAGCTTTGACCTCTTTGTGTCCAATGTAGATAGTGAATTGCTAGGGTGGTATCGACGGTGGTTCTGCATCCCCACCGATTATGCCCTCCACATTGTAGACAAGAGGTTTAGGGCCCATACCCCTTTATTGGGGCTAAGTATATTAGTAGTGTACTTAGACCAGTTAGAGGGGGGTCTGAAATTTCCCTTAAATCCCTTTATCAAGGACTTTCTTAATAGGAATAACATTGCGCCCGGTGAGCTTCATCCGAATAGTTATAGGATACTGACTGGGTTCATCCAGCTAATGCATGAGGAGGGTAGGGTTCCCGATTTAGACGTCCTCCGGTATTTGTATAGGCTGACTAGGAAGAAGGGATAGCTGATGTTCTCCCTTTTGGTCATACCCAACCATTCACTTTTTGTTAAACTTTCGGATCTCCACTTTTTTATTGTGGAGCATCAATCGGACTTCCTAGATGTCCAGAGGATGTGGTTGGACGAGTGTCATAAAGTGACTCATCCAGCGAAACTTTTCGATCCGGATACGGAATTAGCTTTGCGGCTACATCTAGATGGACTCACTGAAGCTCAATCCGTATAGGATGCGTCTTGGAGGTATCTATGGAGAGTATGTCCGAGTCGCGACCATTTCTTTGGTATATTTTTTGTTCTGAGTTTTTTTTTGTCTGACTAGTCTTATCTTTCCATTTGTAGATGGCTGACTTTTTTGATTTTATGGGCGGGATTTCCCTAGTAGATGAGCCAGCTGCAGTGGAGGAGGGCCGAAATTATCCTTCCCTAGAAACTGAGGCTCCCCCTGCTTCGGAGGCTATTCCCACTGACCTTAAGGGCAAAGCAACAATGGAAAGTGAGCGGCCAGAGCGGGTCGGATGAAGAAAAAGGTGGCTAATTGAAACAGGGTCTAATGCAGAGGGGCTGGACGAAGAGATTTATGTCCAACACCCCCGGTTATCTGGTTGTCTGAATATGCGGGGATGGATATTGAAAAAGATAAAGCCCCCAAGCATCTCTAATAGTCAAGTACGGGACCAGTTTGCTGAGTTGCTGCGATTACCCGGTGACATGCAGCGTTGGTCGGACGAGGGCCTGGACGGATTGCTCGATTCTATGATCAGCTAGTCACTGGAGGTAAGGGAGTTTCTGTAACTTGATATAACTATTATAGTGGATTCTTGGCTAAGTTTCTTGGTTGTTTTTGGCAGATGACTCAGGCCTTACTGCTGGCGAAGGATCAATACTTCTACTTGAAGAGCCATTACAGCTTAAAGGAAATTGAGGTGGGGACGATCGCTATAGACTTTGAGAAGAAGCTGGATAGCGCCAAGGCAGCTCTAGAACACTGCCAGACAAGATACACAGAGGCCAAATCTGATGCGGAGGTGAATCAAAAAAAGGTTTCTGAACTGGAGCATAGCCAGGCCTAGTTGACAAAGAGGATCAAGGAGCAGGATCTTCAGATTGCTGAACTTCAAGAGAGGCTGGCGGAGCTTGAGAAATCTCATGCAAATGATAAGAAGGCATATTAAAGCATGGTAGGGGGGTTTCTCAAGGAGTACCAGGCTGAGTGTAAAAGGATCTTGCTCTCTCAAGACTCAAGATTGGATTTGAGGGCCTTAGATCGGATAACCCCAGCTGATTTGGCTAGGCTTGCTGCAGAGGATGACGCCCGTCAAAAAGCCAGTTCCTTTCTTGTGAGGGAGTCTGAAGAGGCCGCTGCTACAGCTGGATCTGGCGAGCGTCCAGAGGCTGCCGATGATGCTTCCCCCTTAGTTTCTAGGATAGGGGGTCCAGGTGTTCAAATACTAGAGTGGATATGTATAGGTTATGTGTATCTTATTTCTTTTCTTTTTCTTTTTATAACCAATCATGTATAAAGACATTCTTTATCAATGAAGATATTTTTTTATTATTGAATCAGATTGTGTGCTTGAGTACAAGATTACTGATAATATTTCCTGAAAGATTCTGAGTTTCAGAACCTCGGTAGTTCTCTGCCTCCCTTTTCTCTTAGTTTATACACCCCCTTTGTTATGCATTCTAAGATCTAATACGGGCCTTCCCAATTTGGACCTAACTTGCCGGTACCCGAGGTGCCTTTGCCAATATCTACTCTTCTAAGTACCCAGTCACCCATCCTGAAATTCTCTGTTGGTTTACGCAGATGGTGGTACCGGGTTATCCTTTGCCGATGTGCCTCTGCTGTTGTTGTCGCTTGTTCTCTTCATTCCTTTAGTACGTCAAGGCATATCCATGCGTTGATGTTATTGATGGCATGGTCGAGGTCTTGGCTTACCCGGTAACTTGGGGATCCAACCTCCACTGGACTTACTGCATCCATGTCGTAAGTTAGTCTGAATGGCGTTTTGCCAGTGGACGATCGAGGTGTGGTTCTATAGGCCCAGATTACATTGTTCAACTCTTCGACCTAGTTCCCTTTCTTGTCGTCAAGTCTTTTCTTTAACCCTTGCATGAGGATTCTGTTGGTGACCTCAGTTTGTCCGTTCGTCTGCGGGTGAGCTACTGAGGTGAAGCGCAGTTTTATGCTAAGGTTCGAGCAGAAACTTCTGAATTTATGGTCCTTGAACTATTTGCCATTGTCTGTTATTAAAGTGTGGGGGATGCCGAATCTGCAAATGATCTCCTTCCAGAAAAAGTGTTGTATTCGGGCTTCTGTGATGGTTGGGACTGCTTCTTCTTCTACCCATTTCGAGAAATGGTTAATGGCCACGATTAAGAACTTTTTCTACGAGGTAGATGGAGGAAAAGGACCCAGGATGTCCATCCCCCACATGGCGAAGGGCCATGGGCTGTCGATGGGATGCAGAGGCCGAGAAGATTTGTGGCTAAGTCGGGCACAGTGCTGGCACTGGTGACATGATTGTGTTAGCTGCTGGGCATCTTTGGACATGGTGGGCCAGTAATACCCCTGGAGCAAGGCCTTTCTAGTGAGCGAATAGTGGGACTTATGTGCACCACAGATTCCCTTATGGATTTCTCGAAGTATGTAATTTCCCTCCTCTGGGGAAACACACTTTGACCAGGGGTGCGATAGGGATTTTCGGTAAAGCTCCCCTCGGTGGACTGAATAGTGGGCTGCTTTGGCCTTGAGCTTCTGAGCTTGTAGCTTATCTTCTGAAAGCATGCCATACTCAAGATATTGGATGATGGGCTATATCCATTCTGAGACTACTTGTGTTCTAAAAACTTCAGTGTCCTCTGTGCTGGGATTGGTGAATGATTCGGTGAAATTCATATCCCTAAATGCCTGACTATTCTCGGCTGCGGATTTAGCAAGGTAATCGGCCTCATTGTTTTCTTCTCTGGGAATCTGGACGATATTCCATTGGCCTCCATCTTGCTCAATGTGTTGCAAAAGTCGTCTGGCTTTGTCTACGTATTTGGTGATGCAGGCATCTTTAACTTGAAATGCTCCGCTGACCTAGTTGACTACTAGTTGGGAATCTGAGTTTATAATGAGATGTTCGGCCTTAACTTTAGTGGCTAGTTTCAATCCTGTGATGAGTGCTTCGTATTCAACTGCATTATTGGTGGCATTATACTCTATGCGGACTGCATATTGGATATGAACTTTATGTGGTCCTATGAGGATTATTCCCACGTCGGAGCCCTGAGCTGAGGATGCTCTATCAATATAGAGCTTCCATTCTGGTACCTTGGTCAAGGTTATATCTTCCCGATCCATTTCTTGTAAAAAATCCGCTAAGGCCTGGGCTTTCATCTGCTGTCGAGGCTCGTAATCGATATCAAACTCATCGAGTAAGACCGACCATTACGCTAGCCTGCCTAAAGTCTCTGGTCTTTGTAATATTTTTTACAGTGAAAAATGGGAACGGACTATGATATGGTGAGCTTGGAAGTAGTGCCAAAGCTTTCAAGAAGCATGAACCACCACTAAGGCTAACTTGTCCAGCATGGGGTATCGGACTTCAAGTCCTCGGAGCATCTTACTGACATAGTAAATAGGGCTTTGCTGGCTTCCCTCTTCCCTTACCAGTACTAAAGCAATGCATTCTCGGCCAATAGAGAGGTATAAGTATAAGGTCTCATTCAGTATCGGACGATTGATTAATGGTGCGGAAGACAAGAATCTTTTAATTTCTTCAAATGCTACTTGGCAATCCGTGGACCACTGGAACTTGTCGGAACTTTTGAGAGCTCAGAACAATGGTAGACATCGCTTAGCCGAGCAAGAAATAAAATGCCCCAATGCGATTATTCTACCATTTAACTTTTGTATATCGCGGATGCTCGTTGGTGCTGCCATGTTGAGTATGGCTTCCATTTTTTTTGGGTTGGCTTCAATGCCTCGATGAGAAATCATGAACCCCAGGAACTTGCCGGCCTGGACTCCGAAGATGCATTTATCAGGATTCAGCTTGATCCTGGATTAGCTTAGTAATTGGAGGACTTGATCCACGTCTGCTGGGTGGTGCTCAGAGTGCTTGCTTTTGATGATGATGTCATCCACATATACCTCTATGTTGGTTCCAATCTAGCTCTGGAGGACTTGGTTCATCATTCTTTGGTATGTGGCTCCAGCATTTTTCAGTCCGAAGGGCATCACCTTGTAGCAGTACAACACTTCGTGCGTGACGAAGGACATTTTCTCCTGGTCTTCTTTCTTCTTGGGGATCTGGTGATAACCTTAGGCAACATCTACAAAGCTTTATAAGCCATGGCCAGCAGTGGAATCGACGAGCTGATCAATCATTGGTAACGGGTAGCTGTCTTTAGGGCATACTCAGTTGAGGTCGGTGTAGTCTACACACATTCTGTACTTCCCATTTACTTTTTTAATGAGTACTACGTTGGCTACCCAGTCTGAGTGAGTAACCTCTTTAATGAATCCGACTACTAATAGCTTCACTGTTTCCTCGACAATGATCTTTTGTCTTTCGTAGGCGAAAGTTCTTTTCTTTTATGCTACTAGCTTGGCTCCTGGTTTGATGTTTAGGCAGTGACAGGCAACCCGTGGGACCACGCCGACGATCTCGGAGGCTTGAGAAGCAAAATCTTCTGAGTGTTTAGTAAGGATGTCCCTTAATGTGCCTTTGATGTTCTGATCAAGGGCATTACCAATTTTCATAGATTTTCCTCCCCTGATTCGCAATGTCTCTGTGTCTTCCACTGGTTATGGGTTAGCGCCTTGCTTCTCAACTTCCCATGCTTCCAAATGAAAAGCCTCCACTAGAGATTTCATGGTCATCTGATAGCATTGTCTGGCCATTTGTTGATCTCCCCTGATAGTAAGGGTCCCCTTCCTGATCGGGATTTTCATGGTTAATTGCCAGATGCTGATGACTGCGTCTGCTTTGTAAAGTACCAGTCATCCTATTATCCTATTATAAGCTAGTGGTATGTCTACCTCATTGAATGGAGTCCAGACGATTTTTGTTTCCTCATCCTCTTAGTTTCTGAATTTTAGGTCCAGATTGACAATCCCCATTAGTTGCACCGTTCCCCCACAAAAGCTAGTGATGGGGTTCTGGATGGCTGTTAAGTTGGTGATGGAGCCGCCCATAGCTTTGTACGCATTCCAAGATAAAACATTGATAGCACTCCCATTATCGACCAATAGCCTTTTGACCCGATACTTATTTATGCATGCGGTTATCACTAGGGCATCACTGTGAGGGTGATGTATATGCAAATTATCTTTCGGGTTAAAAATATTGTCGCTTTTTCCAGGTATCATTTTTCCTCCTCTACTGCATTTTAACCATTTCCCGGTGTTTTCTCCTCCTACAATCATATTGATCATCCCCATTGGTTCTTTCCTAGCTTTCTTTACCTCAGCTTTGTCACGGTCATGGTTTTTCGTGTTTTCGCGTCTCCTCGATGCGTCAGTGAAATTATTAAGCTTTCCTCGCTACACTAGTTTTTCTATGGCACTCTTCAGTTCTCTACAGCCTTCTGTGTTATGGTCGTACTCTCTATGGTACTCATAGTACTGGCTTCTATCACGAGTAAATCTCCGGCTTGGGCTGATTCTCTTGGCCGGTGTAATCTCCACTCCATTCTGCCTAACCCACATGAGGATCATAGATTGAGAAGTGTTCAAGGGTGTATATTTGTCCATTTCCTTATCAAATCTATCTGCTGGAGTTCTGAAATTCATTTTTGGGAAGCTTACTCATCTCTGCTTTGGCCGTTCATCCTTGGTCGATGGCCTGTCTTCTTCCTGATGCATCCTCCTCTCTTCGTCCATCTTTATCATCCGAACCGCTATCACCATTTCCTCTGCAAAGGTACTCGGTTCTTTAGTCATTAATTTGTCTTTTAGCTTTCCGAGTCTAGTGCCATTTTTTAAAGCTTCTATGGCAACTTCATCAATGAGGTGCTCAATCTGCATAACTGTTTTATTAAAATGGTCAAGGTAACTTCATAGAGATTCGTCAGCCTCCTATCGGCACATCCGGAGGTCATCGATGTTTTTTGCAGGAGGGATATTGGTGATAAATCTAATATGGAACTGCTTTGCTAGGTCCTCAAAAGAAGTGACAGAATTCTCCGGGAGCCGATGAAACCATTTTTGGGCGCTCTTTGAGAGTGTACTTGGGAAGACTCTGCATATGATTCCATCGTTAACATTCTGGAGCAGCATCTTTGTCTGGAAAGCAGATATATGACTGATAGGGTCTCCTGTCCCATCGTATTGATCAAGTTACGGGATTTTGAACTTACTAGGAATCTCCGTTTGAATTATTCTGCTAACAAACGGAGTTCTACTATCCATCACCCATTCTTCTTCCATCCTAGGTTTAGTCTAGGCTTTGTTCATTGCTTCCTCAACCTTCTGTGCTAATTTTGAATCATCAAGAGCTGGGATGGACAAACTACACTCCCCTTCTAGTGCTTTACCCTTCCTTGTGCTCGTCCCTAGGGCTTATCATGGTGCTGTATTACCATTATTTGGAGCCGGTTCAGTATGCTCGCTCTGTATTATAGCACTTAGCTGTTGTTACATCAAGGTTATTTGTGCTTGAATATTTTTTATCATGGCCTCTTTGCTTACTTAGTCAAGGCCGGGTGTTTGGGTTACTGTGTTTAGGTTTGGAGTGGTTATTGCTGGTGTTTCTAGTAGGCTTGGAAAAAGTATTGAGGGTATTAATCGATGGTGCTATAGCGGAGCATAATATGGGAGATTTGTGCCCAAGGACGGGTATCTCGGGGTGTTTTCTGGAAGTAAATTTACATGACCGGATGTGGCCCCAACAAGCTGCAAGGTGGGCGGTGGTATTATTGCTGGGAAAGGGTTTGAAAGGTCAGTCAAGAGGATAGGTGCAGAAGGGTTAGTGCCGACCTCAGGAATTTGGGCCAGAGGTGGGCTAGAAGTCATAGTGAAGGTGTTTTTAGCTTAGCAAGTGAATGAATGGCTTTTCCCAAGGAGTTCCCACAGACGGCGCCACTTGATAACTAATTTTCGAAACTCCTGGGCTGAACGTCCTACAAAGCACTGAACAGAGGGCAAGGTGAGAGGTGGGGGGAATCCCCACAAACACTCCGATGCTTAAGTTAGAGAATAGAAACCGGGAGAAGGAAAGATAGCTTGAATATGTGTGAATGAGATGTCCCCTTATAAGGGGTATATGGTTCTATATATAGCGATACTCAAACCTGGGAGGAATGGGATTCCTTGTGGGTCGTAGGAGAGTGTTCCTTCTTCGGTTAGAATTCCTCTTTAAGGTAGTTCCTTGGACGGATCTATCTTCTCCCTTTTCCATGTGTTCCTATTTAGGGGGGTAGAGGACCCCTAATTAGGTGGGAACATTCTAGATGGTATCAATAGGTTACCAAAGTATGTTGCTTTCCTAGATGTTTCTTACGCATCAAAGTATTCAACAAGTCTAAAAATTATTTTTTCTTGTTCTTTCAATTGAGTAGTAATTTTAGAAATTTGAGCTCTTAACTCCTAAACTTCTTTATTGTTAAAGGTAGATGTTGACATTCTTCTTGTACTAGTTTTGTATCCTAAATCTCTTCAACGAATGTAACTTGATCTTATATCAAATACTTGCCTCAAGACATCATCTAGTGTAGGATTTTCTTCACTATTAATTGTTAATTGGTTCTCAATTTTTGCATTTCATGCTGTAATATATAAAATCAGCATATAAATTTTTCTTATATATATATATATATATATATATATATCCATGTGTAGCCATCCAAACTTTAGACCTATGAGGTACGTCACCTAGCTCTTCATCAATCTATAATTGTTAATTGCATGACTCATATTACTATAAAAAATATAATAAAAAGTATAAAAAAAATGAGTTATACTAGATTTTGTGACAAAAATGAGCTATACTAGATTTAAATTTTTTTTTTTTTTATATTTAGATTTTTTAATTGAGTTTTTTTAATATTTATATATTTTAATTTAATCTTTTAATATTCATATATTATTCAAAATGTCAATAATTATATAAAATTTTAAAATTATCATTAATTGATTAAGAATTTGAACTGATTTGCATATACATGATAATTTAATAACTAAATTGTAATTTTTAAGAGAAAAAAATCATTTAACACCTTAAAAGTTCATCATCCTTTCATCCATACCATCTCTTCCTTAACCACCATTAATCCACCACCACTGATCCTCCACTACTACCACCCATTGATCCACCACCATCACCACCAAGTTGTTGCCACTCATAAATCCAAAACCAAAATCCAAAATCCAAACCAAAACCAATCAAAAATCAAAATCTAAAACAAAAATGCAAACCAAAATCCAAAACCAAGATCCTAAATCAAAACCAAAAACCAAAATCAAAACAGAATCCAAAATCCAAAAACAAAATCAAAACCAAAAAACAAAATCGAAGAAAGTAGCCTTGGGTGAAGCAGGTAGGAGCGGAACGATGGTCAGGGCGAGGGTAGTGACCCATCTCTCTCTCTGCCCTAGTCTCTATCTCTATCTCTGTCTCGGTCATGTCCATTGTCGAAGTGGGGGTTCAAGATCAAGGTAGAGGCAGAGGCAAGCGCGAGGGCGGTGACCAATCGAGGTGGAGGGAAGGTCGAGGGCGATGATTGTGGCAAAAAAACATGGATGATGACGGGAAGAGCGGTCTACAGTGGTGGTGGTGGAAAATAAAACATAAATCGATGATGGTGAAATTATGAAGCTATGTTTTTCATTTTTTTCTTTAACAAATAATTTTGATTTTTTTTGAAAAATAAATAATTTTGATTTATGAATTAATTAGTTTGGTAGCTAATTTTATTAATTATTAATTATTGGTGTCTAAAATATTTATTAATTATTAATTACTTTTTATTAATAAAATAAATAACATTATAGGTATCAACAATATGTAAAAAGAAGTAAATAACTTTTGGTATAAAGTTGGTAAATTTAATAATATTCTAAGGACTAAAAAGAAATTTGTCAAGAAAACGTAAATAGAGCCAATTTGCAGTTGAAGCGCGTGTCATCCAAACCCTATACGAAGGTGTCTATAAGGTCACATTTTGCAAATTGAGGTGTCTATAAGGTCAGACCTTAAGTTCTAAGAGCTAATAGGTTTTTCACTATAAGTTTAGGAGGCTAAGTATGGGTTTGGCCTATGTATGTATGTATATGTATATATGTTATCAATTATTAGTGGGCAAAACTCATCCTGAGGCCTTTAAACTTATCAGATTTTTAGCTTTAGGCCCTTAAAGTTTCATTTTATATATCTAGCCTCTTAAACTTCATGAGTTTGAAGTTTTAAAACCTTTTGTTAATTTTTTTAACAAAAATTATTTTCTTTTGATCTCTCAATTTTTATATTTTTAACATTCATACCTTTTTTTTAACACTTATATCACTTTTAAAATTTTTTCACTGATAAAAAATAAATTTACTTATTTTAATTTCTAATGTTTTAAATTATTAGATAACATTTAAATTATTTTAAAATTTAAAAATAAACAAACAAGTAAATGCTAAGATTCCAAAAATTATAATACTACTACTGTATTTCACAATATTTTAAATTATTGTGAATAAATTTTTATAATATAAATTTTTTTCATGTACCCCAAAAGCATGATAAAAAAATGAAAATTAAGATAACGATTATAAAAGTTAGAGTTGGTTGGAAAATCGATCACTGTTTTTGATAATATATAGGGATACATTGGTATCCATTGTTTATAAAAGTTATATTATAAAAAATTATTCATAATAATTTAATTAAAATTTTGTACAAAAAACTAAAAAAATGTATTAAAAATATAAAATTTAAATTTTTTAAGAATTATGAAATTTTTATTATAATTTTTTATCTTAACATTAACTTTTTTATTTATTTTTAAATTTTAAAATTATTTAAAATGTATATAAATTTATATTTTTAATTTAAAATATTAAAAATTAAAATAAGTAAATTTATTTTTTATTGGTGAAAAAATTTTAAAAGTTGTATAAATGTTAAAAGGTAAAAAATGGTATGAATGTTAGAAATACGAACCTTCAGGGACTGAAAGAAAATAATTTTTGTTAAAATATTAATAGAAGGGTTTAAAACTTCAAACACTTGACGATCGAGGGTTTAGATATACAAAATGAAACTTTAGGGAGTTAAAGCTAAAAAGCCAATAAGTTTAGTTGCTTCAGGATGGGTTTTGCCTTATTATTGTTATGTAATATTTTTTAATTTTCCATTGGGTTTATTCATATATTAAATTCTTTGAACCTCTACTACATTTGTAAGTTCATTACTTAAATAATGTATGTTCGTATGATAAAACATGTAGGTTCATTACTTAAATAATATAAGTTTATTGACCTTCACTTTATAGATTCATTGACCTTCACCTGTAGGTTCATTGACCTTTATCTGTAAGTTCATTAATATTTTCCTTTCAATCTCATTTTTTTTATTTTAATATCATTTATAGCTACTATTAAAAATGATGAAAGCATTTTTTATTTATCAAAAAATTATTTTTTTTCTTTTTATTTTATTGATTACAATGGTTGAATTTAATTTTTTATTCATTACTTTAGTTAAAATAAAATTTTTATTCATTAAAAAGTATTTAATTTTTATTTTTTTAATTATAATAAATAGAGTTTTACATGTATTTTTTATTTTTGTTAAATATTGCAGGTTTATATTAAAATTTGACAAATAATATATTAAAATCATTATGAACCTCCAATTAATAACAAATGAACCTCTATATTACAACTAATGAACCAATATGCACAAACTAATGAACTTGAAGTTATAACTAATTAAGAACAACCATGTTTGTTGTGCATGACATATGACTCCAACTGATGCCTGAACTAACGCCCTAAGTTGGTCACCTCCATTTGCAAAGGACTCATCATCAAGTTACTTTTTGGATATCTAAGACTCATTTTTAGCTGGAATAAGGTAAGATCAGCAACACTGAAAGTCTTTAAAATTCCCATCCAACTTGGTAAGTCAACCATATAAGCATTGGTGTTGATCTTCCTAACAATCTTGTACAGTCTATACTTTCTTTGTTGGAGCTTACTACAGCCACTTTGCATTCGAGCCTTGTTAATGAACACCATCACCTCATCTTCAACATCAAACACCTTGAACCATCTATGTTTTTTTGCCTCCATCTTGTACTTTGCATTAGCTTTCTTGAACTTATTCTTGACATCTGTTTGCACCTCTTGCACTTGCTTTGCCAAATCACCAATTGCTACACTAAGACTAAGTACCTTTGGAAGCTTTAACAAATCTAAACCATGATTAGGACACTTTATGTATACAATGGAAAATGGAGATCTACCTACTGCATTATGAACGACATTATAGGCAAAATTCGCTTGTGCTATGAAAAAATCCCATTGATTTGGTTTATCCATGCAAATACTCCCAATAAGATTACCCAAAGTCTTATTAACCACCTCCGTTTGACCACCTATTTGTGGATGTGCTCTACTATTGAAGTTCAATTATGAGTCAAATAGCCTACAAAGAGTGTAATTACCCTAGGGGGTGAATAGGGCTTTTTAGTAATTAAAAGAAAATTAAGAAGATTAAACAAGGATTAGAGAATAAGAAAGAAAGAACACAACCAATTAAGGAGTTCAATTTATTAATAAACCTACATCTTCACCTAACTCTCCTAAGTTAGGATTTTTGAATCACTATAATCTATTCATTTAGATTGATTTTTACAACCTTGAGTTTTAGGCTCAACTTTAACCTTAAAATCAAGAGTTTAAGATCACTCTTCAACCTAATTCCTAAGTGTTTTTAATAGGTAAACACTTTAACCTTTCACACAAGAACAGAACCTCACTTCCCTTTTCTTAATCCCCATAAAATAGAAGAAGAAGGGTTCCTATTCTAACACACAATAAACTCTTATAAGAGTTAAACAAATACAAAGAAAGTAGATGAAATAATTAATGTTTAATGAATGCTAAGGAGAGAAATTTAATGTTCAAAGTGTGTAACTACTAAATGAAACTCCAAAGCAAGTTTATATAACTTGAGCATATAAAATATGGTTGTTGGAGACATTAATTGCTTCTCCAAGATCTTTTCTTCAACATTTAATGAAATTCAACTTTTTTATAGACAAACTGTGGCTCACAGTCATAAGGGCAGTGTCCAACTCATGAGCATTGAATAATTCAACTATTGGAATTTAAAAACATTTTTGGAGGCTTATAGGGGACCCTCACAAGCATCTCATGATCGTGATCGGTGCAGAGTCTTGATCATCTTTAGAAGCTTATTGGCTTCCTAATAAGAGGTTGCTCACAAGCCTCCTCATGATCTGGAGTGTGGCTTGTGAGCAGCCACCTGTAACTTGAACAATTGCAATCTTTGACCCTATATTTACATCCATTTGATGTAGGGACTTGTATAGATTTATATTCTCCATTAAATTATGTATAAATGCTCTTTTAGAAAGCATTGCATATCTAGATCTTAAAAGGAACAAATTGATCATAGTATTGAATAATCTACACACTTGAACGAGATCATTAGTAGTATAAATTGCTTATTAATTCAAAACTAAGGGGTTAATCATGCAAATGGTCAATAGTCTCCCCCTTTTTGGTTTCAATAATCAATTTGATTAAATAATAAATAAAGTGTGTGTATGCTATAGTGAAAACTCCCCCTTTCTATTTTAATTGGTACAATATGTGAAAAACTAGCTCCCTCTTTAACATATGCAGAACTTTAAAAGATAATTTGCATATTAAAAAGTATAGATTACATGTGTGTTGCCTTGTAAACATTTATTTATAATGTAAATAGGCATAAGCATAGAAATTTTAAGGCATAGTCAAAGAAAAAAAGAGAATTTCATATAACACTAAAGAAGAAAATTTTCATTAAACATTGTAATAACCTGAATTTTTTTAATTATTTTATATAATTAAATATCGAGGTTAGCAACATTATTAATAATTTTTATCGTATGTTGTTATTATTATTACATTAAATTGTTATACTTAATTACTAAATTTAAAATTCTATTTGGGAACTATTAATATTATTATTTCTATCTCATTTTTATTTACATGCACATTCATTATTATTTTAATTGTCATAATACTTTTTTTTTATATACATAGCATTATTATTGATTATTATTATTTACATAGCATTACTTTTAACTAGAGTTATTATTATTGTTGTTGTTATATGTAAATACATGTGTGTTGAGTGGTGTATATATATATATGTTAAAACTTAAGTCAAAAACTCACTAACCCAACCCCACCACTTTCCTTTTTTTCCTATCTCCCTCATGCCATCCTTCCTGCTCTCTCTCTCCCATGCTACTTTCCCTTCCCCAGCAACACCACCATCTTCACGCCCTCCCCATAATCTTCTTCTTCTTCTTTCCTTGTTGTCTCAACAGCAACAGCAACACTAAGACCAACAGCAACAACATGGAGACTAGCAGCTTTGGTTCAAGCAACAGCAGCCCTCCCCTGTCCTAGGATTTTAGTGTTAGGTAAGTTCTAGGTTAGTTTAGTTAGGGTTGGTTGGGGTTGATTTTTAGTTGATTTAGGTTGTTAGTTAGTTGATTTAGTTAGTTTTTTTTGTGTTAATTTGATTTTTGGTTTATTTTTATTATATTTGTTAATATATATATATATTATTTGATCTAAATTAATTTGGTTGATTTTGGTTATGGGTACATATAAAAATGATTTATGTTGGTTAATTTATTTTTATGCATTTTGTATAATTTATTTAGATGTTTTAAGTTTATGTATATTTTGTTATTTTGTTAATTAATTATTTGGGTCGAATATTTGAGTAATTAGTGTTAGTAAATTAAGTTAGTAATTTTTGTGTTAATAAAATTATTTTTAGAAAATTTATATTATTTTTGAGGAATTCTTATGTTTATGTGAACATTGGAATTTTGGGATAATTATGTAATTTTGTTGAAAATATAGTTAAATTATATTTTAAATGGTTTTAGAATTTTATAGATTATTAGAATAATTTTTATAAATTAATTACTATTTTTAACTAATTAATTCTAATTTTTAAAATTATATTCAAATAATAAATTATTTATTATTTTGTGATTAAATGGGTTTTTAATTAATTTTATAATATATTTAAACTATTTAAATAATTAAATGTGAATTTGACTAAATATGTTGAATATTTGAAAAAAAAATGGAATTTTATAAATATTATATTATTATTTAAGATTTTATTAATTATTGTGAAAAATATTTATATTTAGTGTTTTGAAATTTAAATAAATTATATTATTGATTTTTTGGATTTTCGTGATTTTAATATGTTAGTATTTAATATTTGCCTTTTTGTGTTTTGTGAACCTCGGTTGGGGATTTGGATAGTTTGGGTTCCCAACCCGAGGTGTTGAGCTTGTGTGAATTTTAGAAGTGTGTTTGCTTGTATGATTGACTCTATTTCAGTAGAGGGATGTTCGTTTTATACAGAAGACTCTGCTTAATTTTCGGTAGATTTCTCATAAAACATGACATTGAGTCAATCCTAATTTTTCAATTCTGAGTCTAGTCTTCCTTAGAAATTCTAAAAATTAGGGTTTCTAATTTCTGATAGTCATTTTATTTTCTGTCTTTTAGCCACCCCTCCGGTCGCATCCACCATTCAAGGTCGGACATGACGTATTAGAGGAGCGCTTTATATTGTAAGTTAATATTTGAATTGTATGTTGGGTTTTTTGAGTTAAAACATATTAAATTCTAATGAATTTAATTTACGAGATTCTAGTCGGTATTCCTTAAATAATGTTACATGATTTAATTTATAGTTGATTTATTTTATTTTTTATTTATTGTATTTTTTCTTATTTTATTTATTTTCATTTATTTTAAATCAACTACCATAGAACAGGCTACCTGATGGGTTTCATTAGGACCATGTGTGCATCGATAAAATATTTGATAATATTAATTATATTACTGGGGTCGAAGGTCTGGTGCTTTGCTCTCCGACATTGCCAATATAGTTGGATTAATATTTATTAAATCACTGGGGTCGATGGTCTGGTGATGCTTTGCTCTCGGACACCGCCAGTGATATGATTGTGGCTGTGCATCCTGGTGATGCTTTGCTCTCGGGATCTAGTAGTCTTGGATATAAGTGAGCCGAATGATTGTTAAAATTGAGGACTCAAGTTCTACCTAGTTATTATTTTCATATACTAAAATTTTTAAAAGCATTTAAATATTTATTTCCTTCCTTTTAAAAAATGGGTTTCTTATATATATATATATCAAAGAATTTGAATAAAAAAATTATAAATATATTATTTTCATAAAAACCTATTTTAAAGGGGATTTTCAAACCGCATTCATTTCTTTTATTAGCTTACTCAGTGAGGTCTGACTCCCCTAAATTTAATTTTTTAGGAGTTTGGGAGTCTTCTATTAGGTCTACTTCTCTACGCCGAGTAGCTTCTTCACCGGCTATCTTATGTAGATTTATATAGTTGTGTTTATATTAGTATTCATGTACTATAGTAGAGAACTGTATAATTGCATATTTTAAATTGGATATTATGTATTGAGATTTATGTACTAAGATACTATTTGTATAATTGATGATGTTTATTTTATGCACCATGATGTTATGGTTTAATTAAATTGAGAAAAGTCAGTTTGATAATATGCATTATGATTTAATTATTTTATTGTAAGGTTTTAAAGTGAAATATTCCACATTTTTATTTTAAGACTTACTACAGGTTTCGGTAGCTTTATGTTTTCCTATTTCTTAGTGTCGGTCACGTGTCCCTAGGTTCAGGTCGTGACAAAGTTGGTATCAAAGCTTTGGCTCATTTTTTATGCTTTTGACTATCGATGTCTGTCTTTTCTCATGTTACTACGGTACTTAGGTTGTTAATTGCTGCTTGTTGATTCCTTATCCTTAGGATTCTGTGTTTTTGTCTGTATTTTTATTTAGTTTTGAATTTGGGTTTTCTTGTCTTTTCAGAATGAGGCATGCTCGGAATGCCCCTGCTGTTAATGCAAACCCTGATGACGGTGAACAGTCATTTTAGGATGAGATTTTTCCTCTTGCCCCTTGACTTAGAGGTAGGGGTAGAGGTAGAGGTAGGGGCAGAGCTAGAGTAGCAACAGCTCAAAAGCAGGATCAGCCTTAGGTAGAGCCCCAGATTCCAGTAGAGGATCCTACAGCTTTTATAGTTGGTATGGCGGGTACTAATTAGGGTTTGGCAGCTCTTAATTAGGCAATGCCCATAGTGCAGCAGATGCTTCAATGACAGAATTAGGGTATGTCTATGCAGATACGACATTGTTATACTATAGAGTGGGATGAGTTTATTATGATGGTACTAGAGACGCGTTGGATATCATTAACACCATTGAGTCCAGGATTAGATCTAGGTATTTTGATTATCAAAGGATCATAATAGTGGATTTATCCATCTCAGTGGTAGCTCAGGACTGGTTTATGCAGTCCATTCAACCCTTCATGACCATGATGAGTTGGTTAGGATTTAAGGAGCAATTTATGAGATTCTTTTATCCTTTGCCTATGAGAGAGAACTATAGACGGTAGTTGCTTAATATCAACAAGAGAGATTGATCAGTTGAGAACTACACTCGAGAGTTCTACATATTGATGAGACATGCTAAGGATGTTAGGCAGGATGTTACCAGATCAGTTGAGTTATATGTGACTAGGTTAAGCCCAGCTTATATTAGAATTTGACCAGAGGGCCATAGTCTGGAGAGTATTGTGGAGGAGGCAAGACAGTTAGAGAAGAGGCATATCCGACACGGCACCATACTTGACCCTTATAATAGTGGCATTGTCAGACCTATTCAAAGGGTGCATTAGGCAGTGTTTCAGATAGGTAGCATGAGTGATCAGTCAGTAGGTCTTTCTCAATAGAGTAGACAATTTAGAGCACATCGAATTGGTAGGCACCGCCTTGCTCAAGATCATAGAGTAGTAGAGTTGCTAATTTTAGTGGTAGTGCTAGCAACAGTAGTGGATAGAGCTCCGGACATAGCAATTTTGGGTTTGGAGCTAGTGCGTGTGCCACATTTGGGTAAGTGCATTAGGGTCCTTGTCACTTGATGCCAAGAGCATGTTTCAGGTGTGGTCAATTTGGACACTTTGCTAGAGCTTGTCCAAACTATGGATTCCAACCGTCCTTGGCTCAAGGATCTTCACCTTTTGTTGTCTAGCCTTTACAGCAGGTGCCTTAGCAGTATTAGACACCCATATACCCTCAGCAACAATCGATTAAGTTTGCAAGTCAGCAGGGCCGAGGTAGAGGACATACTCAGCCATTCACCTCACAACAGCCAGGACGTGGATAGGCTAGGGTCTTTACTTTGACTCATCAGGATGCGCAAACATCCAATGTTGTGGTAGCAAATATTATTCCCGTATGTTTTTTTGAGGCTAAAGTCCTATTTGATCCGGATGCTATGTATTCTTTTATATCCCCTTTATTTGCTTCGAAAGTATCTTGTCTTCCTTTAAAGATGAGTTTTCCTTTATCTGTTTTGACTCCACTTAGTGATGAGTTGGAGATAGACTTTTTCTTTCCATCTTGTCCTGTGTTGATTGAAGGTAGAGAGTTATTCACAGACTTAGTCCTTCTAGAAGTGATTGAGTTTGATATGATTCTGGGAATGGATTAGTTATCCCAGTATTATGCTTTTTTGGACTGTCAAGCAAATGAAGTAATTTTCAGAATTCCAAGTGAAAAGGAATTCATAGTCTGAGGTAGTGAGAGTTCCATGTCTCGTAACCTTATTTCTGCTATTACATCTAGGAAGATGCTTAGTAGAGGGTGTCAAGGCTATCTAGCTGTAGTTAGAGATGTTAAAGCAGAAATGGGATTAGTAGAAAGGGTACCAGTGGTACGTGAATTCTCTGATGTTTTTCTAGAGGAGTTACCTAGATTGCTATCAGATAGAGAGATAGAATTTTGTATTAATGTTGTGCTTGGTACATATCCTATCTCTATACTACCTTATAGGATGGCACCTGTAGAGCTGAAGGAGCTAAAAAAGCAATTGCAGGAATTGTTGGGTAAGGGGTTTATTTGGCTTAGTACATCTCCTTGGGGTGCTCCTGTTCTTTTTATGAAGAAGAAGGATGGTAGTCTTTGACTCTATATTAACTACCTATAGTTGAATAAGGTTACCATTAAGAACAAGTATCCACTCCCCAAGATTGATGATTTGTTTGATAAGTTGCAAGGAGCTGGGTATTTCTTTAAGATTGATTTGAGATCTGGGTATCATTAGCTAAGGATTAGAAGTGAGGATGTACCCAAGTTAGCATTTCAAACTAGGCATGGCTACTATAAGTTCCTAGTAATGTCTTTTGGGATGACTAATGCCCCAGTAGCCTTTATGGACTTGATGAATAGGGTGTTTAGGCCATTCTTTGGACTGATTTGTGATTGTGTTTATTGATAACATTTTGGTCTATTCCAAGAATAAGGCGAAGCATGCAATGCATTTAAGATTGGTGCTGCAGACTTTGAAGGAGCACCAGTTGTATGCCAAGTTTTCAAAATATGAGTTCTAGTTAGACTAAGTGGCATTCTTAGGCCATGTGGTATCCAAAGATGGCATTTAGGTGGATCCCTAGAAGATAGAGGCGATCACTGAGTGGCCAAGACCCACAATGGTTACTGAAGTAAGAAGTTTTCTAGGTTTAATGGGCTATTACAGGTGATTTGTGAAGGATTTCTCTAAGATTTTTGTACCTTTGACTAGACTGACCCAGAAGAATTTTAAGTTCGTGTGGACCAATAGATGTGAGGAGCATTTTCAGTTGCTCAAGGATTTATTGACTTTAGCTCCAGTACTGACTTTGCCTTCTGGTAACGATGGATACATGGTGTATTGTGATGCTTACCGTGTAGGATTGAGCTATATGCTAATACAGAATGGCAGAGTGGTTGCTTATGCTTTAAGCTAGTTAAATAAGTACGAGCACAATTATCCCACTCACGATCTGGAGATGGCAGCAGTTGTATTCGCACTGAAGATTTGGAGGCATTACCTATATGGTGTCACTTGTGAAATATACACCGATCATAAGAGCTTGAAGTATATCTTCGAGCATAGGGATTTGAACTTAAGGTAAAGAAGATGGATGGAACTTCTAAAGGACTATAATTATTTGATTCTTTACCATCCAAGCAAGGTGAATGCAGTAGCTGATGTGTTGAGTAGAAAATCAGCAGGCAGTCTTAACCATATCAGTACTAAGAGGAGGCCGATTATTCAGGAGTTGCATGAGCTGATTGATTAGGGTTTACAATGGAAAGTGATTAAGAAATGCCTTGTAGTTTAATTTAGAGTACGATCAATGTACTTAGACAGAGTTAAGGCAGCTCAAAAAAGGGACCCATAGCTACATAGAATTATGTTTAAGGTCTAATAGAGTCAATCCAGAGAGTTCATGATTCATAATGAGGGTGTTCTACGCTTAGGTACTCAATTATGTGTGCCAAACATTGATGATCTGAGGAAAGAGATCTTGGAAGAGGCACATTTTTCTGCTTACAGTATTCATCCAAGTTCCACCAAGATGTATCATAATTTAAAAGATACATACTGGTGGAATGGAATGAAGAAGGATGTTACAAAATTTGTATCCAGGTGTCTCACATGTCAATAAGTGACACTAGAGCATCAGAGGCCATCAAGATTATTACAGCCCATGCCTATCCCAAAGTGGAAGCGGCATATGATTGCCATGGATTTTATGACTGGTTTGCCTCAAATGACTAGTGGATTTGATGCAATTTGGGTGATAATTGATAGGTTAACCAAGTCAGCTCACTTTCTACCAATAAAGAAGACATACTCCACTGACAGGTTGGCACGGTTGTATGTCAATAGAATTGTTTGTCTTTATAGAGTTCCAATGAGCATAATATCTGACATAAGAGCCACTTTTGCATTAGTTTTCTAGCAAGAGTTGCATAAAGCCTTGGGTAAAAGGTTAGACTTCAGTACAACATTCCATCCTCAAACTAATGGTCAGTCTGAAAGGACCATTCAGACTTTAAAGGATATGCTCAGAATGTGTGTGATGGATTTTGGAGGTCAATGGGATAACCACTTGCCACTGATTGAATTTGCATATAACAATAGTTATCATGCAAGCATTGAAATGGCTCCATATGAAGCATTGTATGGTAGGAAGTGCAGATCACCTTTGTGTTAGGAAATTAGTGAGAGACAGATGACAGGTCCAGAGCTGGTGCATATTACTTATGAGAAAGTCCCTATCATTCAGCAAAGGCTGAGAACAACTTTCAACTGGCAGAAGAGTTATGTTGATCCTAGAAGGAAAGATGTTTCCTTTCTAGTTGGTGATATGGTGTTTTTGAAGGTATCTCCGATGAAAGGAGTTATGAGGTTCAGTAAGAAAGGTAAGTTGACTCTGAGATACATTGGACCTTTCAAGATATGGTCACAAGTTGGAGAAGTGGCCTATAGACTGGTCTTGCCACCTGTGTTATCTCGAATCCACCCAGTGTTCCATGTGCCTATGCTAAGAAAATATATTCTTGATCCTTCTCACATACTTTAGCCTCAAGCAGTGGAGCTCAGCGAAGATCTGTCTTACAAGGAGTACCCAATGGCGATTGTGGATCGCTAGGTTTGTCAACTTCGCTCCAGGGAGATTCCGATGGTCAAAGTGTTTTGGAGTAACCACATAGTAGAAGACTGTATGTGGGAGATAGAATCTGAGATGCAAGCCGCCTATCTGTATCTTTTTCATCAATAGACCTTGTATTTTCCTTGCTTTTCTTTGAAATTCGAGGATGAATTTCTATAAGGGGGGGAGATTGTAATAACTCGAATTTTTTTTAATAATTTTATATAATTAAATATTGAGGTTTGCAATGTTATTAATAATTTTTATCATATGTTGTTATTATTATTACATTAAATTGTTTTATTTAATTACTAAATTTAAAATTCTATGTGGGAACTATTAATATTATTATTTCTATCTCATATTTATTTACATGCACGTACATTATTATTTTAATTGTCATAATACTTTTTTTTTATGTACATAGCATTATTATTATTGACTATTATTATTTACATATTATTATTTTTAACTAGAGTTATTATTATTGTTGTTGTTATATGTATATACATGTATGATGAGTAGGTGTATATATATACATTATTTAAGCTACCCAAATTATATATATAAATATTTATGTTAAAACTTAAGTAAAAAAACTCACCAACCCAACCCCACCACTTTCCTTTTTTTTTCCCATCTCCCTCATGCCATCCTTCCTGCTCTCTCTCCCACGCTGCTTTCCCTTCCCTAGTAACACCACCATCTTCACGCCCTCCCCACCATCCTCTTCTTCTTCTTTCCTTGCTGTCTCAACAGCAACAATAGCACCAAGACCAGCAGCAGCAGCAGCCCTCCCCTGTCGTAGGATTTTAGTGTTTGGTAAGTTCTAGGTTAGTTTAGTTAGGGTTGGTTGGGGTTGATTTTTAGTTAATTTAGATTGTTAATTAGTTTTAGTTAGTTTTTGGTGTTGATTTGATTTTTGGTTGATTTTTATTATATTTATTAATTATGCAGAATTTTATTTTAATATTTGGTTAATTTTTGGGTTGATATATATATATTAGTTTATCTAAATTATTTTGGTTGATTTTGGTTATGGGTATATATAAAAATGATTTATGTTAGTTAATTTAATTTTATGGATTTTGTATAATTTATTTAGATGTTTTAATTTTATGTATATTTTGTTAATTTTGTTAATTAATTATTTGGGTTAAATATTTGAGTAATTAGTGTTAGTAAATTAAGTTAGTAATTTTTGTGTTAATAAAATTATTTTTAGTAAATTTATATTATTTTTGAGAAATTCTTATGTTTATGTAAATATTGAATTTTGGGGTAATTATGTAATTTTGTTGAAAATATAGTTAAATTATATTTTAAATGGTTTTAGAATTTTATAGAGTATTAGAATAAGTTTTATAAATTAATTACTATTTTTAACTAATTAATTCTAATTTTTAAAATTATATTCAAATAATAAATTATTTATTATTTTATGATTAAATGGGTTTTTAATTAATTTTATAATATATTTAAACTATTTAAATAATTAAATGTGAATTTGACTAAATATGTTGAATATTTGAAAAAAATAAGAATTTTATAAATATTATATTATTATTTAAGATTTTATTAATTATTGTGAAAAATATTTATATTAAGTGTTTTGAAATTTAAATAAATTATATTATTGATTTTTGGATTTTAGTGATTTTAATATGTTAGTATTTAATATTTGTCTTTTTGTGTTTTGTGAACCTCAGTTGGAGATTTGGGTAGTTTGAGGTTCCAACCCAAGATGTTGAGCTTGTGTGAAGTTTAGAAGTGTGTTTGCTTGCAAGATTGACTCTAGTTCGGTAGAGGAATGTCCGTTTTACAGAGAAGACTTTGCTGAATTTTCGGTAGATTTCTCATAAAACGTGACATTGAGTCAATCCTAATTTTTGAATTCTGAGTCGAATCTTCCTTAGAAATTCTAGAAATTAGGGTTTCTAATTTCTGATAGTCATTTTATTTTCTATTTTTTAGCTGCCCCTCCGGTCGTAACTACCAATTAAGGTCGTACACAACGTATTAGAGGAGCGCCTTCATCTTGTAAGTTAATATTTGAATTGTATGTCAAGTTTTTCGAGTTAAAACATATTAAATTCTGATGAATTTAATTTATGAGATTCTAGTCAGTATTCCTTAAATAATGTTGTAATATTTAATTTATAGTTGATTTATTTTATTTTTTATTTATTTTAATTTTCCTTATTTTATTTATTTTCGTTTATTTTAAATAAACTACGGTAGAATGAGCTACCTGATGGGTTTCATCAGGACCGTGTGCGCAACAGTAAAATATTTGATAATATTAATTATATTATCGGGGCTGAAGATCTAGTGATGCTTTACTCTCAGACACTGCTAGTAATATAATATTTGATTATTTAATAAATATTGGGGCCAAAGGTCTGGTCATGCTTTGCTCTCGAACACCGCCAGTGTAGTTGGATTAATATTTGTTAAATCACTGGGGCCGATGGTCTGGTGATGCTTTGCTCTCGGACACCGCTAGTGATATTGGATTAAGTGATGTGATTGCGGCTGTGCATCCTAGTGATGTTTTGCTCTCCGGATTCGGTAGTCTTAGATATAACTGAGCCGAATGACTGTTAAAATTGAGGACTCGGGTTCTACCTAGTTATTATTTTCATATACTAAAATGTTTAAAAGCATTTAAATATTTATTTTGTTCCTTTTGAAAAATGGGTTTCTTATATATATCAAAGAATTTGAATAAAAAAATTATAAATATATTATTTTCATAAAAACCTATTTTAAAGGGGATTTTCAAACCGCATTCATTTCTTTTATTAGCTTACTCAGTGAGGTCTGACTCCCCTCAATTTATTTTTTTCAGGAGTTTGGGAGTCTTCTATTAGGCCTACTTTTCTATGCCAAGTAGCTTTTTCATAGGTTATCTTATGTAGGTCTATATAGTTGTGATTGTATTAGTATCCGTGTATCGTAGTAGAGAACTGTATAAATGCATATTTTAAATTGGATATTATGTATTGAGATTTATGTACTAAGATACTATTTGTATAACTAATGATGTTTATCTTATGCACCATGATGTTATGGTTTAATAAATTGAGAAAAATCAGTTTGATAATGTGCATTATGATTTAATTATTTTATTGTAAGGTTTTAAAGTGAAATATTCTGAATTTTTCTTTTAAGGCTTACTACGGGTTTCGGTAGCTTTATGCTTTCCCATTCCCTAGTACCGATCACATTCCTTTAGGTTCAAGTCATGACAAACGTAATGATAATAAAAAAAAACATAACACATAACCAACATATAACACACACTTCAATCTTCTCCCCCTTTATTAAAGAGAAAAAGAATATCTAACTTTCCTGTAATGAAGATATTTTATATATCTAAAATAAGGACAAGAGACCAAACATAAACTAAAACAAGGACAAAGAAAACTAAGGAAGAGAAATAAGGACAAGAGACCAAACATAAACTAAAATAAATAATTAAAGTAAACTAAAATAAGCTAAGAGAGTAAAAATAAATAATAAATTAAGCATCACTACCATATTAGGGACCTTGAGAAGAGGAAAGAGGAGGAGGAGGCCATGAGCATTGGATATTATAATAAGTATAGAGATGATGGATGTCATATTCCATATGATCTATACAATGGTTAAAATGATCAAGCCTAGTGTCCACTTTATAAAATATATTATTGATGTTAGATTCAATAATAGAGAAGTAATTAAAGAGGCCTCCAACCCAAGCGGGTTCATCATCAACACCTTAAGAAGAGGAGGGTCCTCTAGCCCTTTTCCTTTGAGGAGGAGCTTATGCTTGAGTAGTGACTTGGTCTTAAGTAGTGCCTTCTTCAAAGTCAACTCCTCTAAGCCCTAAGTTACCAATTCACCCAAAGTCCTCTAAGTTTTGAGCAAGGTCTTCATCAATGTCTTTTTATCCTTTATCCTTCTAAACCCACACTTCCCCAACTTTCTTGAATTATCTAGAATTTTTCAAAAGGTTCTCATCATAAGGAGAAGGAGGGATCTTAGTAAGGTTATTGAAACTAATCCCAAAGTGGGAGGCAATCTTACTGATAATGCTACTAATGCATAAATTACTATTCATATTACACTAGCCAACCACAACCTCCATTGAAGCCATCTTCCTAACTCTACATCCACAATCTTAATGAGGCATCAAATCAAGAATAAATTATCAAAAGAAATTGCCTCATTGCTAAGGCCCCTTACATGAAAAGAATAGGTTATGAATCTATGAACATGTCAAAGGGGTTTAGAGAAGAAAAGAGAGGATTTGGTATGTGTAGACGGTGGGGTTTAGCGTGCATCCAAGATTTTAACAATCACGACAACATTGTTTAGTCTCAGGACCTTAGGGAACACACTACTATGTCACAAAGTCATAGCGTGGAGAAGGGGAGTCGCCACCCAGGGTAATAACTGGGACAATTTGATTGGTGGTACTCGATTCTCTAAAAGAAAGTTAGCACCACAACCAGGAGATTTTGGGAACAGAATACTAACTTCTCTTAGTCTCGTGTTCATTTAGATTAATTTTATAAATGATTATTCCATCCTCTAATTACATGAAATTTTATTTAAACCCTATATGACATCCATCTAACCTTAGGCATTTAGTCAACAAAATTACATATAAAAAATGCACTCAAGGTCGCATTGTCCCTAAGTCTAAACTATGTTAATTTTATTAAAAAGTTAGCTAGATTTACATTTTATTTATAAGTGAGAAATGGACTAAAGGTGGGCCTACATTTTTATTAATTAGTGAGCCTAGATCTATTTCTTTTATTTTGCCTAAAAAATGGGCTTAAGTCTATTTAATTTTAAAAGAAAGTTAAATTAATGGGCCTAAGTCTAACTTGGTTTTATTTTAAGTGAAATGTGGGCCTAGGTCTATTTATTTTAAAATAAATGAAATAAAGTGGGTTGAGCTAAGTTTAAATAAGTTTTAATTAACTAAGTGGGCCTAAAATCTAATTAACCTAATGGGCCTAAATTGATTTTAATCATTTAAAGTCCTAAACCATTTTTTAAGCCTATTTAAAATGAGTTGGACCTAAGCGTGGGCTTGGGCCCAATATAATATAAAAACCCAAAAACATAACCCAAAATAAAAAAAACATAAAAAAGGATCAAACAAAGATTTTAGTGATTTTCTAGAAACCCTAAATTAATTACATGCAAACCCTAAATTAAGCTACTGCCACCATTGATTTTAATTGATTTTTACCCAATTGAACCTAATTACTAATTGATTTTAAACGCAAAAAATTAAATCTTTCAATATTCCCATTACTGGGGCTATTACAAACTATGTACAAGAATTAAAATTAAACAATTATACACCCATGAATTAAAATAACTATACAAAATACCAAAATGAAAAATAAAGATAAAAATCCTAAGTTCTATTGGAAAACAACACAGGTTCTACCATGGCATTCCATGGACCTTTTGTTCGTCTAAACACAGGCAGTATTCTCTTTAATCCACATTCACACATCAAAACAAAAACACATAAATAATCAGATTAGTAGTGAAATTGAATAATCAAAACAATAACAAAATAAAAATCATAAAAAGAAAAGAATAGAAAAGAATGGAATACAAACAAACACTGATGATTTTAGATGTTGTGCAAATGCTTTAAGATAGCCCCTCAGATTGGATTATCATCGTTAAAATTGACTCAGTATTGATTTGATTTTGTACTGGGATTTGATTGCATTCAAAGACACTGACAGTATCCAAAATTAGGGTTTTAAAAGATAAGGGTGTGTGCGAGGTGTTCTTCGCATCTAGATTTTTAGGATTTTCTTATGTAATAGGGTTTTTTGCGTAACTCTCTTCTCTCTTTTGTAGTCTCTCTATTTTTTTCTTTCATCTTTTTTTTCTCAATCTGTGTGTATGAGTCCCAAGCCCCTTTGCATGCATGCAGACTCTTTGCTTTTTAAAGCAGAGTCTGTGTGTACTGACTTCCCAAATTTGCAGGAACAGTCTCATCTCTTCAAAACAAACAAATAGAGTTTTGATTTTTGAAAGTTATTTACTCATTTTGAATGGTTGAAATTTTCATTAGATAGTACTAATATAATTAAATTTTCAACCAATCAAAACACTGAAAGAATCGACAAAAAAATATGCGAAAAATCAAAAAAATGAGACTTTTTATGCGTCGGCATTGTCCAATGCCGATCCTAATTTTTTTAAAATTTTAATTACCAAAAGACCCTTGAAAAATTCACTTCTTTATAATCAAATCCTAAAAAACATTGCAATTTAGTCCCTAAAGACCAGAAAATCGACAACCAAGTTCAATTTTTGAATAAATTTCATCATAGGGGCTTACGTTGCAATTGTGCACAATTGCATCCCAAAATTGGGTGCTTACAGTATGTCCCTCCCTCCATAAAGGCACTAGTATTAGGTTTAGTATGTTGGAGCCAAAAATTATAAGGGGACTAAATAATGTTAAGAGAGGCAAGGCCTCCTTGTTTAAACCCAAAGATATCATCAAATTGTTGAGAGGTTAAAAACCTATCTTTTTCCCCTAACCTAAACCTCATTTTATTCAAAGGATTATAATCATTAAGAAATTGAACTCTTAGGCAAAAGGTGGAAAGAAACTCAATCATAAGAGGAGGATATGTAGGAAGAGGTTTAAAGGCAATATTAAACATACCAACCCTCTCGAGCAATTCCTTCACTTTATTATAGCATCCCATTTTTCTAGAGTGACTTATGACATATATCTTAAAGGGATTGTATTCCTCTTGCCAAATTGAGCCATTCATTACCTTACTTGAGTGGAGGAGTAGGAGATGGTAGGGGTTTTCTTTGGTTAGTCTTTAGTACCCCTCCTTGAGGATTTTTCTTCCTAGGAGCCATTGAGAAAAGAAAAATTGCCAAGAATTTGAAGGAAGTAAGAATGAAAAAAAAAGAGAGAAAAAGATTGATGATGAATTTGGTGTGAGGGATGAAAAGGGGATGTAAGGAGGTTTAAATAGAAGGGAATTATGTTAAAAATAATCAAATTTTAGTCAAAAAATTGAGTAAAATTGCAAGTGATTGTTATGGAATTGAATAGAAGGATTGGGAGTTACAATTGCATTAAATGTGCAACTCCTCATTTGTCAGGCCGCTCTCACGAACGTGAGTGTCGCTCATGATGGGCACTAGCCACTAACGAGATATGACCTCACGAGTAGTTATAGCTTTATGCAATGGCATGTGATGGAGACGCAGGGTGGTCACTGAACTTTTAAAAATTTTGCAATTACACCCTTAAAACCTATCAGTTTAGGCAATGAATTAAAGCAATTAAGCGGCAAATTAAAGGTAAATAAAAACAACAATTTAAATCAATATAATAGAGTATGAAAATGGGATACTTTCTGAATAAAACAAATTTAATAATTTTTAAATAATTAATTATTAAATAGTAAGAAATCAAAGAAAAATCGCACATAATGCAACGAAATTTATATATAGGCAAGGAAAAAGATTTTTCATGAGTCATAAGCATATAAAGTTCAAAATAACATATCAAGAGCAATTAATCAATAAAAATGAAAATAAAAAGGTGCTCAATTATGGAATAAGAAAAGCTAAATAATATGTCTGCATAAGAATTTGTAGACCAAGATAGCTTAACAACCATTCAAACACACAATTAAGACAAGTTAGCACCATTTATCATACTAAGCTCATGCTTAATAAAATTCATTCTATCCTCACAAAGTGGCTTGGTTGGTGATTTCTATTAACAAATTCAAGATGAATATCACCATTTTGCACATGATCATGCATGAAATGATGTCTAATGTCTATATGCTTAGTTCTTAAATGTTGAATGGGGTTTTTGCTAAGGTTTATAGCACTTGTATTATCATACTTAATTGGAATGTGATCAATATCAATGCCATAGTCCATTGGTTATTGTTTTTCCCATAAGACTTGTGAGCAACAGTAACCTGTCACCATATATTTAGCTTCTGTAGTGGACAAGGAAATTGAGACTTGCTTTTTACTAAAGCAAGAGACTAAATGATTTCCTAAAAATTAGCAAGTTCCAAAAGTGCTCTTCCTATCTAGTAAGCTACCAGCAAAGTCGATATCCGAATAGCTAACTAACTCAAAAATTAAATACCTAGGATACTAAATCCTAAATGCATAGTTCCACTAAGATATTTGAAGATTTTTTTAATGGCATTCAAATGAGACTCCCTAGCACTAGATTGGAACCTAGCACACAAGCATGTAGCAAACATAATATCTGGTCTACTTGCAGTTAAATAAAGAAGGGATTCGATCATACATTTATATCGCTTTTCATTAACCAATTTGCCATTCTCATCCTTCTTAAGTTTGGTGATAGTGCTCATAGGAGTCTTGCTTGACTTAGCTCCATCCATGTCAAACTTCTTAGGAATGTCTCTTGTAAACTTACTTTGGTTGATAAAGATCCCATCTTTGCATTACTTGATTTGTAGTCTAAGGAAGAAACTTAATCTCACCCATCATGCTTATCTCAAATTCCCCTTGTATTAACTTAGAAAATTCCTCACACAAGCAATGAAAATAATATCACCAACATATATTTGTACAATAAGTAAATCATGTTTAGCTTTCTTTATGAATAAAGTTATGTCAATTTTTCCTTTAAAGAACCCTTCTCTAATAAAAAGTTACTCAACCTTTCATACCAAGCTCTAAGAGCTTGCTTTAATCCAAACAAAGCTTTTGAAAAATTAAACACATGATTAGGAAAATCAAACCTTTTAAAACCCAAAGGTTGTTCAATATAAACCTCCTCTTTAATATAATTATTCAACAATACACTTTTAACATCCATTTGAAAGAGTTTAAAGTCAATATAAGATGCAAATGAAAGTAGCATTTTAATAGCTTCTAACCTTGCAACAGGGTTAAAGGTTTCATCATAATCAATGCCTTCCTCTTGATTATGAACATTAACTACTAGTCTAGCTTTGTTTCTAGTTATGACACCTTACTCATTCATCTTATTTTTAAACACCCATTTAGTGTCTATAATAGGATGATTTTTAAGTCTAGGAACCAAGATCCAAACCTTATTTCTCTCAAATTGATTTAACTCTTCTTGCATTGAAAGGACCCAAAATTCATCACACAAAGTGTCATCAATATTTTTAGGCTCAATTTAAGAAATGAAGGCTAAATTAACAATAGACTTAAATTAAGATCTAGCAGTTACCCCCTTTATAGTGTCTCTAATAATGAGTTCTTGAGGATGAGCCTTTTTGAATTACCAATCCTTTGGAAGATTATTATCACGACCCAAAACAGGGGCCATGACCGACGCTAAGGAATGGGAATTCTTTCGAATCCGGAACCCGTAGCAAGCCTAAAATAAAATAAAACATACAATAGTAACAATAACAACATAATTAAGTAAAATATTATGCAGCGGAATAAAATCATAAATATCAAAATAATATTTCCACCAAATGAAATTAAATCAAATCCTCATCTCATATATAAATAAACTCTTTTAATACAAATCCAGTTCAAATTCTTAAAATACATAACTCATACAAATATAATACAATATCTTTTAACAATTTTACGACTACTACAGTGTCTAGATCATAAAATAAAACTCAAGTGAGCAGTTTACATAGTAAAGTCGGGGCGGAAGAAATCCAGCGTAAAGGCCTGCTACTGAGGTCTAAAGACGATGACTCTCCTGAAAAATAGTCAACGAAGGAGAGTCAGACCTCACTGAGTGAATTACTATAATATATATACATGCATACTAAATGCCATTGCACACAGTCAAAAATATATATAATATGTATGTATACAAGCAAATACACACAGATGCAATAAAAATCATTTTATATATTTTTATTGAAAATCACTATTTATGAAGGATCAAATAGAACCCTAGAATATTGCAACCTCAAAACAATGTTAGACAACACTCTAGCCATACAGGCTCACTTATTCCAAATATATTCACTTATTCCATTTAGACAGTAGACTGGCCCCGAGACACTAAGTCAACTGAGCTCTAGCAGTCTGACTGTCAATGTGATTGGCCCCAAGAAACTTGGTCAACTGAGCTCCAGCAATCACACTCAATAATCACATCACACATCAAATAATCATATCCAATTAATATCCACAAATGGTTAGTAATATAGCCTAAATGCTATAAGCGTATCGGTACGTACTTGGTCCTAGTGCTGCCCACTAGGTAGCACGTTCTATTGATATCCTTCATTTAATAAATAAAACATACATTCATAAAAATAAATGATGCATGAATTTAAATATAATAGCAACAATAACCATATATATACTAGAAATATACCAAAAGTAAACCAGGTATATTTCGAGTATATATACGTCAAAGAAATCCAGACAGATTACAAAATAAATTAGAAATATATTCAAAAACATTTTTAAACCTAATTTATTAGCAAAACATGCATATAATTTAAAATATGCCAAAAATAAACTAAAGATAAACCAAAATAAACTAAAAATAAACTTAAATACTAATTGAATTATTTATGCATAATTAATCAAAATAAAACATACATTTCTAAATCATGCACCCTAAAGCATATATATATATAGAATAGTAACTCATTAATTATTGCGCTCCTCGAGATGGATCCGATGAGCCTGGTCCACTAGGCCTCGGTCTCGGCGCAACTAAACAAACAAAACTGACAGGAATCAGAACAAATCTAATAGAAGTTCTAAAGACTTGATCTAGAATACTAGAGACAGAATTAGGATTAGAGCTCGACCGAACATCACGTTTTATGAGAATTCTACTGAAAATCCGGCAGAACCTCCCCTGTAAAATGGACATCTCTCTACTCAAAGAGTAGAGCTGGCCCTGCAAAGAAATGCACTTCGAAAATAAACACAAAACACAACCACAATCCCTCGGTCGGACCCCAAACTACAGTTTACCAACCGAGGTCCACAATTCACATAACAATATAAAAATACTGAAAATACCCTTATATACTAAAAACACATTTAACAAGTAGAAATTACGTAATTAATCCTAAAACACAGTAAAAACCAATAAAAACTCATTTATTTAGAAAAATCGTATATTATATATATAATTTGAAAATAATTTACGAAAAATAGTTTTAAAAAGTTAAAAATACTAAATAATTTGTAGAAATCATTTTTATACCTTAAATAACTATTAAAACCAATTTAATCACATTTTTAGCCAATTTAGGGTAAAATTACCAAAATACCCCTATATATATAAATATACTAAAATTAATTCAAAAATTCACCAAAAATAATATAATTGCTAAAAATTAATTTTCTCAGCATATATATCAATAATACCAATAAATAAACTCAATTAACTAATTAATTTCAATTAAACACACAATTAACCCTATTTTCTCAAAATTACATAAACTAAATAAATTCAAAATAAATACGTAAAAATTCACAAAAATTCCAAATAAATTTCTATAATTCATTTCAACACCTATATTTATCATAAAACACAATTTCATAATTTAATTAATTAATTTTCAAAAATTAAAAAATAATAATAAAATATTCAAAAATACCCAAAAATCAAAATAATTTCCAAAAATTCTACAAAAATTCCCACATGAATATTAAGCTAAGGGGAACAACATTTTTGAAGGAATTTATCACGAATCAATCAATTGAAGCTCAAAAAAATTTGACAACCCTAATAGGCCGAAATTGCAAAATTGAAACCTAGGCAAATCTAGATCATTTTAAGTGAAACAAAGCTTGGAATCACACTCACCGGAGCTCAAGGAGAATATAGAGACTGGCGGTGTCAAAAATGGTGGCCGGAATCACGTCGATCGACGTTGAGAAGAGTTTCGGCTTTTCCAGCCAAAACAAGCTTCCCGACGTCGGAAACGAGCTCTGTCGGCGGCGGAACAGGCTAAGGAAAATGGTGGCTCGCCGGGAGGCACACCGACGGCAAGGCAACGGCATGGCAATGACCGAAAAGTGGATGGGGACAATCGGGAAGAAGGAGAGGGAGGAGTGGCAAAATTGTAATTTTTGTTAATTTTATTTTTTTGTTAAATACATAAGTATATATATATATATATATATATATATATATATATATATATATATATATATATATCCCAACCATATATTATAATAATATAAATCCCCACACATATTAAATATACACCACACACATAATTTAATATATTAAATAATTTATACACTAAAAAAATAATTAAATAATATTAAACTAATAATAAATAATAAAAATTAGGGTAATTAATTAAACCCTAATTAAATTTAAATAAATACACATATACACTTTATTTTAACACTTTTAAAAATATATGTGAGTTCATGCAAATGCGTAAATCTACTTAAAATAATTAATAGTAAATTATTTACGTGAAAATTTCCTCGAAAATAGAATTCTCGGGAAAATTTTATGTAAAGTACTTAAAATAACATAAAATAATTAAATAAGTGTTAATTAAATAACAAACTCATAAAATATCAATATTATATACCAAAAATTATTAACACTGCATATCCTGATGCAGTATTAAAATATTTAAAAACACGGGATATTACAATTATCCTTCAAAGTAGGTTGATACATCTCCTCATTGTCTTCCTTTGTAGGACCTTCTAGCTCCAAAGGTTTGCTAGCATTCTCTTTTTAAAGATTCATATCCATAAATTCATCTACAACATCATCAACACTACTAAAATCATTTCTAGAATCAAATGAGTTAGATTTATAAAATACTATATGCATTGACTCTTTGACTACTAGAGTTTTTTTTTATTAAAGACTTTATATGCTTTGATAGTGGTTTTATAGCCTAAGAAAATTCCTTCATCGGCTTTAGAGTCAAATTTTTCAAGGTTGTCCTAGGTATTTAATATAAAGCACTTGCATCCAAATACTCTAAGATATGAAATTTTTGGTTTTTTATTATTCCAAAGCTCATAAGAATTTTTGTTTAAAACAGGTCTTTTAAAGACTCTATTTGCTATAAAGCAATAAGTGTTAATAGCTTCCTCCTAAAAGTATAAAAGAAGATTATATTCATGGAGCATAGTCCTAGCCATTTCCACTAGAGTCCTATTTTCCTTTCAATAACCTCATTTTGTTAAAGTATTCTAGGAGAAGAAAAAGTATGTAAAATACCATTTTCATTGTAAAAGGTTTTAAAGAATTCATTTTCAAATTCGGTTCCATGATTACTTCTAATAGTTGAAATGCAAAAACCTTTTTCTTTTTTAATGCTTTTTGAAAAAATTTTAAAAGCTTTAAAAACATCATTTTTATGAGTAAGAAAACATACCCAAGTGTATATAAAGTAATCATCAACCAAGATATATGCATAGTGCATTCCATCTAAACTAGTAACTCTAGGAGGTCCTAATAATTCCATATGAATAAGTTCATGTGGCTTAGAAATGGACACTACATTCTTGAGTTTAAAGGAAGATTTGGATTTTTTCCTTTTTTAAAAACATCATAATGCTTTTCTTTGGTGAACTTGAGTTTGAGTAGCCCAACTACAAGTTCATACTTATTAAGGTCATCCAATAACTCAAAGTTTGCATGTCCTAATCTTTTATACCATGTCCAAGTTTCATGAAAAATAGACATTAAGCATTTGATGTCTTTGTTATCAACTTTATTCAAGTTAATGATATAAACATTGTCTACCCTTTCACCACTAAAGATTATTTTGTCTTTATCTAAACTACTAACAAAGTAATTCCTAGGATAAAAGGTAACTTTATTTCCCATATCACACAATTAACTTATACTAAGTAAATTATGCTTAAGACCATCAACAAGTAAAACATGATGAATTGATAAGGATTGAGGGTTATCAATTTCTATAATGCCTACTATCTTTCCTTTGGTATTGTCCCCAAAGGTGACATGACCTCAATCCTTAGCATTAAGCTTATTGAATTATTCCTTGTCTCCCGTCATGTGCCTTGATCATCCACTATCAAGATACCACATGCTTCTAGCTTTTGTGAACTTCAAGCATACCTATATAACACAATTCAAGCATTCTTTTGAACCTAAACCTTAGTTGGTCTAGGTTGGTTAGTCTCAAAGTAATCTAAAGGAATAAATTGCAAGTGTAATTTGTTATAAAAGCACACATTCAAGTGTGACTTTGGCCATACAATAGAAATATTCAATGTTGGCAAATCTATTTCTTCTAGGAGCATATGATTACCTTATATGTGAAACATGTCTTTTGTATTGTGGTTATATGGGTGTCCTAAAGGTCTTTTGTGCCATATGAGGAGAGTGAGACATGCATTGATAATGGCATTGTCTATTATGAGATGATTGTGTAGCATACTTAGGAGTGTTGTATCTAGTGTACATGTAAGCATGTCTAGGTTAGGGCCTTTTAGCTTGAAACTTAGCCCTTTTTGTCAAGGAAGGTTAGGTTTTATGAGACTTGCCCTTCTCATTTAAACATGAGACCTTTTATCTTTAAAAGCTTGAGTCTCAAGAGGTTTAAAGGTAGAAAGAGTATAATCATATGAAACTTTAACATAGTTATTATAAGATGATGATGAGGGAGACATTCCATTTGTATATCCAATTGCATAAGTATTCCCATAGAGTTTTTAAGAATCAAGAAGACTATCTAAAGTCTCTTTTCCTCTTTTGAATTTATAAATGGAATTCTTTAACTCTAGTACCTCTTTAGAAAGCTTAAGATTTTCATCATTAGCTTTCTTGAGTTGGTCCTCTGAGGAATTAGAAGATTTTAAGTCATTTGCAAGTTTTTCATTAGGTTCAATAAGTTTAGAGAAATAATTTTTTAAGTTTTCAAATTCCTTGTATAATTTAGATAACTTATTTTTGTAAAGCTTCTTCTTAGAGAGTAAGCTTTTGTATTTAAGCATGAGTTTTCTCACAATAAAACTCTCATCATCATCATCATAATCATCATAAGAAAAATGAGAAGTATATGGTACTTCATTTTTATCTTTCAGAGCCATGAAGAAAAGGTTGGCCACTTCTTATTGCTTCTCTTCCTTTTTCAATTAGGAGGAGTCATTCCATAAAGCTTTAAAGGCCTTCTTCATGTCCTTTACTCCCTTATTCTTGAATTTGAGCTTGGGACACTTACTTTTAATGTGTCCTAGTTTCTTGCATTCATAGTAAGTAACCTCTTTGTTCTTCTTACCTTTATACTTTTTGTTTTCTCTTTCCCATGAGAAGCTTTTCCTCTTTAAGAACTTTTTAAATCCCCTAGTGATTATAAAATCCTCTAATGATCATAGCTATTTCATTATCATCTTCACTAGAGCCTACCAAGCTTTCATCTTCACTTTCTTCTTGCATAGCCTTTAATGCAATCCCATTTTTCTTCTCTTCTTTCTTATGTCTCTCATCATCTTTTTGCTTTATTATGAGCTCATGTGTAAAGAGCTTTCCTATGAGCACATCAATTGAGAGAGTTAAAAGGTCTTGAGCTTTCTCAATTGAAGTGACTATAGATTCTTAATCTTTCTTAAGTACGATTCTTAGAATGTTATTGTTCACTTCTTCCTTGAAAAAATATTTTCCAAGTTTCTTGAGGGTGATAAGAAGAGCATTTAGGTGATTTTTCATTTTAGTTATTGATTCTTGTGGCTTCATCTTGAAAAGTTCATATTCATGCATATGAAGTTGAACTTTTTTGCTTCTCATTTGCATATTTCCTTCATAATGATTCTCAAGTGTTTCCCATACTTCTTTTACATATTAGCAATGTTGAGCTTTGCCACCTTCTTCTCTTGACAAAGAGGTTAGTAAGATTGTCATGGCTTTCTTATTCGTGTAGTTCTCTTCTTTTTACTCATTGTTCCATTGACTTCTTGTAAGAGTAGTTTCTATACCATTAATTAAAGCTTTAGGTAGTTCCCAACCTTTTAGAACAACATCTCAAAGTCTAATAGGATCACTATCCCAATATAACTCCATTTTGAACTTCTAATGTGGGTAGTCACTACCATCAAAGAAAGGTCTAAAAGATGAAAAGTTAAGAGATTCACTCCCTATTATCTTGAATTCTAGCAATTAAGTACCTAGAAGGTAAGTTCTGATACTAATTATAATTGGCCTAGAGGAGGGTGAATAGAACTTTTTAAGTAATTAAAAGAAAATTAAAAAGATTAAAAAAGGATTAGAGAATAAGAAAGAAAGAATACAACCAATTAAGGAGTTCAGTTTATCAACAAACCTACATCTCCACCTAACTCTCCTAAGTTAGGATTTTTGAATCACCATAATTTATTTACTTAGATTGATTTTCATAACCTTGAGTTTTAGGCTCAACTCTAACCTTATAATCAAGAGTTTAGGATTAATTTTATAACTCAATTCCTAAGTGTTTTCAATAGGTAAACACTTTAACCTTTCACATAAGAATAGAACCTCATTTCCCATTTTAATCCTAAAAAGTAGAAGAAGAAGATTTCATATTCTAACACACAACTAACTCTTGCAAGAGTTAATTAAATACAAAGAAAGTAGATGAAAGAGTTAATGCTCAATGAATGCTAAGGACATAAATTTAATGTTCAAAGTGTGTAACTACTAAATGAAACTCCAAAGCATGTTTATATAGCTTGAGCATAAAAAATAAGGCTGTTGGATCCATTAATTACTTCTCCAAGCTCACTTCTTCAATATTTAATGAAATTCAACTTTTTGCAAATGAAATATTGCTCACGGTCATAAGGGTATTGTGTAGCTCATGAGCATTGAATAGTTTGATCATTGGAGTTTAAAAGAGACATTAGAGATTTGAAGGGGACCCTCACGAGTGACTCACGATAATGAGCAGTACATAGTCATCTTTGGAGGCTTGTTGGCTTCCTAAAAAAAGGCTACTCATGAGACTCCTCATGATTTAAAGGGTGGCTCAGGTTAAGCAACCACTTGTAACTTGAAAAATTACAATCTTTAACCTCTATTTACATCCATTTAATGTAAGTACTTGTATAGATTTATATTCTCCATTAAATTGCATATAAATGCTCTTTTAGAAAGCATTACATATTTTGATCTTAGAAGGAAGAAATTGATCTTGGAATTGAACAACCTACACACTTGAATAAGATCATCAGCAATACAAATTGCTTTTCAAAGTCAAAACCGGGGGTTGATAATGCAAATGGTCAATAAAGAGTCATCCAAAAGTGACTATGGAACTTAGTGTCACGATCAGAAGTAATGGTTTTTTTTGTATTACATGCAATCTAACAACCTCCCTAAAGAATAGTTGGCTATAGAAGATGTATCTGCTGTCTTTTTACATGGCAAGAAATACGCCATCTTGGAAAATCTGTCAACCACAATAAATATAAAATCCATACCTCATTGAGTTTGTGGCAAACCTAACATGAAGTCCATAGAAAGATCTTCCTATATAGCATTAGGAATAGGCAATGGCATGTACAACCTTGTGTTTTATCTCTGACCCTTCACCTTTTAACATACATAGCACCTATACATAATATTAGTCACATCCCTTCTCAATCTAGGCTAATAAGCCATCTCCCTCACAACTTTAATGGTTTTATCTCTTCCAAAATGCCACCACCATGTAAGTCTCTAATGACCTTCTCACAAAAATAAGTGCGAGGAAGATAAAGATGCCCACTTTTTATAAGAAATCTATCATGTACATAAAAATCATCACATAAGTGCTTACTCACACAACTAGCCCATATATGCTTGAAGTCATCATCATTTGCATATAATTCCTTTAACATTTTAAAACCCACTATCTCCTAACTCAAGGTTCTCATCAAAGCCACTCACTGACTCAATGCATCCACCATCTTATTTTATTGTCTTAATTTATGGATAATCTTATAAGGGAATTTCTCTATGTAAGCTAACTTCCTAACATGCATATCACTTATAATTTGCTTCTGTGTACTTAAGTAATTCAAAGTTTGATGATCAGTATAGAGAATGAACTTCATGGCTATGAGATAATGCTCCCAAGTTTTCAGAGCCCTTATAACAATATAAAAGTTTATGTCATAGGCAGCCCATTTACACTCAGCTTCACATAATTTCTCACTAAAAAAAGCTATCAATCTCTTCTTTTGGGATAAAACAGCCCCTACACCTACTTCACTAGCATCACACCCTACCTCAAATAACTTCTCAAAATATAGTAATGCTAAGATAGGTATTGTACTCAACTTCTCTTTAATCAAAGCAAAGGTACTCTCTTACTCTTCACCCCATTAGAACTTTCCCTTCTTAAAACATTCAATAATAGGTGTTACAATACTATTGAAATATTTAATGAACCTCATATAAAATGTTGCTAATCCATGAAAGCTCCTTACATCACTCACATTCTTTGGGGTAGGCCATTCCTTAATAGCTTTCACTTTCTCTTCATTTACTTTAATTCTCTCACTACTCACCATATAACCAAGAAATAACAATCTCTCATGAAAACACATTTTTTTCAAGTTTGTATATAATTTATTTTTCCTCAACACCTTCAACATTTCCCTAAGGTGTCTAACATGCTCCTCCCATAATTTACTTTGATTTAAAATATCATTAAAATAAACAACTACAAATTTACCCAAGAAAGGTTGTAGTACCTTATTCATAAGCCATATGAAAGTACTAGGAGCATTAGTTAGCCTAAAAGGAATGACTAACGATTCGTACAACCCATCCCTCATCTTGAATGTTATCATCCACTCATCACCTAGATGTATTCTAATATGATGATAGCCACTTCTCAAGTCAATCTTGCCAAACACAATTGCTCCACTCAACTGATCAAGCATATCATCCAACCTTAGAATAGGAAATCTATATCCAATGGTAATTTTATTAATTGCCCTACTATTAACACACATTCGCCAACTCTTATCTTTCTTAGGTGCCAATAAAGCCGGCATCATGACCTAAACCTTGGAGTCATAATCGACACTAGGGAATGGGAATTCTTTCGAATCTGGAACCCATAATAAGCCTTAAAAATAAAAAAAATTCAATAAATAATATAAAAATATGACCGAATTAAAACTTAAATTGATATCAAATAAATACTTAAATATCATTTCATAAATAAAATATTCATACAATATTTTGAATACATAAGTCTCAAACTGATACAACACTACTAATACAATAACACTACTACTACAGTTTTCTAGAAAATAATAAAAGTTCAAATATGAAATTTGCATAAAATAGCCGGGGTGGAAGAAGACCGGCGTAAAGCACCATTAGTACGGCCTGACAAAAAAGCCTCTCCTAAAAAAATGGTTGAGAGGGGGTTAGACCTCACTGAGTGAATTATTATAATATATATACACGTACCTCCTAATGTCATATGCAATCAAGCATCAGTGTGTATATATATATATATATATATATATATATATATATATATATACAGACATTTCACACAGATGCTGAAATCCACTTTTATATATATAAATGTGAAAAAAATTTGTTTAAGTGAAGGATCAAATAGAACCCTAAATATTTGCAACCTTAATCAAAATATCTCACTAGCCATACAGACTCACTTAATTCTAAAGTAATTCTCTTATTCCATTTTTGGATAGTAGACTGGCCCCAAGTCAACCGAGCTCCTGCAGTCTCATTATCAGTGTGATTGGCCCCGAGACACTAGGTCAATCGAGCTCCTACAATCACACTACTCAATCACATCAAATCTCAATAATCAATAAATCAAATGTCACCTCAAGTGATTCTCACAATATCGACTCTAAAATCTAATAAACCGGTACATACATAGTTCTAGTGCAACCCACTAGGTAACACGTTCTATTGATATCCTTCAATAAAATCATATATTTATGGAAAATAATAAAATACATAATTAAAATAAAATGGCATCCAATAAAGGAAAAATATACCAGAAATATACCAAACATATACTAAAAATATTCTAAATAGATATGCCACATGTATAGCAAAATAAACCATAAATATACCAATTATATATGTTGAATATAAGTCAAAATATACTGAAACATACTATCTTATATATGTCACATATATAGAAAACATATACTAAAAGCATACTAAACATATATGTCACATCCATAGCATATATATCAAAATATACTAAAAGTATACCAAATCATTTAATAAAATCATCCAGGTTTAAATGCATTATGGAAATATGAAAGTTCATGTTCATGCATCCTATATGCAATGCATATATGAAATAATAACTCACAGGTTTACGTTCTGCGAGACAAACTCGACGTGCTTGGTTCGATAGGTCTTGGTCTCGGCGCAACTAGAAAATAAATATAATGATAATATCATATTCAATTCTAACTTATACTTCTAAGAATTCTAAAGGAAGACTCGATCTAAGAATCAAAACTCAGTTAAACATAAATTTTCAGGATCGACTTGACGTCACGTTTTATGAGAATTCTAACGAAAAATCGACAGAGCCTCCTCTATAAAATGGACATCTCTCTATTGAAAAGTAAAGTCGATCCTGCAAGAAAATCACACTTCTAAAACACAGAGCTCAACATCTCGGGTTGGGACCCCAAACTACACAAATCCCCCCAACCAAGGTTCACAATACACAATAAAAATAAATATTTAATAATAATATAATAAAATCATTAATCCTTAAAATAATCAAAATGCCACAATATAATATATTTAAATATCAAAACACTAAATATAAATATTTTCACAATAATTAAATAAAAATCTCAAATAATAATATAGTATTAATAAAAATTGAATTTTTCAATAATTCAACATAAAATAGTAAAATTCACATTTAATTACTCAAATAGTTTAAATATATTATAAAAGTAGTTAAAAACCCATTTAATCACAAAAATAATAAATAATTTATTATTTAAATATAATTTTTAAAAATTAGTATTAATTAGTTAAAAATAGTAAATAATTTGTAAAAATTATTTTAATACCATTTATTATCCCAAATTATTTAAAACATATTATTTAACTACACTTTCAACAAAAATACACAATTAACCTATGATTTCAATATCACATAATACTAAATATATTCCTAAAAATTATATAAAATTACTAAAAATTATTTTATAATACTAAAGTTACTAACTTAAATTAATAACACTATTTTAACCAAATTTTCTTTCAAAATAATTAAATAACATAATTATCAAAAATCCATTTTTAATATTAAAATATTCAAAAATATTCAGTATTCAAATTAATTCAAAAAAAATATACAAAAATTATTTTTGAGAAGATTAAGCTACCTACAACAACATTAACAAAGAAAACTTTCATTAATCAAACCCAAAAATTAAATAAAAATTCAAAACCCTAATGACACATAAACTAAAACTTTACATAACTCAAAAACAATGGAGTTTAAGCTCAAACCGAGCTTAGAATTGAACTCACCGGAGCTAAGAGGTTCGAACAAGACTGGAACAACGAGCTCTCATGACCGGAATCGTCGTCGAAAAAAATGGAGGTCTGGTTGTTGTAAGTCTTAGTTTCAAGCATTCCGGCAGCGACAAAGGCACACTGGTAGTAGCGAAAGGGAGGAGAGGAAGAGGGGAGATGGTGTTGGTGATTGGTGGTGCAGGTGGTGGCTCTAATGGCATGGATTGTGGGTGGCAGTGGTGGTTCACGAAGAAACATGGGAAGAAGAAGAAAAGCAAACTGAAAAAAAATATTCACTTATATATATATATATATATATACACAGACACACACACATTAACTTAATCAAAACATATATGTATATATGTATATACGTATATTCCCTTGTCACTATGAGCCTTAGTGTCTATCCCTCCATATCTTTTATAATTAGTACTATGGATTTGCTCCTGAATGAGTAACTCAACTTTCATGGCCAAATTTCTAGCCTCTTGCACACTGAAAACCATATGCACCCCAATTTTATCTCTAATAGTCTACTTCAACCCACTTAAATATCTTGTCGTACGTTGGTTTTCACTCTCTAATAACTGATTCCTTTTTGCCAATCTCAAAAATTTAGCAATATATTTATTCACACTCCTACTACCCTAGGTACATCTATGATAAGCATAAAAATATATTGTTCATAGTCTGGAGCTAAAAATCTACCTTAGAATCATTGCTTCATCCTTGCCATGTTTGAACTAGACCACGACCCTCTCTTATTCTCATCTCCCTCAGTCTATCCCACCATATTAATGCTCCCCCTTTTAACCTATAAGCAACAAATTTAACATTTCTATCGTCGGGCAACTCATTATATTCAAAGAATCTATCTACTTCAGTCAACTAATCTAAAAACCCTATAATATCAATATCACCACTGAAGTTAGGGATATCTACCTTTAGTTTGTATTCATCATCTCATTTGTAGTTTGGTTGCCACTACCTTCCACATCTTTTTCTACCTTATGGAATTGCAAATTCACCAAAATTAGCCTCTTCATATGAAGTGTCATAAAATCCCGCAGTTGGCCTTCTTTGACTTTGTGTATTAAGGATGGGATTAATAATGGGTCTAAAAGGGCCAATTCCTCCGCGTTGTTCCTCATTATCATTCTTATGCCCTTATCCATTAATCCTCAATAACACCTGCAATTAGGTTTGTATTGTTTCCAACTATTGAATTAAATTTTAGATTGATTGTTGTTGTCCTTCAATTGATTGACACTGCTCATTAATCGATCTCTAAATTGCCTGCAATCCTTGACCACCGTCTTGGGATTGGTTACCATTCTCTAGCATTAATATTAGCCATCGATTGGGAGAAACCTGTTTTGATACCACCTGACGCAGCTTGTAGAGTGATTGATCAACACACGGTTGATCAACAAGTGTAAACATATCTTGATCCAGAGACTAATTCTCAATCCAAAGAATAAGGAAAGCAAAAACTTTAATTTTAATTGAAAATCTGATAAAAGTGATAAAGTCTCTAAAACAAACCTTAAAAAATCTATTTATACCCTAGGCATAATAGGAAATAATAAGAAATAAAATAATCCAAAACAGCCCAAAATAAAGAATTAACGTAATTTAAAAAAAAAAAATTGTCTATTGCATGACATGTGACTCAAAATGATGCTTGAATTAACGCCCTGCGTCAACATGCCTTGGGCATTTTTCAATTTCGTCTTTTTCGTAAAGAATAGCTGCAAGTAAATTTGAAAAAACAGACGTTAAAAAAAAAAAAAAAAAAAGAAAGAAAGACACGCATAAATATTAAAAATAAAAAGACGTGCGTTTTTTCTTCTCGTACATGTAAATTGTAATGGCGTACTGTATAGACAAAAACTCATAATATAATTTGTCATAATTGGAAGCATAGGCCTGGGCTTACATAATTCCTAGAAGGGCCCAAAAAGAAGCACACTACCATGGCACCATCGTGCTGAAATAGGAAGAAAACTCGAGCAGAAGACCTTGGTAAATGGATCCAAAGAGTATCCAAATCTTGTGGCTTCTCATATAAAATTTTAACTTTTTTATTTTTTAGAATATCTAAAGGTTTTTATGCTCTAAAAATAATTTAATTCATAATAATAAATTATTTATCATATTAATTTAGACAATAATTTTTTTAAGAATAAATCTTTTTATGTAAAAATGCATTAATAAAATATTATTATTTAAAAACATTTCTTAATTTTAAAATAGTTGTTATCTCTTAAAATTATTTTTTTTTCTTTTACTAATTCTCCAATATTTTCCTACAATACTGTTAATGGATACAACAATTTCTTCAAAATTACAATTTTTTTATTGTTAAAAAAACTGCAATTTTTTTAGAACAATAAACTAAATTAATTATAAATTTACTTTTGACTTATTATTAATTTTTAAATTAATTTTATTGAATAAATTAAATTAAAATAATTTTTTAAAATTTATTTATTAATTTTAAATAATATGCAAAACATATTTGACCTTAACATAATATGGTTGATTGATCTCATATCATATATTGTCAATTTCACAATATTAAATATGTTACCCAAAAATGAAAAGTCCCTTTCAATAAACTCCTTCCTGCCTATTCAAATCACAACTCTTCATGCAATATTAGCCATTTAAGTGTCTCTTAACCATTTTAAGAGCTAATATTCTTTAGTTTGTTTCATTGGCTGATCAAGTCAAAGAAAGCATTAAGCACATCAACAATCAAGGAATAAAAATTAAATGATTTAAGGAAAAGAAAAAAAAAACTGAAAGAACTTAACCATCCAATCTCTTGATGCTATTCTCACATCAAGCCTCTAGCTACCATTTAAACTTGTAAATCTCACATTGTATTGTATTTTTAACTTCTTAGTTTTCATGCACCAAATCTTTGTCAATAAATAAACTTATTCGAAAAGTTTTGGAATTTAACACCAAAATTAATTTCTTTCTTAACATTAATTTTTTTTCTAATGTACAATCTGAATTCGTCACAGTTTTAAGTGAAACTTTAACACCTATTCCAAGATATTTGAATCTAAAATTTTTTATTGCATATTTTGAATATTTAATTGAATTTGTTTACTTGGGGACAGACATCACAGATTTATAAGTAACTTATGTAGATACCACAAAATAATAATAATAATAATTATTATTATTATTATTATTATTATAAAGAAAAATAATAAGAAACAAAATTCTGACCTATGGTTAAGAAGATTTTTGGGATTTTAACATAAATGTCTAAAAAAGGATTCCAAATTTACTAAAATGCATCCACTTTTCATATATTACTAAACATCAGCTAATATAAAAAAAAAATTATTCTTATATCTTTTAGCATAAACAATACAAAAAAAAAAAAAGACAAAAAAAGAAAGGCGCTGCTTTCTCTTCCCTACCACTGTCACCATCACCATTAATCTTAGGACCAATTCAAGCTCTCTTCCCTGCCTCCGCCTTCGCCTCCTCATCCACTGTCACCTTCCTCCGCCACCGTCATCGTAACCATGACCTCTCTACTGCCAGCAACTCCTTTTTTCCATTTCATTTTAATTTTTTTCTAGATTTTTATCTTTCGGCTGTTTTCCTATAATCATCTCCAAAACAACGCACCTAAGGGCCCAAATATCAGATGGTGAATCATACTCATTTTCATTGACTGATTTAAAAGCCATACATAAAGGAGTCCCTCGAACTTCAATTTTGTCAAGTTTTTGCCCAACTTTCTTTGCAATCTAAAGTCTACAATTTTCACTTCTCCATTATCAAACATCAACAAATTTTGCAGCTTTATATCGCAATGTGCAAACCCTTTTCCGTGAATAAAACTCAGCCCTTCAATATTGATCTTGTATAACTTCTAACATCAGATTCTCGTATATAGCTGCCATTCTTTTTAACCCAGTGAGCTATACTCCTGCCAGGAGCAGACTCCAATAACAAATTATACAATCTTTGACCCTTCTCCACACTCTTATCGCTACCAAAACACCTAATAACCTTATCACAATATCCAACTTGACCTAACACATCCTTCTCATTCTCGAGCAAAATAGAGTAAAAAACATCACAAGATTTCACACCATTAAAGAAACGGAGCTATTACTATTACTTTTAACCATAGCTAAATTAATAGTAGAGAAGCTACCGTAACCAATCACATCGCCACAAACCCAATTCATGGAACCGATCATCAAAGAGAAAGAAACACAAGTTGGGGAAATTTTTTGATGGGTATAAGGGTTCTTTTGTTTTGCTTTGAGAGAACGAAAAAAACAGAAACAGAGCAAAGGCCACAGGACATAACTAACTAGTGGCAGAAGAGAGGCCGTTTTGTGTATATATATATAGAAGAGGCGAAGAGGAGAAAGAAGTTAATTTGCGAGAAAGCAATGTGTTTTTGAATATTAATTGTCGGTATAATAAATACACGTAGTAGTCAATGATATTTATTTTCTAAAATATTTTTATTGGTTTTTTATTGGTTTTTTGTTCTAATTAAAAAAATTATTTAAAGATATGGCTATTTTTTTTTCTTTTTAGTTGCAAGGTTGATTCGGTGGATCTTTCCTTGTATTTAAATGTTTCGATTTTTAATATTACTAATTAAAATTTAAAATATATTTTTAATATATTGTTTCAATATTCAATAGTCATAATTTTTTATTAATTCAAAATTTAAATGGAATGAATTCATAATAAAGTAAATTTCTCTCAACATCTATTTTTTTATACATAAAATTTAAAATCAAAATTTTATGGAAATTTAATTTTTTTTTTGAAAATAGATGTTGGTAAATGTAAAATAATTTTGAATTTTTATTAATAATTAGATGTTAATAAAATGTAATGAATGTTTTGTAATAAATACATGATATTGTAGAGTAAAACAAAAATCTTATATACATTCTTCAAAACCAAAAAAAAAAAAAACTAATATGAAAAAAATGAATCAAAAACCAAAAATAAACTAAAAGGATGCAAAAATGAATCTCCTATACATTCTTGACTTTTAATTATGTTGATGTCCCATTAAAACAAGCTCCCTTTTCAATTGAATGCTTCATTACAATAAAAAATGAAGTATTTCCATTTATGGATAATAATTACAATAAAGAATGAAGTATTTTTTGTATATAATCAGTATATGATCTGTATCAAAAACTAAACAAAAAACAAAAAAAGATACAAAAATAATAAAACAGATAATACCCCAACAGAATTCTTTAACTCATCACCACCACCAATAGCTTCAATAAAACTTTGAACCATAAGCTTTTTTATTCTCACCATCCTCTTCACCTTCACTGCTTTTACATTCATTTTTCTTATTTTCAACACTATTTTCAGAACCAACAACATCTACTAAACTTAGTTAATAATTACAATAGAGAATGAAGTATTTTTTGTATATGATAAGTATATGATCCATATCAAAAACTAAAAAGAAACCAAAAAGATACAAAAATAATAAAACATAACATATCCCAACATAATCCTTTAACTTATCACCACCACCAACAACTTCAATAAAACTTTGAATCATAAGCTTTTTTATTCTCACCATCCCCTTCACCTTCACTACCTTTACATTCACTTTTCTTATTTTCAACACCATTTTTAGAACTAACAATATCTACTAAACTTGGTTAATAATTACAATACAGAATGAAGTATTTTTCATATATAATTCGTATCAGAAACTAAAAGGAAACCAAAATCAGTAAATGACCATATCAAAAACTAAAAGGAAACTAAAAAGATACAAAAATTATAAAACAAAACATACCTCAACAAAATCCTTTAATTCATCACCACCATCAACAATTTCAATAAAATTTTGAAACATAAGCTTTTTTATTCTCACCATCCCCTCCACCTTCACTGCCTTTACATTCACTTTTTTTTTTTTTCAACACTCTTTTCAGAACCAACAATATCTACTAAATTAGAACTCGAAGTATTAAAAACACCTCCATCTTTCCCTGTACATTTAAAATAAGATCAGAAATAAAAAGTAAATGAAAAAACAACAAAATTAAATACACGCTACTTAATAATAGAATGTAGATGTGCGGTATTCAATTCTTTTTTAACAAATTAATTTTTTTTTTAAAAAAAAAGGAAAAGGAAAAAATAGAAATTAAAAAATAAAGAGAAAATAAAAATTAAAAAAAGAAAAGAAAAAATAAAAATAAAAAAAGAGGAAAAATTATAAAAAAAAAAAAAAGGAAAACAAAAAGTAAGAGAAAATAAAAATATAAAAAAAAAAGAGAAGGGGAAAAAATAAAAAATAAAAAAGATGAAAATAAAAATTGAAATTGATGAAAAAAGAACAAAATAATAATAATAATAATAATAATAATAATAATAATAATAATAATAATAATGGTTGACTCTCCATTAATTAAAAAAAGAAGAAAAGAAAAAAAATGAAAAAGTAAAGAGAAAATAAAAATTAAAAAAATAGAGAAGAAAAATGAAATAAAAAATAAGAATAAAATAAAAATAGAAAAGAGGGAGGAAAAAAGAAGGAAAAGAGAAAAAAAAAACATGAAGAAAAAAAAGGAGAAAAATCAACATCAAACTACTATTGAATATAAAAAAACTGAAAAGCTTAACAAAATAAAAATAAAAAATAAAACTAATAGAAAAATAATGAAATAATAAATAATAATGATATTGTCTAAATTTTCATTAATTAAAAAAAAAGGAAATACAAGAGAATAAGAAAATAAATAAATAAGAGAGAAAATACTATGAAATAAAAATAAATATAAAAAAAAAAGAAAAAAGATGAGTAGAAGAAAAATTTAAAAAAAAAAGAGAAAATAATAAGAAATAATAGAGAAAATAAATGGTATAAAAGTAATAGGTTAAAATAAAAATGTAATAAATGAAAATTAAATGCATTTTAATAAATAAATTTAAAAATTGGACATTTTTAATAAATTTCTCAAGAATTTTCAACAAAAGATTTGTGAACAGAAATGCATTGTAGAAGATATGGACCTGTATTCATGCTAAATGGGCCACAAGCTTTTTAGTTAAAAGCTGGACCAGATTTGTTTGAGTCTCTAGTGGGTATGCACACATGATATGAATTTGCAACCTCAAAATGAAAGCATTCTCACCCCATTTTAATACTCGAGTTAGGGGCTATCAATCGGTTCAGTTTAAAATCAGACCGGAATGATTCAAACTGAATTAATTAAAATTGTATTTATAAAAGTTAAATTAAATTAAATTAAAATTTTTGAAATTGAATTAACAGAATTAAATAAATTGATATTTGAATGTTAAAATTTAAACCAAAACAAACCAAATTTGAGTTTCAAAATTTTAATTTATTTTAAAATTTAAAATTTAATTATTTTTTATATATTTAAAATATTTTAATAATAAAAACAAAATTCATTTTTTCGGTTAAATGAAAGTTTTATTCAAAAGTCCAACCAAATCAAAAATATTTTTATTTAAAAAGTTGAACCAAACAAAATCAATTATAAACCTGAAGTGAATTAACTGAATAACCGAAATGAATTGAAAATCCAATGCACCAACCATTTTATAAAACTGAAGTGAATAAACTATTTAAAACAATTGCGGCATGACCCGAGGGTATTTGTGACCCAGCGATATATATATATTTGACTATTTTCTATCATAAAACTAACACTAAAACCAGTATCGACTGAAGGGTATTTGTGGCCTAAGTAAAAAATTATTATTTTTTATTTTTTAATATTTAAAATCATCAATTAACTATTTTTTACTATTAAAATTAAATAAATTAAAAAATAATTTGATTTTAGTATCAATATTGTGTCCTAATTTAAAAGGAAAAAATTTAAAATTTTTCAACTAAAAAATTATACGATATTTAAATTTATTTTATTGAAAGTATGAAACAATCAATTAAATTTAAGTGAGAATGTGTGAATATATAAATTTTAAAGGATTATAATAAAATTTAATTGGTTAAAATGAGGTAAGGGTTGAAGAATAAAATTCAGAAAAAAAGAAAAAAATTTAAGGGAAATATTTTTTCATGTATTTCAAAGAAAGGTTATAATCCTTATATATACACATAAAAATTCTAATCACATCCTAACTAGAAATAAAATAACATTTTAAATAAAATAAAGACTTTATTTCTAATTGTATACAAATATTTACTTCCTAATATATATAAAAAATATTTACTTCCTCAACACTCCCCCTTAAGTTGGTAAATGTATGTCAATCATTCATAACTTGCCAAGTGAGTTGTAGAACGATTTTCCGAATACAGCCTTTATGAGGATGTCAAATAGTTAAGTCTGAGAAGAAACAAATGGAAGATCAATTATTCCTTGGTTCAGATGATCTTTTATGAAATGTCTATCAACCTCTACGTGTTTAGTTCGATCATGTTGAATCATATTGCTTGCAATTGTTATGGCTATCTTATTATCACAATGTAATAATATAGACTTCGGATGTTTTAGTCCCAGATCTTAAACAATTCGCTTTATCTAGAGCAACTCACATACTCCATGAGCCGTTCCTCTAAACTCAACTCCATCACTTGACCTTGCTACGACTTTCTGTTTCTTACTTCTTCAAGTGACTAAATTCTTTCCAACAAACGTAAAGTACCCAAATGTTGATTTTTGATCAGTCCGATCTCTAACCCAATTAGCATCAGTATAGCCAGTAATTTCATAATCCTTATTTTTCGTAAAGAATAAATATTGGCCCTGAGAAAACTTTAGATATCTTAATACTTAATATACTGCATCCATATGTTCTTTAATCTGAGAATGCATGAATTGACTTACAACACTTACTACATAAGCAATATCTAACTGAGTATGAGATAAGTAAATCAACCTTCCCACTAACCTTTGATACTGATATTTATCAGTTGGGACTTAATCTTTTAGGACTAAAAGTCCATGGTTGACTTCAATTGGAGTTTTGGTTGGCTTACAATGAAGCATGCCCGTCTTTGTCAGAAGGTCTATTGTATACTTTCGTTGGTAGAGGGAAATCCTTTGAGCTGATCTTGCGATTTCAATTCCTAAAAAAATCTTCAAGTTACCCAAATCTTTAAGTTAAAACTCGAATGCTAAATTGTCTTTGCAAGATTGTTGTCTCACTCGAATCATTCCTAGTGACCACCATATCATCAATGTATACAATCAGAGCAGTGATTTTACCTAACTTCTATTTGATGAATAGTGTATGATCAGCATCACTTTGCTTATATCTGAGCTTTCTTATGAAATTTGAGAGTCATACAAACCATGCTCGAGGCAATTGCTTGAGTCCATATAATGCCCTTTTTAGTTTGCATACTCGGTCAGTACATCTAGTTTCGAGTGGTGGATCCATATACACTTCTTCATCTATGATTCCATTCAAAAATGCATTCTTCACATCAAATTGTCATAGTGGCCAGTCCAGTTTGGCAGCTAAGGAAATAAGAACTCAGATGGTGTTCATATTTGCTACTGGGGTAAATGTATCTTTATAGTCAATTCTATACTTCTGAGTATATCCCTTTGCTACCAATTGAGCTTTATATCAATTTATGCTTCCATCTAAATTGAGTTTGACAGTGAATATCCACCTGCACCCCACCATTTTCTTTCCTTCAAGGAGAGGAACAAGATCCCATATGCAATTCTTTTGCAATGTCTCCATTTCATTATTCATGGTTTTCTTCCAATCCAGATCATTTAAATCCTCATGCACATTACTCAGAATAGATATAATTGATTTACAATAAATGCATGTGATTTAGACAAATGATTGGTTGATATGAAGTTGTTGATAGGATATTTAGCTTTGGTATGAAGGTCTGGATCATATTATTTTTTTGGAACCCCTCTATTAATTCTAGAAGGATAACGAGGCTCGATATTAAAAGTTATTAAGGGAGACGAGTTTACCTTTTTGTGTACATACGCATCTGGAGTTTCTTTAGCTTTTGGTATAGGTTGGGAAGATGTACTATCTTGATTACTTGGATTATCTTCAATTATCTGTCCAGGTGAGATGCTCAGACTTAGAACACTAAATGTCTGTGAGATGCTCGAAACACTCGGGAGACTCGGAATATCTAAAATACTCGAATTCATAACATTCGAAACACTCAAAATGCTATCTTCAAATTAAAAAAGGTTTGGATTTTTCTCCCCCTGAAGAGAGCACTAGGAGTGAGAGAAGAAAAAAGTATTTTCATGGAACCAAACATCTCGAGTTACATACATCTTCTTTGTATTTGGATCATAACACCGATATCATTTTTATAGATTTGTATAGCCAACAAAGATACACCAGATAGCTAGAAGATCTAATTTTTTGAGTGTCTGATGAACATATGTTGAGCATCCAAAGACTCGGGGCTCTAGATTGTTGAGAGGTGGAGGTATAACAAGTTCCTGAAGTTTCTGAAGAGGCATTTTGAAATCAAGTACTCTTGATAGCGTTCAGTTTATGAGATATGCAACGAATCGAACAACCTCTCCTCAGTATTCTCGAGGAACATTCATGCCAAACAATGATGCTCGGATGACTTCTAATAACTGCCGATTCTTTCATTTGACTGTACCATTCTGTTGGAGAGTGTCGACACAAGATGTTTGATGGCGAATGTCCTGCTCATTGTAGAAATCATTTAAATTTGAGTTAAGATACTCCCCACCATTGTTAGACTATAAGACTTAGATTTTACTCTGGTATTACATAGCCACCATTTTATACAAGTCCTAGAATGTGGAGCACATATCTCCCTTGTTTGAAAATAGTGATATTGAGGTCATCTGGGTATATTTATCAATAAATGTTATAAAATATCGAGCACCAGATAGAGTAGGAATCCGAGCAGGTCCCTATACATCATAATGAATGGTCATAAATGGAATTGGATTTTTATTATAACTTGGTGCATAAGAGATTCAATGGCTTTTTGCCAATTCATAAAAATCACATTTGAATTTCGAGTCTTTGGTATTCAAAAATAATTTTGATTTTATTTATCTAAGATAATGAAAAGAAAGATGACCAAGACAACGATGCCACATGATTACTTGGTCTTTGGTCGAATAACTTCTACCAATCCTATTGACATGACTTGACTTTTGACTTGAAACATCATGTAACTCAAGATAGTACAACTTTCCACATTTAACACTATAGCCAATAATCCAATGCATCATAATGTCCTAAAATACACAATAATTAGGTCAAATTTTGACAGTGTAATTCAAGGTTTCAGTGATTTAGCCAATAGATAGTAAATTGTAAGAAAGAGATGGAACAACAAGAATAATATCTAGATTAAGAGAGTCAGAGTTAGATACTGATCCTTCATGAGTGATCGGTGCTATGCCTCTATTAACAATCTAAATATTTTATTGGATTGATTGGCGGATAGATGTAAGATGGTGAGTTGAGTTTGTCATATGATCAGTAGCACTTGTATCAATTGTGTATTATTTCGAGTAAGATTTATCACACTTGATGCTACATCAAGATCACCACTTGGTTTAGTACCACTAGAGGTGGCAATTGTAGCCTTTTTGAGTTTCATACAAGGCTTTCTATTAAAATTCCACCATTCCAGATATCTCACAAATTTATAGCACCATTCCTTTGAGTATCCAACTTCGCCACAATGAGTATAGATGTATGTGATGGACTTACTCGATATTTTTCCTTTGAATTGGGAATGAGTTTGAGCTGCTACAAGTACAACATTATCTGACAGTATCTTCGGCTCTTCCATCGTATGGCACTAGTTGTGATCCCTCTGTATATATGCATAACTATACTTGAGATCAAGAGGTGGATCCTTTTGGAGTATTTCACTCCAAGCATTATTAAATCCTGAATCAAGTCCAACTAGGAAAATATGTGTTCAAAGTCGGGTAATATTTATGGAGTGACACTACTCCATTAACATCCTCTCCTTGTGCACATGTCTGGGCATCAATTTCCTGAAATATTCTAACCAATTCATTATAATACGCAGGTAATGGCTTACCATTCTAACGTGTTGTGAATAATTTACGATTTAGAGTTTCATCAGATCCATCATATAAGGTTTTTAAGACAGCATCTTATATCTCCTTTGTTGTTGGAAGACGAATGAATCTCTGCATCAATGTCAGACTCATGGAATCAATTAGCCAACTTTTGACTTAATTATTATCAATAAGCCAAGTCTCCAAAGCTTTATCTCCTGTTGGTGGCTTTGGCGTAGTGCCATTAAGAAAGCCAAATTTATTTATGGCTTCAATTCACATCTTCATGAGCTGTGACCATAGAGCATAGTTTGTATCATCAAGAATAATTCTTGTAGGAAAGGAAGAATTATCTTGAAGGATTTAAATAAAATTAGATATTCTAGAGGATAGATGGATGTGTTTTCGGTGGTCATGGTTTCAAAGATTCAAAAAGGAAGAAAAAATACAATCTCAAGGATTCAATAAAAAAAGTTGATTTCAATGGGTACGGTCTTATACCATAAAAAATAAAATTCAGAGAAAAAAAGAAAAAATTCAAGGGAAATATTTTTCTATGTATTTCAAAGAAGGATTACAACCCTTATATATACATATAGGAATCCTAATCACATTTTAACTAGGAATATAATAACATTTTAAATAAAATAAAGACTTTATTCTTAATTGTATATAAATATTTACTTCCTAATATATATAAAAAATATTTACTTCCTCAACAGTGGTCTCTCCTGATCTCTTTTCTCCCTAGTTTTAACTTTAATTAGCACATAATAAATTTTAAAAATCTTTTGAATCCAAAAATAACAATAAAATTATGTAGCAAAAGCTTCAATTGAAAAATTAACAAATAAAATATAAAAAAGAGATAAATAAATTTAAATTGTAAATTTATTTATATTTACTTCGAATACCATTGAATAAATTTATTTTATATATTTAATAGTAATTATTTAAAAAATAAAATTTATTTTATAATGGAGTGGCTATTTTAAAAAAAATATATGAAAAATTCTATAGTTACTTGGTTTTTTAGTTGCATTTATTTTACTTTACCTTTATCATCATAAAATGAAAGTGTATTCTATTATCTAATTGTGGTTATTGACAAAGTATATTTTACTTTATAAAAAAAAAATAACTATGACTTTACCCAAAAAGATAATAGAATAAAAAATTATTTAAAATATTTTTTGTCATGACCTGAACCCAGGACACGTGACCGGTACTAAAGAATGGAAAAACATAAAGTTACCGAATCCCGTAGTAAGCCTTAAAAGAAAAAAAAATGTAAAATGCATAATACATTTAAACTTTGAAACCTTAAAATAAATAATTAAATCACGATCCACATTATCAAACTGATTTTTCTCAATATAATTTAACCATAATATCATAGTGCATAAAATAAATAAACATCAGTTATATAAATAATGTCTTAGTACACAATGTTATAAATACATGATACTCACAAATAAAATATTTAGTTAAATAGTTTTCTCTACTGCAGTACACAAAAATAAACACAACACAACTAAGTAGACCTACGCAGAATAGCCAGTAATGAAACTACACGGCGAAGAGAAGTAGGCCTAACAGAAAAGTCTCAAACTCTTGAAAAAAATAAATTAAGGGGAGTCGGATCTCACTGAGTAAGTTAATAAAAGAGTTGTACGGTTTGAAAACCGTATGAATATAGTGAAAATAATTTACAACATATATATATATATATATATATATATATATATATATATATATAACTTTTGAAAAATCTCGGTAGAACCCTAAACCTAATCCAATAGGGTCCGCTTAATCCAAATGGACCGTTGGTCCCTAAGAGCAGAGGCATCAACCGAGGCACTAAGCCACAGTCATCCACTTAATCCAAGCACATGACACTGGCGGTCCCCGAGAGCTAAGGTATCCATAGAGGTATCTATCCCAGTCCATTCTTAACTTTCCACATCACTGGCGGTCCCTAAGAGTAGAGGCTTCCACCGAGGCACCCGTCCTAGTTTATAACCACAAGTCATATATATTTTAGATCCATCTCTCAATCTCCACCATGTGCACACGGTCTTGGTGAAACCCACTAGGTAGCCCGTTCTACCAAAATTTCTCAAAACTAGTTCTTAAATAAATAAATAAAATTCTCGATAGCAGCATTTACTTTTAATCGATAATATAAATAACACTAAAAATATGAGGGCATGCAATTTAAAGAAAACACACGTACAAATCAATTTATTAACTTATTGGATGAGCGAGATGGCTGACGATCGCGCGTTTACCTCAATCCAGAAGCTCCCGCTCCGGAACTCTCTAAAAAAATAACATATTTATTTTTAAAATCATATTTATGGCATAAGAAAGGAAATTAATAAAATTATGAGACTCTAGAATGACTCGGGAAAAACTAGATAAGATTCGATAAATTGGAATACCCTAATTTATATTAGGAAATTACGAAAGATGTCACGTTTTACGAAAAAATCTACCGAAATTTCGACAGAGTCTCTCCTATAAAATGGACATCTCTCTACCATAGATAGATCCATTCCTGCACAGAAAAACGTATTCAACTATACTTGGATCGGCTCTCCAATACTGCATTTAACCCGACTGAGTTCACAACCCAACCAAACAATAAAACTTAATTTTAATTAATAAAATTCACATTTAATTGCTTAAATAGTTTAATTATATAATAAAATTAGTTTAAAATCCATTTTATTACGGAAATAATATATAATATACTATTTGAAAATAATTTTTGAAAGTTAGTATTTATTAGTTAAAAATAGTAAATAATTGTAAAAATTATTTTAATTCCTCAAATAATATTAAAACCAACTAAAATATATTATTTAGCTATAATTAGCACAAAATTACATTTTTACCCCTATAATACAAAAAAATACATAATATCCTATTATTACTCAAAAATTCCATAAAAATTATATAAATGCATTAAAATTATTTTCTCAACATATATATTGTTAATATTAACTAAAACACATATTTAAACCAATATTCTAGCAAAAATCCAACTCTAACCTAATTATTCAATTTTGACATAAACTATAAAAATTCATAAAAATTATATAATATTCTCAAAAATTAATTTCTCAACACTAAATTAATAAAAATATATAATATCAATAATTAACCAATTTTATAATTTAATAAATTAATTTACGAAAATTAATAAAATAATAATAAAATATTCAAAAATTCACAAAAATCAAAATAAATTCCAAAAATTATACAAAAATTCATAGAGGTAGATTAAGTTATTGGGAATCACATTTGTAAAGGGAGTTTGTAAGATTAAAGCTAGATCAAGCTAAAAAAAAATTTGAAACCCTAGAACTCCATAAACAAAAATCAACAAAAACTCAATCAAATAGAGATTAAAGCTTAAACTAAACTTGGATTAGTGTTCACCGATGCAAGAGGAAGAGAAAGACACCGGAATCGAAGAAAATGGTGATTGGAAGTGATGGAGGCACAATGACAGGCAGAGAATGGGATGGCAGAAGGAAAAGCTATTGTGAGTTTTTTTTTTTTCTTGCTTGGTTCTTCACGTCTTTTCTTTTGTTTCCTATGTGTTTTGGTTGGTTTTTAATATATGGTATGTATGTATGTGCTCATACATGGCATGCATATGTGTGTGTGTATATATATATATAAATATAATAATAATAATAATAATAATAATAATAATAATAATAAACACACACACATGCAAATAAAACTCACATAAAATAATACTAATGATAATTCTAATAAAATAAATAATAGAATTAATAATGCTCTAAATTAAATATTATTAAAATAGTTCTATTCGAAATAATAATTATAAATAATGCAATTTAAATGTCCAAAATAATAGGTTTAAAAAAAATATTTACGTAGAAAATATAATTAAATATAAAATATTAACAATCAATTACTAAATAGTAAAATAAATAAATATAACTTTTAAATTTATTAACATTATAAATTTCATTTTATATTAAAATAATTTAAAAATAAGAATTATTACATTTTCTTACTATATATAATATGGGGCTCATATTTAGAGGATCTAGACGTAAATTTTAGTGGTCTATACCTAAAATTATATATTACTAGGATAATATCTTTATATTTTTATAATATTATATCAAAATTAAAAAGAAAACATACGCTCATATTGACAACAATATATTAGATATACTTAGAAAAACTAAATAAATTTTGTAAACTCTAAAGGCACAATAATAATATATTTTTATTTTATTTTGTACTTAGCTACTTTATAGTAATAAAATTAAATACATATTTCTTTTATTTCTCCACCTAGCTCCCTTAGATTGGGGCGTGGGGCGTAGGTTCATTGGAATTGAAATCTTGCGGCCATTGCATCGTACAAGTATTTTTCCAAGTGAATTTTTTAGTGGGAACCTAGAAAAATAGTCATTAGGAAAGTTAATTTTGTTATAATATATGTGAATTTGAATCGTAAGTTACATATGAATATATTTTTTGGTCCGACCTGTTATGGTCTATCACCAAAATAATTATACTTTTGAAGCATTATTAACCATAGTTTTCGGATTTATGCAATGATAGTGTGTTGGGAGCATTATCAGTTCCAACACTCGTCCTGTTCTTGTAAACCTTTTGTGTAACATAACCCAAAAACACAAATCATATATTAAATTGCTTAATTATTCTCCCATATCTAACATGATCAACATGTACTAATATATATGAGAAATTATTTTTTTTTATGTATTTCTATATTTCAAATAAACGTACATTAATATGAGTTAATTTTTAGTGAGATATTATTTATCTAAAAAGAATTTAAATAAATTTGAGGAAAAATAAAATTAAGGGCAGCAATGTTTTTCTTTTCGTGCAATCATGGATATCTCATAAAGATTCAAGTTTATTATATTATCATAACGGTAAATTCTCCCACTGAATAAATTAAACGGTAAATTCTCCCACTAAATAAATTAACAAAAGAATTCAATCCTAAATCATGGCAAAATAGAATTTCACAAACCAAAAATCTTTAGTACGTTATACAGTTGGTGGCGCCATTCTAACGGTTTTTTTAGGCCTACAGCCCCGCCAAAAAGCAAAAGAAAAAAGTCAATCGAAAGGAATCCAATTTAACTTTATAGAAAGTAGGTTTCTTTGAAGGACCATACAATGGAAAGAGACTAAGTAGTTAATTTTGATGGTAAGAGAAACATAAAAATAATGGCCATCGAACCCAATGAAACACACCAAAGCTGGTCTCAAAAGTGCCCAAAAAGTCCCCTAACATAACAAAGTCTTGTAATCCAAGGAATGGACACGACCTAAGTCGCGTGATAATCCATTATCATTCCAAATAGCTATATTCCAAATAACTCTTTTTTAAAGGTATTTAAAAATGCAGCGTTTAATTTCTATCGTCGGATGACTACATCTATTATATTGATATTAAAATCATATTATCTTTCAATTTACTAAAAAACTAAAGAAATTCAATATATATATATATTTTTTCGAAACTTCATATTTTTCAAATATGCAAAATTAAAAATGTATAAACATTTGATATCCCAATTTTCTATTGTAATAATTTTTACTTCAGTCATGATTCAAAAACACATCTTTTTTTTTTTAAATGTAATATAGTTAAATTATAAGGGCTGATTTTGATTTTTATTCTAAGTTATAGTGAGTAAATTAAATTTTTGCTTAGACAAAGTATTTCATCTTGTTACTAACTATTTGAACTTTTTTCTAAACTGTGTCAGAGAATAATTGTATTTAAATCTTATAACTGAATAAAGTACTATGATGCCACTCATAAGTGATAATGAGTTTGGTTTTGTACAGCAACAGACTTAATAGTTAGCTGAGCAACTTAATTGCTTGATTAATTAGAGTTGCATGTGCTAATTAATCATAGCTTTTAACAAAGGTTATTACCTGCTACCTATTCAATTATTCTTCTGACATTCCTATAAGCTGCTTTTTGCCTTTTAAGCCAAAAAAAAAAAAAAGATTATGTCTAACATACCATTACTGCCGATCTTTGAGCCGTTGAATGAGGTGTATTGAAAATTTCTTTTATCATCGATTATTTAATGGGTTTCTTTCATATTTATCAGTAGTTCTGTTCAGTATATCCTCATTTTGCTCATTTCTTAAAATAATTTTGATCTCCTTTAATTGGAAATTTTTGTACTTGACAAGAAGATATATATTTTTGGCATCATACATATATAATATTTTGTATTTTTTATTTTTTATCAGTTTAATATATAAATTTATAGTTTTGCTATTTTGACACATGAATTTGACTAAAATATATTAGTTTACATTAATATGAAGATATAATGCATCTATCACCCAATGTATTTATCATTTTTTATCAATTTGACATTTCTATTTGTAATTTTTTATCAGTCAAATCGTTATGATATGACACATATTAATTTACTATTTCATATCACATGTATTGATAGAGATTTTAAAATTGCATTTTAAATAAGTTCAGATATCAAAATAGTAAAACTATAAGTTAATATGTCAAACTGACAAAAAATTACATATACATGAATCATATATATATTACACCTATATTTTTGGATTCATAAATTCTTGTCCCGAACTGCCCTTTTGATCAAGAAAATATATGAATGACCAGTTACTTTCATCAAATTAAAGTGTACAAGGAATATATATATAAAAAAAAAATACTTAAATAGTAATTTCTCTATGAAAATATTTTAAAATGCTGGATTTAATTTTTATTATCATCGATTTAAAAGAAAAGATTTGTTCTATGTAGCCCATAAAATTTAGTTCAGATTATCAATTGCGTTTTCTTCGTCCTCGAAAAAGTATGGATATTCATCACTGGTATTTTTTTATAAGTTTTTTGTGTTAAAATTTTAGTTAATTTGGTCGTTATTTTATGAAGTTTCTTTTTATTTCAAGCTTGAATAATTATTAGTGTAAAGAATACATAATCGTATTGCAATATATGTATTCATGTTTATGTACTCTATGTTAAGCTATTAATGAAAATTTACTTATGTTCAAAATGAAATGGATTATTTAATGGGTCATGGTTTCATAATAAAAATAATTTATGGTTCTAATGCACTATAAGATATACAAAATAATTTTCACCATTAAAATTTATAATAAAAAATAGTTTTGTATTATTTATCATAAAATTTATAAATCCTTATAAATTTTAACCAATATTGAATAAGATGACTTAAATTTTCAATAATTTTTATAACTCAATCCACCTTTGACTTATTTGATACTTTTTAATAATATTTTGGTATTAGCAGAACAGATATGTAAAAGTTCGTGGCAATACTGGAGACTATATGACGTTAGAGGGACATCAACATATGTCACCCCTTGTCTTCTAGTGTAGTGGTTAAAATGAAATTATTTTAGAAATAAGACTTGCAGTCGAAAAACTGAAAACTATATAAAGTTAGAATAATATCAGCATATATCAAATGTTGTCTTGGCGAAAAAATAAATCAAGTCATTTTAAGATTTTTTTTTTAAATTGACATAATTTAAATATCTCTCTATTTTATTTAAGAATTATTTTTTTCATTCTAAAAAAAGAATTATTTTTTCATCTTTCACTTTTTTTTATAAACATTTTAGTGTTTAAAAGTATCTCTATTAATATCTCAAATATATAAATATTTTATAAAATAATTTATATATATTTTGATATAAAAGAAAAATATAAATAGTTAAGAAAAAAACTCAAGCGATAATAAAATTAGAATGAAGGATTAAAAGTGTCCAATTTTTAAATAAAAAGATGCAAATATAATAAGTAACAAATATAATTTATCTCTTATTTTAAAAATAACTGTTAGAGTTTAAATCTCAATAAACAAAATAATTCTCAACTTTTGTCACCATGTTTTTTTTAAGGGAGATTATTGTATACAGTGGGTATATTATATCCTAAGATAAGATTTATGATACATCAATTAAGTGATTTACACATAATTATTGAAAATAAAACACGTATCTTTTTATTACAAATTTCACTATTTGGTGTATTAATATAGACAAAATTTATCTTTTTTTAAAGCCTTCTTTTAATATGTCATTTTAGACTCGGGAAGTTCAACATTCTTTCAAAACATGTTATGAGTTATGATGTAAAATATGAAAAATAGTAACAACGTTAAATTATAGGTGTAGGCGGCATAATTTATTGTGTGTTCAAGTATTTAACGATCACGACATTATATGGGTTCAAAAGCTATTAGGAAATACAATATGAGTTTTAAGCTCATATCAAAGATAGGAGTCATCGCCCGAATGAAATTCGAGATATACTTTTATAGTAACTGGATTCAACGGAGAGCCCCTAATAATCGTCCTCAGAGATTGAGCTCAGAAACTAGGTATAAACTTTTGCAATGTCTACCCAATTTTGCGATTGACTTCCATTTATATCTTGTGATTTATTACTCTTAATTACTTAATTATTTCTTTATTTACATGAAAATTTGCAATTTCCTTCACACAAGTTTCAGATTTTATAATTAAGTCCAAGTTTACAACTATTCTATTTTTATACATTTTAATGTGATTCACAACACTTGCAACATTATCTACTCTCAAATAAAATAAATAAATAACGGAAAAATATAAAAAAAATAAATAAATGTGCATGCAAAGAACGGAGGGAGGATAAATGAGTTACAACCCTTTTACACACAATAAATAAAATAAAATGAAGATTAATATAACTAAGTTAACACTTCTTGATTTATCAAATCCTAAAAAATAAAATAAATTAATCCACCAAAAATTGAAAAATAAAAACCTACAAAAAAATAAAGAAGTTAGTTTATAATTAACACAAAATTAATTGAAATTACTTAAAACATAAATACGATCCAATTCTACCAAATTAACTACTGTTGAGGAAGTAAATATTTTCATTGTATATATTAGGAAGTAAATATTTATATACAATTAGGAATAAATTTTTTATTTTATTTAGGATGTTATTATATTCCTAATTAGGTTGTGATTAGGATTCCTATGTGTATATATAAAGAGTGTAACCCTTTTTTGAATATCATGAAAAAATATTTCCCTTGAATTTTCTCTCTTTTTCTCTGAATTTTATTCTTCATGGTATCAAAGTATACCCATTGAAATCAAATTTTTTTATTAAATTCTTGAAATCATATTTTTTCTTTCTTCCTTTGAATTCTTTGAATCTTCAAAATCATGACCACCGAAAACACATCCATCGAATCCCATGGAACACCTAATTTTATTCAAACCCTTCAAGATAATTCTCCTTTTCCCATATAAATTATTCTTGATGATACAAACTATCCACTATGGTTACAGATCATGGAGATGCGAATTGGAGCCAGAAATAAATATGGCTTTCTTAATGGCATTATGCCAAAACCACCAGTAGAAGATAAAGTGTTGAAAACTTGGCTTCTTGATAATAATCGACTGAAAAGTTGGCTGATTGACTCCATGAGTCCGACATTGATGAAAAGATTCATTCGTCTTCCAACAGCAAAAGAGATATGAGATGTTGTCTCAAAAACCTTCTATGATGGATCTGACAAAACTTAGTTATTTGAATTGAACCAGAAATCATTCACAACACGTCATAATGGTAAGCCATTACCTGCATACTATAATGAACTGATTGGAATATTTCAAGAAATCGATGCCCGGATGTGTGCACAAGGGGATGATGTTAATGGAATAGTATCACTCCACAAACATATTTCCCGGCTTTGAACACATATTTTCCTAGTCAGGCTTGATTCAGAATTTAATAATGCTCGGAGTGAAATACTCCAGAAGGATCCACCTCTTGATCTTGAGTCTAGTTATGCATATGTATGGAGGGATCACAACCAGCGACATATGATGGAAGAGTTGAAGTTACTGCTAGACCATTCTGTACTTGTAGTAGCTCATATTCATCCCCAGTTCAAAAGGAAAATACTGAGTAAGTCCATCACATAGACCTGTACTCATTGTGGCAAAGTTGGATACTCTAAGGAACGGTGCTACAAAATTGTGGGATATCCAAAATGGTGGGATTTCAATAGAATGCCTCGTAAGGAGCTCAAAAAGGTTACAATTGCCACCTCTAGTGGTACTAAACCAAGTGGTCATTTTGATGCAACATTAGGTATGACAAATCTTACTCAAAATAATACATGGATTATTGATACAGGTGCTACTGATCATATGACAAACTCCACTCACCATCTTACATCCATCCGCTCGTAACCCAATAAAATATTCTGACTGCTAAATGAGGCATAGCACTAGTCACTCATGAAGGATTAGTATCTAACTTTGACTCTCTTAATCTAGATATTATTCTTGTTATTCCATCTCTTTCTTGTAATCTATTATCTGTTGGCTAAATCATTGAAACCTTGAATTACATTGTCAAATTTTGGACTAATTATTGTGTATTTCAGGACATTGCAACGCACCGAATTATTAGCTTTGGTGTTAAATGTGGAAAGTTGTACTATCTTGAGTTGCATGATGATTCAAGTCAGAAGTCAAATCAAGTAAATAGGGTTGGTGGAAGTTCCTCGAGTAAAGACCAAGTAATCTTGTGGCATCGTTGTCTTGGTCATCTTTCTTTTCATTATCTTAGACAAATAAAACCATATTTATTTTTGAATACCACAGACTCAGAATTCAAGTGTGATATTTATGAATTGGCAAAAGGCCACATAATTTCTTATGTACCGAGTTATAATAAAAATTCAATTCCATTTATGACCATTCATTTTGATGTATGGGGACCTGCTCAAATTCCTACTCTATCTGGTGCTTGATATTTTGTAACATTTATTGATGAATGTACCCGGATGACCTGGGTATCACTACTTTCAAATAAGGGAGATGTGTGCTCCAAGTTTCAGGATCTGTACAAAATGGTGGCTATACAATACTAGAGTAAAATTTGAGTCTTGCAGTCTAACAATGGTGGAGAGTATGTTAACTCAATTCTAAATGATTTATGCCATGAGAAGGGCATTTTCCACCAAACATCCTATGCCAAACTCCTCAATATAATGGTATAGTCGAATGAAAGAACCGATAGTTATTAGAAGTTGTTCGAGCATCATTATTTGACATGAATGTTCTTCGAAAATACTGGGGAGAGGCTATTCGATTCATTGTGTAACTCATAAACTGGACACCATCAAGAGTACTCAATTTTAAAATAACTCTTCAGAAACTTTAGGAACTTGTCATATCTCCACCCCTTAATAATCTTGAGCCTTGAGTCTTTGGATGCTCGGCATATGTTCATCAGACACTTGGAAAATTAGACCATCAAGCTATCTAATGTATATTTGTTGGCTATGCAGATCTACAAAAGGGATATTGATGTTATAATCCAAATATAAAGAAGATGTATACCACTCGGGATGTTCGTTTTCATGAAAATTCTCTTTTCTTCTCCCACTCCGAGTGCTCTCTTCAAGGGGAGAAAAATCTGAACCTATTTGAATTTGAAGATAGCATTTCAAATGGTCCGAATGTTGAAGATAGCATTTTGAGTGTTATGAGTCTGAGTCTCTTAAATGTTCCAAGCATCTCACAGACATCTGATATTTTAAGTCTGAACATCTCACATGGACAAATCATAGAAGAAAATCTGAGTAATTAAGATAGTACATCTTCCCAACCCACACTAGAAGCTGAAGAAACTCTAGATGCGGATGTGCATAATAAGGTAAACTTGTCTCCTTTAGTAACTCCAAATACTGAGCCTCGTTATCCTTCTAAAATCAATAGAGGGGTTCTGAAAAAATAATATGATTCGAACCTTCATACCAAAGCTAAATACCTTATCAACAACTTCATATCAACCAATCATTTATCTAACTCACATGCACTTACTATAAATCAATTATCTACTGTATCTATTCTGAGTAATATGCAGGAAGTCTTAGATGATCTGGATTGGAAGAAAGCCATGAATGATGAAATGGAGGCATTGCAGAAGAATCAAACATGGGATCTTGTTCCTCTTCCTAAAGGAAAGAAAATAGTGGGGTGCAGGTGGATATTCACTATTAAACTTAATTCAGATGGAAGCATAAATCTGCATAAAGCTTGGTTGGTAGCAAAGGGGTATACTTAGAAGTATGGAATTGACTATGAATATTCATTTGCCCCAGTAGTAAAAATGAACACCATTCGAGTTCTTATTTCCTTAGCTGCCAACCTGGACTGGCCGTTGCAACAATTTGATATGAAGAATGCATTTTTGAATGGAACTATAGATGAAGAAGTGTATATGGATCCACCACCCGAAACTAAATGTACTGACCGAGTATGCAAACTAAAAAAGGCACTGTATGGATTCAAGCAATTGCCTCGAGCATGGTTTGGATGACTCTTAACTTTCATGAGAAAGCTCGGATATAAGCAAAGTGATGTTGATCACACACTATTCATCAAACAAAAGTTAGGTAAAGTCACCACACTGATTGTATATGTTGATGATATGGTGGTCACTAGAAATGATCCAAGTGAGACAACAATCTTACAAAGACAGTTAGCATCCGAGTTTGAACTTAAGGATTTGGATAACTTGAAGTATTTTTTAGGAATTGAAGTTGCAATATTAGCTTAAGGAATTTCCCTCTGCCAATGAAAGTATGTAATGGAACTATTGATAGAGATGGGCATGCTTGATTGTAAGCCAACCGAGACTTCAATTCAAGTCAACCATGGAATTTCAGTCCTAGGAGATCAAGTTCCAACTAATAAAGATCAGTATCAAAGGTTGCTGGGAAGGTTGATTTACCTATCTCATACTCGGCCAGACATTGCTTATGCAGTAAGTGTTGTAAGTCAGTTCATGCATTCTCCAAGTAAATAACATATGGATACAGTATACTAAGTATTAAGATATCTAAAGTCTTCTCCGGGTAAAGGGTTATTCTTTGGGAGGAATAAGAATTATGAAATTACTGGCTATACTGATGCTGATTGGGCTGGAGATCGGACTGATCCAAAATCAATATTCAGGTACTTTACGTTTGTTGGAAATAGTTTAGTCACTTAGAGAAGCAAGAAATAGAAAGTTGTAGCAAGGTCAAGTGTTGAAGCTGAGTTTAGAGGAATGACTTATGGAGTATGTGAGTTGCTCTGGGTAAGGCGAATTGTTTAGGATCTGGGATTAAAACATCTAAAGCCTATGTTATTACATTGTGATAACAAGGCAACCATAGCAATTGCAAACAATCTAGTTCAACATGATCAGACTAAGCATGTAGAAGTTGACAGACATTTCATAAAAGATCATTTGAACCAAGGAACAATTGATCTTCTGTTTGTTTCTTCTTAGACTCAACTGGCTGACATCCTCATAAAGGCTGTATCTCGAAAGACGTTCTACAACTCACTTTGAAAGTTGGGAATAATTGACATACATTCACCAACTTGAGGAGGAGTGTTGAGGAAGTAAATATTTTTATTGTGTATATTAGGAAGTAAATATTTATATACAATTATGAATAAATTTTTTATTCTATTTAGGATGTTTTTCTATTTTTAATTAGGTTGTAATTAGGATTCTTATGTGTATATACAAAGGGTGTAACCCTTCTTTAAATATCATGAAAAAATATTTCCCTTCAATTTTCTCTCTTTTTCTCTAAATTTTATTCTTCAACTACAACCAAAATAAATTATTTTTTACAGATTTCCTAATTTATTTAATTAACACATCAAATAAAAATCGAATCAACTAAACAAATAAAAGATAGAAATAAAATAAATGCAAATATATAAATCCTAATGATTATAACTCCAATCAACCAATTAACAAAACAAAATTAAATCTCCTAGAACAATAAAATATATATATATATATATAGATATCAAAATCTTAACTCATTCAATTAATCCAAATATATTACGAAAATAATAATTTAACTAAAATCTCTAACACAATAATTTAAAAAAAGAATAAAATCATTAAAAGGTATTTATTATTTGAATAAAACACAAAGAAAATATAAATTATTAAATTCAATCAAACAAATTATATTACAAATTCTACCAACTAAATTACTCAACAATTAATAATTTAACAAATATTATTTATTAAATTTATTAAGATTACTTTATGAAACTATTAAACTAAAATTAAATATGAAATTAATTAAAGTAGAAGTAACTTAATTTATAAAATTAATTAAAGGACAAATGATGATTTAATTTAATATTCCTACTTAAGATAATCACTATTAATCATAGTAAAATGAAAATAGAAATAAATAAAATATTGATCTCAATAATGCAATAAAACATAATCAAATATACAAAACAATCTCAACAAAAATAGAATATAAATTACATAATAATAACAGAAAAAAAAATTAAAAATAACACAAAACAACATACAACAAAAATAAAACAACATAAACATAAGCAAAAATTAAATTTAAGAAGAAATAATGCAATACAAATATAAATAAATTAAATAGAAATAAATAAATAAATAAAAATAAAAGAATAAATAAAAAAAACTAAGTGGCATTGGCACTATTATGGACCCCAAAACAAAAGAAATGGCCAGAAAAGAAAAAATATCAAAACAAGAAAGGAGGGGCACTATTGCTGAAAAATTACAATAGAAAGGGAAAAAAATCAAGATGAAAAGCAATGTTGAATAAAAAGCAACAGTACTAGACAATATTGCAAAAATGAGAAAAGATAATACAAAAATTAATAGCTTAAAACAGTCTGCCTTCATATTACCTTAAATGAGAGAATTCTTTTTTCAGTAATGGTTTTTTATTCTTAAATTTTTATTGATTTTTTCCAAGTCTATCAAATTAGCTTTCTTTTTTTTTTCCTTTCTTTTTTTTTTTCTTTGTGTCTTTTAGAGCCTCCTCTCCTTTTTCTCTCCTCTTTCCCTTATTTTTTCCCATTAAAAATATCTCCCCTTTTCCTCTAACTTCTCCCCATGGTTTCAAACATAATAGTTGTTATTTCAAGGTCTTTTTATGGTACCGTAACGTTATTTATATTATTGGTTATAAATAAATGTATATGTAACGGCCATTATTTATCAATCGTGGTCGTTATCCACTGCAACAGTTTGTGAAGTAACAGTTATATAAGCCTTATTATTATATGAATTTTCTATTTTATTATATTTTTAATAGTTTTTACAAAATTTATTATTAGTAATTTTAATACTTATTTTATTCATTTATTATTTATTATTAAACCAATCAACCAAATTGAATCCAAATATCATTGGTTTAGATAAATTTTACTGGTATTTGGTTTGGTTAAGAGTTCTTATATTTGAAAACTAACTTTATTGGTTTGGTTATAAATTTATGCTTTAAACCAACAAGACTGAACCATACGATCGTGAGTTCAAGGTGATAATGATAACTCTCCTTATGATCCTTCTCCTCCTCCTCCCCTCCTCCTCCAATGGACCATACTTATTAACGATTCATGGTGATTTGTGTAGAATTATGGTGAGTATGGTTATGGTAATAGCTCTAATTTCACTACCAACTATAGATATAATTATGATGTTGGTAGTTCTGAATTAAGTTATCATAATCCATAATCATCTATGGGTGCAAACCACTATACATCAAGTTCAAGTCAGCCATTTGCTTGGCCTCAACCTCTAAATGCTCGTGAAGATGATACTAATTATTCTAATTTTATGGATAGTTTGTTTACACCTTTTGCAACTTATATGTGCCCTTCTCGTGAAGATGGAAAGTGCATATTCTTTTATACCTTATAAGCACTCCTTTTGACGTTGATATTATTTTATATATGTTATCTTTTCAATATTTTTTTTATTGTGTACTTTTTATGAATTTTATGGTATTGTGTGTATAATTATAATGTGAAACAATATATTGGTTAACAGATTTATAGTAGTATATGTAAAATTATCATGTGAGATAATATAACTAATTTTTGTTTTATTGCAGTTATATTTATTAAACTATTGTATGCATATTTTTTCATGACCACTTTCAAAATATATTAATTTTAAACATTTACAATTTTTCTAAAAAAATGTTTGGCTCAACAAACCGTTATAGTTATTACCCTGATAGGTGTGTTACTGTTACATGCAACTGTAACAATGATTGCGGCCATCACCATTATTTGAATCCTTACTTCTCCTTTATTTTCCTAAATTTCTTCCTTCCTTTTCTAACTTCCATTCACTAACTTTTAAAAGAAAAATCTCCTTTCTTTTTTCTTTTTTTTATTATTCTTTTGAGCCTTTAGCCCATTTTAAATAAATTGGGTTTGAATTTTTTTTTTTTTTGCCATTACTTTTGTGGACTCATCATTTTGACTTTTTATTATTTGAGTTTTTCTAGTTTCAGGTGGGTTAAAATCAGGTGTCAACAATAGGATATTGAAAGGTTTAAGGGAAAAAAAACAACCTTGTAGAGGGCGGGGTTTAGCGTGCGTCCAAAATTTTAGCAACCACGACACTGTTTAGGCTCAGAGCCTTAGAGAACACACCACTATGCCACAAAGTCATAGCATGAAGATGAGGAGTCACCATCCAGGATAATAACTGGGGCAATTCGATTGGTGGTACTCGATTCTTTAAAAGAAAGTTAACACTATAACCAGGAGATTCTATGAACGGAATACTAACTTCTTTTAGTCTTGTGTACATTTAGAATTATTTTATGAATTTCTATCTTATTCTTTATTTACACAAAATTTTATTAAACCCTAATTAAACGTCCATCTAGCCCTAAAGAAAACTAGTCATAAAATTGCATGTAAAAAATGCATACGAAGCGCATCGTCCCTAGGTCTAAACTATGTTTATTTTATTTTAAAGTTAGCTAATTCTAAATTTTTATTTTCAAGTGAAATGGATTAAAGATGGACCTACATGTTAATAAATGAGCTTAAGTCTATTTATTTTAATTTTAACTAAAAATGGTCCTACAGTCTACAAATTTTAAAGAAAGGAATTAATTAGTGGGGCTAATTATAACCTGATTTTAATTAAATGAAAAAAATGGGTCTAAGTCTATTTGTTTTAAAAGAAATGGAATTAATGGGCTGAGCTAAAGTCTAAGTTAAATTTTAATTAAACTAAAAATGGGCCTAAGTCTAAATTAACCAAATGAGCATAAATTGATTTTAAAATTAATTAAACTTAAATCCAATTTTAAAAAGTTTATTAATTAAATGAGTTAGAGCCTAACGTGGGTTTGAGGCCGAAAACATACAAAAATAAACAAATAAGTCCAAAAACATAAAAAAAATATATAAAAACAATCAAATAAAAAAGATCAAACAAGCAATTAAATTATTTCTTCTAAAAAATCCTAATTTTAATTAACATGCAACCTAAATTAATCTACTGCCTCCGTTGATAGGGTTTACCAAATTAACCTAATTTACTAATTAATTTTAATAGTCCAAAAAATTATAGAATATTCACTATTTCCCACTATTGGGACTATTACAACCTACTATAAAAATAAATAAAATAATAAATACATGCCCATAATAAAAATATAAACCAATAAAAAAAAACAACGTAGAAATAATAAAAATAAATTAAATTAAAACCCTAATCTATGTTCAAATGATATATGGGCATATTCATGACATTTCATGGACCTTCATGGGTTATCCATTGATTTTATTCTCCATAGTGTTTATGTCACCCAATCCATCAAGAGAATAAAAAATAATAAAAAATAGTCAATGAATGATTAAAAATAATAATAATAAACAAAATTAAATATGAAATCAAAATCAAAAATAAAAGAAGAAGGAGAAGAGGATTTGAAAATGAGATGCAATATTAATTTCCCTCAGAAGGATAATCATCGTTGATGAAAACCTCTATCTTTTGTTGTGTTTGTCTGTGGTTTTAGTTTATTTGATATGATTTTTTGGCAAAAACTAAAGAAAAGTACGTGAAAAAATAAGAGAGAAAAGTCTGAGTTTTTTGGCTTATGGCTAAGAATAAAAAACGTAAAGAAAAAAGAAAAAAAAAACCTAAGAGCCTCCTCCCTTGTGAAAAGAAAATTTCTTTATTTATAAAAAAAAAAAAAGATAATAAAAGTAAAAAACAATTTGAATTATTAGGAATTATGATAAAATTAAACAACTAGATAAACAAATAACTAAATAAAGAAAAAAAACGTGAAATTAGCTAATAGCACCACTTACTACCAAATTAATTCATTTGATCCATTTGGGCCATTGGCCCATCTCCTTTCTTTAGTTAATTAACTTTTTTTAAGGCCTATTTGGCCTTTTGGTGAATTTTCCCTTTTTTTTTAATTTTTTCTTTTTATATTTTTTTTTTTGAATTTTCTCCTTTTTTTTTGAAAATAAATAATAATAATAATAATAATAATAATAATAATAATAATAATAATAATAATAATTTAAAAATAAATCCTAAAAATAATTTACATTTTAGTTCAAAATCAATAAATCAGATTCAATAAACCTAATTTCACAATCAATTTTCATCATTGGGTCCTTTATCGCATCCAAACTCAAGTCATCTCGAAATTGAGTGTTTATAGTTGCCCCCCTTTGTCGCTTTGCTTAACAAATTGTGGCAAAGCAAATAGGCACACAATTTCAAAACCAAGAGTCAGAACACTTACCTATGTATTGTGACCATGCATGGCATTATGTCATGTTGAATGCAATTTAAGGAACACTAGAATTCCTATGGAATTTCTAGTTATGATGTTATCACTGTGTTCAGTGAATAGCGATTAACACTGTGTTCAGTGCATTTTGAAAACATACTAGAGTTCCAGTGGAACATATAGCGGTGATGTTATCACTGTGTTTAGTGAATAACGGTTTACACTGCGTTCAATGCATTTTGCTATATTCCCTATGGGACATTTAACATGCGACATTATATTCTCTGTGAGACGTTTAGCGATTATGATTTTCACTATATTCCCTGTGGGACGTCTAGTGATCGTGATTTTCACTATATATCCTGTGGGAAGTCTAGTGATTATGATTTTCACTATATTCCCTATAGGACGTCTAGTGATCGTAATTTTCACTATATTCCCTATGGGACTTCTAGTGATCATGATTTTCACTATATTCCTTGTGGGACATTTAGTGAAAATATACTATAAGTATTGTGTAGTGTCTAGCTGAAGACAAATATGCTATAAATCCTGTGGAGCGTCTAACAAATAGTGATAATGGTGTTATAAGTCCTATGAAGCATCTAGCAAAAGATTTGAAATGTGCTATAATTCTTGTGGAATGTCTAGCAAAAAGTGATTTGATAATGTCTATAACTACTATATAGTGTCTAACAAGTTGTGATTATTATAACTATTGTGTAGCATATAACAAAGTGGATCTGAAAATTATGTTATAGCTACTATGTAGCATATAACAAAGTGAATATGAAAATTGTGTTATAGCTACTGTGTAGCATATAACTAAGATGAAGTGCAATGTATGCAAAATGCAGACATCACATTAAAATTTCAAGTTGACTAGGATTTTGTGTTGATCGACTGTGACTCTAGTCAACCGTCTTTATCACTTGATGACCTTGATTAATTTGTTGGCACTAGTGTTGATTCTATATGTTGGGTTTATTTTTTCTAGACTTGTTGTTCCCAAAAACTTGTTAAAGTTAGTTTCAGTATGTTAATTGTATAATAAAGTACATTATATTTTTTAAATATGAGAAAATTCATCACTTTATCACGAGATAACGTGCACCCAATGAATCTCATTAATTTTTATTTCTATGACTATAATTTATTTGTCATTCGCAAAGGTCAAAGGTATTATTAACCATCTTATGCTGAGAGCATATTTTTTACTAAGTGAAAAGCTTACTTCCACACTTAAGTTCAGGAAGAATCTGCTTAATCAAAACTCATGGAAATTAAGCATAAACAGATTGAATTATGAGTATCAAAATAGCTTTTGAACTATTTTTGTATTTTTCTTCCTTATTCAAGTATTCCCCTGCCTTTTTGATATTACTCAGCGTGGATACCGTTGGATAAGTCATTCAGATACTCATACTCTTTTAGAGCATTGGAGTAAATAGAGCAGCTTTTGACATGGTCCCCTTTTAGTATTCCCTCGCCTTTCTCGTATTACTCAGCATGGATACCGTTAGAGGTTCACGTTGATATTCTTGCTCATTTATTAGCATTGGAGTAAATTATGCTTACTCTTATTTTGATTCTCCTTTTAGTATTCCCCTACCTTTCTCGTATTACTCAGTATGGATACTGTTAAGGGATTTGTACTCATACTCATTTCTAAGCATTAGAGTAGATTATATGCACATTTATTATTCAAAAGACTAAAATGATACTTTGAAATTCAAGCAATTTATATTACAAGTCCATAGATTTTGTCTTTGCATATTCTTTCCCTCGTTTGGGTGCGAAGCAAGCATTAGATTTATTACAGTTTATAAACTGTCAACACAAAGTTGTTAACTAATCATTTGAATTTCGTGAGGCTAATAAAAAAAGCCATTATAATCAAAGGTCATGAGATAGGCTTTTTGCACATGATCTTATGAAGTGGATGAATTTACTTACAATTTATGAATTTTATGATCAAGATGGTACTTTATTACACAATAGAGTTCTGTTACTTCCCTTTATTATCTTAGTAAGGGTTTAGCATTTGCTATCTTGCCCATTCTTATTGATGTATCGGTTCATTTCCCCTTCTTTATTCTTTTATTTTTTTCCTACATAAAATACCATAAGTTAGTATGGTCTATTTGTAAGTGAAGGGATTTTGTCAAAATGCAATGTTATTCTTTTACATTCTTCTCTTTTAATTATGATAATGATGATGTCTCTTATCACAAGGTCATAATACTCCATCATTGAATTCATGGCCTAGGGTTGAATTTGCCTTTCTGCCATTCCATTAATACTATGGAAGAGGGCTTCATTCCTCTTTTTGACATCTCCTGCAAAAAAGGTTTAAGAGTTAGAAATCTTATTTCATAATCAAAAAATTTTCCAGAATGCATTCTTCCCTTTTATAAGGCCGATAAATGTATTGTTGACATATTGGACCTTCTCATCACCATATTCCATACCCTATACTAGTCTAACTATTATGGAGAGATATTCCAAATGATGCTCCCGATGAGACTATGGAGATGGATACTAAGTTTGAGGAGCTTGAATGTCCTATCCAGCCTTTTGAGGTTGCCAAGATGACGCTATCACAAATATCACTATCGGTGATATTCCTTTACTGAATGGGCCCATAATTAATTAGGTTCCTACGATCTAAAGTCCCATTGAGCATCAGGTTCACCTAAATAGTGTCACCTTTTTTTCCTTCAGATGCTTCACATGTGAACATTTTGGCTACCTTTCTACGCTTTTACAACACTAATCTTGAATGTTAGTAGCAAAGTGTTTACACAATCTTGCCTAGGCTTAAAGACTTTATTATGCAAAGCAAGTGTTTCACAATAAATGTATGCAAGTGTATGCATGTTATGTATGACATGCATGATCCTAATAGGTCTTTTGTTTGGAACAAAGCTATGTTCACAGCTTGGAGTGTGAGAACGAGGTGCCTCATCAACAACTTGTAGGTTTAATCACTGGATGCTTTATTATTGGTACTTCTGATGTCAAAGCTTCTGATACAGCTCATTGGGCTGATGACCAAGCTAGCGAGTGGGGTCTATGGCTTTACATTAAAGCTCATGATTGACTGATGCACTATTGAACTTTTACTGCTTTTGTTGTATGATAACTGATGTATTTGTATGCTTGTAGTTTACTCCTTTCTACCCTGATATCTTTTTCACTAACTTTGAAGTTCTAGTGTTATATTTATTATTTTTCCCCTAAGTTTCCCCAGAGTTACATTTTTCCCCCAGCTGCATTTTGAATTCATTCTAGCAGTCTTTTTCTTCATGTGTGCAAGAGACTCGGTTTGGTCACTGCTATTATTAACCCTTTGTCGTACTAACCCTATTAGTTGTAGTCTCATGTATTGAAGATACAGAGGAGTGGGTGAACTGATTGAAGTGATTTCTTGATGATGAAATTAACTAGACTTGCACTTCGAAGAATTCTTGAGCATAATATGAGACTTATTGTTGATGCAATAATCGATGACAGTTGTAAGGTATAGGTTGCAACACAAGTTACTGAGCCATTTGAATTCTTAAGGTATAAGGGGACACTAGGCTTACAAGGAAAATTACAAAAGGGGTGGCAAAAAAGAAAACATAACTAAAATAGTGATCTCATAGCTATGATTTAGCTTTCATTATGTATTGTCTTTCCATTTAGATACTTATGTAGTATGATAAAGACAAATATGCGATATTTGAATAAAAATTTAAAATTCAATTTTAATCATTCATTAGGGAAAAAATGAGAACATTCATTACATCACATGATTCAACTCCTGTTATCAGCTAGTCATGAATTTTTTTCTCTCTAATTTTTACCTTACTGTTCTTTTTTTTTTGTCTCCTTATTTTTTATATTCTTTTTATTTTTTCCTCAATTTTCCTATCTTCAGAAGTTACATCATGTGATTTATGTATGTTCTTTGAATTTTCATTTGTGCTTATGTTGAATGAATCTAATTGAAATGAATTTATGTCAAACATGCTGATGCAATTAATATCATAATGCACAGTACCATTAGGATCTACATTACATAAGTAAATATGATTAGAATTTATATCATCAATCACTAAAATAAAATAGAAACTAAAATTTTATTCAAAGAAGACAATAAGAAATTTTATTTCTTATTCTAGATGTTAGGGATGCTGAGTCTCATAGTGGTTTTCCTTGAGGCAACTGACATAATAACTATTCTTGCAATTCTTGCATTTTTTTACTAACTTTCTCTATGACTTTATCTTTATGTACCTTAAATGTGCATTTTTTCTTGTCTAATAGCTTCTCATCACCCCATCCTGTAGGCACAATCAACTCAATGTTAAAAGAAGGTGGTTTAGTTTAAAACACCTTATAGTTGAACTTGCTTGAAGGCTGACCTAATAAGTCTTCTACTCTTTCCACATCTTTGGGGGCATTAGGAGATTTCTCATTGGTTTTAAGGTCTAGGTCCTCAAAGGAGTTTAGCACTTCCTCTTCTCTTACTCCTGAGTTGATCATCATGGTGGCTAGTGGTGGAACATTTCGATAGTTTAGGAAAGGATTCTTTCTAGTGCTTGGGCTTTCAGGGTCTGTGATTTTTCCAAAGTCTATAAGGTTTTGAATTTCATGTTTAAGGTGGGTACATGCGTCTATGGAATGGCCATTAACTTGGTGGAATTTGCAATAATTGTTCGAGTTATAGCCAAGGACATTTGGGTTTGACGGTTTGAAAAAGGTGAGAGGTCTGAGCAAGCCCTTTTGCATCAGGCGATCTAGGACTTTGGACAGGGGTTGGTTAAAATTGGAGAATCTCCTTGGTGTTTATATAATATGCACTTCAATAGCCCGGCTAGTGCTTTCTTGCTGTATGTTTCCAATTGGGTAGTTTTTTACTCCAGTGGCTCTAGAGCTTTTTTTTTCTCACTCTCAATTTCCTCAGCTTGCAAACCATTATCATAAAGATCTACAAATGTTTTAGGATTCTCTTCTCTATAAAAAGCTAAAGCTATATTTAATGAAGCTAAAAAAGGTTGAAGATAGTTAATGTACCTGATAACTATATTTTGTTCCTCAACTATAAATGCAAGTCGTAAAACTCCATTTTGTAAGTTAGACAAGTTGGTTAAAAAACATTAATTATTAGAACTTTTTTATGCATTAATATCTCTTCTCTATTTTTAATTACTCTTAATACACTTTTGAGTACAAGATTGTGTGTTCTAGTTTAGGTTCTTCTTCTTCTAATTTCTTAGGTTAAGAAGGGAACTAAGGAACTAAGTGTAGAAATAATTGGTTGAAGTGTTATCCATTTAAAATACTTAGAATTTTAGATTTAAGAGTGAGCTAAAAAAAATCTCGTTGTGAGGTTTGAGTTTACCCTAACTCAATTGTATAAACTCAATCTAAGTGAATACATTAGAGTGGGTTTGAAAATCCTAATTTAGAATAAATTAATTGGAGACATACGTTTGATAAGAAATTGAACTCTTTAATTATTTTTGTTAATTTCTTTTCTTCTCTTAAACTCCTTCTTAATTTGTTTTTAATTTTTATAAAATTCCATTAGCCCTATACACCACCCTCCTTTAGAGCATTTTCAATTGGTATCAAAGTTTAACTTTATGGTACTTCATTGCAAGAAGATAAGATCATGGGGAGTGAGTCTTTAAACTTTTCATCTCTTAAACTCTTATTTAATGGCAGTGAATATCCACATTAAAAGTTCAAAATGAAATTATATTTAGATAGTAACCTAATTAGGTTGTAGGATGTTTTTTTGAATGGCTGGGAGCCTCCAAAAGGCATTATAGATGATGTTAAAGTCACTCTCATAAGAAGTCAATGGTCCAATAATAAAAAAAAAAGAGAATTATAAGAATAAGAAGGCCATAACTATCTTGCTTGCTTCAATGTTAAGAGAATAAAGAGGCAAGGTTCAACAATCTCAATTCATAAAAGAAATTTAGGAAACTCTTGAGAGCCATTATGAAGACAATGTGTAAGTTAGAAGTAAGAAAGTTCAATTCCATGTTTATGAGTATGAGCTTTTCAAAATGAAGCCTTAAGAGACAATAATCAAAATGACCAACTACTTTAATGCTTTTCTTACAACTTTAAAGAAGCTTAGGAAGTGCTACTCCAAGGATAAAGTTAATAGTAAGATTCTAAGAATCTTACCTGAAAAGAATTGAAAATCTAAAGTCACTTCTATTAAAAAAGCTCAAGACCTCTCAAAACTCTTTACCGATATTCTTATTGGAAAATTTCTTACTTATGAGCTCACCTTAAAGCAAATAGATGATGAGAAAAAAGAAAAGATGAAAAAAAAAGAAAGAGATTGCTTTGAAAGCTATCTAAGAAGTTAGTAATGATGAGATTCTTATTGACTATAATGAAAATGGCAATGAGATAGCCATGATCATTAGAGGCTTCAAGAAATTCTTGAAGAGAACGACCTTTTTTATGTAGAGGGACAACAAGAAGTTTGAGGCATAGAAGACCAAAGAAGTAACTTTTTATAAGTGCCAGAAATTTGGTTATATTAATCATGAATACTCAAAGTTAAAGTTAAAGAGTAAAAGGGTAAAGGATAAGAAGAAAGCCTTTAAAGCTTCATGGGATGACCTCTCCAAATTGGAAAAATTAAAAGGAACAATAAGAAGTGGAAAAATTTTACTTCATGAGATTTAAAGATAACAATGAGGTACCTTACACTTCTCATTTTTTTTATGATAGTGATTGTAATTATGATGATGAGCAAACTCATACTTAAATGTAAGAGCTTACTTTATAAGAAAATACTCTAAAAGTATGAAATTGCAAAATTGACCAAAGAATTTGAAATTTTAAAAAATGAGTTTTCTAAAATTTCTTTATCAAATGAAAATTAGTAAGTGTTTAAAAAAATTATACTTCTTTATTAATTGAATTTAAGAAAGCTAAAAATCAAAATCAAAAGCTTTTTAAAGAAGTGTTGGATTTAAAGAATTATATTTATAAGTTTAAATAGGGAAAGGAGACTCTTGATAGTCTTCTAAACTCCCAAATATTTCATGGTAACACTTATGATTTAGTGTACAACAATGGAATCTCTTCTTCATCATCATCTCATACAAAATTTGTTAAAGCTATAAATGATTCTTATCCCTCTACTTCTCATAATGATAAGACTTAAGCTTTAAAAGCTAAGAAGTCTTAATCACCAAAAGTCATTGTTAAGTCTCTTAAGGCTTAACCCTCTTTAGCTCAAAGGTCCAAGGCCCAAGCCAAGAGACCTTAACCTAAACATGTTTCCATGTACACTAGAAATGATCTTATAAAGCATGTTTCATAATACCATTTACACACTTATGATTGCATGTCTCATATACATCCTAAACCATATAAAACCTTTAGAAAGCATATACAAACCGCTTATACATAATAAAAAAATTATATGCATTATAGAAAATATGTGCATAACATAAATATGAGACTTCTTATACTAGAACAAATGGGTTTGCCAATATTAAATGCTTTTATTACATAATCCAAGGACATACTAGCAATGTATACTTCTATAAAAGATTACACTTACAATTATTGCCTTCGGATTACTTTAATATTAGCCAACCTAGACTAATAAAGGTTTGGGTTTATAAGAATGTTTGAACTTATTATTGTGTAAATGTGTTTGAAGTCCACAAGAGCTAAAAGTCAATGGTACCTAGATAATGGATATTCAAAGCACATAATGAGAGACGAAGGCTAATTTACTTCCCTTAAAGCTAAAGATAGAGGAAGTGTAATATTTAGAGATAATGCCAAAGGGAGGATTGTTGAAATTGGCAAGATAGGTAATCCTTAACCCTCTTTATTCATTATGTTTTACTAGTTAATGGTTTGAAACATAATTTACTTAGTATTAGTCAACTATGTGACATAGAAAATAAAGTGACTTTTTATCCAAAACAATTGCTTTGTTAATAGTTTAGATGATGACAAAGTAATCTTTAGTGGTGAAAAAGTAAAAAATGCCGAAAAAGTAAAAAATGTCTATATTATTAACTTGACTAAAGTGGATAACATATATTAAATGTTTGATGTCCATTTTCTGTTACACTTGGACTTGGAATAAAATGTTAGGACACACAAATTTTAAGCTTTCATATGATTTTAGTAAAAGTAAACTTATAGATGGTTTGCCCAAACTCAAGTTCACCAAGGACAAGACTTGTGATGGTTGTCAAAATGAGAAGCAAACTAAGTTCTCATTTAAGCCCAAAAATTGAGTGTCCACTTCTAGGTCATTAAAACTAATATATACATATATTTTTTGGCCAATTAGAGTTGGTAGTTTTAGGGGAATGCATTATGCATTTGTGATTGTTGAAGATTACTCTAAATTCACTTGAATTTGTTTTTTAGCTCATAAAAATGAAGCTTTTATTGCTTTTTAAAGTTTTGCAAAAAAGGTTAAAAAAAAAAAAGGTTTTTGTATTTTAATTATTAGAAGTGATCATGGTATGAAATTTAAAAATAAGTTTTTCAAAACTTTTTATGAAGAAAATGGTATTTCTTATACCTATTCTTCTCCTGGAAACCTCAATAAAAAGAGGTAGTTAACATGAATTGATGGAAATGGCTTAAACAATGCTCCATGAGTATAACTTGTCATTATACTTTTAGGTGAATGCCATTAATACCGCATATTATATTGCTAATAGAGTTTTTAAAAAAACTATTTTAAACAAAAAGTCTTATGAACTTTGGAACAAAAGAAAACCTAAGATTTTATATCTAAAAGTATTTGGTTGCAAATGTTTTATATTAAACACCAAGTATAATCTTGGAAATTTTAATTCTAAAGTCAATGAAGAAATTTTTCTAAGTTATTCTACCTCTAGCAAAGCATATATAGTTTTTAATTAGAGAACTTTAGTAACCTACCTTTATCAAAGAGTCTGTCTATACATGTTGTCTTTGATGAGTTTAACCCAGTTGATCCAAAAAAGGATTTAATTAGTGTTGAAAATATTGTAGTGGACTTTTGTGGAGATGAATTTTCAAGAAGGAGAAGCTACAAAGCTTATGAAGATTGATGATCCTAACAAGGGACAAAGAGAGTAGTTCCCTCAATTGATCTTAAAGGATGAACTACTAAAGGAGTGAAAATTTAAGAAGGATCACCTAAAGGACCTTATCATTGGTGACACTTCAAAAGGGATAACTACTATATCTTATCTTAGACCTTTTATTAATTTGGCTTTCATCTCTTAAATTTAACTTAAAAATATTGATGATGCTTTATATGATGAATTTTATATCCTTACTGTACAAGAGGAACTTAATCAATTTGAGAGAAATAAAGTTTAAAATTTGGTTCCTAGGTCTATGAATCATCCTATTATAGACACCAAGTGGGTGTTTAAAAATAAGATGAATGAGCAAGACTTCATAACTAGGAACAAAGTTAGGTTAGCGGCCAAAGGTTATAATTAAGAAAAAGACATCAATTATGATAAAATCTTTGCCCCAGTTGAAGGGTTAGAGGCCTTTAAGATGTTGATTACATTTGCATCGTATATGATTTTCAAATTTTATTAAATTGATGTCAAAAGTACTTTTCTAAATGGTTTTATTTAAGAGGAGGTATGTTGAGCAACCTCCAAGTTTTGAAAGTTTTCACTTTCCTAACCATATTTTTAAATTGTCAAAGGTATTGTATGATTGAAACAAACTCGCAAAGTTTGGTATGAAAGGTTGAACAACATTCTTTTAGAGAAATGTTTCTTTAAGGAAAGGTTGATACAAAATAATAATGATGTTAGCATGAAATGATGCAACAATGCTTATTAACATATGATTTATTCAAACATGGCACCAAAACATTGTTTAGTAAACAAATAATTACTTAAACAGATAATTACTTAAACATAGCACTTTTTTTTAAAAAAAAAAGAAGAGAAAGGAAAATTACAAGAATAGCTTATTGTTTGATTGGTTTTAATTGTCATATCTTTAGCCTTTAGAATCTTACTAAATTCAACAGTCCTTTAATGTAAAGTTCGTTCCTCCTTCTCTTTGGATCTCTTTTCACCTTTTTTTATTTCTCCTCCCAAAAAAACTTCAGTTCTCTCTTTTTTGCTCCATCTTTCTATGTCTTTTCTGTATTCTTTTAACTTCAAAGAAATCTCTCTTTTTTTTTTTAACAATTTTTTTTTTCAAAAAACCCATTTAAAGTAATCCTCTCTCCTATTTTCTCCTCTTCATTGGCAATGATATTCTTTTGGAGGTCATGCCAACTGAAAGAAATTCTTGTCATCTATTATTCAGCCAAATTTTTTAAAAAAGAAGTCACCTTACTAAGGCGGCGCCTTGTAGGCTTCTTGATAGTTTCATGGGCCTTCGACCTATTTAAGGGGAGATTAAGATTTGACTTTTACACTTAGGACATGCTTTAATGGGTTTTTATCATGTGACTTCTGTTCACATGCCGATCAAACCATGTGCCAACAAACATCTCAAATTTATTATAACTATTTGAATAATAAATAATTTTATTCCAGAATATTTGTATATCTTAATATTAAATTATAAATTTTTAATAATATTATTTTTAATAAAGTGCAAACGTATATGGCATAGGATATCTAAGTATCTACAAAAATCAAACGACAATAATTGATTAATTTAGAATAAGAACATGCAACAAACAAATGTTTAAATAAATTATTAAAAAGAATACTTTTACTTGAGAAAATAAATTTTCAAACACAAGTTAAAAAATATTATTTACAAAAAATAAATATTAATGTAGGTTAAAGATGAAAAGAGTGCAAAAATATTTATCATATTTGCTAATTGGTTCGTATAATTTTATGGAAAATTTATAATTAAACAAAATATTTCATTCTCATTAGTAGAATATTTTTAATTTATTACAATTTTTAATTATTTAAAAATATAAATAGTTTGATGAATTTTTCTTCAGTTTTGTTGGTCTTGAACTTAACTAACTCAACGCATACTTGCACAATAGAAAGCAACCATGCGGAGCACGTGCAACGATGCAATTTCTATGGACCCATAATAAAAGCAATTTCAGAAGTTGCAGTCTTGCAGATGTCCATATTTGGGGTCACGTGCAAATCAAGAGGGTCACGTGCTTTTCATGATCACTTCCGTTGATAGACACAGCCTTTCCCTTTCAACGTCCCGGTTACTGATATTTTATTTGTTTTGTTTTTAAGGGTAATAGTATTTTTAGTCCTGTAATATATATATGGTTTTTTAAGTTTTGTAAAAAAATATTTGACAATTAAACTCTATAAGTTTTAAAATTTTTTTAGTTAGTTCTTTTGGTTAATTAAATCAATTTTTCATGAGTAACTTTTAAAATTAAACTTTATTTTATATTTCAGTCTGACAATTTTTTGATACTTCAAATAAATATTATTTATTTTAAATGAATATTATTTTATTTTTTAAAAATTATTTTATTATTTAATTTTCATAATAACTGTATAGCTTATTAAAATAATATCAAAACATTAAAATTAAAAATTAAACATAATATTTTCTCAAATTATTGATTGTATTAATAATGAAAAATAAATTTAATTGAGTATTTTAATTATTTTTTAAAATATATAATTTTAGTTGATATATCATATATGAAAAAAATATTTTTTATATTTGGATAAAATCAATTAATTTTGTCAACTTTATAATTAGTTTGGATTTCAAATAATTATTGAACTCAATTATATTTGAATTATATATTTCTTTAAAAAAAATATTTCTTTAGATTAGAATATTTTGCAAAAAATATTTCAATGATCAAAATAAGTGAGCATATTTTTGTAATAAAATAATTTTATTTATCATTTTAAATTATAATTAATTTAAGATATGAAGACAAAATATTATCTTAAATTAATTATATTCTATAATAATAAATTAAACTATTAATTTAAAAAATATGCTCACTCATTTTTAATATTGAAATATTTATTGTAAATAGCCTAATTTAAAAAATATATTGTTTAGAAAAAGTTGTCTATTTTAAATACAATAGAGTTTAAAAATTATTTCAAATTTAACATAAATTATAATATTGACTAAATTAATTGAGCTTTAGCAGTATAAAAATATTTATTAATTTATGGCATATTTATTTAAAATTATATATTTACAAATAAATAATTAATTTTTTTATCATTGTTAATAAAACTAATAATTTAAAAATATTATTTTTAAATTTTAAGTTTTTCATATTATTTTAATGAGTCATATAATTATTATGCAAGTTAAATAATAAATTAATTCATAAACAAAAAAATATAAAAATTATTTATCTGAAATACAAAAATAACTTTTTTTTTTTTTTGAAAATTTTAGAATGGAAACATGAAAAGGAGTTCAATTTTATAGGTTGACTAAGGAAAAATTAATTTGACTAAGAAAAAGACTTTTTAAAATTTACATAACTTAATCATGAAAACAATTCCATGTAGGACTTAACTAAAAAATAATATAAATTATAGGACTAAAAATATTACTATCCTTTTTTTTTTTTTTTTCCATCACTCTCTATTCTTCTTTCATTCTAAATTTTTTCTTCTTCAAAACTTATTTTATTTGGAAAAACACAAATTTCATTTTGATTTGTAAGAAAATTAATTTTATAATTTTTTGTGACATTCTTTTTTTGAAAGAATTCTTTGTAACATTTAAATACTCTATTTTTGCATAAATTGTATACTTTGATACCTTTGTAAATCATATAAAAATGTATACTTTAATGTTGAAAATAATATAAATGTTTAATAACAAAATATTTATTAAGTGATTAACCATTCAACTAAACATAATGAACTCATAATAAATTATATTTAAATGTATTTTTAATTTTAATATAAATAAAAAAATAATTTTAAAAATAAATTTATTATAAAGACCTAAATTTTTATAAATTAAATTATAAAATTAAAATTCGAGATATGCAGTGTTAATAATTATTTTTATTTTATATTATTATTACATTAAATTGTGATATTTAATTTTAGTGAAATTTAATTTAACTTTTTAAGATTAAATATTATTAGTTTAATTTTAGTATTTATTTGAGTATTTGAGCACAATTTATTATATTTTGTGGTTAAAAATAATTGGAAATAATATTGTTTTTTTAATATATTATATTATTATGTCTTTTATGCTTTATATATATATATATATCTTCTTTTTTCCTTTTCCTTTTTTTCTTTCTTCCTCTTCCGTGCGAAGCAAGCAGCACTGTCACCCATCGTTGTCCGCTGTCACCGTCGTCACTCGTCATGCCACCACCGGAGGATGCCCTTGCCACCGCCAGTAGCTGTAGCAGTCACCAGAGCCAAACCTCCTCCTCCTTCCTTCGCTATTAAGCGGTGCCAAAAATTAGAAGGAAAACTGGTGACTTTTCCAGCAAGCTTTCTAGCCAATCTTGGGCTTAAATCGAAACTCTCGGCCTAGATTTCGATAGTTCTTGATTAATTTCAAGAAATTTAATCGGTAATGATACCATCTAGAATGTTCTCACCTAATTAGGGGTCCTCTACCCCCCTAAATAGGAACACATGGACAAAGGAGAAGACAGATCTATCCAAGGAACTACCTCAAAGAGGAATCCTAACTGAAGAAGGAACACTCTCCCACAAGGATTCCTATTCCTCCCAGGTTTGAGTATTACTATATATAGCACCATATACCCCTCATAAGGGGACATCTCATTCACACATATTCAAACTATCTTTCCTCTGCCCGATTTCTATTCCCTAACTTAGGCATCGGAGTGTTTGTGGGGATTCCCCCCACCTCTCACCTTGCCCTCTGTTCAGTGCTTTGCAGGACGTTCAACCCAAGAGTCCCGAAAATTAGTTATCAAGTGGCGCTGTCTGTGGGGACTCCTTGGGAAAAGCCATTAATTCACTTGCTAAGCTAAAGACACTTTCACCATGACTTCTAGCCCACCTCCGGCCCAAATTCCTGAGGGCGGCACCAATCCTTTTGCACCCATCCTTTCGACTGACCTTTCAAACCCTTTCCCAGCAATAATACCACCGCCCACCTTGCAGCTTGTTGGGGCCACATCCGGTCATGCACCTTTACCTCTGGAAAACACCCCGAGATACCCGTCCTTAGGGACAGATCTCCCATATTATGCTCTGCTGTAGCACCATCGATCAATACCCTCAATACCTTTTCCAAGCCTACTAGAAACACCAGCAATAACCACTCCAAACCTAAACACAGTAACCTAAACACTCGGCCTTGACCAAGTAAGCAAAGAGGCCATGATAAAAAATATTCAAGCACAAATAACCTTGATGCAACAATAGTTAAGCACTATAATACAGAGCGAGCATACTGAACCAGCTCCACATAATGATAATGTAGCACCCCGACAAGCCCCAGGGACGAGCATAGGGAAGGGTAAAGCACAAAAAGGGGAGTGTAGTTCGTCCATCCCAACTCTCGATGATTCAAAAATAGCACAGAAGGTTGAGGAAGCAATGAACAAAGCTCGGACTAAACCTAGAAAGGAAGAAGAATGGGTGATGGATAGCAGAACTCCGTTTGTCAGTAGAATAATTCAAATGAAGATTCCTAGTAAGTTCAGAATCCCACAGCTTGATCAGTACGATGGGACAGGAGACCCTATTAGTCATATATCTACTTTCCGGATAAAGATGCTACTCCAGAATGTGAACAATGGAATCATGTGCAGAGTCTTCCCAAGTACACTCACAAAGAGCGCCCAAAAATGGTTTCATCAGCTCCTGGAGAATTCTGTCACTTCTTTTGAAGACCTAGCTGAGCAGTTCTGTATCAGATTCATCACCAATATCCCTCCTGCAAAAAACATCAACGACCTCCGAATGTGCCGGCAGGAAGCTGACGAATCTCTACGAAGTTACCTTGATCGTTTTAATAAAACAGCTATGCAGATTTAGCACCTCGTTGATGAAGTCGCCATAAAAGCTTTGAAAAATGGCACTAGACTCGGAAAGCTAAAAGACAAATTAATGACTAAAAAACCGAGTACCTTTGCAGAGGCAATGGCAATAGCAGTTCGGATGATAAAGATGGACGAAGACAGGAAGATGCATTGGGAAGAAGATAGGCCACCGATTAGAGATGAACGGTCAAAGCAGAGACCAGTAAGCTTCCTAAAAATGAATTTCAGAGCTCCGGCAGATAAATTTGATAGGGAAGCAGATAGATATACACCCCTGAACACTTCTCGATCCAGGATCCTCATGTGGGTCAGGCAGAATGGAGTGAAAATTACACTGGCCAAAAGAATCAGCCCAAGCCGGAGATTTACTCATGATAGAAGCCAGTAATGCGAGTACCACAGAGAGTACAGCCATAACACAGAAGGCTATAGAGAACTGAAGAGTGCCATAGAAAAACTAGTGTAGCGGGGAAAGCTTGATAATTTCACTGACGCACCGAGGAGAAGCGGAAACATGGAAAACCATGACCGTGACAAAGCTGAGGCAAAGAAAGCTAGGAAAGAACTGATCGGAATGATCAACATGATTGTGGGAGGAGAAAACACCGGGAAACGATTAAAATGCAGTAGAGGAGGAAAAATGATACCCGGTAAAAGTGACAACATTTTTAACTCGGAAGATAATTTGCATATACATCACCCTCACAGTGATGCCCTGGTGATAACCGCATGCATAAATAAGTATCGGGTCAAAAGGCTATTGGTCGATAATGGGAATGCTATCAATGTTTTATCTTGGAATGCGTACAAAGCTATGGGCGGCTCCATTACCAACTTAACGGCCATCTAGAACCCCATCACTAGTTTTTATGGGGGAACGGTGCAACCAATGGGGATTGTCAATCTGGATCTAGAATTCGGAAACCAAGAGGATGAGGAAACAAAAATCGTCTAGACTCTATTCAATGTGGTAGACATACCACTAACCTATAATGGGATAATAGGGCGATCGGTACTTTACGAAGCAGATGCAGTCACCAGCATCTGGCAATTAACCATGAAAATCCCGGTCAAAAAGAGGACCTTTACTATCAGGGGAGATCAGCAAATGGCCAGACAATGCTATCAAATGACCATGAAATCTCTGGCGGAAGCTTTTCATTTGGAAGCATGGGAAATTAAGAAGCAAGGTGCTCCTCCACAACCGGGGGAAGACACAGAGGCATTGCGAATCAGGGGAGGAAAATCTGTGAAAATTGGTAATGCCCTTAATCAAGACATCAAAGACACATTAAGGGACGTCCTTATTAGACACTCAGAAGATTTTTCTTCTTAAGCCTCTGAGATCATCGACATGGACCTGCGGGTTGCTTGTCACTGCCTAAACATCAAACTAGGGGCCAAGCTAATAGCATAGAAGAAAAGACCTTTCGCCTACGAAAGACAAAAGATCATTGCCGAGGAAACAGCGAAGCTATTAGCAGCCGGATTCATTAAAGAGGTTACTCACCCAGACTGGGTAGCCAACGTAGTACTCATCAAAAAAGCAAATGGGAAGTACATAATGTGTGTAGACTACACCGACCTCAACCAAGCATGCCCTAAAGACAGCTACCCGTTACCAACGATTGATCAGCTCGTCGATTCCACCACTGGCCATGGCTTATACAACTTCGTAGATGCAGCCCAAGGTTATCACCAGATCCCCATGAAGAAAGAAGATCAGGAGAAAACGTCCGTTGTCACACACGAAGGGCTGTTCTGCTACAATGTGATGCCCTTCGGACTGAAAAATGCCAAAGCCACATACCAAAGAATGATGAACCAAGTCCTTCAGATCCAGATTGGCACTAGCATGGAGGTATATGTAGATGACATCATCATCAAAAGCAAGCACTCTGAGCACCACCTAGCAGACGTGGATCAAGTCCTCCAGTTACTAAGCCAATCCAGGATCAAGTTGAATCCTGATAAATACGTCTTCGAAGTCCAGGCCAGCAAGTTCCTGGGGTTTATGATTTCTCACCGAGGCATTGAAGCCAACCCAGAAAAAATGGAAGCCATACTCAACATGACAGCATCGAAGAGCATCCGTGATATACAAAAACTAAATGGAAGAATAACCGCACTGGGGTGTTTTATTTCTTACTCAGCTAGGCGATGTCTACCATTGTTCCGAGCTCTCAAAAGTTCCGGTAAGTTCCAGTGGTCCGCTGATTGCCAAGCAGCATTTGAAGAAATTAAAAGATTCTTATCTTCCCCACCATTAATCAGTAGTCCGATGCCAAACGAGACCTTATACTTATACCTCTCTGTTGGCCGAGAATGCATCGCTTCAGTACTGGTAAGGGAAGAGGGAAGCCAACAAAGCCCTGTCTACTATGTCAGTAAAATGCTCCGAGGACCTGAAGTCCGATACCCCATGTTGGATAAATTAGCCTTAGCTGTGGTTCATGCTTCTCGAAAGCTTCAGCACTACTTCCAAGTTCACCATATCGTAGTCCGGTCCCATTTTCCACTGCGAAAAATATTACAAAGGCCAGAGACTTTAGGCAGGCTAGTGCAATGGTTGGTCTTACTCGGCGAGTTCGATATTGATTATGAGCCTCGACAACAGATGAAAGCCCAGGCCTTAGCGGATTTTGTACAAGAAATGGCTCCAGAAGATGTAACCTTGACCAAAATACCAGAATGGAAGCTCTATGTTAATGGAGCATCCTCAGCTCACGGTTCTGGTGCGGGAATAATCCTCAGGGGACTGCATAAAGTTCATATCCAGTATGCAGTCCGCATAGAGTATAATGCCACCAACAATGCAGTTGAATACGAAGCACTCATTATAGGGTTGAAACTAGCCATGGAAGTCAGTTCCGAACACCTCATTATACACTCGGATTCCCAACTAGTAGTTAACCAAGTCAGCGGAGCATTTCAAGTCAAAGATGCCTGCATCGCCAAGTACGTAGGCAAAGCTAGGTGACTTTTGCAACACATCGAGCAAGACGGAGGCCAATGGAATATCGTCCAGATTCCCAGAGAAGACAATAATGAGGCCGATTACCTTACTAAATCCGCAGCCGAGAACAGTCAAGCATTTAGGGATATGAATTTCACCGAATCACTCACCAATCCCAGCACAGAGGATACTAAAGTTTTCAGAACACAAGTAGTCTTAGAATGGATACAGCCCATCATCCAATATCTTGAGCATGGCACACTTCCGGAAGACAAGCTGCAAGCTCGGAAGCTTAAGGCCAAAGCAGCCCACTATTCCGTCCACCGAGGGGAGCTCTATCGAAAATCCCTCTCGCACCCTTGGTCAAAGTGCGTTTCCCTAGAGGAGGAAAATTACATACTACAAGAAATTCATGAAGGAATCTGTGGTGCACATGAGTCCCACTATTCGCTCACTAGAAAGGCCTTACTCCAAGGGTACTACTGGCCCACCATGTCCAAGGATGCCCAGCAGCTAACACAATCATGTTGTAATATCCTGTGTTTTTAAACATTTTTACACTGTATCAGGATATGCAGTGTTAATAATTTTTGTATATATATTATGATATTTTTACGAGTTGATATGTATTTAAAACCTATTTTAATTATTGTGTATTATTTACAGTGCTTTACGTAAAATTTTCCCGGGACATGCATTTTCGGGGAAATTTTCACGTAAATAATTTATTATTAATTATTTTAAATATATTTTCGGACTTGCATGAACTCATACATATTTTTAAAATACTAAACACCGTGTATATGTGTACCTATTTATCTAATTAGGGTTTAATATATTACCCTAATATTTTATTATTTTATTTATTAAATTAATATAATAATGTGTGGTGTGCAATTTTTCCCAAATATTTTATTATTACACTATATTATAATATATATATATATTATTTTATTTTTTCTTTTTTTCTTTTTCTTTTTCTTTTTCTTTTCTTTCTCTTTTTCTTTTCTTTTTTTTTTTTTTTCTTCTTCTTCTTCCTGTGCGCGACCCCCTTCCCCTCACCGTTGCTACTCCGATCACCGGCCGTCAGAGTGCCTCCCCTGCGTGTTTCCATCTTCTCCAGCTGCTTCGCTGCCCCTAGCCTTCTTCCCCGGCGCCGGCTTGTCCCTTTTCTCCATTTCCGGTCGAAAGCTCCATTTCTTCTCACCTCGTGATTCCGGCCACCGTTTTTGACACCGCCGATCTCTTTCTTCTCCTTGAGCACCAGTGAGTATGATTCTAGCTTTGGTTTGAGCTTAAATGATCTTGATTTGCTTAGGCTTGAATTTTTCAATTTCGTCCATATTAGGGTTTTTGATTTTTTGGAGCATCGAATTGATTGATTCATGAAAAATCCTTCACAAATGTTGATCCTAGTAGCTTAATCTACATGTATGATTTTTTTTGGAATTTTTTGAGATTATTTGGATTTTTGGGTATTTTTGAATATTTTAATATTATTTTCTAATTTTCGGAAATTAATTAAATAAATTATGAAATTGTGTTTTATGGTTAAATTAGGTGTTGAAATGAATTATAGGAAATTATTTGGAATTTTTATGAATTTCTATGTATTTATTTTGAATTATTGAAGTTTATGTTATTTTGGGAAATTAGGGTTAATTGTGTTTTTAATTGAATTTAATTGGATAATTGAGTTTAATTATTAATTTTATTGATAAATATATTGAGAAAATTAATTTTGGATAATTATACTATTTTTGGTGAATTTTTGAAGTAATTTTAGTATATTTATATATATAGGGGTATTTTGGTAATTTTACACAAAATTGGCTAAAAATGTAATTTAATTGGTTTTAATAGTTATTTAAGGTGTAAAAATGATTTCTACAAATTATTTGGTATTTTTAACTAATTAAAAATATTTTTCGTGAATTATTTTCAATTATATATATAATATACGGTTTTTCTAATAAAATGAGTTTTTATCGGTTTTTAATGTGTTTAAAGGTTAATTATGTAATTTCTACTTATAAAATGAATTTCTATGTTATAAGGGTATTTTTGGTATTTTCAAAATTATTTTGTGATTGTGGACCCCGGTCGGTAGACTGTAGTTTGAAGTCCGACCGAGGGGTTGTGGATGAGTGGTTGAGCCTATTTTTCGAAGTGTGTTTCTTTGCAGGGTCGGCTCTACTCTTTGAGTAGAGAGATGTCCGTTTTACAGGGGAGGTTCTACCGAATTTTCGGTAGAATTCTCGTAAAACGTGATATCCGGTCGAACCCTAATCTCAATTCTGTGTTTAATACTCTAGATCAAATTCTAGGATTTTCTGTTAGGTTTATTCTAATTTCTGTCGTTATTGTTTGTTTAGTTGCGCCGAGACCGAGGGCTAGTGGACCAGGCCCGTCGGACCCATCTCGTGGAGCGCACTAGAGTGAGTTACTATTTTATATATATATGCTTAGGATGCATGATTTTAGAAATACATGTTTTATTTTGATTAAAATGCATAAATAATGTGATTTGCATTTAAGTATATTTTTGGTGTATATTAAATTATATGCATGTTTCGTAAATAAATTATATTTAAAATGTTTTTAAATATATTTCTAGCTTAATTTATAATTTGATTGGATTTATTTGACATGTATATACTCGAAATATACCTGGTTTACTTTTGGTATATTTCCGGTATATATATGGTTTATATTGTTATTTTATTTAAATTCATGCATCATTTATTTGTGAATGTATGTTTTATATTTAAAGTGTAGGATATCGATAGAACGTGCTACCTAGTGGGCAGCACTAGGACCGAGTACGTACCGGTGCGCTTATAGCATTTAGGCTATATTACTAACCATTTGTGGATATTGATTGGTTATGAATAATTGATGTGTGAGATATGGTTTGGAGGTGTGATTGCTGGAGCTCGGTTGACCAAGTGTCTCGGGGCCAATCACACTAGCAGTCAGACTGCTGGAGCTCGATTGACTTAGTGTCTCGGGGCCAGTCTACTGTCTAAATGGATTAAGTGGATATATTTGGATTAAGTGAGCCTGTGTGGCTAGAGTGTTGTCTAACACTGATTGAGGTTTCGATATCATAGGGTTCTATTTGATCCTTCATAAACTGTGATTTTCAATAAAAATATATAGAATGATTTTATTGCATCTGTGTGTATTTGCCTGTATATATACATATTAGATATATACTGTTGATTGTATGCATGTATATATATTATATTAATTCACTCATTGAGGTTTGACTCCCCTCCGTTGACTATTTTTCAGGAGAGTCATCATCTTCAGACCTCAGTAGCAGGCCTGTACGCCGGATTTCTTCCGCCCCGGCTTCTTTGTGTAAACTGCTTCCCTGAGTTTTAAGTTTATTTTATCTAGACACTGCAGTAGTCATTAAATTTTTTAACGGGATGTTGTATTATATATTTGAACTGGATTTGTATTACAAGATTTTATATATATGTGATGATGGGGATTTGATTTAAATCCAGATGATGGAAATGTTATTATTATATGTATGATTTTTATTTCCGCTGCATTATATACTGTTGTTATTATTATTGCATATTTTATTTTATTTTTAGGCTTGCCACAGGTTCCGGATTCGAAAGAATTCCCGTTCCCTAGCGCTGGTCATGGCCCCTGTTTTGGGTCGTGACACATGTCGCCAGTGCTAGCACTATGCCCGACTTAGCCATAAATCTTCTCGGCCTCTGCATCCCATTGGCAGCCCATGGCCTTTCGCCATGTGGGGGATGGACATCCTGGGTCCTTTTCCTCTATCTACCTCGCAGAAAAAGTTCTTAATCGTGGCCATTGACCATTTCACGAAATGGGTAGAAGTAGAAGCAGTCCCAACCATCACAGAAGCCCAGATACAACACTTTTTCTGGAAGGAGATCATTTGCAGATTCCGTATCCCCGACACTTTTATTACAGACAACGGCAAACAGTTCGACAACCACAAATTCAGAAGTTTCTACTCAAACCTTGGCATAAAACTGCGCTTCACCTCAGTAGCTCACTCGCAGACGAACAGAAAAATTGAGGTCACCAACAGAATCATTATGCAAGGGTTGAAGAAAAGACTCGACGATAAGAAAGGGAACTGGGTCGAAGAGCTGAACAATGTAATCTGGGCCTACAGAACCACACCCCGATCATCCACTGGCAAAACACCGTTCAGACTAACTACGGCATGGATGTAGTAATCCCAGTAGAGGTTGGGTCCCCAAGTTACCGGGTAAGCCAAGACCTCAACCACGCCGTCAATAACATCAACACACAAATATGCCTTGACATAGAGGAACGAAGAGAACAAGCTGCAGCAACGGCAGAGGCACATAGGCAAAGGATAACCTGGTACCACCATCTGTGTAAACCAACAAAGAATTTCAGGACGGGTGACTGGGTACTCAGAAGAGCAGATATTGGCAAAGGCACCTCGGGTACCGGCAAGTTAGACCCTAATTGGGAAGGCCCGTATCAGATCTCACAATGCACAACAAAGGGGGCATATAAACTAAGAGAAAGAGGAGGTACAGAACTACCGAGGTTCTGGAACTCAGACTCCCTCAGAAAATATTATCCTTGATCTTGTACTCAAGCACATAATTCGATTCAATAAAAAATATCTTTATTGATAAAGAATGTCTTTATACATGATTGGTTAAAAAAAAGATACATATAAATCTATATATATCTACTATAGTATCTCCACACCCGGACCCTATGTCCCAGAAACTGAGGGGGAAGCATCATTGGCAGCCTCTGGATGCTCGCCAGACCCAGCTGTAGCAGCGGTCTCTTCAGACTCCCTCACAGAAAAGGAACTGGCCTTTCGATGGGCGTCATCCTCTACCGTAAACCTTGCCAGATCGGCTGGGGTTATTCGATCTAAGGCCCCCAAATCCAATCCTGAGTTTTGAGAGAGTAAGATCCTTTTGCATTAAGCCCGGAACGCCTTGAGAAACCCCCCTACCATGCTTTGATATGTCTTCTTATCATTGGCACGAGATTTCTTAAGCTCCGCTAGCCTCTCCTAAAGTCCAGCAATCTGAAGATCCTGCTCCTCGATCCTCCTTGTCAGCTGGGCTTGGCTATGTTCCAGTTCAGAAACCTTTTTCTGATTTACCTCCGCGTATCTTGTCTGGCAGTGCTCCAGAGCTGCTTTGGCACTATCTAGTTTTTTCTCAAAATCTATAGTGATCGTCCCCACCTCAGTTTCCTTTAAGCTGTACTGGCTCTTCAAGTAGAAGTACTGATCCTTCACCAGCAGCAAGGCCTGAGTCATCTGCCAAAAACAACCAAACAACTTAGCCAAATTCCTACTATAACAGTTATATCAAGTACCAGAAACTCCCTTACCTCTAATGACTGGCCGACCATGGAATCGAGCAATCCGTTCGGTCCCTCATCCGACCAACGCTGCATGTCTTCGGGTAACCGCAGTGACTCGGCGTACTGGTCCCGTACTTGACTGTTGGAGATGCTCGGGGGCTTCATCTTTTTCAATATCTAGCCTCGTATATCTGGAAAACCAGATAACTGGGGACATTGGACATAAATCTCTTCATCCAGCCCCTCTGCATCTGACTCTGCTTCGATCAGCCACCTTTTTCATCATCCGACCCGCTCTGGCCGCTCACTTTTCGCTGTTGCTTTGCCCTTAGGATCGATAGGAATGGCCTTCGGAGCAGCGGGAGCCTCAACTTCAGGGGAAGGATAATTTCGACACTCCTCCGCTGCAGCTGGCTCATTTACTAGGGAAATTTCGCCCGTAAAATCAAAAAATTCAGCCATCTACAGATAGAAAGATAAGACTAGTTAGACAAAACAAAACTAAAAACAAAAAATCATACCAGGGAAATGGTCGCGACTCGGACAGACTCTCCACAGATACCTCCGGGATGTATCCTCTGCGGATCGAGCTTTAGCGAGTCCGTCTAGATGTAGCCGTAAAACTAATTCCGTATCCGGATCGGAAAGTTTCGCTGTCCGACCACATCCTCCGAACATCCAGGAAGTTCGATTGATGCTCCACAATAAAAAATGGTATCTCCACTTCTTGTGAAGATCTGAAAGTTTAACAAAAAGTGAATGGTTGGGTACGGTCGAAAGGGAGAACATCAGCTCTCCTTTCTTCCTAGTCAGCCTATACAAATACTGGAGGATGTTGAGATCGGGAACCCTACCCTCCTCATGCATCAGCTGGATGAACCCGGTCAGTATCCTATAACTATTCGGATGAAGCTGATCGGGTGCAATGTTAATTCTATTAAGGAAGTCCTTGACAATGGGATTTAAGGGAAATTTCAGACCCCCCTCTAACTGGTCGAAGTACACCACTAATTTTCTTAGCCCTAATAAAGGGGTATGGGCCCTAAACCTTCTATCTACAGTGTGGAGGGCATAATCGGCGGGGATGCAGAACCGCCGCCAATACCACCCTAGCAATTCACTATCTACATTGGACATAAAGAGGTCAGAGCTAATCTCTTCCCGGGGAGCCATAGCAAAGAAGGGAATGAAAACCAAATGACAAAAAAGGGGCAAAAAAGAGAAGGAAAAAATGATGAAAGAATCACCTGGCAACCTCAAGCGAGAGTTATGGCAGGAAGGAATAAAAATGGTAGATACAGTAGAAATGCAGGAAAAATAGAATGAAAGAGTGAAGAAAGCAAAATGTGCCAATTAGCAAACGCATCAGTATTTATAGAGACACGGAAGGACCTGGAAGCACGCCATTAACTGCCCTCATTATTATTGTGCTCCTCCCTAGACCACCAAGGGCCTATTGGGAATAAAATAACCCATTAGGCGAAGAGTCACGATGACGGCTGTACAAGCGTTTTGCTCACTGACACACGAAACGACGCATCAATCATATGATCTCAAGAGTTGAAATGAAATCACCCCGTGTTGGCCCACTCACATCTTCGAGTGGGCCACTCCATCAAGCGAATCGGGAGACGTTTCAAGCATCACTCCCAGCCCACTCCGTACATAAAGTCCACTGACTGAAGCTGGCACTCTTAGGTTGCTTCCGTAGTATTGAGGTTCCGAGCATGTAAGCCTCGCGCCCCTATGCCGAGCATTTAAGTCTCGCTCACATAAAAGTCCAGTGACTGAAGCTGGCACCCTCAGGTCGCTTCCGTAGTACTGAGGTTCCGAGCATGTGAGCCTCGCACCCCTGTGCCGAGCATCTAAGTCTCATCCACATAAAGTCCGGTGATTGAAGCTAGCACCCTCAGGTCACTTCCGTAGTACTAAGGTTCCGAGCATGTAAGTCTCGCGCCCCTGTGCCGAGCATCTAAGTCTCGCTCACATTAAATTCCAGTGACTGAAGCTGGCACCCTTAGGTCACTACCATAGTACTGAGGTTCCAAGCATGTGAGCCTCGCGCCCCTGTGCCGAGCATCTAAGTCTCGTCCACATAAAGTCCAATGACTGAAGCTGGCACCCTCAGGTCGCTTTCATAGTACTGAGGTTCCGAGCATGTGAGCCTCACACCCCTGTGCCGAGCATCTAAGTCTCATCCACATAAAGTCCAGTGACTGAAGCTGGCACCCTCAGGTCGCTTCCATAGTACTGAGGTTCCGAGCATGTAAGCCTCGCGCCCCTGTGCTGAGCATCTAAGTCTCGCTCACATAAAAGTCCAGTGACTAAAGCTGGCACCCTCAGGTCGCTTCCATAGTACTGAGGTTCCGAGTATGTAAGCCTCGCGCCCCTGTGCCGAGCATCTACAAATCCAGTAACAACTGGTTCCGTCTTGTTCCAAAATGAATGGGTTAATCTATTGCGTTGATCATACTCACTCATCAGGTACCCTAGTTCCACATATTACGATTCGATGACAGTCAACCAACATACTTGGCACCAAGCTCTGCTTATTATGACTGAGGCTGGCCACCTCAGCTCACTTGCATCTTATCACCCACATAAAGGCACCATTGCATCTTACTCGGACGCAACGGACATAAATATCTGCATACTCTAGGGGGGGACTTTTAATACCATCTAGAATGTTCCCACCTAATTAGGGGTCCTCTACCCCCTTAAATAGGAACACATGGATAAAGGAAAAGACAGATCCGTCCAAGGAACTACCTCAAAGAGGAATCCTAACTGAAGAAGGAACACTCTCCCACAAGGATTCCTATTCCTCCTAGGTTTGAGTATCACTATATATAGCACCATATACCCCTCATAAGGGGACATCTCATTCACACATATTCAAGCTATCTTTCCTCCGCCCGATTTCTATTCCCTAACTTAGGCATCGGAGTGTTTGTGGGGATTCCCCCCACCTCTCACCTTGCCCTCTGTTCAGTGCTTTGCAGGACGTTCAGCCCAGGAGTCCCGGAAATTAGTTATCAGGTAACAACTCCAATTTCGTAAAATTTAAATTTGGGTATTTTATTAAATTGTGAAATTGAAGGTTAATTTGATTTTATTTGGTGTTAGTTATTTAGGACTGATTATTGTAAAGTTTCCATAAATTATTTTTGTGAATTTTTAGGAATTTTTTGAATTTCCGGGGTCTCGGGGTTATTGTTCATGATACTATTACCGAGCAAGAAAATTTTTATATTTTTAATAAATTCTAATAGTTATTTTAAGCAAGTTTCATTTAGAAAGTTTATTAAAATTATGTACCAAATTTTTATTACAAATTTTTGAATATTTATGTCAAAAATGAATTTTTAAGAAAATTAGTATAAATTGGTAAATTTTATGTTTTAATTGAAATTTTGGTAAATTATGATGTTTTGTATAATTTGTTAGTAATAAATAATATTAAAATAATTTTATGAATTTATTCCTATTTTTAGCTAATTATTAGTAATTATCGGAATAATATCCGAATAAAATAATATTTATGCTTTACATGAGTTTTCGGTTGCTTAATTATATAATTGGATAATTTAATTAATTATCAGAATTTAAACACTATTTAATTTCAAAAAAAAAATAGAATAAAGACCTTTATAGCATAATTTGATTTTTAATGTGAATTTTATTAATTATTTTGTAAATAAATGTCATTTATGCCTTTATTGTGCAAATAAATTAATGTTGGTATTTAAATGGAATTTTATTGATTTATATTGTGATTTGTGAAATTAGTTCTTAGTTGGACATAAAGTGTAGTTCGGGGGTCTAACTCGAGATTTGGAGTTGTTGCGATTATTTGAAGTATTTTTTTGTGTAGGGTTGACTCTACTTTTGTAGAGAGATGTCCATTTTACAGAGAAAATTATACCAAATTTTCGGTAGATTTTTTATAAAATGTGAATTGGGTCTATTTTAGTAGAGTTGTATTTTAATTGAGTTTTTTTATTAGAAATCTAGAATTTATAAGAATTTCATTTTTAATTTTCTTTTATTTATTTCTTTTCTTTAACCGTGCCTTCAGTCAAGTCGATAGGTTAGGGTTGAGCATGACTACACAGAGGAGCGCATTCAATCAGTAAGTTAATAATTGAACTGTGTATAGGTTATATATATATATATATATATATTGATTTTGTTTTTGATGAATATGAGAATTTATTAAAGAATTATATTATTATAAGGATATCTATTTAAATTGAATTTTCCTATTATTGCTATAGTTATATTAGTATGTTTATATTAAATTTTCATATGATTAGTTAATTTTATTTTTATTGTAATCTTTCTTATTTTATTTATATTTATTTATTTTAAATTAAGTTATGGTAGAGCGAGCTACCTGATAGGTTTTATTAGGACCATGTACGCATCGGTAGGATTGAGAGTGAGCGTTGAAAGTTTGTGCTTCAGTGATACTTTGCTCTCGGGAGTGATTTATATATATTAATGGGGCTAGTAGTTTGATGATGCTTTGCTCTCGGGAACTATCAGTAAATATCGATTTAAGTATATTGACTGTAGTTGGTAGCTCAGTTGATGTTTTGCTCTCGGAAACTGACAGTTTTTTAATTATAAGAGAGCCGAGAGATTGTTAGATTTATACACTAAAGTTCTATCTAGTTTCTTATAAAATGAGTTAAGGAAGCTAATTATATTTTATATAGTATTTAATGAGTTTTAATTATCTCATTTCGGTAAAAGAGGATTTCAATAAAAATTAAATAGTTTACATTATAAATTATAAATTTCTTATTTTCATAAATATATTTTAAAGGAGATTTTTATACTATATATATATATTATTAATTTACTCAGTGAGGTTTGATTTCCTTCAATTAGTTTTTTAAGATTTTCGGAGTCACCTGTCAGTCAGCCTATCTTACGCCGGATTTCTTTTTCTTCAACTATTTTATGTAGGTTTACTTGAGATGTATTATCTTTATGTAGGTATTTTAAATTTAGAATATCGCAGTAGTAGAAATGGTTAACTATTATGTTATATTTTTATGGATTATCGTATGTATTAAAAATTTGTACTAAAGATAATTATTATATTTTATTTAAGATTGTTTTGGATATTAGTTCATTTGTGTTATTTCTTTTTATTTAAATATTTTATTTTATTATTGGCTATATTTTATTGCATCTTTTCTTTAAGATTTATTATAAATTTCAGATATTTTATATATTTTTATTCTTTAGTACTGGTTACATATCCTTTTTGGGTTCGGATCGTGACATTTATAATATTTGCAAGCATAGCCAATTAGTTAGATTGATTGTTAATTATATTTATAATTATTTTGTTATTGAAATTTAAAATTATATGAATATTTTGTTTCAACTTATAATAATTTTAATTGGTAGAGTCTTAAAATATAATAAATATAAGGTACAGTATTTAAATATCATTAAAAGAACTATGCAGCTAGTTTTATCATATGTCACATCTTTGGGTCAAAATTATACTTTTTTCCTATTTGATTTCTTCAGTTATTGGAAGGATGATTAAAGGAGAATTTTGGGCAATGGCTACGGGGCAATAAATCTAAAATGATATTTTCCAACGGTATTAGGACATATGCAATGGGTGTGTAATAACCTCCATTACACCCTCTCTATTGTAGTGGGTTTGATGGCCATGATGTGTGTTATGACTATGACGCATTATAGGCTATTTTTTTCTGTAGTCTTTGCAGGTTTTTTTTTTTTTTTTTATAAGTTTTACTCTTATAAATGTTAGTAATTATATAACTAATATAATTCTTTATTTATTAGATATATATTAAAAATTATTAAAATAAATATATAATTTAATACTGTATTCATAATATTATACTTTTTTGAATATAAGAAAAAATATAATGAAAGAAGGTACAATAAATTTGTTGATATTACACTCTTTTTGAGTATAAACTACTGTGGATGCCCTTAGTCTATAACCTGGCAATCTTTAGCTCAAACAACTCCCCCTTTTTAGTCAAATTATAGTACATGGGTTGCACTCCATCAAATAAATTAATAATTACAATTGAGAAAATAATGATGAAAAATAAATTATTTATTATTTTATGAAAAATATATTTCTATTAATTTTAACTCTTTTAGTGAGAATTGAATTGACGAGCATGTTAGTAGTGTGTAGTAATTAAATCAAATTTGATTGATTGCACTTTTACTTCTAATTAGAGATTGTATAAGCTGAAAATGATTTGAATAGCTTTTGAATTCTTGAACTCCTTCGAAATAATTTTCTTAAATTCTAATGGATGTTAAAAATGAAAATAAAATGCAATGATTTATATAGTGACAGAAATTGAAGAAAAAGACATGGTATTAAACTAAATTGATTACAAATTCTTGATTCTTGAGGAAAAGAAAAAAGAAAAGCATATAAACAAAGCCCAAATTAAGAGGTCTGAGAAATCATCCATGGAATTGTTTATTCCTGTGATGCCTGAAAGTTTTTGGTCAAATTGGACCCTCAACTATATCAGTCTAAAGTGAACATTGGATCTTAAACTATTTTTTGGTCCTACTAAGAAATTTTTCTTTTAAAATTGGATTATATTGGACTTTATCCTGAAAAACTATTCTTGTTAAATCCTATGTGTTAAACAAAATTTTAATTTTAATGGTTAATTAATGTAAAATTATTTAGATTAATAAATAAAATTGATAAAATTTTTTTCTAAAAAATATGCATCACCTATTTATGAAGTTTTAAAAAAATTTATGCATAAATAATAATTTTTAGACAAAATTAAAATTTTTTTTTGAATATTTTAATTTTTTTTAGAAATCTTTTAGAATTAAAAATTTTAAAGATTTTAGAATCAAATAATATACAAATGAAATAATTTAATTTTAACAATTTAATAATAAAATTTTATTCATTAATTTAATTTTAATGCTTGACTAACCAAACATTGTTTAATTAATGATTAAAATTGATGATTTTTTTAAATGTATATCATTTAATTGAAATTTTTTTAAAATGTTTAGATTTATAAAAAATTAAAAAACTTTAGATAAATTTATAAGAAAAGTTAAAAAATTTTCAAAAAATAAAAATTAGTGTGCAAACTTAAAATTTTTAAAAATTTTACAATTAGGCTATATATATATATATATAATTTATTTAAGAGTCTAAATAATTTTTTAATTAACCATTAAATTTAAAATTTAATTGTAATTTTTTTAAATAAGGTCCAATACAATCTAATTTTAAGATAAAAAAGTTTTTATTATGACCAAAAAATTTTAAGGTCTAATATTAACTTCAAATATAATTAAAGGTTTAGTTTTACCCTTTCACCTATAAACAAATGCTAAAAGAAAATATGCATAATTACTGAATTAATGAGTTATTGAACTCGTAGAGTTTAAAGAAATTTATGAAGTGCTTCTTGTGGAGCTTCCTGTGTACACTTAGTATGTTTTAGAGAAATATAACCGGTTTCTAGTATCACCTTCCATCCTCCATTATATCTCTTACCAACTTCTTATTTAGTCATTAATGGCTTTCATAAGTGCAAACCTACAAATACTCTTACAGCAATAAGAAATATGAAGAGAAGGAATACACTTTTGAACTACTATCATTAGAAGAACTGCTATCATTAGAAGAACTGCCATCGGTTAGGCTAAGGAACATGTTGGTTGGGAAGGTTTTTAGCTTAAAGGTTTACATAGGGAACATGTTGATGAATATTTTGTCACAAGTTTAGAGCTTTACTATCGATCTTCAAATCCAAGAACTAGGTTTAAGGAATACTTTTGCATTCATGTTCAGTAGTGAAGAGAAAAAGGAGTTCCATGGTTGATTCATTGTTCTATGATGGTCATAGTGGAATGGCATCCCAAGTTGTTTGTTAAGGAGCTTGATTTTTCTACTAAAATCATGTGGGTGCAAGTATTAGGCTTACCTCTTAACCAAATTTCTCATGAAAATGCAATAATGATATCTAAAGCTCTTTTTATTGATTTGGTTAAGACAAATGAGAATTTGTATTAAGATAATCATTTTCCTCATGTTTTATGCCTTTGAGTTAAGGTTAATTTAAAAAAACCTCTTCCTAAGGGCTTTAATAGTCGAAGGGAAGGGAAGAACAAATGGATTATTCTACAGTACAAGAGGTTGCCTAGATTATGTCATCTATGGGGTTATTTTGATCATATTACCAGGAATTGTCCAATTTTTAGAACTAAAGAAGAAATCTCAAATCGGGTAAATAGTGGTGGAGCTATGGTCCTTGGATTAATGCATTTACTTTGAAGAAAGCTTTTTCAAGGATCCCAAACCTATCAATGATCGAGTTAAATTCTATTGTATTATTAGAAAGAATTTAGAACATATCATTGTTGGTCAGGGGACATAAATTTTTTTAGTTTAGAGGGAGGAGACTACAGTTGTGTTAGGGCTCAATGGGAAAAGGAAGGACCATGATTTAGAGCATATGTTAGGTGGTAGTAAGGGCTTTATTAACAACAAGGAAGGCCACCCTAGTTTTAATCAAGCAAGCTTAGCTTGGGAATTAGTTTGGCCAAATATCAAACCAAGGAGCCCATAATTGATCTAGCTACTAAACTAAAATTAGTCTCTGACTCAAAAGGACTACACATATGTGGCATTGGCACAACCATAAAAGGCACAACATATATGTTTTTTGACTCTAGTATTCAAGGGATCTCTTTTGCTAATATTAAGGAAGGTCTACATTTTGTTTAGCTTGATATTGTTCTAAATATGGAGAAGAGCAATATTGTGAATCTTATTGAGGAGGCTCTTCTTAGTAGCACTACATCAGCAAAGACTACACCTATTTAAGCAAGACATATTAAAATGTTTAAGCTCAAGGATATGGCTAAAGCTTCTCAGAGAAAGGTTTGAAGCAAGGTTGCCGACTATCAGGACTATGCTCACTCTTTGACATCTATATAAGGACTGGATTTAGCGTATTTTGTTCCTAATTACTTCTATCAAGATGTTGTTATTATATGAGTAATAAATTCACTCATAGTTATGGTAGTTTATGGTTGTTGAGGCTTAGAGTAGTTGTTTCTTAGGTTGTATTGGTCCTCAAGTGACTACTAATTTAGTAGTCTCATTTGGACTGTTAGATAGATGGTCTAACTATATTTTGTTTTAGCTTTTTTTGAGCTTGTTGGCGAATATAATTGGCTGGATTGTATTGCCTTCAAGTTTCTTTTTTAATATCATCCCTAATTGACTAAAAAAAAAGTTGTTAAACTAGTTTGGATGTCATTTTGGTTATAAGCACAACCTGGAGGTTTTTATTGGAGCAAACCTAAGTACATGTCCAATTACCAATTAATTAATTAATGGGAAAATATACATTTTTGCCCTTATTGTTTACTTCCAGGCTTGCATAATCCACTCAACTAATTTTAGGATCAAATACACTAAAAAGTAATGTTTCCTTCTAATTGCTAAGCTCTTCTATAAATAGTAGTATAATGATCGTTTAACAAGTGTAATTGTTGGATATGAGGGGTTCCAACTAAGAATTAATTCTCTCTTTCTTTTGCAATTCTCCTTCTTCATCATTAATATTTTATTAAAGAAAATTTAACTTTCTATTTCTATTTTGATTCCAATTCCAATAATAGAATTATTTCCAATTTATTTACCTTAAATAAGGAAATGGACATAATAACCAAAATAGAATTCCTTCCAATTTTATTTAAGATAACACTTACCTTAAATAAATAAGAAAAAAAATAAATACAATATTAAATTTCATTGGGTATATATATATATATATATCATCTACAAAGAATTTCATTAGGTGGATTAACCCAAGTCTACTTTGGGCCAATTATAAGTGTACGACCCTGTAGGTTCACGCAATATTAGAAGTAGGTCCAAAATCCCCATTTTAGCCCATAAGTTATAAGTGGCATATGGCAAGACATTATGACTATCTAAGTTGTGTGAAGGTGATAATCCAATATAACCTAATCTACAATGTGTATTATAGTCCTTTAGTAATGCAATATCTTAATTGAACATAAGGTGTGACTCATGTCGTCCTTATATTTTTCAATCATATTATTTCTCGATCCTAAGTAGCTTGATACTTATAACTCTTTATCAACTCATTCTATCATGGCCATGCATTTTTCTTCAGTTTAGCTTATTGAGGGGCCCATAGATATCTTCTCATAATAAATGAGAGATAAATTCCATCTTAATCACTCACATTCCTCACATAACTCATTTTATATCCAATCATAACCTATTTTACCATTAAGATAAAGATAATGTAAAAATGTGTCAAAATACAGAACTTATCATGCAGGAAACCATGGTAATTTTATATCAAATGATTAAAATAATACTAATGTAATGAGAATCACTTATAACAATTATTCATATAGTATTCTCATATTAGGTTGATCCAGTGCATCATTTCTCAAATATATACCTATAAGTTGACTTAATATCTCATATACATGATTAATAAAACATAATCATCAATCAATATTATATTAGTCTTTATTCATTATTATCCCAATGATAATAATCAACTAAGGATAATTTACAATAGAATTCAAGTTTCACCTAAAATTTTTACTATCAAGTCATATACTTAATGATCTCATGTAGAATTAACTATTCTAGGAACTTAGCCAGTAATAATGAAAATGCCTCTTTATTAACAAATGAAATATGACAATGTCAAAATATGGCTATTATATAATTGGCCTAGGACATATCACTAACAAAAAGATGGAGAAAAAGTAGTGCCTTATATATTGTATTTTTGTTATTTATCTTTTTTTTTAATTATTCTTTTTTACTTTAGTAAATGGTTTTGATGGAAAAAATGTACTATTATGATTTATATGAAAAATTATGTGGTTCCCATTTACTATTAAGATAACAACATTATGTTTGAAAACACATTAATGGCTTAAAAATAAAAAAATAATAATTTTCAATGTATTTGATCCTAAAACTAGTTAAAGTGCTTTTGTGAGCCTGGAAGTAAACATTAAATGCGAAAATGTACCTTTGCCCTTAATTAATTGAATATGTGGTTAATTGGCCAGTGAATGTGACTATTAGTGGAATAGTAACTTTGAGAGAAGAATCGCTTAGTGGGCACATGGCATAGTAGAGCTTTTTCTAAGGGAGCATTTAACATTCTAAGGGATTAACATACTAAGGTTTTAAATAGAAAGTTATAGATAAATAGAGGGGACTAACAACCAATAGACTAATATAAAACTCCAATCAGGCCAATCAAACATTAAAATCTATCTATTTCCCTCTAGCTCTTTTACAATGTTTTTTTAGAGTGCCAGGTTTATGAGATATGCCAACTAGAATTCTTGACTTCTAACTAGATGATTGAATGTAGTTTAAAGGACCTGAAATTATTAGATTTATAAATTAGCTGTAATTAAGAAAGCTAAGTTTACAATTGAAAATGCTTTGCAATTTAATTGGAAATAAGTAAATATGACATAAGGTTATAGAACTTAAACAAAATTAAAATGGAGAACTAGAAAATTGAAAAGACTATAGAGATCCATCATAAATAAATAAGAAATTGAGTTATAAATAAAGTTATAATAATTAAAACTATAAACAAAGCACTAATATAAAAACTTTAAAGATTGTAATTTTTGTTGAAGTCTTATCCTCCTTTATTGAATCATTGGTGTTGTTGTTGATAAAGATGATGTTATTGGTCCCTTTCACTTGTCATAATAGTTCTCTTTTATCATAACTCAACTTACTTAACCACATTCCCATTTTTCTTCAACCTCATTTTTCCTATATCTGTCAAATAAATAAAGACATTGTATTTAGGTTATGGACCACTAGACTTTATCAAAACTCCAAATTAGGTATAAACATTGCCCTTTGCAGAGAATGACTTATGGAAGCCTATTTATATGCATCGTAATACTGCTCCTTGATGAAATATTTACAGAGATTCTTAGATATAAAAAGAATTATTATAGAGATTTTTGTTTATAAAGTATATAAGAGAATCCTGATTTTTCTTTTAAGTGCCAATAACACTCAACATGATTCCCTTGGCAAAGTTTAAAACTTTTTACAATCTCCTTAGATTCCCTTTAATGCTCCTTTACTTCACAGGCATAAAGCGTTGATTAGAGATTCTCTAGAAATAAGCAATAATCATTAGATAAACAAAGGTGGCCAATATGCCTACCTCCTTTTATTAAAATTTAGGAATTTTGGAAAATATGTACAAGAAAATAGGCCTTAAGGCCTATTTATAGAAAAACTCATTAAAATAGCAATAGTTCAATTCTATATCACTTAGTTGAGTAACAGTTCTCCCTAAATGGTCATGGTGATGACCTTACTCTATAATTTTCACTTTTTCATTATTTTTCACATAATGGGAAAGATGCCTTTTAATGCTCATTATATGTAGTTGTCCATCTATACTCGATAGATAGTTAGTGTTCTTTTTAAAATCTCAATGAATCCTAGGAATATCCTTAAAGTTAAAAGATAATTTTCTATGTTCTGTGTCTTTAGAATAAAGTGGTAGGATTATTTTCCACCTATATTCCCGTTCTCAAATCTCTTATTTTTCATTTTCCCTAAAGGAACTATAATCCACGTATTAAAATCTCTAAATTTTGAAGGGGCTTTCTTTGAAACTTCCATTTATTTCTCTTTCTAATCTTTTAAATTCTTAAGGTCTTCTTTAAAAATGACTTCTATACCATTTACTTTCAAGTTCTCCATTTTGAATCTATCATACAATTATTGCACTTGAGCTTTAAAAATGGTGATTGTAGTAACCTCTAATTGTTCCTTATTTTGTTTAATCATCTTAAAGATCAATAATAGGTCCATGTGCTATTGACTTATATGGCATAATAGTAGTTAAATAAATACTGAAAGGATGTGGATCAGCCTAAACAATCTTTATATATAAATTCTCATTCCAAAACTAGGGTAATGCAGTAGGCATATGACAAATATTATAAGGGAAAGTATAGAAAACCACTTTATGGTTCTAAGGTTTTGCAATTTTAAGTATGTGTTTCATTTTTCATTTGTCACCATTTGACAATTTTTAGTGTATGAGGTCAACACTGTTAAATGAGTTTGACGGTGTTAGCCTTATGTACTAAAAATCGCTAAATGACAATAAACACAGAACCCAAATTGTTGAAAAAGTGAAACACATACTTAAAATTACAAAACCTTGAAACCACAAGGTAGTTTTCCATACTTTCCCCTTAATTATTGTTACTTAGGTTATACAATATGGCAAACTCATTTAACGACATTAGCCTCATATACTAGAAATCGTCAAACGGCGATAAACACATGATCCAAATTGTCAAAAAATGAAACACATACTTAAAATTGTAAAACCTTGGAACTACAAGGTAGTTTTCTATACTTTCCCTAATATTATATAATGAAAAGTAGTAAAAAAGTGGATGTAACCATTTGGACCTAGAATCTCTAATAGAGATTATACTTATTGAGTAACCTAATATTGTCCCTTAATTTTTTAAGTAATCAGGTGGCGAATCCACAACAAAATTAAAAAGTCTAACATCCTTTTAAGACTAAATATTGATCCTATACTAGAAACAAAAAACACTTTCCCTCAGCATCACAAAAATTAAAATAAAAATTGTTCCTTATCTTTCATATACCTTAAATTTTAAGGAAGATATTTTAATTCTACCTTTGGAGCATTATCTTCCTTTAATATCATAAGATTAATATTGGAATTTAAAAGCTCATACCTGGTTGATTTCTTTATGGAAAATTGAGGACTTACATTAAAATGATGATTGAAAATAGCTACCTCTTGATCAAAGTCATCCTCTTTCATATCATGAGTTAAACATGCTTCGAGCGAGTCTGTAATAAGGTGTTCCTTAAACACCTCTTTTACACAGTTATCTAAACCATCTACCCTAAAACATGTTTTTACCATGTCATGTTGCTTAGCTATCTTGAAAATGTTAAACTCCACTTTGCCATCTTTAATCTCAAGAACTATTTCCCCATGTTTGAAATCTATAATTCCACTAACTGTAGTAGGGCAAGATCATTCCTAAAAACTTAAAATTTGAAGGTCCTTTTCCATCTCCAAAATAATAAAGTCACCCAGCACATAATACTTACCCACTTTAATGGGTACATACTAAAAAATGCTTATGGAATAGATAATAGACATATTTTCCGATGATGGTGACACCATTGTTTATTTAAGATCACCAATGTTCAAGTGTCTACAAAGAGAAAGAGGCATTATACTTACACTTGCACTTAAATCACATAATGCTTTACTTATAGACTCATTGCCCATTTTATAAGGTAAGTAATACTCCTTGGATCTTTAAGATTATATGAAAGCATATTTTCAATTACTGCACTATATTTCTCATTAATAAGAATGATCTTAAAGTCATTTCACTTTCTCTTATTAGTTTGGCATAAGAGGGCACCAAAGTGATAACTTATAAGATTAGAATATTCAATTTAAGTCGTAGAAAGGCCTTTAAAAACTTCTTAAATTATTTGTCTAATTTATTTTTTATAGCCTTTATGAAAAGGGTAATAATATAACATCCGACTTGGGCACCTTTTTTTTCTTTGATTCCACTTCATCTATGTTGTTTTTTATTGTTCCTCCTCCATAAAAAATCTTTTTCAACATCCATATCTTATTTTTTATTCTTAATATCTAGTAATTGTTTTTTGCTTCTTAAAGTAATTGCCTTAGCTTGTTATCTAGGATTTTTAAGTTGATTAGGCAATTTTGTACTTGTCTTGAACTCAAAGCAAATTCTTAAGAAGCATTTTAATTTTTTGACATCTTATTATAAGTAAATAATTGATGCATTTTAGATGTTAGACTTTTAATCACTCACTTTATTCCTTTTGATCCTTTAAAAGATTTTCCATCATGATCTCCATGTTTGATTTGTGCTCTTTAGGTTAAATACATATAACTTTTGTAGGAAAACCAAGAGGGGGCTATTTAAATCATTGGCTATCTTTAATAGTATTAACTTAATTAGACCAAGATAAATTAGGGTGATTATGCCATATTGAATTATAATTATAGGAGTAGGGAATCGTTTGATCCCTTATATAATTGTTTATGGCATTAAGTTGCTAAATTGATAGGTCTTGAAGAAAATAATTTCATTCACACTCCATCACCGAGTGTCCTCCTTCATATTTCTCACATATAAAGATAAACATGGAATTTGGTTAATTTTGTAGCCTTCAATATCTTACTAAGCAAGTTAATTCTTGTACTCAAAGGTTTTACCCATCAACTTTATACATGCTCGCTATTTTCTTAGGTGTACTTCTATCTCCTTACCATTGGTAGTTATTAGATGCCATAGTCTTAACTGAATTGTATTTATCCTTAGGTATCTTGCTCATGAATGATCCTTAAGTTGTAGTATCTATAATAATCTTCACTAGTTCAGTAAGTCCTTAATAAAAGATTTGGATTAGCAGCCATTTAAGGATTCTATAGTTTGTTATAAGTCCTTAAACTATTATCATGCTTCATATATAGACTCTCTAGTTTGTTAAGTAAGCTTGTGATATATTGCTTGAATTTTATTGTCTTGTTTAATTGAAAATATTTAGCAAGAAATGCCTTAGACAACAAATCTCAAATAGTGATTAAATTTACCACTAAGGAGTTCAACTATAATTAAGCTCTCCTATATAGTGAAATGCAAAAGTTTAAACTTCACAACATTAGCACTAACCCTATTCATCCTAAAAGTATCATAAATATCCAAGAATTGTGCAAAATGGGCATTAGGATTTTCATTTAGGAAACCTCCAAATTGAAATTATAAAACTATAAGAATTATTACAGGTTTTATCTTGAAATTATTTGCTTCAGTAATTAACCTTACAATGTTATTTTAGTTTTCTCCTATATTTGGCATGTTGTACTCTTAAAAAGTATGTCCGCTCACTTATTAAGGATTATGATTTTCAACTGTCTTTTGTTTATCTTTTCAAGATTTTATTTTTGATTCTTTTTAAATGGGGTCGAGAATCTCATGTCCCTTCACCTAGAATCTTTAGTAACTAGAGCCTAAAGGTTGGAATAAACAATTTTTAAGAATGTATTTTAAAATAAAAAATGTCTTTTGGCAAGGTTAAATGGGTTCAAATTGCAAGAGAAGAACAAAACTCCATCAACCTTTAGAATTAAAAAAAAACATTTTAAGTAAGTATGAAAATATTTTAACTTGTGAAGAACTTTGCTGAAAACAAAAGTCTAGTAACGATTGGACCAATTTTGGAGATTATAATATAGCTTTTTTTTTCCATACTAAAGCCAAAATCCAAGTGAGAAATAATCCTATTCATATGTTAAAGACTACATAGGGAAAGTGGAGTATCGATATGATGATGTGGTTTTGTTTTTCCATAAACTCTATTTAGATGATAGCATAAATAGACCTCCCTTTGAGGTAAATGATTCTTTTCCTCAACTTAGTGCATATGAATATATTGACCTTAGTAATAATCAATCTTAATTTTAATCTTAAAAAAATTAATTTTGATAATTTAATTTGTTTGTTTAAGTTTGTATAAGTTAGGACTCCATTAGAAGTTAAAATGAAGTATGATTATGTTGGGTTGATTCGACCTCTAAGATTCAATGAGACTTTTAACATCCTTAGAGCTTTATAATGAGAAAATTATCTTCTTCATATTTGAAGTAGACATCTTTATCTTTCTGAATTAGGCTTGCTTGTCAAAATCTGAGTTCATTTGGGTATGCAAATAGTAAGTTGAAATCAATGTATGTAGCTGCCATTTTAGATTGCACAATTCTTAGTGTTTTAGACATATCTTAAGCTAAAGAAGCCCAATTGAGGTGATTCAAAATGATATGGAAAGTTAAGTCAAATATATATGAATTTTATAAAATAACTATAGGCAAATTCAAACTTCTCCAATGGAAAATTATGGCTTCAAATTGTGCATAGCTGGTTGACAGTAGTTTACATTTTAGATTCCATATCTCTTAGTATTTTGGACATATGTTGAGCTAAAAACCTTAAATTTAGATGATTAAAATTGATATAGAAATATATGTCAAATATCTACAACTTTGATGAAGAAATTTTGGGCAAATTAAAACTGCTTCAATATAAAATCATAGGTTCAACTTGTGCATAGCTGTTTGATAGTAGTTTGCATTTTAGATTGCACAGCTCTTAGTATTTTGAACATATCTTGAGCTAAAGTCTAATTGAGGTGATAAAAAATGATATAAAAAGCTAAGTAAAATATCTACAATAATTCATTAGCCAATTATGATTTCAATCGATGTATAGGTATCTAAAAATATCACCTTCAATAATTCAAAATTATAAACATTAAATTCAAAATATAGACATTAGACACATTATTTACACCATCAAAAACTATATTTTTAAGTGTTTGTCTATATAAACACCTAAAGAGCTAAATGGAAGTTAAGAAACTTGTTTTATCATTCATTCTTTCTTAAGCATTCAATTGAACTCTCAAATTCTCTTAAACAATTCTTTGTTTATATAACTCTTGTGAGAGTTAGTTGTGTGTTAGAAATAGAATTTATCTTCATCTTAAATCTTGAGATAGATTAGATGGAAAGTGAGATTTATCTTTAAAGGAATTGGTTTAAGTATTGTCCATTAAAACACTCGGGATTTGGTTTTTTGAGTGAGCCTTAAAAACTCAGGTTGTAAGGTTGTAAGAGTGAGCCATAAAACTCTTGTGTAATCTCAATCTAGTGAATAAGATTATGGGTGATTGAAAATCCTAACTTGGGGATAAGTTAGGTGGAGATGTAGGATTGTTGTTGAATCCAAACTCCTTAAATTTTTGTGTTCTTCATTCTTCCTTCTCAACTTCCATTCAATTCTTTCAAAGAATTCTTTTAACTTCTCATTTTTATTTGATAGTCTTATTCACCCCCCCTCTAGGACTCTTTTCAATTAGTATCAGAGCTTGAATTTTAGGTACTTCATTGCTAGAATACAAGATCATAGGGAGTGAATCACAAAATATCTCTTCTCTTAAACCATTATTTGATGGTAGTGACTATCCATATTGGAAATTCAAAATGGAATTATATCTTGATTATGATTCCATAAAACTTTGGGATAATTTCCAAAGAGGTTAGGAACTACTTATAATTATCATTGATGGTGTGGTAATAACTTTTGAAAGAAGCCAATGGAGCATCAGTCAAAAGGAAGAAAATCATAAAAATAAAAAAGCTATGATTACTCTAGTCTCTTCAATGACAAGAGAACGAGGCAAGTTTGAGATTGTATATCAGCCAAAGAAATGTGGGAGTCCTTAGAAAACCACTACAAAGGCAACATTCAAGTAAGAATCAAGAAGGTTAAACTTTATATGTATGAATATGAACTCTTCAAAATAAAGTCTCATGAATTAATCATGGAGATGACAATCTGTCTCAATGCTCTTCGCACAACCCTCAAGAAAATTGGAAAACATTTCTGTAAGGAAGAGGTAAACAATAAGATTCTAAAAATCCTACCAAAAAAGGATTAAGAATCTCATGTTACTTCAATTTAGGAAGCTCAAAACCTCTCCACTTTATCAACCGGTGTGCTCATTAGTAAGCTATTAACACATGAGCTCACAATCAAGCAAAGAGGTGAAGAACAAGAAGAGAAAGAAGAAAAGAAAAAGAGCATTGCTCTAAAAGCTCTTCAAGAAGATAATGAAGAGGAAAGAATCAAAGATTCTAGTGATGAAGATAGTGATATTTCCATGCTCAATAAGAACTTCAAGAAGTTTTTGAGAAAGAAAAACTTCTCAAGAATAAGGGACTTCAATAAGAAGTTTGAAGGAGATAGGAAGAAGAAAACTAAGGAGGTTACTTGCTATGAATGAAAGAAATCAAGAAATATTAGAAGTGAGTGTCCCAAACTTAAATTCAAGAACAAAAGAGCAAAAGATAAAAAGAAGGCATTCAAAGCTACTTGGGATGATTCCTCCGAATCCGAAGAGGAAGAGAAACAATAAGAAGTGGCCAATCTTTGCTTCATAGCCCTTGAAAATGAAAATGAGGTACCATCTACTTCTTATTCTTCCTTTGATGATTATGATAATTATTGTGATGATGATGATGAGAACTCTATTGTGAGCAAATTACTTATTAAATACAAAAGTTTATTATCTAAGAAGAAACATTATAAGCATGAGTTAAGTAGCTTAAACAGAGAATTAGAAAATTTAAAAATTAATTTTGCTAAACTTATTGAATCAAACGAAAAACTTGTTAGCGATGAAAAATCTTCTAATTCTTTAGAAGATCAACTTAAGAAAGCAAATGATGAAAATCACAAGCTTTCTAAGGAGGTCTTAAATTAAAGAATTCCATTGCTAAATTTAAGAGAGGAAAAGAAACTTTAGATAGTCTTCCTGACTCTCAAAAATTTCATGGAGATACCCATAAAATTGGATATAAGAATGAAATGTCTTTATCATCTTCATCACATATTAATTTTGTAAAAGCTTCACATAATTCCACTCCTTCAACCTCCAAATCAAATGAGACTTAAGCTTTCAAAACTAAAAGATCTAATGTGTTAAATAGCAAGAGAAAGTCTTATAAGATTTATCCTTTATTAACATAAAGAGGTAAGACTCAAACTAGAGCACCTCAACCCAAGCATGCTTATATGTACATTAGACACAATTATAATTGGCATGATACACAATACAATGCACATAAACATGTTGCATAAAATTGCATCACCATTGCCAATACATGCCTCATTTAATGACACAAAATAATAAAAGATACACAAACACCAAAGGCTTGTTGCACACACTAGGAAAGCATTTCATCTTAGGAAGGATAAATTCAAAAATATTGTATTTTCTTATTGCATGATCAAAGGACATACTAACAATGTGTGCTTTTATAGAGGACTACATATGAATTTACTTCCTACGGATTATCTTAAAACTAACTAACTTAGACCAAGAAAGGTTTGGGTCCAAAAGAACACTTAAATTATTTTGTGTAGATGTGCTTGAAATCCATAAGAACAAAAAGCAAGTGGTATCTTGATAGTGGATGTTCAAGGCATATGATAGGAGACACAGAGCAATTCAATAAACTTGATGCTAAGGATGGAGGACACGTTACTTTCAGAGATAATGCAAAAGGAAAATTACTGGCATTGGAGAAATAGGTAATCCTTAATCCTTATCTATACATCATGTGTTTGTTGTTGATGGTCTTAAACATAATTTACTTAGTACAAGTCAATTATATGATATGGGAAATAAAGTAACTTTCTATCCTAAAAATTGATTTATTAGTAATCTTGATGAAAATAAAATTATTTTCAGTGGTGAAAGAGTAGACAATGTTTATGTCATTGATATGAATAAAATTGATGACAAAAACATAAAATGCTTAGTGTCTATCTCCTATGACATATGGACATGGCATAAAAGGTTAGGACATGCAAATTTTGAGCTTTTAAATGATCTTTGTAAACATGAACTTGTGATTGGTTTACTTAAGCTTGAATTCACTAAGGATAGGCCTTGTTATGCTTGCTAAAAGGGAGAACAATCCAGGTCCTCATTTAAGCTAAAGAATTTAGTGTCCACCTCTAGGCCACTTGAACATATGGATTTATTTGGACCAACTAAAGTTGCTAGTCTCAGTGGAATGCACTATGCATATGTATTAGTTAATGATTATTCTAGATTTTCATGGGTTTATTTCCTTGCTCATGAGAATGATGCATTTAAGGCTTTTGAAAAATTTGCAAAAAGAGTTTAAAAAGAAAAAGGCTTTTATATTTCTTCTATTAAAAGTGATCATGGAACCGAATTTGAAAATGAATTTTTCAAAAACTATTGTAATGAAAATGGTATTTCTTATACATTTTTATCTCCTAGAACTCCTCAATAAAATAGGGTGAAAGAAAAAATAGAACTCTTATGAAAATGGATAGAACAATGCTTCATGAGTATAATTTGTCTTTATACTTTTAGGCGAAAGCCGTTAACATATCTTGTTTTATTTCAAATTGAGTTTTCAAAAGACGAATTTTAAATAAAACATTTTATGAGCTATAGAACAATAGAAACCTAAAATCTCATATCTAAGAGTGTTTGGATGCAAGTGCTTTATATTAAACACTAAGTAAAATCTTAGGAAATTTGATTGTAAAGCCAATGAAGGAATTTTCCTAGGCTATTCTATTTCTAGCAAAGCATATAGGGTATTTAATAAGAGAACTCTAGTAGCTGAAGAGTCAATGCATGTGGTATTTAATGAATCAAGCTCACTTGATCCTAGAAAGGATGTTTATAGTATTGATGATATTGTAGGTGACAATGAGATTGTGGAAACAGAAGAAGAAAATGCTTGTAAGCCTTTGGAAATTAAAGATTCAAGTACGGAGGAAAATGAGGAGACATCTCAACCTACCTTGAAGGATGAACTTCTAAAGGATTGACAATTCATGACCTTATTATAGGTGACACTACAAAAGGGGTAACTATTAAATCTCAATTAAAGTCCATTGTTAATTTAGCCTTTGTTTCTCAAATTGAAGCCAAAAATATTAATGATGCTTTGTGTGATGAATTTTAGGTCCTTGCTATACAAAAAGAGTTAGATCAATTTAAGAGAAATAAGGTTTGGACCTTGGTTCCTAGACCTAAACATCATCCTATTATAGGCACTAAATGGGTGTTTAGAAATAAGATGAATGAACAAGGTGTCATAACTAAGAATAAAGCTAGACTAGTAGCTAAAGGTTATAATCAAGAGGAAGACATTGATTATGATGAAACCTTTGCCCCCGTTGCAAGGTTAAAAGCTATTAAGATGCTACTCGCATTTATATCATTCATGGATTTCAAACTTTATCAAATGGATGTTAAAAGTGCAATTTTAAATGGTTTTATTGAAGAAGAGGTGTATGTTGAACAACCTCCAGGTTTTGAAAGCTTTGATTTTCCAAATCATGTATTCAAACTTTCCAAAGCACTATATGGATTGAAACAAGCTCCTAAAGCTTGGTATGAAAGATTGAGCAACTTTTTATCAGAGAAAGGTTTCTCTAAAGAAAAAGTTGATATAACTCTTTTGATAAAGAAATCTAAGCATCATTTATTAATTGTTTAAAAATATGTTAATGAAATTATATTCGGTGCTACTAAGCATTGCTTGTGTGAGGAATTCTCTAATTTAATGCAAGAGAATTTGAGATGATTATGATGGGTGAACTCAAATTCTTTCTTGGACTACAAATCAAGAAATGCAAAAATGGGATTTTCATCAATCAAATCAAGTATGCAAGAGACGTTCTTAAGAAATTTAGCATGGATAGAGCTAAGATAAGTCAAACTCTAATCAGCACCACAACCAAACTTAATAAAAAAGATAATGGCAAATTGATTGATGAAAAGCAATTTAGAGGTATGATCGGATCCCTTCTTTATTTAACTGTTAGTAAACCCGATATTATGTTTGCTACTTGCTTGTGTGCTAGATTTTAATCTAATCCTAGAGAGTCTTATTTGAATGCTATCAAAATAATTTTCAAATATCTTTGTGGTACAATGCATTTAGGACTTTAGTATCCTAGGAGTTCATCCTTTGACTTGATTAGTTATTCTGATGCGGACTTTGCTGGTAGTTTACTAGATAGAAAAAGCACTTTCGAAACTTGTCAAATTTTAGGACAATATTTAGTTTCTTGGTTTAGTAAGAAACAAGTTTTAGTTGCCTTGTCCACTGTTGAAGCTGAATATATTGTAGCAAGTCTCTATTATTTATAAGTTTTGTGGAAAAAACAATAGTTGTTAGACTATGGTGTAAAACTTTATCACATTCCAATCAAATGTGACAATACAAGTGCTATCAACCTTAACAAAAATCCCATTCAGCATTCTAGAACTAAGCATATAGACATTAGACATCATTTCTTGCATGATCATGTTCAAATTGGTCATATCTCACTTGAATTTGTTGATACAATTAATCAACTTGCAGATATCTTCACCAAACCTCTCAATGAAGAGAGATTAAATTTCATTAAGCATGAACTTAGCATGATTGATGGTTCTAGTTTATCATGATTTTATGTTTAATTGATGGTTGAACTATTTTCATGTGAAATTATGTTGTGCTTATTGATTACTTTGATTGATAAATATTTTGATTTTGATCTTAAAATATTTTTAGCCATTAGCTTGTATTTGGTTTATCTTTTTAAATTTCCTTTTGCATTTTATCAAAGGAGAAGAAATAATTTGAGTTTGTATGTGTACCTAGTTAATTTTTTTTAAAAGGTATATTTTTTTAAATTTTAAAACTCCGTTAAAAAAATGAGTTTATGTTAGTGACATATTATATTTTTGTTTGATATAGGGGGAGAAAATTTGTTTAAATTTTTTCATGCATATTAACATTGTAAGTATGGCTAATTTTGTCATACATCATATGTGACAAAAGACCTTGTTTTGCTTACTTTGTTTATGTATAATATAAATTTTATAAACATTTTGTGTATGTTTGATTTCATATCTCTCTCTTTTCTTCTTGCTTTTGATAAAGGGGGAAAAATATATTTGAGTTTGTTATTTGTTACTATACATGTGTAAAATATTTTATTATTGTGTTTATACATGCATAATGTTAAGGCATGAATATCTTTTTAGGAATTGTTTTGATCTTTGATAAGACATGAATATTTTTACAAAGATTTGGTGTATCTTTGCATTGTTCCTATAGGAATTTGGTCTTTTTAGGTTCATTTTCCCTTATATTTCTCTCTTTTCTTTTTGCCTTTGTACAAAGAGAGGAAAATATGTTATGAATAATTTGTATTTATTTATTTTTATGCTAAGTGCTATATGATTGATTAGCTAACTAAGCTCTATATAATCATATGATAATTAAGAACATCTAGCATTATTATTATATGTACCATTTTTGTGATTCATTTTAGTGGCACTATATGCATATATGTTTGAAATTATTTACTCACAATGCCTAACATTTATTTAAATGATCATGTTATCATATTTTATATTTTTAATACATTTGTCATAAGAATGCCATGTTTTTATTCCTCTTGCTATATTTAATCTCATGGGGTGAGTACCTTCACTTTATCTTCTACCTTTAATTTTTTTTAATTATCATTTATGTTGTGTGCATCATTGAAATTAAAGTGAACCTGTAGTACCTAGTTAACAAATTAAGGGTATTTTGTATAGAATTATTTTTTTTTTTCTTATAAAAATTAGTTAACTTGTTGAAGAAGTGTAATTTTTGTTAGACTTTTAATGGTTGGTTTGGTTAAACATGGTGACCATCTAGAACCCTTATGGGATCGAGTGGTTAGTGTGTGCTTGATTTAGTTATTCTTGCTAACAATGATAGGCTAACTAAAATATGGAGTTAAAACTTCTCCTTTTTTTTTATCAATTATGAGTTATGATTCTTTATTTTGTTAAGAAATGGTTGTTTGATTGTTAGGTAAAGAATTATCTACTAGATTTTAATGTAGGCATGTAGTGTCTCTGCTTAATAAAGTCTTCTAGCTTCATGTTAGGGAAAAGCGATAGTTAAGTATTACTTTTCTATCTAAATAAAAGCTAGAATATGATGTTGCCTTTTGGTTTATGTTTAATACTTTGATTTGTAGCTAACATTATGCATATAATTAATACAATTAAGATTTAATCCTCTATATCATTTCTTAGAAGAAGATGAAGAAGAACATGAATTCTATGTTTGTTTGTTAACCCATGTAATTAAAAGTGCAGTGCACAAATCTGTCTTGATTTAGAAAGTATAAACCTGCCTAGTAGTTATCTTTAGTTGCACTATGTGTTAAGATCATTTTAGCTAAGGATCTTAGTCGCTGGACTAGAATTTATAAGAGCTGAAAAAGTATGGTGAAACATGCTTTATTGTAAATAAAATCATTGATGGTTATGACACTATGAATCCATTATTGCACTAGAGATTTCTAAATCTTAGGAAGATTAGATAACCTGCTTATTGCTAAAATCCACATCTCAATTTATACAGTTATCTACTAGTTAAGTTTTAAATACAAGACAACCATCTAAATATTTCTTTCTTTCTAATTTTGGTAGGTATAATAATTATGGCTATGGATAGTCATTAGGAAAGGTGGGTAGTATGAGTCTCCTTTTATTTTATAAGTGTTTGGATTTATAGTAGTCAACTGATTAGATATGCATATGACACAATACATAAATTTTGTGTCATATGAAAATAGCAACTTTTATACATACTAGAAAATGGATCCAAAATAGAGAATATGAATTTATAGTTAAAGAAGAAATTCTTAGTAAGTTTGAGATAATTGCAACATTTGTTATCCCTAAAGCAGCTTAAAAGGCTTTAAACTTTCTTCCATATGAAGGGTAAAGGACAAAACTTCCATAATCACTTACTTTCTTTCCATAAGCATTAGAAAGGAGTATAATGGTAGGTGAATTCATATCTCTAAAATCCAAGCACCAGCATCAATCCTCAGATTTTAAATTAATTAGTTCAACTCCAACATAAGTAACTTTTAATTTCTACACAAATGAACAATTGCCAAACTAAAAATCATAATAACCTAATCTAGTTAAAAACAAAAAAAAATGACATATCTATAGTAAAAGCAAGTTTTATATTTATAGTGTCCTCCTGTAGCTAACTAAGATAGAATATATTCTACAAAGAAATTCATAGGTAAAAGCTCTAGAAAACTATAAGTAACTTGAGGACTATTAAAAATTAGGTTTTGCTTTTATGATCAAAAGGTAATCTATCTCTACGTTCCATACTTCATATCATATGCAAACACATATTTCAAAATTGGGAACTTGGATATATATTAATTAGTACTTACCATCTTATATAGTAATTAACAACACCGTCTCTCATATAATCTCCTGTAGAAGCTTCATCGAGCAGATAACAACTTTAGCTGATACTTATCTAATACTCTAGTTCTGTAAATTGAAATAATGAATAAGATGAAAAAAAAATTATGCGGAAATCTAAGATTAGAGGATGTAAAAGTTAAAGAAGAAGAAATAGAAGAAAAAAGGAGAATTCGTCAAATGTTAATGTGTGAAATGAGGAAATTCCTAAATTCAAAATGATTAGAACCCTAATTTTCAAATGCCAAAATTGCCACTATCATCACCTCCATTAGCCGCCATGGTGAAGTACTTAAGAGAGCCTAGAAACCCTATAAAGTCCTACAAGGTTAAGGGCTATGACATCAAAGTTCACTTCAAGAATACAAGTGACACATCCTTTACCTTGAGGAAGCTACCTTTGACAAAGGCTGTGAGGCACTTGGAACATGTTATGGCTCACAAATAAAGTATACCTTTTTGACATTTCTATGGTGGTGTAGGTTATATTGCTCAGGTTAAAAATAAGCATTCAAATGGCTAGGGATGTGGGCCAATTAAATCTACCAAGTTCATTCTAAATTTGCTCATAAATGCTAAGAGCAATGCTGAGATAAACATTTCTCACATTCAAGTGAATCAGAAGTAGAGGCGATGTACTTATCATGCCCATGGAAGAATCAACCCTTACATGTCCAGCCCTTGCCACATTGAATTGATTTTTCTAAGAAATAAGAACTACTGAAGAAGGAGCATAAGACCCATCTTTCCACCAACAAATCCAAGAAGTCTCGAGCATTACATTAGGGTGTAATTGAACAGCTTGTTTATTTATTTTGACTTATGTTTAGTTGATTGTTCTATGAGATTTTTGTTGGAATGAAAAATAAAATACCAAAAAAAAATTAAGGTTACCAATTGAATGGGTAAAGGAAAAAAAAGTAACTTGTTCCACCTAAAAATGTAGGTCATTTTTTTATAACATGTTGTCATCATGACACCATAGAATGACCCAATAGAATTTTTTTTATTTAGTTATAATTTGTAAAGGGCTAACTATTCTACAAATTTGTAATTACAAATTTGTTATAATTACAAATTTGTGATGGAAACACAAATTTTAGTGAGATAGTGCATTAATTCTCTTTTATGACAAATAAGTAATTACTTTTTGACATTTGTTATGGATTACATATTTATTGCAAAACTTTCTTTACTTATTTATATGGGTGATAGATAACATTATGTTGTAAATTTTATAACAGAACATATAGGGCAAATCTTCCAGTAAGAATTCACGTTCATTGCTGCAATTTATTTATAATAGAATTTATAACAGAAATATACATATCGAAAATATTATGATAACTGTCATTACAATTTCATTACAAATTTTATGTTGTGACAAATCATTGTCGAAGATAAAAATGTCAATTATAATTTTCTAATTTTGTGACAAATTTGTTACAAAGTTATTGCAAATTTCTAGTAGCACTGATTTGTCATACAAATTCTTCCACATATATCATTTAATCCAAAAATAATTTAAATATATAGATTTAACATCTATAAGTGATACCCCATATTCATAATCCTATTCTAAAAAGGACTATAATCCTCCATCAAAAAGGAAGGATACTCAAATTCAATAGGAAAAGGATTTCTAAGTCCTAAGAGGACAAGAATTCCTCATGAACAAGGAATCTGAGTCGTATCAAGTTTGGGTAAAGATTTTCTCTATATATACTCTCTATTATTCTCATTCTCATGCATTCTAACACTCTCTCTCATACTATAATATCCCGAGTTTTTAGTTATTTTTAAACTGCATCGGGATATGCAGTGTTAATAATTTTGTATATATTTATGATATATTTATGAGTTTGTTATCTGTTTAAAACTAATTTTAATTGTTTTATATTATTTTAAGCACTTTACGTAAAATTTTTCCGGAAATTGTATTTTCGGAGAAATTGACACGTAAATAATTTAATATTAATTTTTTTAAACAGATTTACGAAATTGCATGAGTTCATGCATTATTTTAATTGTCAAATTAAATACATACATATACATGTATATTTATATATACATATATTTAATAATTTAGGGTTTAGTAATTATTTTAATTATGTATGTATATATTATATAGTTGTTAATTTAATTCACATATGTATATGTATAAATATTAATTATTTGTAAATTATGTGGTGTAGAATTTTTTTGAATATAAAATTATTATATTAATGTAAAAATTATTAAAGTTACTATATATATATATATATATATATATATCAACTTTATCATATTTACAAAATTTGCCCCCGACTCCTCTCCACCATCACCGATTGATTTCCACCATCATCACCGCCTATCATCTCATTTTTAAGTTGTCGGTGTGCCACCCTGAGCTCCGCCCTTCCCAGCTAGTAGCTCTGTCGCATTCTCTTCTCTTCTCTGGCACCATTTCACTTTGTTATTGCTGGAAAACCGAAAATTTATCCTACTGTCGATCACAGCGATTTCAGCCACCATTTTTCATTCCGCCGGTCTCTATCTTCTCCTTGAGCTCCGCTGAGTGTGATTCCAAGCTTTGTTTCACTTAAAATGGTCTAGATTTTCCTAGGTTTCAATTTCTCAATTTCGGCCATTTAGGGTTTTTGAATTTTTTTAGCTTCAATTTAATTGATTCATGAAAATTTCCTTCACAAACTTTGATCCTGGAAGCTCAATCTACATGTTGTAATTTTTGTAGAATTTTTGGAATTTATTTTGATTTTTGGGTATGTTTGATTATTTTATTATTATTTTCTAATTTTTGAAAATTAATTAATTAAATTATGAAATTGTGTTTTATGGTAATTATAGGTGTTAAAATGAATTACAGAAATTTATTTGTAATTTTTGTGAATTTTTATATATTTATTTGGAATTTATTAAGTTTATGTAATTTTGAAAAATAGGGTTAATTATGTGTTTAATTGAAATAAATTGGTTAATTAAGTATATTTATTGATATTATTGAAATATATATTGAGAAAATTAATTTTGTGCAATTATATTATTTTTGGTGAATTTTTGAGTAATTCTAGTAAATTTATATATATATGGGTATTTTGGTAATTTTACACTAAATTGGCTAAAAATGTAATTAAATTGTTTTTAATAGTTATTTAAGGTATAAAAACGATTTCTACAAATTATTTAGTATTTTTAACTAATTAAAACTATTTTTCGTAAATTATTTTCAAATTATATGTATATTATACGATTTTTCTAATAAAATGAGTTTTTATCGGTTTTTAATGTGTTTTAGGGTTAATTACGTAATTTGGATTTATTAAATGTATTTTTATTATAAAAGGGCATTTTCAGTATTTTTGTCAATATTCTGTGAATTGTGGACCTCGATCGGTGAATTGTAGTTTGGAGTCCGACTTGTAGTTTGGAGTCCGACTGAGGGATTGTGGTTGTGTTCTGTATTTATTTTTGAAGTGTGTTTCCTTGCAGGGCCGGCTCTACTCTTTGAGTAGAGAGATGTCCGTTTTACAGGGGAGGTTCTACCGAATTTTTGGTAGAATTCTCGTAAAACGTGATGTTCGGTCGAATTCTGATTTTAATTCTGTATCTAGTATTCTAGATCGAGTGTTTAAAACTTTTGTTAGATTTATTCTGATTTCTGTTGTCGTTTTTTTGTTTAATTGCGCCAAGACTGAGGCCTAGTGGACCAGGCCCATCGAACCTATCTCGAGGAGCGCAATAAATAGTGAGTTGTTATTTTATATATATATGTTTTAGGGTGCATATTTTAGAAATGTATGGTTTATTTTGACAAAATATGCATAAATGATTTACTTAGTACTTAGATTTATTTTTGGTTTATTTTTTATATATTTTAAATTACATACATGTTTTATTAAACATTTATACTTAAAATATTTTTAAATATATTTCTAGTTTATTTCGCAACTATATTGGATTTATTTGACGTATATATACTCGAAATATACCTGATTTATTTTGATATATTTCTAGTATATATATTGTTTATGTTGTTATTTATTTTGAATTCTTGCATCATTTATTTATGAATGTATGTTTTATAAATAATGAAGGATATCAATAGAACGTTACGTACCGATACACTGATAGCATTTTGGCTATATTACTAACCTATTTGTGGATGTTGATTACATTGATTCGATTTGATATCTGATGTGAGATATGATTTGAGAGTGTGATTGTTGGAGCTCGGTTGACCAAGTGTCTCGGGGCCAATCACACTGACAATCAGACTGCTGGAGCTCGGTCAACTTAGTGTCTCGGGGCCAATCTACTGTCCAAATGGAACAAGTGAATTTATTTGGAATAAGTGAGCCTGTATGGCTAGAGTGTTGTCTAACACTGTTTTGAGGTTGTGATTTTCTAAGATTCTATTTGATCATTCATAAACAATGATTTTCAGTAAAATATATAAAATGATTTTGCTGCATCTGTGTATGTATTTTCTTGTATATATATTTATTTTATATATTATTGATTGTGTACATTGTCATTTAGTATGCATGTATATATATTATAACAATTCACTCAGTAAGGTCTAACTCCCCTCCATTGACTATTTTTAAGGAGAGTCATCATCTTCAGAACTTAGTAGCAGACCCTTACGCCAGATTTCTTCCGCCTCGGCTTCATTATGTAAACTGCTTACTTGAGTTTTATTTTATAATCTAGACATTGCAGTAATTATAAAATTGTAAAGGGGTTTTGTACTATATTGTGTGAGTTGTATATTTTAAGAATTTGAATTGGATTGTATTTAAAGTTTATTTGTATATATGAGATGAGTTGTTGGCTTAAATCCCGTAGTGGATTATTATTTAATTATTTATGATTTTATTTCTGCTGCATAATATTATTTATATTATTATTATTACTGTATGTTTTATTTTATTTTAAGTCTTGCTACGGGTTCTGGATTTGAAAGAATTCTCGTTATCTAGCGCCGGTCATGATCTCTATTTCGGGTCGTGATACATACTCATAGCATACATTATCTCTCTGTTTAAATCCTCTCTAACATAAGTATTAAAGTGTTTGTGGAGATCTCCCCCACCACTTACCTTACTCTTGTTGATTTACTTATTTGCAGGATCTGAAGGTTCTCAAAAACTAGTTATTAATAAGAATAATGTTATGGTAAATATTATACTGTTGGTTTGAAATCAAAAGTTCAATTTAAAAAAAAAAGTTTTAAACCGTCACAAATCATTAAACGTTTTAAATTGAAATATTTAGTTTGAATTGGTTTAAATCAATTTAATTGGATTTATATAGTTGCATATAATCAAATTTGAATTATAATTGGATCAACAAGAATTTATAACTTTAATTATTTAAATAATAAAAGAATTTGTTAGTAAAAGTCTGGTGTAATATAGATGAATAAAAAATTGGTGTTATTTTTTTTAGAAATAAGGACATTTTTTATTCACGTGGTTTTATCTTTTGATAAAATAACTCATGTGATTTTTTATTTGGCATTTAAGTAACTACGTTTCACATTTTTTACATTTTAATACCATTCTAACAAATATATATATTGTTTGAAATGCATATTTTAATGTAAAAATAATATGTATTTTCAATGTTAAATTCATATAATGAATGATATGTCATTCAACTAATTACAATAAATTCACAAAAAGAAAAAATTAAATTTTGATGTATTTTTAATTTAATTATGAATAAAAAGAAATAAATTTATAATTTTTTTTTTAAATAATCAATTGATTAGATTGATTATGAATCATATATAAAATAAATTTATCACTAAAATTTAATATTTTATTAATATTTTCTCATAAAATAATGATGATATATATTAGTTAGAATAATGTTAAATTGTAAAAAAAAAAAAAGTAAAATATATAATACTTAAATGCCAAAAAACCACATGACTAGTTTTACAAAAACAACATTACAGGAATTCAAATTGCATTTATCCTTTTTTAAAAAAAAAAAACTATTTTGTAAAAGGTCTCAAGCTGTACCATCACTATGCACTAAAAATTGTGGTGGAATTGTTACATATATAGTGGCAAAAGGATATGATAGATGTGGATAGGCCACGAAATAAAAAAGATATTGGTTTGACGTTGGTGACGCCTCCTTCAATGAGAAACACATATGGATCTTTCACTACCTACAACAAAAGATACTATCATCTTTCTAATGTATTCCAATCACACAGATGGCAAATCAGAATTATTGGAGAACTCAATTAGTGATAAGCAACAACACTAATTAAACTAATCCCATCAATCCAATAGATGATAAAGACCGAAGAATTACACCTTTCCTTCAACTTCTAGATTATAATTTTGCACTCATCTTGTCATAAGTGGATCATCATAGTCTTCTTGAGAACAAATATGGAAAAATATGAAGTGGAATAACCTCATTCTAAAAATTCTTTGAATATTAAAAGAAATTGTAGGTTATATGAATTTTTTGGATAAAATACAAATGTAATTTTTGTAATTTTAATTTGTAATAATATTAATTTTCTATTTTTTTTATAACACTTCCATATATTGTGTTTTATAATATTATGATTATTTTATAATATAACACCAAATTTTAGTAATATAATCATTTTATTTATAATTATTATCAATCTTACGAATTGAATTTTTTTTTTTTACAGAAAAAATCACATGACTGGTTAAGGGTAATTAATTTTCAAAAAAAAAAAAAAGAGTTAATTTTATCTTAAACATTTTTATTTTGAAATTAAGTTGTCGGAATTTGAGTTATCTAATTTTATTTGTGTGAATATTTACTTCAAACATCATAAATTAAATTTCAAAATAATTAAAAAATATAAATAAAATTTTAGTTTAATTAAGAAAATTTTGTAAAAGGTGGATGATTTTATTCTAATAATTTATACAACGAAATAAACAGAAAGTGGAATACATATTGATTGTTGGGAATAAGGAATTGAAGTTTTTACCCAAATTTTGATAGAACTCAATCTCTTATCCCTGAAATTAATTTTAGGTTGGTGTGGTGTGATTGAATGGAGATAGACGTAATAATGTTAGGTGTGGTAGGACCTTCACACAATAAACGATACCATACGCATCTAAGTGCTTTTTGGTTGGTAACGTAGATATCCAGAATTTGGCAAGCTATTATTATTATTATTATTATTATTATTATTGTTATAGAAATCCTTAACATCAAATTAGTACATTTTAAATTCTATATTAATATATGTTTATTTTAAGTAACGAGAAATTTGGTCCTCGGACTCTATATCGGTAGTGAAGTATATATATATTTGGGTTATATGGATGAATACGTATTTATAAGATTATTATAGAATTGTATTGGAGTGTGTTCTATTCCTCACTAGTGTGTGCATGTTTGTATACTTAAAAAAATGCATTTGCAATTTTGTACGTGTGATGACTCCCATTCATGAAAATCAGGGTATGTGTGTTACAAGCATGTGTGGTAGGATGTCTTCCATTCATGGGAACTGTTGTGTGAGTGTGTTGCAATGTGTGTGATATAATGTCTCCCATTCATGGGAACTAGAGAGTGGATGGTGCAGGTGTTGTCTCTCTCATTCATAGAAATTGGTGTCACGGGATTATTACCCTCTTCTCAAAATACTAGCCTATTAGGATGTGCAGCGTCCACGGTTATAGGTTCAAGCCCTCCCTCACAACTTTCCAATGTGGGATTTGTGACATTCTATCCCATGTGATTGTGCAACGCCCTTGTTGCACTGGCTCCTTACCCAAGGGACCAAATGGGTCTGGACCTACTTCAATCTTGATGTCTCTCGTGAGGATTCTACATTGAACAATAGTAGGGTCGGCTCTGATACTATTTGTCATGGGACCATTACCCTCTCTTTCCAAAAGACTAGTCTATTAGAATATGCAGCGTCCGCATTTATAAGTTCAAAACTTCCCTCACAACTTTTCAATATGAAATTTGTGACACTAGGGAGTGGTCATGGATGATGTCTTCCATTTATGGGAACAAGGGAGCAGACTGATCCTTCAAAACTCACATTCATTGTGGAAAATATGTGTTTATATGGATCGACAAGCCTTTACAAAATTATCCTAGTTTTGTGAAGAAGTATGCATGCACTTTAGGTAGTATGGTTATATTGGTTATCATACCTTACAAAATTACCATAATTTTGTCAAGGAGTGTTTCATGTCCTCTATATATATATATATATCTTCCAAAAAAAAAAAGAGTAAATTTTATTCGCCACTTGACATCTAAATATTTTTACCGCATGAAGAGCGACAATATTCTGTGAGCCTTCTTAACTACCGACTTTAATTTCTTCGGTTATAAAAGGAAAAGCAGTCAGTTACGCTTCCCCTTCTATTTTGGCAAAGTGAAAATGACACCTCAATCATATTTATTCACTGATGGAGATGCTATGCAGCTGCATGTGAAATGCTTTAACCAACTTCACTTCAACTTCTTTATGGACAGAATGATCGTTGCAGTCTTCTGTGGACAAAATGATGATGGCTGTGCATGCAGCAAACCATACAAAATCTTTTTAGTTTCTTAATCTTTGTCTGCCAGAAGAAAATGATATCATAAAAATTGCTTCGACTTTTCTATCTCTTTACGCAACCAAAAGAAAATTTTGTTGGCCTTCGAGTTCAGATGAGACAATTTCAGGTGCATACTCTCAAAAGAGTTCTGAATATATACTCTGAATACACACATATACCATTACAATTCAAACATATAGCTACAAAATTTTACATGAACATAAAATTATGGCTAAATATAATTTTTAATTACAGAGATTATAATTCTATTAATAATTGTATAAATTAAAAGTTGATTAATCATATGTATTAGAAGTTATGCAGTTAAAATATTAATTGTACATTTAGCTATAAAAATTAAAGTCATACTTAATAATATTAATTACCCATAAATATATAATATTTATAGCTAAAATTAAAATTTTAACTATCTAACATACAATATCAACCATAACAATAAAATAAATGGAAAAATGATCTATTCTATCCTCAATTTTAGGCCAATTATGAATTAAATTTTAATTTGAAAGTCATTTCAATTTGCACCTTTAACTTTATAAATTATGTCAATTCTATCCAATTTTATTTAAATGATTTAATTTTATTTTTAATAATTACTTTTAGATCCCTATGAAATAAATTTGGTAGTTATTCCATTTTTCTTCTTTTTTCACAAAAATGAAAATTAAAAAAATATTTTCAAGTTTTAATTATGCCATTTTTGAAATAAATTCAAAAATTAATTTTAAATTTCTACATAAAATTTTAACATTTTATGTATCAATTAAAAACAATAAGAAAAAAAGTGATAACTTATGAATCAATTTATTTTATGGACTAATACTAATAAATATAAAAATAAATAAAGTAAGCACTTTTAACTATCACTATATAAATAATAAAATTTAAATTTTTTTCATATTTTTTTGAAAAATGAAATATTTTTATATTCTTGACTAATATTTTTAGTATTTCAAGATTCTTTTTTTTTTATCTAGTATTTTTTTTTATTTGACCTCTATTAGAAAAATTTCTAAATGTGGTTGAAAGTTAAGAAGAAAATTTTAAAAGATTAATGTTTTTACAATTTCAAGATTCTTTCTTTTTCTTTTATCTAGTATTTTTTTTTTTTTTGACCTCTATTAAAAAATTTCTACATAACGTGGCTGAAAGTTAAGTTAAAATTTAAGGATTTTTAGTGAAAAATTAAAAATTTATGAAAATATTTAGAAATTAAATTTTAAATTTATGTCAAGAATGACAAAATTAGAATTTTAAAACATTTCTTAAATTTCATTTTTTTCATATAGGAAAAAGAGGATAAAAAAATTTAATAAGTGTCAATTCTATTTTATAAGGAGCTAAAAGTAATTTTTAAAAGATATAATTAGGTCCTTCAAATAAAATTGATACAATTTATAAAGTTGAAAAAAATAAATTGAAATAATTTTCAAAGTAGAATGCAATTGATAATTGACTTGAAGTTTAAGATAGAACTAATGGTCTTTCCTAAAATAAATTCATAGCTAGTTATATAAATTTTTAAATACAAAAATTAAAATCCTGGCTAATTAAAAGAATATAAATGTGAATTAAAAAACATCAAATTTCACATTGAAAATAAATAATAAAAACTTTTTCATTTCTAATATTAAATTGAAATCATCAATTTTCTTTTATATTAAATCATACAGATTTTTTAAAAAAAACAATGCTACAAGAAGTAGCATGTAAGATGTAACTAAAATTTAAATTTAAAAAAGATAAAAGATATCACATTGTTTTATCTGCATCATATATATTAATTGTAGCAAATAAGTCCTCCATATATTTTATTGGCTATAAAATAATCTTTTTGTGGCTATATAATAAAATATTTTGCTAAAAAAAATTATATTTTCATAGCAACTAAATTTAATACTTTTTTGCAATTTAGCTTCATTGTCATAACTTATACATCTAAAAATATGAAAAACAACTATATAATATTTAAATTTCATAGATTTTAGCCAGGTCTTCTCTGCTATGGCAAACTACATAATCTATTTCTGTGACTAGAAGTTATAGCTACAAAATTTCATAAATATAGCCATGAATTGCTCCCAAGTTGTAAGTGACAATTGTTGTAGTAAGTGTTACATATTTGATTTTTTAATAGAATAATAAATCGATAATGTAATTATATAAATTTCATTAAAAATCATTAAACTTAAAAATTGAATCTAAACTGCCAATATTTTATTGAATAATGTTGGGAAAGTATGAATGTGAACTTCACGTTGAATATAAAAAAAATATAAGAACATATAAGTGAAAATCACCAATAGACCAAATTCCTTGAAACTTTAGGTCAGTAGGTAGTGTCTAATGCACGATTATGAATCCTTGCATTGTCTCATGGTTTGTTTAAGGCTTCCTTAGACAATAATAAATTTGTATCAAAGTTTGCTTCAGTGCACACAATTATGGGGATAGTTAAGTCAAAGTGGCTAGATTAAAAGAGATAAACTTGACCCCGGATATTAGAAATTTGTTAACCATTTACATGATTAATGTCTAATTAATCTTGATTTTGATTTTAACAATAACTTTTGAATTGTTAATTTGTATGTTTAAGTGTATATTCAAGTTAGAATAAAAGCTATAATCAATATGCATTTGATCAAAGTGAAAACAAAGTCATTTGGAAGTCATGAAACCCCTCACGGTCATGGTCACACTCATGTGGAGCACTATGAGCCAAAGGACAACCAAATTTAGGTCATTTGATGAAGTAAAACTCCTCATGGTCCTCCTCACGATCGTGAGCATCCTCTTCATGATAGTGAGCAGTCCAATCGACCACGAGCAAGTTGAGTTTTGAAGCAAAACTCCTCACGACCATAAGGATGCTCAAAAGTGCTTTACAATAGTTATAATAGCTAGATTGAAGTTGCAATGGCCATAATATTGAATGTCACAATCATGAGCATCCTCCTCACAACCATGAGTACTCCCATGACTATAAAAAAGCTCAAATTTCAATAAATAAAGGGGGAGAAGGTTGGAGCTTAGTGGGTGTGTTCCTAATAGTTAGTTTTCACTTCAATTCTATAAAATACCTCTTAAATTTAACATTAAGAGATTAGAAAAATTGTTCAGTGAATTTATTTTGCAAAGTATTTTTTTCTCATTTTCTCTTTATGAATTATTCTTTGTAAACAAACTCTTGTTAAGTTTGTGTCTACCTCTCTTAGAGTTGTGGAGTATTTAGTTGATAGGATCTCATCATCTACACTTCCTTTAGTTTAAAAAAAAAAAGGGATAGTAAGGATTACGATCAACTTAGGTTTACGTATTAGCCTTGAAAATAGTTGGTGAAAGGTTTAAGAGTAAGCCTTCTGTAAAATCTTGAGGTTTGTTCTAAGGGCTTGAATGTTAACTTTGTTGAAATTTATGATATAAACATGCAACGAAAAATAAAAATTTTAAACACAAAATCCTCACATGATCCATGTAATTCAATTAAATTGATTCAAAAGGATTCCAAAAACTTACCACAGACAAAAATAGGCAACATAGTTGGATGGATTAAAGGGGATTCACACTAGTGACACCCTACCTCGAGGTTTTTTTATTTCTTGTTGGATTAAGATGTTACCAATTCAACTACATCCTTTACTAGTATGCACATGGACAGAATGACTAAAAGCAGTGTAGGTGTGCTAGCACCTATTTCAAAGACCTCTTTTTTTCTCTTTATATGTCTCTATTTTTCTTTTCTCTAAAAACTAAAAGAATGTGAAGAAGAAGTTATTACAAACCTAGAGAAAAATATGTATATATATATATATATATATACATATACCATCTAGGATTTTTCAAACCTTTCACTTAGCAAAACCGTTTTGGTATGTTTAACCTTCTATTTCTATTTCAATTCTAATTCTAATTCCAATAATAGAATTATTCCCATTTTATTTAAGATATATGTATATATATTATTTATTTATTCAGAGAGAGTTTCATTATGTGGATTAACCCAAATCCACTTTAAGCCTATTCTAAGTGTGCAACCCTGTAGGTTTATACAATGTTAGTAGTTAAGCTAAAATCTCAAATTCTAGCCCACAAATTATAAGTAACTTTTAGCAAGACATTATGATTACCCAAGTTGTGTGAAAGCCATTAATTCGACATAACCAAATCTATAGTATGTATTATAGTCATTTTGTCACATGGTATCCTAATTGAATCCTTATATTATTCAATTATATTATTTCTCGATCATAAGCAAATTGTTATTGATAACTCTTTATTAACTCATTCAAGTATGGTCATGCATTTTTCCTTAATGTAACTTATCGAGGGGCCCACATCTTCTCAAAATAAATGAGAGACAAATTCTTTCTCAATCATCATATTCTTTATATAACTCATTTTAAATCCAACAGCAACCAATTTTATCATCAAGTTAAATATGATGTTAAAATGTATCAAATTACAGAACTTATTATGTAGGAAACCATGGTGATTTCAAGAAAGAGGACTAAAATAATATTACTGTGATGAGAATCATTTATGACAATTATCCATGTAGTATTCTCATAGTAGGTTAATCCAATATATCATTTCTCAAGTATGTAGTTATGAGTTGACTTAATATCTCATATACATGATTAGTAAAACATAATCATTAGTCAACATTATACTAGTCATTATTCATTATTGTTCTAATGAAAATGATTGATTGAAGACAATTTAGAATAGAATTTAAGACTGTGTTTACTTATAGAAAACTACTCGAGTTTTCTAGAAAATTTTTCAAAATGAAAATAGAAAATCAAACTTTGTGTTTACTTTGGGTGTTTTCAAAAAATTTTCACTTGAAAACTATTTTCACCATTTTTACAATTTTAAGAGAAAAATATAAAACAAGTTTTTATTGTTTTAAAAAAATTTTCTCATTAAAAATATAAAATGAAAACATGGTGTTTTCATTATAGCCTTTTTTTTTTTTACTTTTTTATTCATTATTTATTATTTTTTTAGTATTAGAAGAAAAAATAAACTTTATTTTTCAAGCTATAGATTATCTCTCTACTTTGAAAAATAAGTTGTAAATGAAAATAAGTAAACACATTTTTTTTTTCAAAAAATGAAAAATAATTTTCAATTTCTAATAAGTAAACATTTTTTACAAATTTTCTATGAAAATGAAAATTTTTCATTTTCTTTAAAAATTGAAAAATGAAAATAGAAAATAATTCTCCATAAGTAAACACACCCTAAGTTTCATCTAAGAGTTTTACTATTAAGTCACATACTTGATGACCACAATCAAACCCACCAACACCCAACTATTCATGCCCATAGTCCTAATTTCAACCACCCAATAGCCCTAGTCTCTCATTACTTATTAACAAGCCAATGTACTTACCCAATTTGCCATCCACCATTAATTGCCAACACCACATAATAGCCCGTTCTCAAACTGGTAACCTTAAACCCAAATTCTTTTACATCACTTTGACCTAACTCTATGAACCAACAATATATAAAGACACTGTTAAATACTCTCAATGGCATAAGGTAATAATAGTTGAATACAATGCTCTTCTTGAAAATAACATATGGGACCTTATTCCTTCTTTTTCTGCTTAATAACTTATTGGTTGCAAATGGGTGTATCATGTTAAATATACACTATATTGAAAAGTTGATTATTACAAAGCACACTTGGTGGCTAAAGGATTTTACCAACGTTCTAGCATTGATTTTTATCATACTTGCAATCTAGTTATTAAGCCCTACACCATTTGATCCATTTTGTTTCTGGTTATAAGCAAAGGTTGGTCCATTAAATAATTGGATATGTCAAATTCATTTCTTTATGGCCACCTTAAAGAGGTTGTTTACATGCAACAACTACCAAGATTCATTGATCAATGTTTTCCTAATTACATTTGTAAACTCAAAGGATCACTTTATGGGTTAAAATAGGCACCGGTTCAATGATCTAGGTGTTTAACTTCTGCTCTCCAAGCTATTGGATTTCAAGGATCTAAAATAGATAGCTCATTATATTTTTACTCCATTCGTGATACTCTACCTTCTATTTCATCTATGTTGATGACTTAATTCTTACCACTTTTTTAAAAAATCCATGAAACATGTCATTAATTCTCTAACCACCAAGTTTGCACTCAAGGATCTCAAAAGACTGCATTATTTTTTAGGCATTAAAACCATATTTATAGCCATTAGTCTTCTCCTTACACAACGTAAATATATCTAGGGTCTTTTGAGTAAAGCTAACATGTGTTCAATAAAAGGTATTTTAACTCCTTCTTGTGTTTCTAAGAAATTATCACTTCACAATGGCAATGCCTTACCTGATGCCAGTGTCTATCATAGTATTATTAGCATTCTCTAATACTTATCATTTAGAAGATCAGATATTTCATATGCAGTTAATAAAGTTTCATAGTTTCTTCATGCACCGACTGATGAACATTGGTGAGCAGTGAAGTGTTTTAACAAAGCTTCATAGTTTTCTTCATGCATTTACTTATGAACATTAGTGGGCAATAAAGTGTATACTTCGTTATCTTCAGTCCACCACTACTTATGGTTTATTGATTCGCAAATCATTTTCTTTTGACATAAATTCTTACAATGATATAGATTGGGCAAACTCTCTTAATGACAAAAAATCCACCATTAGTTATACTATCTATATTGGTAATAATCTTATAATATAGAGTTCAAGAAAATGGAGATGTGTAACTAGGTCCTCTACTAAGTCTAGATACTGCTCTTTAGCTACAATAGTTTAAGAGATTAATTAGCTTCAATCCCTTTTATAAGAGCTCAATCTTTGCCATTTATGTTAACCAACATTATAGTGTGATAATCTTAATACCACATATCTCACTAACATGCCTGTTTTTCATTCTCAATCTAAAAATTAAAAATTGACTACCATTTTATGTGTGATAAAGTTTCACACAAGATAGTATATGTTAAGTATATCTCCTCAGCTTATTAGATTGTAGAATTATTAATAAAGTCATTGTCTAATAATAGATTTTTGTTTCTTTGTGCCAAGTTGAACATTGTGTCTTCTCTAGTTCAACTTATGGCCAGGTGATAAGATAAGGAATTCTCACAGCTGTGCTTTTCTTATTATAACAGCTTCTTATTACTATAACTTTATTTATCTAGTATATTTTGTTATAACCACTTAATAGCTCAACTCTATCAAATGTAACAATGCTCTGTATATAAATTCAGTTCATAAATAATACAAGTAGATGGTTTTACCTCGTAAACTTTCACAAAGTAGTAGGGCATAAGTCATGTTCAAATGGAGTTTACTTAATGCCAAATCAAAGCTTTCAAACTTAATTTTGACCAAAATTAAATTTGGATTGTAATTGCTACTAATTTAGAAAATTAAGTTACATATGTCAAAATTTTAAAAATAGACTAAAATCTTAAAAGAATTAAATTTTTTAGACCCATAGAACTTTTTCTTAATCCTTAATTTTTGAAATTTTATGTTTGGTAAAGTGATTGGTGCTAACTGTAAGTATACGAATCACTTAAGTAATATAGTGAATATAGTACGAGTATTGTTCCCATGAAGAATAAAGTTGAATACTAATTCACTTAATTATTTGTCTAAACAAATCAAATAAAATTTAGAGTTTGAAAACTTAAATTAAAACTGAATAAAACTTAAGAATAAAATTAACTTAAACTAATGCAAATTAATTCAAATAAATAATTAATGATGAATTCATGTACTAGAAATTCTCTTTTCACTTTGGAGTTTTAGTTTTAACTAAGCAACCTTACTTAACCTAAACTAAATTTCTACATATGATGCTTACCACTAATAATCTTATAACTCTCTCTCAAGCAATTAAAGATAATTTAATTAATTCAACTGATAGCCTAACTCATGGACTCTCACCTCTCTAAGCGAAACTAATCAAACCCTTAACTAAATTTCTAGCACAAGGTAATTCATTCAACATTAAATATTCAAAAGGTCTCTTAACTTAGTTGAACTTAATAGACTTTAAACTAGATCCTAAGTCATTGATCTCCACTCAATTTCAAAATAGCTTATATGAATATTCAAATTACACCTTAAACATAAAGCATGCATCCCCTCTCAATCTCAATATAATTTGACCTTAACCATACATTGAATATCATAAATCACAAATTTAAAATTCATATACAAGAAAGTAGACTTCAATTAGCAAAAGAAGTTAGTTAATACATCATTAAAGCTATTAAGGTCCTTCCTAGTACATAATAAAAATCTAGCCTAATATGATTGTAAAAACAAAAGAACATCTCAAAGAAAATCTAGCAAACATCATAAGAAATAGAAATTGAGAAGAAAAGTTTAGAATCCCCCAATTCTCCAACTTGAACAACTCTTTAAATGCTGAAAATCTCCTTTGCTTGAATCCTTACAACTATAAAATAAGAATATGATGAATTTTTATGAAACAATGAATGAATTTTCTATTTCCTCATCTAATAGTCCCTTATATATAGTTATAACATGTCATTTCTTGAATTGGAATTAATTTAGGTCTTAAAAAGTTAAATCCTTATCAAACTAGGATAGTCTTCCTTTTGTTGTGTAGATAGAACTTTAGCCTTTTAAGATGAATGAATTGGCTCTTCAAGTGACCATCAAAGTTTTATAATTTTCTCTTAAATTTTCATAGCACTTTGAATCTTCTCAATCTGAGTTATGTAAAAAAAGTTATGCCTAAAATATTCAAAATGCTCCATTTCAAAACCAAGTAGGAGAAGCGTAAGGCCGTGCAAAATGTGGTAATGACTGTTACGCCCATTCTTTTGAAAAATATTTAACTTAAACACTTTTTAATGGCCATGCAATTTATGGTAATGGCCATTACACTCTTTTAAGCATTTTTTCTTATTAAATTCAACTCTAAATCACTTTTTATCACATTCCATTCGAACTCCAAACCTTTAAAGACATGGAAAAACACATCCAATGCATCTAAAATTTACATAAAACTTATTCCAATACTAAATTAAAACTTTAACTAACCTTAACTCTATATGCATTATGCAAACCTAAGTAAATTATTATGAAAAATAGCCTAATTTACATAAAATGCAACATTATTACTTAAAATCCCAAAATTAACATATTTTACTATAATTGACTAAATAATCACACTATAATAAGTAAAACTAATGAACTATTAACTGAAAATAAACATAAAATATGAACTTATCAACTCCCTCACACTTAGACTTTTACTTGTCCTCAAGCAATCAAGAAAATATTTCATTAACACTACAAATTATACATATTAAGGAATTTACTAAAGCACAACCATATTTAAACATACTTGGTACATACTAAATTAAATGCAATTATAACCTGAGTAACTTAAGGATGTAAATGCAAAAAGTTTTAAAATTTCTTATAAAAATCAATAAATAAAGAAAAATAAAAAAATAAAGATAAAAAAAATAAACTAAGGAAATAAAAATAAACTAAAGAACAAAATACTCCTTCATACTTAGAATGAACATTGTCCTCAATGTACTAATTAAATTGAAAGAAAATGAAAGATGGTCTACAAACATGAACAAAACAAATCAATTGTAAACAAGGAACATAATATAAATAAAATAAGAACATTCGAAAACTATTACATAGACTTTTTTTCAAACATAAAACAAAATGATGGAAATAAACTACTAAAAAATAGAAACTAGAAAACACATAACTACTTGAAAGAACATAAAGAAACTAACGTAAATAAATGTAATTTAGCACTTAAGTTTCCCCTTCATGACCGCTATGTTTTTCAACATCTTGATAATCTCCACCATCATCTTTTTAGGTAAGAACATGATGTGATGGATATGGTGGAGGCTCAAATCCTCTAAAAGCAAAGTAAGCAATAAGATTGTGGTTAATTCTAGCCATATTATAATTAATCACACCAACTGCATTCTCCAAATCGGCCATTTGAACATTCAAACTATGCATTTGTGTTATAAGGTCTCCCATAGTGACTTCTTGAGGTTAAGCACCTTCCACAACCTCCTTTTGTTATGGTAGTGGTTGAGCACCTCTTTGATGTGGGACTAACACATAATCTTCCCCATGATGCATAATTAAACCCATATTAACCATCATCATATAGCCAATGCGAATATTAGCTTTGCATTTAGGATAAGGAATGGTGTCAATATTAAAAACCTTAAACTTTGCCAAGGCTATTACTATAAACCTTATTCAAATTGCCCCTCTAAAAGCTTTTATCATATCATTTAAACTTAATGCAATGATTTGAGATGGCTCAATTTTATGCCCATGGACCATAACATAGAGAATCTCAAATACATTACTATTCACTACTCCATAACTTTCTTTTCTTCCAAAAATTGTATGAGCTAATAACCTATGCATACACCTAAGTGCATGAGAAATAATTTTGGAAGCTTTTGAATGCTTAGGATTATATCCTTCCTTTAAACCCATAATGCGCCCCCAAAATTATTTTTATTAAAAGTTGGGAATTAATTATAAATGAGAGGCATCTTCAATGATTCTTTTATCTCCTAAATCAAAATCTTAAAATCTTCATTACCCAACAGAAAACACATTTTATTGGCTTCATTATCAATTTTAAAAAGGGTAAGAAATTTATATATAATTACCTCATATGATGGGAATTTCTATAGCACCCATTCTTCCCATCCTAGCCTTTTTATATATAAATCAACTTCTTCTCAAAGCCCCACATGCATCAAAACATCCTCATCAATACAACTATTCAGGATGACATTCCTAGAACTTATTTGCATATACTTTTACTTATGAATATTATTTTTGAATCAAATTTTGGAAGTGAAGAATTTGAGAGTAGAAGCTGCTTCTTTCCTTTTTTCTAGTCTTGGTCTTTTTCCCTCTCTCATAGACATGACTAAAGAAATAAAAGTTGTATAAAAAAAGAGGTATAGAAAAGAAGAATAGAGAAAGACAACAATGGTGGCACAAGGTTTTATTTAAAAGGAAGCAATCTATGAAGAAGATTCCTAAATAAAGAAAGAAACTAAGCAAAAGTGAAAGAAACTTAGGGTATTTGTTTATGGGATGGAATATTAGGTGAATAGGGGTTTTTATGATAAAAAGGGGTGAGAAGAAGTGATTTATGCCTTAAAAATTAATTGTACAACTATTAGGACTATGGCCTAATGGCTATTTTTTTAATCTATGCCAATGTAAGGTTCGTTACATAGCTCATGTAACGGTTGTGTCATTTTTCATAATAGTCATTAAACTTGCCATGGATGCCAAGGGTGTAACAGAGCTGAATGATTCATGATTTGTTTGGAGCTCGGCTTGAAAAAAGCTCGTTCGAGTTTATTTACTAAGCAAAATAAGTTGAGCCTAAACTCCATTTTGAGGCTCTTTAGTTAAAAAGGTCGAGCTTAAGCTTCCTTAAGTTCGACTCTTTAAAGCTCATGAATAGGCTCATTTGTCAACTCACAAGCCAACTCACGAACATGCTTGTTTACAGGTTCTTGTATAGGCTCATTTGTAGGTTCATGAACAGGATTGTTATTTTATGTGGTGGTATTAATGTTAAATAATGCAAATTTAAAGTAATAGATAAATATAATTTGAATTATAAATTATAAATTATAATTTAATTTGTATTGTATTGTATTATTGCTAAACTATATAGTTTTGAGTTAAAACTATGTATTTTTGAATTTTAACGTAAACATAAACAATTTCCTTAACCTAATTCTCTAATCTATAAACTATGTAATCTTATAATTAACTTTAAATGAAATAACATAACACCTTAACAACAAATAATAAATTTTCAATATAAATTTAATATTAAGTAATGTTCATATTTTAAGTCAAAACTATGTAATTTTAATACTATAAACAATTTTAATATTATAAAAATACAGAGTTTGAGACTATAAAATAATATAATGTCTAATTACAAAAATACATTGTTGAGCTTGCATGGCTCATGATCTCAGCTCAAGCTCATCAAACATGAACCTGAGCCGAGTTTGTGCCAGACTTTTGAAAGCTCGAGCTCAACTTGAGTTCATTAATTATTAAATGATTTGACCCTGAACTTTTAAAAGTTTGGCTCAATTACACCCCTATTGTATGCCCTCTAAATTCGATGAGCTACGTAACGGTTGTGTTACTTTGTGTAACAACCATTAGACACCTATCTAAATTGATTCAATTCTTGAAATTTTGTTCATTTTAGTCCCTAAGAAACTTTTAAGTGAATCAATTTACCCTATATAAATTTTTTTTTTAAAATGCAATTAAACTTAAACAAAAAACACATTTTACTTAAGATCTTAAATTATTAACAACACATACTCAAACAATGCTAAGTATTATAGGTACATGATAAGAATGCTTCCATAATTTATGCTTAATCCTTTTCATATCATATTTTCTTCCTCCAATTGGCCTATATTAAAGAAAAAAATAATTAGTGAGGGAATATTAATCCAAAAATAAACTTAAGAATAAAAATAAAAAAATAATGCATGGGTTATCTCCCAATAAGTTCTTTGTTTATCATGGTCCGAAGCTAGACTGAAGCCACACATGATATCACTTAATCGAATACGGTTCTTGTAAATGTAGTATGTTCAACTCTTGAGGAAAATTATCTCCATAATAAAGCCTTAAGTGATGATCATTGAGTACAAACTTTTTTATTCATGATTTTCATAGCTCCATGGGTATATACTTATGAAACCATAAATGGACCAGACCATCTTATTTTAAGCTTTCCAAAAAATAATCGATATTGGAATTGAATAAGAGGACCTTATTACCTTTTTTAAATTCTTTAGCATAATCATTGCATTGTGCCATCATTTGGTTTGTACTTTGTAAAGCTTAGCATTCTCATAAGCCCAATTTCTTATCTCCTCTAATTCATTTAACTGAAGTAAACGCCTTGCTCCAGCTTTCTTGTAATCAAAATTTAAACTCTTTATTGCCTAATATGCTTTGTGCTCGAGTTTGATAGGTAAATGACATGCCTTTCCAAAAACCATTCTATACGGTATTATTCCAGTTTAGGTTTTGAAGGTTGTCATATATGCCTATAACGCCTTATCTAACTTGCGAGCCCAATCCTTGCATGAGTTATTGATGGTTTTCTCTAAAATCTTTTTAACTCCCTATTACTAGCTTCCACTTAAAAATTTATTTAAGGGTGATAGGGTATAGAGACCTTATGCTTCACATTTTAATATGCCGTGAGTATCTCAAATTGTTTGTTGCAAATGCGAGTTCCTCCATCACTTATAATTGCTCTAGGTGTACCTAATCCTGTAAAGAGTTTCTTGAGGGATTTGCATACCATGTTAGCATCTTTAATTATGCATGCTTGAGCTTTAACCCATTAATACATATAAGCCACATATACAATAATGAAGTTATTTCCATCCGACGAAGAAAATGACCCTACAACATCGATCCCCACACATCAAACAACTCAACTTCTAATATTCCTAATTGCAACATCTCATCTCTTTTTGATAGTCGACCACTTCATTGACAAATTCAAGCGCATCCTTGAATACTATTGTCCAATAAAACCCACTTTTTAACACTTTTGCTGCAATTTTGTTAGGCCCGTATTATCCTTTATATAATGAACCATGACAATGATATAAGATGTTATAAATGTATTTATTAAGCACACATTTGCATACGATGTCATCATTATATAATTTTCATATAAAGGGGTCATCCCAAACATAGCTTTTAGCATCATGCATGAGCTTTTTCCATTATTAATAAGAATAATCCTTGGAAATATGCCTACTTACAAAGAAATTTTCTAAGTCAATAAGCCATGGTAGTTCATTATATTAGAGCATCAATAACAACTCATTAAGAAAAGTCTCTTAAATGGATGGATCTTCATTAGTACCTTTTTTTAAATGAGATAAATGGTCTCCCCTAAGAATTTTTAAACCCTTTTTATCCTTGATAACCATGTAAAACTCTTGTAGAAGTATAACCCATTTAATTAACCTTGGTTTAGAGTCCTTTTTAATGAGCAAATATTTGATAGCTATATGGTATGTGTAGACAACCATCTTCGACCCAATTAAATAAGATTTAAAACTTGTCAAAGGTAAACAAGATAGCTAGCATCTCTTTTTCGTTGCATAATTAAATTGAGCCTCTAAAAGAATCTTGCTTGAATAGTATATCATATTTATTTTATTGTCTTTACATTGTCCTAGAACAACTCCAATTGCTTATTCACTTGCATTACACATCAACTCAAATGGTAATCTCTAATCTGGTGGAATCATAGTAGGTATTGAAATTTAGGTACTAAAATTAGTGCCTCCTTCAACCTATTAAAAGAAATTTTGCAAACATTAGTAAATTCAAAAGGGACATATTTTTTTACTAAATGAGATAAAGTTTTAGCAATTTTATAAAGATCCTTAATAAAATACCTATAAAACCCAATATGACCAAGGAAACTTCTAACTCCCTTTATGTTTGTAGGATATGTGAGATTTGCAATTGCTTTAATCTTTGTTCAATCCACTTCTATGCCTTTTGTAGAGATTTTTTGCCCTAACACTATGCCTTCAACAACCATAAAGTGACATTTCTCCCAATTTAGCATGAGGTTGGTTTCTTCACATCTTACTAGAACCCTTTCTAAATTTTGTAAATAGCCCTTAAATGAGTCACCAAAGAGTAAAAATATCCATGAAGATCTCCATTATGTCCTTTGACAAATCTAAAAATATTACCATCATACAATGTTGAAAGGTGGCAAGTGCATTACATAAACCAAAAGGGTATTCTTCTATATGCATAGGTAATATAAGGACATATGAATGTCATTTTCTCTTGGTCTTCAGGTGCTAGAGTGATCTTATTATAGCCTAAATAACGATCTAAATAATAGAAAGTGTGTCTAGCTATCCTCTCTAGCATTTAATCAATGAAAGGCAAAGGAAAATGATATTTTCTTGTTGCATTATTGAGCTTCCTATAGTCGATGCAGACTCGCCATCCACTTACCACTCTAGTTGGTATAAGTTCACCTTCATCATTCTCTATGATAGTCATTCCCCTTTCTTTAGCATGTATTGAATAGGACTTACCTAAGGAAAATCTAAAATTGGATATATAATTCCTGCATCCAATAACTTTACAATCTCCTTCTTCACCACTTCCTTCAATTTAGGATTCAACCTTTATTGATGCTCAATTTTGGTATTAGGTCATTCTTCCATTAGAATTTTATGCATGCAACAAAAAGGGCTAACCCCCTTAATGTAAGAAATTTGCCACCCAATAGCTCTCATGCACCTCCTAAGCATCTCTTTATGAAATTCTTTTTGTTTATAGGTTAATTTTCAAGATATGATGATGAGTAGTGTTTTATTTTCTAAAAAAAAATGAATTTAAGATGAGATGGTAAGGCTTTAAGTTTAAGAGTTGGTGGAAGGATGATGGATGGGGGTATAGGTTGAGAACTTTTATTACCTTATATTGATGGAGAATAATGACTTCTTTAAGATGTGAAAGTTTGATAACTTTAAAACACTTCTCCAATTCAATAGTTTCTTTAGGTAATTGCATGAAATGTTGGACTCCTTTATTCACATAAGTTTTAACTATATCCATCTTCATACAATAACCTAGACTATATGGCTGCTTGTAGGCTGTATTTAAATTAAATCCTTCCAACTATGAACTAAGAATATGATGAATTTTTATGAAACAATGAATGAATGTTTTGTTTCCACATCTAATGGTCCTTTATATGTAGTCATAACATGTTCTTGCTTGAATTGGTAGGTCTTGAAAAGTCAAATCCTAATCAAACTAGGATAGTCTTCCTTTTGCTATGCAGCTAAGTTGAATTACACGAAACTTTAGGCTTTTAAGATGAATGATTAAGCTTTTAAAGTCTTCATTAAAGTTGTAGAATTTTCTTTTAGCTTTTCGTAGCACTTTGAACCTCCTCAATCCAAGTTATGTATGAAAGTTATGCCTAAAATACTCAAACATGCTCCATTCCAGAACTGAGCAAGGGAAGCATAATGGCTGCTATGCCCTTTCTTTTGAATAATCTTCAACTTAGACACTTCGTAATGGTCATTACACTCTTCTAATCATTTTTCTTTACTAAATTGAGCTTTGAATCACTTCATATCGCATTCCATTCGAATTCCAAGCCTCCAAACCTTAAAAAACATGGAAAAACACATCAAATGCGTCTAAAGTTTGCATAAAACTTATTCTAATACTAAATTAAAATTTTAACTAACTTTAACTCTATATGCATTATACAAATGTAAGTAAATTAGTATGAAAAATAGTCTAATTTACATGAAATGCAACATTATTTTTTAAAATCCTAAATTAACATATTTTAACCAAAATTTACTAAATTAATAAGTAAAACTAAAAATATGTTTGGGTGAAAGACGATAACATTAATATTTCAACCATTAAGTTTGAGATGATGCCTCATTTCAATAAGGATCAAATGCATAAATGAGCGTACTTAGTCTATTATAAAATTTAGAATTAACAATTAAATTTTTATTGATTAATTAAAAAAATTAAAAAAATTTAAAAAATTAGTAATTAATTGTAAAAAATAAATATTTCTAAAACACTTCAAATTTCATTATCCCATCATATCGCTTGTAATATTGCAACAATTGGAATTAACAAAGTCAATCTGTCAACTTTTGCAAGACTGCCTATTTCACAGTTCTCACGTGCATTCGGCACAAGTCAAAATTAAATCTAAAATATAGAAATATGCTGTGTAGATCATCGTTGTGTATTATTCCAATGCATTATTCTGAATGGCTGACATTGATAACTCAAAAGAAAAAAAAAAAAAAGGTCCGAAATTTGCGGTTAGAATTGGGTTAGGAAAGCGGTCAGACTTAGACTAAGGCCCCACTGTTCAGGGAGTTGGCACACTTTCTTTCCGTCCTTCACGCCATTGAAGGATTCTTCAAAAGATGGCCAAAGGCAAGCATGAAATGAACAAAGATTTTACCTTACTAATTATTAAACATATGACCATGTGAGAGGAAATATTTATTAAGCAAAGATCATCATCATCCCTCTAAGCTGCCTTGCTTTTTGCAACTTCATTCAGTTACCAATTCCCTTAATTAAAGCGCATGAACTTGTTAATAATATTTCAATCTATACATTTAATTTTTGTTTTATAACCAAAGATTAAAATGGTTTAATTTCTTTTTTTTTTTTACTAAGTTGAAATATGCACTTATAATTTACATATATATTTTTAATAATAAATCAGATAGTTTAAATATGTTAATGAATTATATCATCATAACAATTTGTTCCGTAGACTACATGTATATATTGTATTTTTAAAGTAATACCAATTAGTTAACCAATATTTTTGGTATAAAGAGGGAGAAGTCGAATTGTTCTAAATGAGATTTTGAATTTAAATTGTGTAAAAGATGTTGGAAAAATTTTATTTTTATGAGATTTATCCTACTCAATTTCTAAAATGGTTGAGTCTCATATAGCTATTGATATGTTATAATGCTGTCAAATATATTTCTTAGATTGATAAAATTAGTATCTAATGGAATGTTATAATGCATTTGGGAAAAAAAAAAAGTCATTAGACCACTTATATTTTTTTTAGTTAATAGAGAGATAATGTAACCTAAATTTTGATGAATTATATAATATAAAATAATTTTTCTTTTTAAATTAAGGTCATCTCCAGTATAAAACTTTAAAATGCAGTAAATTTTACTTTAAAATGAATATACTACAGTAAATTTATTGAAATTTATTACTTCATTTTTAACTTCAAAAAAAATATTTTCCACATATTCTTATCAAATATTAATATTATAATATTTATAAATTTTATATATTACAGACATAATTTATTCAATATTTACCATATATTCTCATATATTTATCTATAATACAAATTTATTATTTAAATATATTTTCAAAATAAATAATATATGAATAAAATAAATAATATATTTTAATAATAAATAATATAAATATATCCACATATTTTTAAAATTAAATAATATAATATAAGAAGAGAACTAAAAGACATTAAAATAAATTTCTAAAAAAAAATATAAAATTACATCTTAAAGTTAAAGTAGTCTATTACAATCGCTAATTAATTTTAAAAATACAAATCACAATATTAATAATTCAATCATTTAAATTAGAATATTTTTTCTACAAATGTTCAATTAATGCATTACAAAGTGAGAATAATTTCACATCCACAAATGTTTTAAAAAATCAATTATTAAATTAATGCAAATCTATGGTTGTTAAATTTTTTCTATCCAAATATTAATATTATTTAAGTAAAAAATATTAATATTATTTAAGTTAATTAATCATATAATTAAAAAATTTATATTATTTAAGTAAAATTAATAATAATTAAATTAAATTTATATGCATTTAATAATAATATGATAAATATAATATAAATTTATACTATATTGAAACAAATGATAAAAAAATGATTATTATTGAAATTTATATAAAAAAAGTACAAATGTATAAAAGTAAAAGTGGGGCTATATATATATATAGTAAAACAGTAATTTTATGAAAATGCAGCAGAACAGAAATTAACGTTGTATTGGAGAGCACAAACAGATGCATTTTAACATTTTACCGCTCAATTGGAGATGACCTAACAATGGTAAAAATTATTTCGTATACTAAAATGTGTTTAAGGAAAATTACCACTCTTGTTGAAAACACCTATTTTAATGATAAAAAGAAGGCGATTTATGTGATCCTCTACCTCGTCTTCGTTTTTTGATGAAGCTAATAGGTTTTGGTCGTAAAGCATTACAATATTTTCTTTTACGTACAAGATTAATCCTTTTTTTTTTTTTCCACTAAAGGGGTAAAGTTCCATCAAACCCCAATTGATGACCACATGGTTAAGTGGCATATTTTGGTTGACTGTATAGTCCCTTACTTTTTGTTGCCTCCTCTCTAATATGATGCTTCAGTTTTTTACTTTTTCTTTTGGATGAATATGCTTCAGTTTTTACAGTTAGAAATTATATCTAGGAAGATTCTTCCATGTATTGGCATTGATGAATTTTAAAGAATTCATTGTTACATAAATCATGATATTTCTTGCCAAAAATCCAATAAGAATTGATTATTAGAATATTCCATAAACTTGGATTTGCCGCAGCTTGAAGAAATTTTCTTATACTATAATCTAAAATAATGGTATTTAATCACTTCTAGGACCACAAAAACAAAAGGAGAAAATATCATTTATCTTGATTTTTATTTCTTAATTACTGTTTAATATTTAAAATTTTATATTATATATTTTTTTAAAATATTAAGAAGATTATATAATTATACAATAAGAAATAGTTCTCCCTTTTTAAATCGAAAATAGTAGAAATTAAACTGTATATATTACAATAACTTTAGAAATGAATTATCACTAAACTATTTTCTCCGTAGCTAATTAATTATTTTTTTTTATATAGAATATTTGATTTTTATGAATGAGGTTAAGTTGCCTACTAATATGAGAGAAGAAAATCTACAATTAATTGGAGTGTTTGTTAAAAAAATAATAATAATTGGAGTGTCGGTGCGTATAGTATATTTGTTAGCAAGGTATTGCCTAGTCAAGATCTTGTTGTAGCTTGTTGGCCTACCAAAAAATTCCTAGTCTTTTCATTAAAAATAATTTGGATATTACTATTCTTTTCACTAAAATAATTTGTACAATATCCATATAACATCAAAATCATACAACACAAGTAGCTTTCTAGCCCCGGAAAAGGATATTTCATTTAAATTCAATGAACTAGATTTAAAATAAAAACCTCACATTGGATTTATGTTTTATAATTTTTTTTATATATATTTAACATTTTTTATATCCAATAGTTACATGAATTTGATAAAACTCTGTAATCTAAAATGAAATTTTATTTAAACAAATTCAATTTTTTAAATCATTTTGAATGAATAAATATTGGTAAAAAATTTATTATTTTCATGGTAAATAATTCATATAAAGAAATTGAGAATATAAATATGACAAAGATATAATTATGCAAGTCCATGGACATGATTTTACGGCATGGGTGCCATAACCTGCTTCTTGAATGATCTATATATGAGAAGATTTCCATATAATTGGCACTTTCTAATGTCCTTAAAGGACAAAGAGGTGAACCAAATGAACAGTGCCCAGGACACTTTTTGTTTTTGGATTGTAGTTTGGTTTTCGATTGACGAGTAGTTGGTTGTCTGTCTCCACTTGAGTTCTTGAACAGATATAAGACAGGTCCCTAAATTCAAGATTTGGTGCAGAAGAATCGACAATATATATATATATATATATATATGTCGATATTTTTTTTTTAACAACGATCTATTAGCTAAAAGGCACTAAATAATAACGGTATTAAAGAAACTGAGATTACATTCATGACTCGAAGATAAAAAAGTCAAAAAGATTGAGAGGATTTACTCTTACAAAACATTATGAGTAAGAGTAAAAACATGATTAATATAAAAATAAAGATAAAAAATAACCATTGAAAATTCAGTAACTCCAAAGTTTGAAGATAACAACTTCGTTGATCTTTCCTTCTATCACTAGCAGTCCTTGTATTGGACAACTACTTCTCAAATATGGATATTATCTTCAAGTTTGAACAAGAACAAGCTAAATTTCAACTGCTTCAAGCTTAAACCAGAGCAGTAGTACTAAACTAAAATATCCATAATATTATCAGAATATCTATCAACGCTATTTGAGTCATAAAACCCAAATTGGTTTATTTAAGCAAAAAATTAGAAGATTTTGGTATTTGGAAGGTTTTTTTTTTGGGAAAAAATGGCTAAAAAATCAACTAAAACCATATAAACTAAGGAAGAAATGAACCGAGACGAGAGTTAGGTGAGGAGAGAGAGAGAGAAAGGAAAAAAAAAAGTATATTGGGTCATTTTGCAGCAACATGCAATTGCCACTGAGATAATGTGCTAATTGTTTTTAACTAAAGAAAAGATGTGTTATTTTTTTTTTCATTAATAGAGATTTCATATAATTTAAATATTAATGAAAAATAATTCTTTTCTTAATTAATGATGATAGTATTCAAATTTCACTATTTTGAAAAGAAATTATCATTTAACTATTTTATTATTATCATAAAAATGCATTACTTAAAGATAATGAAATGTATAACATGACCTATGAAAATGATTTTAATTGGTAGTTTTATTTATAAAAATAAAAAAAAAAAGATATAAAAGACCAATTTAATGAGACTACACAAATAAATTTAACATGATGTATGGAAATTTCCACCTTTTTAATTGTTAAATAGAAAATAGAAAGGGGAAAGAGGGTGGGTTTCATGGGATGGTTCATTGGTTGGTTCACATGGAAACCCTTTGTTGTGGGGCTTGTCTATCACTCTTGATAGGAAAAAACACACACCCAGACAAAAGCATCATGTTAGGCATTGTAATATGGCCTGACCTTTTATTTTATTTTATTTTATTTTTTGTTAAATTTTTATTACAAAGATACCCCTGGTCAACATTCTAAATCACTAGTCAAACCCACTAATTCTTTACTAATTGGGGATTTTCAGTGACAGTTCACTAAACATAACATATTAGTAATAAGAGATATCATTGCATACCCTTTTTATTATTATTATTTTTTAATACTCTTGCATAATATGCAAAGGAAAATTCCAGATGCCCAATTACTGATAAATAATCCTTCAGAGATTCTGTTAACGCGTGTAAAATACTCGCCAATGGCAGTCTGCATTCTGAGCTAGAAAAATTATATATAAATTTTTTTATTGTATAAAATTTCCAATTAAAACCCCAATTATAATTTAATTTACAAATATATCCAAGATCATCCTTTTATTCGATGGCTAACTATTTGATTTATTGAAAGAAAATAAATATTTTAGAATCCATAAACATTGACATATAATATCATTTAAATTTCAATTCGATCTATTTTACTTGTCTTTCAGTCAAATAAAAAAATGTCTAAAATTTACATTCTACTCAAAAAATATTGTTTTATTTCTTTATTAATTGTATTTTTCCTAGGAAACTTTTCATGAATTATTAGGTTCGAGTTGATTGGTAAATTTTTTTTATTTTTAATTATATATATTAATGGAAATTTATTGTTTTTTTTATTATTTAGTTTCTGAAATTTTATATTTTGTTCTATTAAAAATTTACATATTTTTATTTTATTTTATTATACTCTTATAACTTTTACATATCACATTAAATTTTATAATTTTAATTTTTTTATCTATATTGAATATTTTTAATTTTAACCGTGTTATGTAAGATTATCAAAGATTTTAGCATGTGTATGGTGTTTAATATAATACATTTAAAAATGTGATAATTTTATTAGTGACATAGATGTGTGGTAGTCAGTTCTCTTAAAAAATACAATGGGATGCAAGATTTAAATTTTTTTTAAAAGAATTGTAAAATGTAAAGTTTAAATGAATAGTTTATAAAATTAATTCTTATATGATTTAAAAAAAATATTTAATAGAGGACAATCATCTCTTTTATTGCGTAAAATTTCGTTTCACTAATACTTTATTGTGTAAATTGAACTTAAATTATTTGATTTTTTTATTAATAAAAAATGTTTAATGTAAGACAATTAACGTTAAAAAAAAGTTTAATGTAAGACAATTAAAGTTTAGGAGTTTTAATAAAACAAATCAGAAAATTTAGGGGTGAAATTGACTTTAGCCACTTACAGGATTCACTGAGCGACTGCTGCTAGAGAAGAAAAAAGAAAAAGTTGAGGAAAGCACGTTAGATTTACTGTTGAAATTCCTTTTTTTTTTTTTTTTTCCCTGTTATGTCAGGTTTATGTAAGTTTTATTACTGCCTTAGTAGCTCACAGCCACGCAGTGATGACTATTGACACTTGTGGATTGTAAATAAATAGCTGTATGCACTTTACTTCTATATATATATGCACCCATTGTTCCACTAAGCTGCGCAGAGTGAAACCAGGCTGTGAAATTGTGGAATCCGAAGTGACAATGAACGCTGTTCTTGTTCTTGCTCCTGCTCCACAATAGACCCAAACTTGGGGATACCCAAAAGTTCCCTTTTCTTTTTTGTTCTCTTTTTGCTTCCCATTTCTTGGATTTTGTTTTCTACGCAACTAGAGAATCAAGAATGGGAACCAGTTCAGTTTTTATTAAGCTGTTGAGTTTTGCATGTCTGGTAATGTGTTTGTGTTCTCAGCTGATCCAATGCAGTGTCACCTATGATAGGAAGGCAATTGTTATTAATGGCCAAAGAAGAATCCTTTTCTCTGGTTCTATTCATTATCCAAGAAGTACCCCTGATGTATGCTATAACTTTCCCATTTCCTTGTTTTTATGTTTATGTTACTGGGTTGAATCTAATTTTCTTGAAAAATGAGGATTCTGTAGATGTGGGAAGATCTGATACAGAAGGCAAAAGATGGTGGACTGGATGTGATTGAGACCTATGTTTTCTGGAATGTGCACGAGCCTACTCCTGGAAATGTACTTTCTCAATTACTCTCTTTATATGTGTATATAATGTGTGTGAGTTTGTTTTGGTCTCTAGATTCAATGATGAATTTTTTGGTCTGGTGTTTTTTGTTTTTTTTGGTGGGTTGTAGTATAATTTTGAAGGGAGATATGATCTGGTGAGATTCATCAAGTTAATACAGAAAGCAGGTCTTTATGCTCATCTCCGCATTGGGCCTTATGTTTGCGCAGAGTGGAATTTTGGGTAGCTACCATTTTCTCCTTCTCTGGATCTAGCTGCTACTTTTTTAGCAGTTTGGCTCTTTAGCAATTGGGTTGTTTTCTCTTTTTTTGGTTTTTGTTTGATAATAGAGATGCTAATTTACATGGATATTCATTTTTCTCTGTAGAGGGTTCCCTGTTTGGTTAAAGTATGTCCCAGGCATCAGCTTTCGAACAGACAATAAGCCTTTCAAGGTTTTTTCTATTACCTTATTTACTTGTTACTCTAATTCGAGTTATATATCAAACCAAAGCAGAAATAATGCAAATGAAGAAAAATTATGGGTTTTCTTTTAATAGTGTAATGTAACTGTAATAAGGACCTTCATATGCTGTTGCAGAGAAAAATGCAGGGCTTCACTGAGAAGATTGTAGGATTGATGAAGAGAGAAAATTTGTTCAAGTCCCAGGGTGGTCCTATTATACTTTCTCAGGTACATGTTTCCAGTCTTTAGGTTCTGTCTTTTTACTTCCTACACTATGTTGTGTTGCTAATATGGTGTGTGTTCAGTTGCCGACAATTTGTTAATGACAATTTAATGACGTAAGAAGGGGGAAAAACTCTTGAGGTTGTAGATTTTATTGCTTCAGCATTAGGTTACAGTAATCGTATCAACTCCTATGCAGATTGAGAATGAATATGGGTCCCAAAGTAAGTCACTGGGTGCTGCTGGTTATAATTATATGACTTGGGCAGCAAATATGGCTGTTCAAACAGGAACTGGGGTGCCCTGGGTGATGTGCAAGGAAGCAGATGCCCCAGATCCAGTGGTAAGCTGTTTGACTCTTGGCTAGCAGAAGATTTAACTTACATGTCATTGTTTTATTTTCTTTAGTTAATTACATGTAATGAACGTAATGAGTCCTTTTACTTTTCAATTGCAGATAAACACATGCAATGGATTTTACTGTGATTCATTCGTCCCCAACAAACCTTACAAGCCTACTATATGGACTGAAGCTTGGAGTGGATGGTATGCCATTGAATGTTTTACTTCAAGTTCACCATTTTACATTGAATTAAATTCCTCCCTAAGGTGGTGGTGGTTTTTTTTTTTTGTATCATATTGTGAAGGTTCTCTGAGTTTGGTGGTCCAAATCATCAGCGTCCAGTTCAAGATTTGGCATTTGCTGTTGCCCGATTCTTACAGAAAGGAGGATCCTTTGTCAATTACTACATGGTCAGTTTCTTTTCTTTTAATTTTTGAAGAGAAAATTCTATGGATAAAAATATTGTGTTATGTAAATTCGGTGAAATTAATTTCCTGGGTCGTGTGTGACAGTACCATGGAGGGACAAATTTTGGTCGCAGTGCTGGAGGTCCTTTCATTACCACCAGTTATGACTATGATGCTCCAATAGATGAATATGGTAAGAATTAAAGTCGATTTGTATACATCCAATAATTTGTTTTATGAAGGAAAAATTGAAGGATTTAGGTTTCCAGTTAATAATTTGGTAAATAGGCTTGTAAGAACTTGGTTGTAACCCTGTCTTGGGTGCTCATTGCAAGTCCTTAAGGAGCGTCTTTCTGATGGATTTGAGAATCTTCCAATCTGTATGTTATCATAATAAGTCTCAACTGTAAAAGTATTGAAGGCCTTGCTTTAAAATACTGCCACTGTTGTTCTTTGTTTGTCATCACAGTCCAACTTATAAAAATGTACCTAATTGCATTCACTGCCTACGTTTGACAGGTTTAATCAGGCAACCAAAGTATGGTCATCTAAAGGAGCTTCACAGATCCATTAAGATGTGTGAGCGAGCTTTAGTTTCAGCTGATCCCATTATTACACAACTGGGGAACTTCCAACAGGTTTTCCCTATTCTGACATGCCTTTTGCCTAGGAAGTTTAGTAATTTTGTTGTAAACTGGATTCAGATATTATCTGCTATATATGCAGGCTCATGTATACTCTTCAGAATCAGGACATTGTGCAGCTTTTCTTGCAAATTATGATTCCAAATCTGCTGCAAGGGTTTTGTTCAATAACATGCATTATAACTTGCCTCCATGGTCCATCAGTATCCTTCCTGATTGCAGAAATGTGGTCTTCAATACCGCTAAGGTATGTAATTCCTTATTCCTAGTGAATCTTGCCATGATCACAGCATATGTTACATTGAGCTTGGACTATGCTGGAAAGAAAATGAAAGAAAAAGAAGAAGAAGAAAAATAATAGAGAAGGCAATTTATTTCCTGTCCTCAGCTTTCATTCTGTTCCTTTGTAGGTTGGAGTTCAAACATCTCAAATGCAAATGTTGCCAGTAAATACTGACATGCTTGCATGGGATAGTTACAATGAGGATCTTTCTTCTCTTGACGACAGTTCAACATTCACTACTCCTGGTCTTTTGGAGCAGATAAATGTAACCAGGGATGCTACTGACTATTTGTGGTACATTACTAGGTGAGACTAATTACAATCAGTTTCTGCGTAATTGTTAGATACAGGCTCACCTGAAAGTATTAGCATGCGTAATTGTCAAGCCATGCTTTCATCATTCTTCTAATTTTTTTTTTCTAGTGCCTGTATTTTTGAATTTAAGGGGTACATTTTTTTTTTTTAATGATTATCTCATGGTTCTCAATATGTCTGCAGCGTTGATATTGGTTCATCTGAATCATTCCTGCATGGAGGAGAACTTCCAACTCTTATTGTTGGATCAGCAGGCCATGCTATTCATGTCTTTATCAATGGACAGCTATCAGGTACATAAACATAAAAATAATTTTTATCTTCCACGAATTTCTCTTTTAGCTAATTGGCATGAATAATAGGTTCTGCCTTTGGGACGAGGGAGAATAGGAGATTCACATATACTGGAAAGGTCAATTTGCGCACTGGAAAGAACAAAATCGCATTGCTGAGTGTCACAGTTGGATTGCAGGTTCCTTTCCCTATCTTTCATGTTTATGGTTTTTATTATAAATGGAATGGGACATAATATAAAAGTTCTAGAAAAATTCTGTACAACTAAATAGGCTACGGGCATGATTTAGCTCTCAATCAATGGCTACAGAAAAGAAGGATAAGAAAAGGTGGAAGAAAACTAGGCTATGTGTCATGCCCTGCCTACAATAGAACTTATATGTCTTGTTACCATGATCCATTCACCTCTACCTTATGTTGTGTCTGCTTACTGCCTATTGAAATTTGCTGACATGTGTAATTTGTTATATGAAGAATGTGGGTGGACACTTTGAGACATGGAACACCGGCATTCTCGGCCCAGTTGCACTGCATGGACTTGACCAGGGAAAATGGGATCTATCCTGGCAAAAATGGACATACCAGGTTGCAAATTCTGGCCTCTAAATAGTTCATTTATGTATTTAATTCAAAAGTTGTCTTCCCTCATTTTTATCTCATCAAACAGGTTGGGCTGAAAGGAGAAGCCATGAACCTAGTTTCTCCAAATGGTGTTTCAACTGTTTGGTGGATGGAAGCATCATTAGTAGCTCAAAGACAGCAACCATTGACATGGCATAAGGTAAGAGACTATAAAGAGTGAAAATTCAGGTTGTTGTGGAAAATAGTCATTTATGTAGAAATTTGCAACTTAATCTACATAACTCTGTAGGCATATTTTAATGCACCTGATGGAGATGAGCCATTAGCTTTGGACATGGATGGTATGGGAAAGGGTCAAATTTGGATTAATGGACAGAGTATAGGCAGATACTGGACTGCATACGCTAGTGGTAATTGCAATGGCTGTAGTTATGCAGGAACATTCCGTCCTCCTAAGTGTCAGGTTGGCTGCGGCCAACCAACACAGCAATGGTAATTACTCTCGTGCTGAAAGTTTCTTTACGATGAAAAAAATGTTCATTATGTCTCTAACACTAACCAAATTCCTAGGTATCATGTGCCTCGATCATGGTTGAAGCCAACCCAAAATCTCTTGGTAGTTTTTGAGGAACTTGGAGGGAATCCCTCAAGAATTTCTCTTGTGAAGAGATCAGTGACCGGTGTATGTGCTGAAGTTGCTGAGTTTCATCCAACAATTAAGAATTGGCATATTGAGAGCTATGGGAAAGCAGAAGAGTTCCATAGCCCTAAGGTTCACCTTCGGTGTAGTCCAGGCCAATCAATTTCTTCCATTAAGTTTGCGAGCTTTGGAACTCCTTTGGGAACTTGTGGGACTTACCAGCAAGGACCTTGCCATGCTCCAGCTTCATATGATATAGTGGAGAAGGTACTTAACAATAACATCACTCCCATTGCATGCATTACTATTATTTTTTACACATTCTGTAACCTTACAATCTTTTTACCATTTTCTGTTTATTTTCATCAGAAATGTGTAGGAAAGGAGAGATGTATTGTCACCATAGCCAACAGTAATTTTGGTCAAGACCCATGTCCAAATGTGTTGAAGAAGTTGTCTGTTGAAGCTGTCTGCGCCCCAACAAATTGGAGGGGCTGATTCCAGAAAAGAATTGATAAATTGCTAATTTATATTGCACCAAGTAATTTTAACTACACATTACCAGCAAGAGAAGTGAAGAATAATAGGAAAGACAACAGAAGAAAAAGGCTTTATTAGTTAGATAGGTGAAGTGCTATAGCCTGTCAAAGTGGGAGAGGCTGTGGCCAAAGATGTTTGGTAACCAAGATAATTAGTGCTTAATTTAAGTGAGTCAATGAACTATGTGTAAATTAGTAATATTGTTAGTTAGATGAGTTGGAAAATCTCCAGGTTCCTGCAATTTAGGGCCTGAGGTGAATTTCAAGCCCCAGTGCTCCAACCCTTTTAACTTGGTTGTGGGCAGTGGGAAAAGAGGTGTTTTCTAGTGGTGTGTGATTCGATTTAATTGTCTGTTTTGAATGGGGTAAAAATGAAACCCCAAGTCTGTTCATGTTAGGAGTGGATCCTAGTATGACCATTGTTTTCTTGTGCAGTTCATCCTGAAATTTATTAGAGCTTTGTGGCTACTGTCATTTTCCTTATACTGTACTACCTATAAGAACTTTGTGATCTCCAAAGTCCAAACTCCAAGTTTAACCATCTACAGGATGCTTTTCCAGAATAAGCAGTTTTATTACCCTAATTGCTCATGAATTTTTGTTTATTCTAATCTATCAAAGGAATGAGAAGAAATTTGGCAGAATGCACAATTTCAAACCTAAATTTTATTCAATTATTCTGTTTAACGTTTTGAACTTTTATAAATTTTGTTGCACAATTATTTGGTTTTATTTCGGGTGTTCACGACTTGGTTGTAGGCTTAAACAAGTCTAAAGAAATTTTAAAAAATGAGCAAACTATAAATTAAAATTATATATTAAATATTAAAAATAAATTATACTATACTTAGTAAAAATTATGATTTTATTCTATTCTAAAACATTTTTTATATCTAAAATTAAATTATTAAATATTAAAATTATGAGCTGATTTGTAAATTTCTATTCGACCTTATTTGTGAGTTTCATGTGCTTCAATTGAACTTCAATATATGAGTTCGATCGAACTTTTAATGAATCAAACACTGAGCTAATCGCAAGCAATTAGGCTTTTATTATATCTAATTTTGGAGGCATTTCATCATAAAGGCATTTTTTTAATTGCACTCTTAAATTTATAAGTCAAATCTATTTCACGCTTGCAATTGTCAAATTAGAGGTCATATAATCAAGAGAAAATGACATTAACCTCCCTTAGGTTAGACTTAATTTACATTTTAAAATCACCTATTTTACAATCGAATATTAACCTCTCTATAATTTCAAAATTGAACACTTAAGAATTTTTGTTGATTTTTTTTTGTAAAAAATGATCATTATATCCTTGTGTAAGAGCAAATGACATTAATCTCCCTGAAATTATGCCTAATTGACATTTCAAAATGTCTTATTTCAAAATTGAATATTAACTTCTATATAATTTCAAAATCAAACACTTAAGGACTCTTATTGATTTTTTTTTTTATAAAAGATGACCATTATACCCTTATTTTAATATATGTCTTATCGAATTCCATTACATGTAATCCATAGCATGTTTTCTCTAATTTTATTACATAAAATCCCTAGCATTTACTTTTCTCCAATTTTTATATTTTTTAAAAAATTTTAAGAAAGTTAAAATTTTATTTATAGATTTAAAAATTATTAATTATTAATTCCTTTTAATTTTTGTAAATCTAAAATTTTTTTAACTTTTAATTTTTAAAATAAAATTTTTTTGTATAGAAACTTTTTATTTTTTTTATTAAATGTATATGGATTGATTTGAAAATTTTTAGATCCATAAAAATTATTTTTAACTTTTTTTTAAAATTTTTTAAGAAATATTAATAAATGATTTTTATAAATTAAAAAATTTTAAAAAAATTATAAATGCATATTTTAAAAGTAATTTCATCAATTCTCATTTTTATTCAAACATAAACTTTAGGGTAAATGCTATGAATTATATGTAATGAGATTAGAGAAGACATATTAAAACAAAAGTATAATGGTCATTTTTTGTAAAAAAAAAGTCAATAAGAGTTGTTAAGTGTTTGATTTTGAAACTATATGGAGGTTAATATTCGATTTTGAAATAAGAGATTTTGAAATGTTAATTACGCCTAATTTTAGGAAGATTAATGTCATTTGCTCTTACAGAAGACAAAAGTATAATAGTCATTTTTTACAAAAAAAAGTCAATAAAAGTTTTTTAAGTGTTCAATTTTAAAACTGTAGGGAGATTAATACTTGATTTTGAAACGGGAGGTTTTAAAATGTAAATTAGATCTAATGAGGTTAATGTAATTTACTCTATAATCAAATTGTTAATAAAACATTTGAACCACAAAATCAATTTAACTTGTCCCGAGGCTATTTTTTTTATACAATTTATATGAAGCAGAAGGCTTGCATTATTATGTTTTGGCTCCAATTTTGAAATCAAGTATAACGTGATAACACAACAATAATGCCAGATAACAACATCAACAACAAAAGTGACTAATTTTTATATCTTTGCCAGGCATCCTTGAGAAAGATTTGCACATACAACATATCCACTGCTGGTTTATATCTTTGCCAACAACAGTTGCACACAGTCTCCAGTATCCAAGTTTGTCTACCGACGACAATACGCAGAATCATCAACCAAACATAAATTTTCATGCAGAAAAGTAATCTTCCTTTCAAGTGGAAAAGAAAATTTCCCAATAATATAAGACTATTTCAGGCAGTAAAGTATTCTTCTTTCAAGCAAAGAGCGAAAGAAAACTCCCCAATAAGAAAAGACTATTACGCAAGGGTAAACTCGCGTTACGGCTCTAATAATCGAATAAATTTTAAAAAGCATAAATTACTAATGGAGAACAGTAACAGTGCATGAAAATTATCGACTTCAAGTGGAAGCAGTAGCTAACTGCTTCGCGATAGTTTGCTGTAATTCATCTTTCTTTGCCCCAACCACCTTGTCCACAATCTTCCCCTCCTTCAGAAACATGAAAGTCGGCATTGCCTCCACAGCCCACTCCTGAGCAACTGTCTGCAAGTGATCAACACTCAATAAGGCTTTCGGTGCACAATTTGTAATTTAGAGTAAAAAGGCCTTCTTTTTTTCCCCCTTTCGTAACACCAAATTTTACATACCTTAAGTTCATCAACATCTACCTTGAGGAAGGTAACATTTGGAAGTTTCTTGGCCAGCTCCGCCAAGAAAGGAGCAATGAAACGGCATGGTCCACACCATGAAGCAGTGAAATCAACAACCAACTGTATCAAACACAGGACCATGTAGATGAGAAGGAAAATAATAAACAAAAGTTGATTGCGAGTAATGACTTGTAAAACTGTGATGAGTAAGCAGGTAAAGATTGGTGTATAAACGTGCATTGGCAGGTGTGTTGATGGAGGGATGAGCGATTAGACTTGTATGCCCAAAAATCCAATTTATTGGGTCGTTCTCTTGCAGGAAAACCAAAATTTCACTTGCTCATCCTAATTTCTGACTTCAAGAACATAGCCATATGGTAGACTGATATGAAACTCTGAAGCAACAATCTAAATGCAGTTTGCATGTAATCAATTTCTTCTATAGCAGGTTAGGTTGCAATACCATTTAAGAAAAAAAAAACACAGAAAAAAGCACTACACGTACATTAAGGAATTAGAACTCTGCATGTATATAAACACACAAAAAGATTAGAAATTCATTTTTTTTCATTATCTAAGCAAAAACAAAAATAAAATTAAAATTGCATCATATGAAACCTATGGGAGGCCAAGTCCACAATACCAGATCCAACTATATACAGCCCAATTACCCTTTTTCACTATTTAAAAAAAACAAAAAACTATCATGTCACTTTCGCCTCAAAATCCAGGCACAAATCATTTTCACAGCAAAATCAAGGCTCTTTTCTATGACATGACAAAAAGTAACAATAATTCCGTCACTTTTTCAATGCAAAATCATCACACCTAAACATAAAATAAACACATATAACACGGAAATAAGCCAACAACAACGATCAGGCTGTTAAAACCGCCAGGAACCAAATGTTGGTTAGCAAGTATAATTATATGAACTACATTAGCAAAATCTAAGCCATTCCCATTAATCAAAACCACAAAAACTGCGAAACCCATCGCCCAAAAAAATTTTAATTCTTTTCTTTTAACGTCAATATATATATATATATATATATATATATATATATTGGCCTTAAAAATGGAACCAAAATTCAATTTTTTCTTTCTAATAAAATTATATGTAATGAAAGTAATACCAGCTTCTTGGATTCATTTCCCTTCTGCAAATGCTCCGTCCATGCCTCAATCGAGTGGCAACTGATCACTTGTCCTTCTTCTGCAGCCATTTCTGTCTCTATCGGCTCTCTCTTCCCGAATTCTTCAAAAATAAAAAAGAAGTGTGCGTCTTGCGTTTATGTCCTCTCACCTTTGCATCCTTTTAATAGGCAATTGAGGTTATAATAGCCCTATCTATTTTCATATATTACGGATTTGCCACATGTATAACATCTCCAGAATGTTTCTTTTCTTAACTTGCAGCCGTTAGATCTGTATTACGTGAGTTTTCTATAGTTAATATGATTTCTATGCAGCATTCATTCTGTATTTATGACTGTATTCCAACATATATCTGCTTGCTTACTAAGTAAGGTATTGTTTGGGATTCCACTTTAGAGATTTTAAATAACTATCCTTTTATTAAAGAAAAGAAAATGTTTTAAAATTTTTCTAAAAAATCAAAATGATTTTATTTTGGAATATTAGTGTAAAAAATCACAATATTAAAATTTAAAATTTAGAAAAACTAACCAAATTTGACAAATTATTTATAATTTTAGTATAATTGCAATTTTAATCAATATGTGACATAAAAGGTAAAATAGTTAATATCTATTTATGTGAATTTCACATCTACATAATCTAAATACTAATTATAATAGTGTAGACGGTGAGGTTTAACGCGCATCCAAATATATTATAATCACGATACTATTTGAACTCAGGCCTATAGAAAATACACTATTATATCATAAAGACATAATGTATAGATAAGAAGTTGCTATCCAGGATAATAATTGAGACAATTAATGAGTGATGGTAACTCAATTCTCTAATAGAAAGTTAACACTACAACCAAAAGATTCTAAATACGAAATATTAACTTTTTTCAGTCTCGTGTTTGCTTAGAATTAGTTTATTAATTACCAGATTATTTTTTTATTTACATGCAATTCATATGAAACCCTTATTTTTAAAAAAAAAACTCAAAGGCAAACTAATCTTATGAAACACACATAAAAAATGCATTTATTCAAACTCATAACCTATAAATTAGTCTAATTTATATTAATTTTAATTAGATGGGCTAAATCTACATATTTTAATTTATAAGCGAACCTAAAAACTAATGGGCTTAATTCCTATTTAATTTTAATTAAGTGAGTCTAAATCTACTTATTTTAATTCTAAAAAATAGATCTAATTCTACAAATTATGAAGTATATGTTATAACCCGATATTTTTATAAATTATTAAATTAAATTATGAGATATGCAGTGTTAATAAATATTTTAAATTTTTATATATTATGATTATTTTGTGTAATTTAATTAAATTTTAGTGTTGGTGTTTATTTTATTTTATTATAGTATTAATATTAAATTGAGATTTAAAAGTTTAATTTAGTGTTATATATTATTTATTTATTTATTTATTTAATAATATTATTATTGATCTTATTTGTGAATAATATTAATTCATTTTATTTTAAATATTTTAATATTTGGTGGTGGATTTTAATTTGAAAGTAATTATTTAATTAAAAAATATTATTATCATTATTATTATATTTTATGTATGTATATTGTTTTGTCTTTTTTCTAATTATTATAAAAAAAGGATAAAAGTTTTTTTTCGATTTTCTTCCTCTCCTTTTTTTCTTTTTTTTTTTCTTCTTCTTCCCGGTTTGCAGAACATCACCATCAACCACCATTCTGCCACCATCACGACACAAACATCACCTGCCCTCTTTCCTTCTCTTTCTGCCATCAACAACAAGCTTCTTTCTCCTTTGCTTCCATAGAGCGCAGCAACTAGAAGCATTGCCAACGATGGTTTCTGGTAGATTGAGTTTCTAGTTTCGGGCTTGTTCGACTCCTCTTGGTCCGAACAAGTTGAATTTTCGATCGTTTCAAGCTTAAGACATCCGATAATTCTTTTATTCTCAAGTTTTAGTTTAGGGCAATTTAGTTTTTGATTTTTTTAGCTTGAAATAGTTTGATTCATGCTTAATCCCTTTGGAAATGTGGTTGTGTGCATCAAGAACTATTTAAATATATTTTTATTTGATTTTTTTGAATTATTTGAAGATTTTGGATTTTATTTTCCGGTGAGTCACTGTTCCGATGACCCACACCGAAAAAATTTTAATATTTTTAGAAATTTTTTTGAGTTATTTAGATCATGTTTTGTGAAGGAAATTTGATGAAATTAATTTTAGATTTTTAATTATGAATTTATATAATTTATGTATAAAATTGTATTTTTGAAAAATAAGGTAAATTTTATTAATTATATGATTTTTATTGAAAATAATGCTAATTTGTATATTTAATATAAACATTAAGCTTTAGAAATGAGAAAATAAATTTTTATGAATTTATAGTAATTTTGGTTAATTTTCGGAAAATATTTAATATTATGGTAATTTTTGGAAAAATTAGTAAATTTTGTATGTTAATTGAACTTATTGTTAAATAGTGTGTTTTGGATAATTTTTGAATAATAAATAGTATTAAAATAATTTTTACGAATTATTTACTATTTTTAGCTAATTAATAATAATTATTGAAATTATACTTAAATGATAGTTTATTTATTAATTTTATGATTAAAATGGATTTTTAGCTTTTTTATTATATAATTGAGTAATTTAAATAATTAATTAGACTTTATAGTATTTAATTTCAAATAAATTTTTACTAATATTATTTAATTCTATTTGAGATTTTATTAAATTAATTTGAACATAAATTATCTTTAATATTTTTATTATTCAAATAAATTGTATGGAGGTATTTTATTGATTTTTATGGCTTTTAATGATTTTTTTATATTTATTATTTATTATTGATTTTTGTGTAACTTGATTCTCAGTTGGATAAATTGTGTAGTTTGAGGGTCAAACTGAGAAGATGTATTATTGAGTATATAGAAGTGTGTTTGCTTGCAAGATCGGCTCTACTTTTAGTAGAGAGATGTTCGTTTTATTGAGGAGACTCTGCCAAATTTTCAATAGAATTCTCGTAAAACATGACATCGGGTCGATTCTGAGTTTTTAATTTTTAGTTGAGTCGTGTCCTAGATTTAGTCATTCTTTAGAATTTCTAAAAGTATAAAATTAGGATTTCAATTGTAATATTATTATTATTTATTTATTTTCTATAGTTGCACCAAGACCAAGACTTATCGGACTAAGCTAGTCTAGCTCTTTTAGAGGAGTGCACAACTGTGAATTATTATCATATATATTTATTGCACGTAGAATAAATATTTGCAAGCATCCATATTTTAATAATGTAAATTTAAGTATGATTTATTTTATTAAATGCTTATATCTATGTTTTGGTATATATTTGTCATATATTTAGTATATTACTTTGAAAATGGATGCTATCATGTTTAAATTATGCATTTCATTATTTTAATAATTATAAAATTTATTTGAAGGATAGCAGTAGAACATGCTTCTTAGTGGGCTACACTAGGACTGTGTGCGCACCAATGTGTTAGAATTTTAGGATTGACATTATGAAATTATTAATGTGAGACTTGATTAATTGATTATTGAGGTTTTCTGTGAGTGAATGGTGTGATTACGAGAGCTCGGTTATTATAGTGTCTCAGGGCTAATCACGCCGACAATGAGACTACGGGAGTTCGGTTGACTTAATGTCTCGGAGCCAATCTACTATCAAAAAATGGAAAAGAGAAATATTTTGGCATTAAGTGAGCCTGTTGGCTAGTGAGGTTAAGTGATCGAGGTTACATAATATTTTAGGGTTCTGCTTCAATCCTTCACCCAAAATAAAATTTTGTGCATCTACTATTATATAAAAGTGGATTTTAGCCTCTATATGAAATGTATGTATATATATTTATATTATTATACTAATGCCTAATTGTATACGACTTTAGGTTGCATGTATATATATTATAATAATTCACTCAGTGAGTTCTGACTCTCCTCAATTTTTTTCAGGATCTACTACTTCAAACCTTCCTCATAGTACTCTTCACCAGACTATTTCCTCTCCAACTAATTTATGTAAATACTGAACTGTCGTCTTCTTATATTTTTAGTAATCACTACAGTAGTAGTGTTATTATGGTGTTAGTGTATTGTAATAATTAGAGATCTTGTATTTTAATCTTGTATAAAGATATTTTTATTATGTTATGACATAAAGTTTTTATTTTATAATATTAAAGTTTTAATTATGCTGTATTTTTTTGTAATATAGTTTCATGTGTTTTATTTTAAGGTTTGCTACGAGTTCCGGATTTAAAAGAATTATTGTTCCCTAGCACTGGTCATGAATCCTCGGTTTGGGCCGTGGCAATATATAAATTAGTGGACCTAATTTTACATCTTCTAATTCTAAGGAGATCCTAAGTCTACAAGTTATGGGAAAGTACTTTAGTTAATGGTTTATGTCTAAGTTAATTTTAATTAGCCTACAAATAGGCCTAGGTCTAAATTAGCTAAGTGGGTCTAAATGCATTTTAACCTAAAATCTAATTAATTATGGGCTTAAAATACATTTTAATTAATTAAATCTAAATCCTAAATTAAGTTATTTTAATTAATAAAAGTGGGCCTAATTATTTATCCTATGGGCCTAAAATTATGAGCTTAATCAAATAAAACCAATTAAAAGATACAAGCCACAAAAACAATAAATACAATCAAAAGCCCAAATAATTAAATAATAAAAAAAATTCATGTAGTATTTCCAACCCTACTTTAATTACATGCAACCTAATTTAACCACTGTCACCATAGATTTTAATTAGGGTCTTATCAAATTAAACCTAATTACTAATCAATTTTAAAAAGTAATAAAAAGTAGAGGTTTCACTATGATCCCATTAATGGGGCTATTATAGTCTACATAATAAAAATTAATAAACAAATCATAAAAAAACATGAAAGATGAAATAACATAATAAAATAAACAAACAAGGTTATATCCATGGCATTCTATGGATTTTCATGGATCGGTTCAATCTTGATTTATGTGACTATTCCATGATTTTGGATTCCTCCCACCAAATCCAAAAAGTAAAGATAAATACAACAGAATAAAAAAAATAAATAGAACAAATATAAAGAATAAATAAAAAGGATTGAAAATTAAAAGAAAAGAAATAAAATAAAGTAATAAAAGAAAGAAAAAAGATGAAGATGTGATGTTGTTTGATTTCTCCTTAGAGTTTTGTTGATTCACCATTTGGTAATTGAAGTCGAGTCTGCAGATTGATCTTCCTTCTCAAGTGTTGATTACTTGTTTTTGAAAAGAATAAACTCTCTCTTAAAAACCTATGCTTTTCTAAGAGAAAAAGCACATCCAAAAGAACAAGGAAAGAATTGATTTTACTCTCTGCCTTTTCTCTCAATGACTTTTTTTTTCAAGAACCTCCTCTTTTTTGTTCCTCTTTATGTAAAATACACACGTTTATATAAAAGACTCAGAACCTAAAATATTTAGGTTACATAAGTTTAGCTTCTGTGATTTGATAATCACAGGAGATAAATACTCTTTTAATTAAAACAAAATAGTGATAATTATGTGATTATCACTAAACAGAGTCATTATCTAACTTATGGACCAATCAAAATTAAGAAAAATTAATTTTAAAACATTAAAAATATTAAAAACAGCATAAAAAAACCTATCAGATTTGTGCAATTCTGATAATAATTGTACATTTTTTAATTGAAAATGTGGAATTCCAATTTGAATTCCATATTTCTGATTGAAAATGTGTAATTCCAATTGGAATTATATAATTTTGATATGGAATTTTACGTATAGGCCCCCCCTCCTTTAATTTTTCTTATTTTAAAAATTGACCCATAAAAGAAAAGAAAATTTTACAATCAAGGCGTCAGAAACTTAGCAATCAAGTCCTTGAGATTCAAGAATCAAAAACCAAGGACTAATTTCGATTGGATTTTCAACGTTGGATCCTCGTCGCATCCACACTCAGTTCATCCTAAAAATTGGGCGCTCACAAATAGTTAATTAGACTTTAATATCAATAATTTTAAAAAATATAAAAATGGGAATTTAATGTATAAATATTATATTCATCTCCTTTTTTACTTGGTTTAAACCTTCATATGAATGTGAGATTATAACAATAGATGTTAACTAATGCACCTTAAATGTCACATATGTATTTTATTTTTTAATTCATAACTAAATCACAATTGTGCTAAAATTGCAAATAGGATGTCAAATTGTACTAAAATTGCAAATAAAATATCAAACTGGACTAGTTTTACTAAATTTTAAATTTTGGTATAAATATGCAATTAACATAGCTATTGGAAAAGAAGTTAATAATTGTTCACTTCCAACAAATAAAAAATAGTATGTGATTGATTTTTTAAAATGATAATTGATAGTTGTTTTTTGAAATCAATAATTGATAGTTGTTAGGACACATATTAATTAATATTTATATTAGTTCCAATTTGGAGCTTTTCATTAATTCAAATTATGTCCTTATTTATTTAAATTAAACTATTGATTATATATTTTAAACTAGTTCATCGTGTATATATATACATATTGAAATTACCTCTGGCTAACTACTAAAAAACTGTTGACCTTAGCAAGTTAACAATCTTAATTTTGATCTTAACAAGCTTAATTTTGAGCAACTAATGTGTTTGCTTCAAGTGTGTATATGTTAAGAACAATTTGGAAGTCAAAACAATAATGAAATATTGAAGAAAAATGATTCTAGAAACTCATTGTAAGTACTATCTTGACTGGACTCATCACAGGAACTAAATTGCACAAAAAGTTACAATTTGGTTTAAAGTCCTGATCGGGACCAAAGCAATCTTGAGCGAGACCAATGAGAGCAAAATTGGCAAATAGGTAGTACCCATCTCGATTCAATGTCCTGATTAGGAAATTTCTCGGGACAAGGTAATCCTGATCGGGACATAGCCATCCCAATCGAGATCAAGGAAGTTTTTTAAATAGAACGACTCGTAATGGCTATTTAATGCTAGTCCCGACTGGGACCTGACAAAATGCAGCTCAAAAGTTCAAATTTTCATTCAAATTGGATAATGTTGGGAACAAAATTATTGCTTCCAACAGCTATAATTGGATTGCTTAAGTATAAATAAAAACTTTGAAGATTGTTTTGAGGTTAAGAAACTTGTTCATTCATTTTATACATTCAAGTAATCAATTAAACTCTTAAAAAATTCATTTTTATTATTATATACTCTTGTGAGAGTTGATGAGTGTTAGAATAAATATTCTTTTTCTTCTATTTTCTAAGATTAGAAAACAAAAAGTGAGATTCTATTATAAAGGAATTGGTTTAAGTGTTTAGCCATCAAAACACTTGGGATTTCGATTTTAGTGTGATTCTTGAAAACACTTATAATTTGGTTTTTGAGTGAGCCTAGAAAACTCAAGTTGTAAGGTTGTAAGAGTGAGCCATAAAACTCTTGTGTATTATTAATCTTGTGAATAAGATTATGGAAAATTGAAAATCCTAACTTAGGGATAAGTTAGGGGGAAACATAGGATTATTGTTGAATCCAAACTCCTTAAATCTTTGTGTTCTTCATTCTTCCTTCATAACACTTCTTTTAATTGTTGTTTAAACCATTTAATTGCTAAATTTTGCTCGATAGTCCTATTCACCACCCCCTCCTAGACTATTTCAAAAACATTAACCAACTTAGGAACAATTAGAACTAAAATTGTTAAAAATAAAATTCATAATTTGATATTATTAAATTAAATAAAAATCATGAAAAGAAACAACAAAATAAATCAATCTCCACCGATTCCAAATGCAATAGAACCCTCACAAAAGTCAAATACATTACTCGAATCATAAATATGCAAAAATCACTTAAAAATAAAGTGAAAATAAAAATAAACTTCATTGTCATGAACATCTTGACTGCACAAAGGCAATATTTCATTGCTGAGGTATCGCCTCAATACACAAGGGCAATGAACACCACGCCTTAACATGCTAGGGTGACGCCTCATCGGTAAGGCGTCGCTTTAGTGCATCTAAAATCATAATAGAATGTCCCTTTTTTTTTAATAAAAAAGTAGTATTTTTTTAGAAGATCTAAAACACACAACAAGCAATAATTATTAAAATTAGGCTGAAAATTGCATTACCACAATTATTCAAAATTGAACTATGCTCATTTTTATTTTTGAATCATGTCATGAATTGTTTTAAATTAAATAAAAAGAGCAAAGGGAAAACATCAAAAAGAGTCCTACTTGTTTAACATTTATAGGTCCCTCTATCTTAGCCCTTAAAAGTGTTTAAGGATACATAACAATCACTACAAATGCACAACCTAGATTCTTCTTCTTCTAATCAGAATTCTTGAACTACTTTTCCTCCTTTCCTTTGTAATTTAGATCTCATAGTTCTAGAATGCTTTTTCATTCTTCCTTCTCTTTTATTATTGCTATTTTTTGTCATTTATTGGAGCCCTCTCCTTTTATTTCTTATCTCACTAGTTTTTTAGAATTTTTTTTTCTGATTTTTATCGACTAAAAAAAAAAAATGAAAAGCCATTCTTCCCTTTTTAATTCCCTTTTATTCCCTCTTTCCTCCTTTCAACTTCGTTCTCCTATATGTTACCATGATTTTCTTTCTTGGAAAGTCATGGTTATAGCTTTGGACGTTGGCATGATATGTGCCAATGTTCAAATATTTTAAAAAAAGTCTATGTCATTAAGGCACTGCCTAACTGATGAGGTGTTGCCTCAATTACTAAGGTATCACCTTAGTAACTAAGGTATTGTTATAATGACCCTTTATTTTAAATTATTAAAAAATTATTTTGAGATATGCAGTGTTATTTATTATTTTTATTCCATATTATTATATTAAATTGTGAAATTTGATTTTAGTAAAAATTAAATTTAACAGGTTAAATATTATTTTAATATTATTAATTTAATTTTAGCATTTCATTGGTGTATTTATATACACTTAATAAATATTTGTGGGTGGAATAATTGCAAATAATATTTTAATTAATATACTATATTATTTATTAAATTTTAGCATTTCATTAGTCTTTTGTATTTTTATTAAAAATATATATATATACAAAAAAAAAAGAAAAAATTTCCTCCTTCCTTTCCCTTCTTCTTTTCCCTCTTCCCCTTCCTTCCTTTCCTTCTTTCCCTTCTTCTTTCTTCTCCTCTTCTCTCAGTTCCCTGCACACAACAGCTCCACCTCGTTGCCACCTACCACTGTCTGCGCCACCAGCTTTAGCAGCATGCCGACGCCTCACCACCGATGACAGCAGCAACAAACCGCCGACGTTGCCTCTTTTCCCTCGCGCGCGTTGAAGCCAGAAATGGAGAAGATGACCAGTGACAATTCTGGCGAGTTCACCAGTTGTTCTTGGGCTTGAATTAAAGCTCTTAGTCTGGGCATTGTTAATCCTCAATTAATTTTGGATTCTAACACCGGTAATCACTCCAATTTCTCAAAATTTAAATTTGGGTATTTTTGTTTAATTGTGAAATTGAAGCTTAGATTGATTTTATTTTATATATGTTCTCTAGGACTGATTGTTGTATGCATTATAAGGATTTTGAAAATAATTTTTGTTTAGAAAATTTTCAAATTTCCAAGGTCTTGAGTTAGTGTTCATAACACTATTCCCAAGTCAAATTTTTTTTATATTTTTAATAAATTATATTAATTATTTTAAGCAAGTTTTGTTAAGGAAGTTTATTGAAATTATGTTTCAATTATTTATTATGAATTTTCAAATATTTATGTCAAAAAAATGAATTTTTGATAAAATTAGTATAAATTGGTAAATTTTATGTTTTAATTGAAATTATGGTGAATTATGATGTTTTGGGTATTTTTTGAGTAATAAATAATATTTAAATAATTTTTATGAATTTATTCCTATTTTTAGCTAATTATTAGTAATTATCGGAATAATATTTGAATAAAATAGTGTTTATGATTTTTATAATTTAAATGAGTTTTTGGTTGCTTAATTATATAATTGAATAATTTAATTAATTTTTGATAATTAAATACTACTTAATTTCAAAAATTTTGATTAAGAACCTTTATAGCAAAAAAAAAAAAAATAATGTGAATTTTATTAATTATTTTATAAATAAATGTTTATATGCTTTATTTGTGTAAATAAATTAATTTTGTTATTTAAATGGAATTTTATCAAATTATTTTGTGGTTTGTGAAAATTAGTTCTCGATTGGGCATAAATTGTAGTTTTGGGGGCCCAACTCGAGATTTAATGTTGTTGTGGTTATTTGAAGTGTTTTTATGTGCAGGGTTGACTATACTTTGATAGAGAGATGTCCATTTTATAGAGGAAACTCTGCCAAAATTTTGGTAGATTTCTTGTAAAATATGACATCGGATCTATTTTAGTAGAGTCGTATTTTAATCGAGTATTTTCTTAGAAATCTAGAGTTTGTAGGAATTCCGTTTTTATTTCTTCTCTTTAGTCGCGCCTCTAGCCAAGCCGACTAGTCGTGGTCAAGAGTGACTGTGCAAAGGAGCACATTCCAATTGTAAGTTAATAATTGAACTGTATATAAGAAGTATATATATATTAGCATGTTTATATTAAGTTTTACATGATTAGTAAATTTTATTTTATTTTTATTTATTGTAATCTTTCTTGTTTATTTATATCTATTTATTTTAAATGAAAATACAGTAGAACGGGCTACTTGATGGGTTTAATCAGGACTGTGTGCACACTGGTAGGATTGAGAGTGAGTGTTGGTGGTTATAAGACTCGGTTGATGCTTTACTCTCGAGTATGATTTTGTGAGAATATATATAAGGCTTGGTAATGCTTTGCTCTCAGGTGTGGTTTATATATTACTGGGGTTGATAGCTCGGTGATGCTTTGCTTTCGAGAACCGCTAGTAAATATTAGTTTAAGTGAATTGACTGTGGTTGGTAGCTCGGTTGATACTTTGCTCTCGAGAACCGGCAGTCTTTGGATTATAAGAGAGTCGAAAGACTATTAGATTTGTGGTCTATGGTTCTACCTAGTTTTTATATATAAAATGATTTAAGAAGCTTATTTGTATTTTATAAAGTATTTTATGATTTTAAAATACTTTATTTCGGTAAATGAGTATTTCAATAAAATTTAAATAATTTAAATTATAGATTATAAATTTCTTATTTTCATAAAGATTTTTTAAAGGAGGCTTTTGTACTGTATACATTTATTTTATTAACTTACTTAGTAAGGTCTGACTCCCCTCAATATTTTTTTAGGATCTCAGGAGTCGACTATCGTTTAGCCTACTCTATGCAGGGTTTCTTCTTCTCTAGTTGTTTTATGTATGTCTATTTGATATATATATTATTATCATGTGTCTATTTAAATCTAGATTATCATAGTAGTAATGAATTGGTTAATTATTAAGATGTACTTTGAATTACCATATATATTAAGAAGGTGCATTAAAGAGTATTATTATATACACTATTTAAGTTTGTGTTGGATTTTAATTCATTGTGCTTTTTATCTTTATATAAATTATGTCTTTCTATTATTGTCCTTATTTTATTAAAATGTTCGTTAAGGCTTACTATGGGTTTCGGGTATTTTATGTATTCCCATTCCCTAATAACGGTCACGTGCTCCTTTTGGGTTTGGGACGTGACAAAGTTGGTATTAGAGCTTTGGCCCATTTTATGTGTGTTTCAGTTGTCAATGTCTATTTTTCATAAACTACTACGATAATAAGTTGATAAATGTCGCTTGTTGTCTTCTTTGTTTTTACTATCTGCGCTTATGTAGTACTTTTGTCGTATCCTGAATTCGTTGGTGTCTTTTTCAGAATGAGGTGAGCACGGACTGCTCCTGTTGTAGAAGTAGCCTTTGAGGAGAATAATGATGAGTAGTCTATTCAGGATGAGATTCTTCCTCCTACACCTCAATGTAGAGGTAAAGGCAGAGGTAGGGGTAGAGCTAGAGCAGCGGCAGCTTAAAGGCAGGAATAACCACAGGTAGGGCCTGAAGTTCCAGTAGAGGATCCTGTAACTTTTGTAGTGGGTATGGCAGGAATTAACCAAGGCTTGATAGCTCTTAACTAAGCAATGCCCTTGGTATAGCAGATGTTTTAGCAGAGGACTCAGGGGATGACAGATGCTGATGTCACCATACTATACTATAGAGTCGGGAGAGTTTCTTTTGATGGTACAGGGGATGCTTTGGATATCATTAATACCATCAAGGCTAGGACTAGGACATGATACTTAGATTACCAATGGATCATGATAATGGAGTTATCTGTGTCAGCAGTAGCTCAGGACTAGTTCATACAGTCTATCCAGCCCTGTATGACTGCAATGACCTAGTTAGATTTTAAGGAGAGGTTTATAAGGTTTTTCTACCTAGCATCGATAAGAGAGAACTATAAATGGCAGTTGCTGAATATTACCAGAGGAGATTGGTCAGTTGTAAACTACACTCGAGAGTTCTTCAGACTATCACATTATGCTGCAGATGTGATGCAAGAGGAGATGAGAGCAATAGAGCTCTATGTGACTGGGTTAGGCCCAGCTTATATTGGCATCTAGATGAGAGGTCACTACCTTGAGAGTGTGGTTGAAGAGGCTAGATAGCTTGAGCAGAGACGTATCAGACACGACACCATTCCGGATCCTTAAGACAATGGTAGTAGCAAATCAGCTCAGGGGGCTCAGCAACCTATTTTTCAAATAGGCAGTATGAGTACTCAGCTAGGGGGTACTTCCCAGTAGGGCAGATAGTTTATATCACACTGGACTAGTAGGCACAATTTTGCTTAGAGTCGTAGGAGTGGTAGGATTGCTAGATTTGTTGCTAGTGCCAATAGTAGTAGCAATGGTTAGAGTTTTAAAAATGGTAGCTTAGGATTTATGGTTAGTGCATGTGCCATTTATAGGAGAATGCATCAAGGTCCGTGTCTATGTCACTTGGCACTTAGAGCTTACTTTCGGTATGGACAGTTCGAGCATTTTACCAGGGATTATCCTAATTATGGATTCCAGCCAACATATACTCAGGGATCTTCTTCATCAGTCGCTCAGTCGTATCCATAGGTGCATTAACAATAACAGACACCTATGTATCCTCAGTAGCGACTGACTCAGTATCCGAGCAAGCAAGGCAGAGGTTTTGGAGGCTGAGCGGGGGTAGAAGATATACATAGCTATCCACTTCACAGCAGGTAGGTCATGGTCAGGCTAGAGCTTTCACTTTGACTCCTCAGGATGCTTTGACATCTAATGCCGTTGTGGCAGGTATTCTCCCAGTACGTTATTTTGAGGCTAGAGTCTTATTTGATCCAGGTGCTTTGCACTCTTTTGTATCTCCACATTTGCTTCTAGAATAGCATGTCCACCTTCCAAGATGTTGTTTCCCTTATCTGTAGCAACTCCACTTAGTGATGAGTTGGAGACAGATGTGTTCTTTCCATCTTGTCCAGTGTTGGTGGAGGGTAGAGAGTTACTTGCAGATTTGGTTTTACTTGATGTGATTGATTTTGACATAATTCTGGGGATCGATTGGTTGGCATAGTATTATGCCACGATTGATTGTTAAGAGAAGGAGGTAATTTTCAGAATTCCATCTGATGAAGAATTCAAATTCAGAGGTGATAAGAGTTTAATGCCTCAGAACATCATTTCTACGATCACGACTAGGAAGATGCTTAAAAGGGGTTATCAAAGCTACTTAGTTGTGGTTAGAGATATACAAGCAGATAGTGGGGTAGTTGAAAGGATGCTAGTGGTGCACGAGTTTTCAAATGTTTTTCCTAAAGAATTGCCAGTCTTGTCATCTGATAGGGGATAGAATTTTGTATCGATGTAGTGCCTGGTACGGATCCTATCTCTATGCCACCATATAGAATGGTGCCTGTAGAGTTGAAGGAGCTGAGAGAGTAGTTCTAGGAATTACTTGATAAGGGTTTTTATTCGGCCTAGTACATCTCCTTGGGATACCCCTGTGTTATTTGTGAAGAAGAAGGATGGTAGTCTTTGACTCTATATCGACTACAGGCAATTGAATAAGGTTACCATCAAGAGTAAATATCCACTCCTGAGGATTGATAATTTGTTTAATCAGTTACAAGGAGCCCAATGTTTCTCTAAGATTAACTTAAGGTCTGGGTACCATCAATTGAGAATTAGAGGTGAAGATGTACTTAAGATTGCATTTCGGACAAGGTATGGCCATTATGAATTTTTGGTGATGTCCTTTGGGTTGACTAATGCCCCAACAACCTTTATGGACTTGATGAATAGGGTGTTATGGCCTTAGACCAATTTATGATTGTGTTCATCGATGATATATTGGTATACTCCAGAAGTAAGGCCGAACATGCAATGCATTTAAGATTGGTGCTTTAAACTTTGAGAGAGCACCAGTTGTATGCTAAATTTTCAAAGTGTGAATTTTGGTTGGACCAGGTGGCACTCTTAGGCCACATAGTGTCTAGTGATGGCATATAGATGGATCCGAGGAAGATTGAATCTATTACAGAGTGGTCGAGGCCCATGATAGTGATGAAAGTAAGGAGTTTTCTAGGTTTAGTAGGCTGTTATAGGAGATTTATGAAAGACTTCTCCAAGATAGCTTCACCTTTGACTAGACTGACCCAAAAGAATGCTAAGTTTGTGTGGACTGACAAATGTGAGAAGCACTTCTATTTGCTTAAGGATTTATTAACTTTGGCTCCAATGTTGACTCTACCTTATAGGAATGAAGGTTATACGATGTATTATAATGCTTCCCGAGTAGGATTGGGCTGTGTGCTAATGCAGAATGGTAGAGTGGTTGCTTATTCTTTAAGACAATTAAAGAAGCACGAGCAAAATTATCTTACTCACAACTTAGAGATGGCAGCAGTGGTGTTTGCACTATAGATTTGGAGGCATTACTTGTATGGTTTGACTTGTGAGATATACATCAACTATAAGAGCCTAAAATATATTTTTCAGCAGAGGGATATGAATTTAAGGCAGAGGATATAGATGGAAATTCTCAAGGACTATGATTGTTATATTATGTACCATCCAGTCAAGGCAAATGTAGTTGTAGATGTCTTGAGCAGAAAGTTTGCAGGTAGCCTTGCACACATCAGTACTAAGAGGAGACCAATTATTAAGGAGATGCATGAGTTAATTGACCAAGGGCTGCAGTTGAAGGTGACTAAAAAATGCATCCTTGCCCAGTTTAGTGTATGGTTAGTGTACTTGGATCGAGTTAAGGTAGCATATACCCTCAGTTGCAGAAGATCATGTTTAAAGTGCAATAAGGTAGGTCCATCGAATTTATGATTGATAGCAAGGGTGTATTGCTTTCAGGTGCTCGATTATGTGTGCCAGATGTGGATGAGCTGAGGAAAGAAATCATGGAGGAGGCATATTTTTTTGCTTACAATGTTCACCCAGGTTTTACCAAGATGTATCGTCACCTGAAGGATACATATTGGTGGAATGGAATGAAAAAGGATATAGTAAAATTTGTATCCAAATGCCTCACTTGTCAATAGGTGAAGCTAAAGCATCAGAGGCTTGTAGGGTTGTTATAACCATTGCCTATCCCAGAGTGGAAGTGGGATATGATTACTATAGACTTTGTGACTGGATTGCCTCGTACTACTAGTGGTTATGATGCTGTTTGGGTGATAGTTGATAGACTGACTAAAATAACACATTTTTTGCCAACCAAGAAGACATACTCTACTGACAGATTAACAAGACTGAATGTCAATAAAATTGTTTGTCTTCATGGGGTACCAGTGAGCATAATATCCGATAGAGGAGCTACTTTCACCTCAGTCTTTTGGCAGGAGTTGCTTAAGGCATTAGGTATCCAACTTGATTTCAGCACTGTATTTCATCCTCAGATGGATGGTTAGTTAGAAAGGACCATATAGACCCTTGAGGATATGTTGAGGATGTGCGTGATCAACTTTGGTGGTTAGTAGGACATACATTTTTCATTGATAGAATTTGATATAACAATAGTTATCATGCAAGTATTGAGATGGCTTTGTATGGAGCATTGTATGGTAGAAAGTGTAGATCACCATTATATTGGGAATTCAGAGAGAGATAGCTAACAAGTCCATAATTGGTGAAGATTACTTCTGAGAAGGTTCCTATTATTCAGCAGCGCTTAAGGATAGCCTTCAGTAGACAGAAGAGCTATGCAGATATGAGCAGATCTGAAGAGGAAGGAAGTGTCTTTTCCATTGAAGACATGGTGTTTCTGAAGGTGTCTCCAATGAAGGGGGTATGAGGTTTGGTAAGAAAGGAAAATTAGCCCCGAGATACATTGGGCCATTCGAGAGTTAGAGAGGTGGCTTATAGATTGGTGTTGCCACCTGAATTATCTTGAATTCACCTAGTGTTTCATATTTCCATGCTGAAGAAATATGTCCCCGATCCTTCTCACATCCTTCACCCTCAGACAATGGAGCTCAATGAAGATCTATTATATGAGGAATATCTTATGGCGATTGTGGATCGCCAAGTTCATAAGCTTCGCACCAAGGAGATCTCGATGGTAAAGGTGTTATAGAGCAACCACACAGCTAAGGACTGCATATGGGAAACAGAGGCAGTGATGTGGGTGGCTTATCCCTATCTTTTCCATTAGATTCTATATTTTATTATTGAAAATTCAAGGATGAATTTTTGTAAGGGGAAAAGATTGTAATGACCCTTTATATTAAATTATTAAAAATTATTTCACAATATACAGTGTTAATAATTATTTTTATTCTATATTATTATATTAAATTGTGCTATTTAATTTTAGTAAAAATTAAATTTAACTTCTAGGGTTAAATATTATTTTAATATTATTAATTTAATTTTAGCATTTAATTGGTGTATTTATATACACTTAATAAATATTTGTGGGTGGAATAATTGAGAATAATATTTTAATTTAATATACTATATTATTTTTTCTTTTATGTTTTTATTAAAAAAAATATCTATATATACAAAAAAAAAAGAAAAAATTTCCCCCTTCCTTTCCCTTATTCTTTTCCCCCTTCCCTTTCCTTCCTTTCCATCTTTCCCTTCTTCTTTCTTCTCCTCTTCTGTCAGTTCCTTGTATGTAGCCACCCACCATTACACATGCCACCAGCTCTAGCAGCACGCCAACTCCTCGCCACTGATGATAGCAGCAACAAACCGCCAACGTTGCCTCTTCTCCCTTGCGCGTGTTAAATCTGGAAGTGGAGAAGACGACTGATGACAATTCTGGCGAGTTCACCAGCCATTCTTAGGCTTAAATCGAAGCTCCTGGTCTGGGCATTGTTAATCCTCAATTAATTTTGGATTCTAACACCGGTAACAACTCCAATTTCTTAAAATATAAATTTGGGTATTTTTGTTTAATTGTGAAATTGAAGCTTAAATTGATTTTATTTGATATATGTTCTTTTGGAATGATTGTTGTATGCATTATAAGGATTCCGAAAATAATTTTTTGTAAATTTTTAGAAAAATTTCGAATTTCCAAGGTCTTAGGTTATTGTTCACAATACTATTCCCGAGCTGAAAAATTTTTATATTTTTAATAACTTCTATTACTGATTTTAACAAAGTTTTGTTAAGGAAGTTTATTGAAATTATGTTTCGATTATTTATTATGAATTTTTGAATATTTATGTAAAAAAAATGAACTTTTGAGAAAATTAGTATAAATTGGTAAATTTTATGTTTTAATTGAAATTATGGTGAATTATGATGTTTTGAGTAATAAATAATATTAAAATAATTTTTATGAATTTATTCCTATTTTTAGCTAATTATTAGTAATTATCGGAATAATACTCAAATAAAATAGTGTTTATGATTTTTATAATTTAAATGATTTTTTTGGTTGCTTAATTATATAATTGAATAATTTAATTAATTTTTGATAATTAAATACTATTTAATTTCAAAGATTTTGAATAAGAACCTTTATAGCAAAAATTTTTTTTTTAATGTGAATTTTATTAATAATTTTATAAATAAATGTTTCTACATTTTATTTGTGTAAATAAATTAATTTTGATATTTAAATGGAATTTTATCGAATTAGTTTGTGTTTTGTGAAAATTAGTTCTCGGTTGGGCATAAAGTGTAGTTTGGGGCCCAACCCGAGATTTGGAGTTATTGTGGTTATTTGAAGTGTTTTTTTTGTGTAGGGTTGGCTCTAATTTTGTAGAGAGATATATGTTTTACAAAAGAAACTCTGCCAAACTTTCGGTAGATTTCTTGTAAAATGTGATATTGGATCTATTTCAATAGAGTCGTATTTTAATTGAGTCTTTCCTTAAAAATCTAGAATTTGTAGGAATTCCATTTTTATTTCTTCTCTTTAGCCGCACCTCTAGCCGAGCCAATTGGTTGGGTCGAGCGCGATTGTGCATAGGAGCACATTCCAACTTTAAGTTAATAATTGAATTGTATATTGGAAGTATATATATGTTAGCATGTTTATATTAAGTTTCACATGATTAGTAAATTTTATTTTATTTTAATTTACTGTAATCTTTTTTATTTATTTATATCTATTTATTTTAAATGAAAATATGGTAGAACGGGCTACCTGATGGGTTTCATCAGGACCGTGTGTGCACTAGTAGGATTGAGAGTGAGTGTTGGTGGTTATGAGGCTCAGTTGATGCTTTGCTACTGGGCATGAATTTGTAAGAATATATATAAGGCTCGGTGATGCTTTGTTCTCGGGCATGATTTATATATTACTGGGGTTGGTAGCTCGGTGGTGCTTTACTTTTAGGAACTGTCAATAAATATTGGTTTAAGTGAATTGACTGTGGCTATTAGCTCGGTTGATGCTTTGCTCTTGGGAATCAGAAGTCTTTGGATTATAAGAGAGCCAAAAGGTTATTGGATTTGTGGTATAGCATTCTACCTATTTTTTTTATATATAAAATGATTTAAGAAGCTTATTTGTATTTTATAAATATTTTATGATTTTAAAATACTTTATTTCAGTAAAAAAAGATTTTGATAAAATTTAAATATTTTAAATTATGGATTATAAATTTCTTATTTTCATAAAGATATTTTAAAGGAGGCTTTTGTACTGAATACATTTCTTTTATTAACTTATTTAGTGAGGTCTGACTCCCCTTAATATTTTTTTTTAAGATCTCCGGAGTTGCCTATCATTCAGCCTATTCTACGTAGGATTTCTTCTTTTTCAGCTGTTTTATGTAGGTCTATCTAGTATATATATATTATTATCATGTGTGTATTTAAATCTAGAACATCACAGTAGTAATGAATTGGTTAATTATTAAGATGTACTTTGAATTACCATATATATTAAGAACGTGTATTGAAGAGTATTATTATATATACTATTTAAGTTTGTGTTGGATTTTAATTCATTGCACTTTTTATCTTTATGTCAATTATGTCTTTCTATTATTGTCCTTATTTTATTAAAATTTCCGTTAATGCTTAATATGGTTACGGGTACTTTATATATTCTCATTCTCTAGTATCGATCACGTGCCCCTTTTGAGTTGTGGTTGTGACAATTGCCTCTCACACTAAGGTGTCATCTTAATGAAGTTGAGAAGGCTTCCATTGGCTTTTGGCCCATTAGAGAAAAGAAAATTGGACTTTTGTGTGTTGTTGGACTTTTCTTAATTGGGCCTTTGCTTTCGAGCCAAGCCAAACCATTTGCTAACAATACTATAATAAATTATTATTTTATTCATTTGAATAGATTGCTAAATATAAAATAAATAAAAAATCGTGTTATTGTTGATTTTATATATAAAATATATATATTTTTTTGTCATTGGAGAGGGAGGGGGTGAGGGGATTTGAACCCTCCCCCTCTTACAAGGAGTGCTAAGCCTTTACCTATATATTTTAATCATTAAATACATATATGTTTAAAATATAATTAATTAATTAATTAATTAATTAAATTGGTGGTTTACACAAAAAAATATATAATTGATTAATTATTTATTAAAAAAAATAAAATTTTATAATTTATAATTTTTCATAACATCTAATTTAATTTTACAATAATAAAATAAAAATAAAAAGGAAAAATTAGAGAAATTTCTAATTTAATTTTTTTTTTGTCTAAACTACTAATTTAATTAATTATATTTTAATCATATATATATATATATATATATATATATATATATATATATATATATATATATTGTCATTGGAGAGGGAGGAGGTAGAGGGATTTGAACCCTCCCCCTCTTACAAGGGGTGACAAGCCTCTACCTCTATATTTTAAGCATATTAAATAAACTTTTTATTTTAGTTGAAATAATTTTTTTAAAAGTTTTTCTTTTTTTTTTCATTTATTTTTGTTTTTAATTATTTTTTTCACAATAAAAAACTAAAAATATTGTTTTTCTTTTTTCACTAAAATTAAGTTTTCTCCTATTAATATATTTTTTAATCTTCTGCCTCTTTAAAATATAGAAACTCTAATTTTTCATTTTTATTTTTATTTTATTGTTTTAAAATTAAAATAGATGTTATGAAAAGTTATAAATTATAAACTTTTATTTTAATAATTAATTAATCTATTATATTTTTTTTGTTTAAACTACTAATTTAATTAATTAATTAATTATATTTTAATCATATAAAATATATATATATAACATATATATATATATATATATATATATATATATATATATATATATATATATATATATATATATATATTTATATGGTAGTTACATGATATTTTTGTTTCTTACTATAATATTTTCTTTTGATTTTTTATATTTTTCATTATTTTATAAAAGTGAACTAATGATATGAAATTTTAAAGTTAAAATTCTTTTTTATTCTCTTTATAAACAGTTAAATTTTTTTCATATTTTTAGCTATCGAAATTTTAAATTTATTCTAATTCAAATATCATATAGCATATTAAAATTTTTTATTGCATTTATCTTTTATGTGATCCTTCATATTACAAATTATTAATCATTTTATTGTTTATCTTTTGTTATTCTCTCAAGTTATATATATATATATAACCTTTTGTATTTAATTTTTTGACCTTTTGTATTCTTTCTCACATATCTTTATAAGTACTCACATTCTACCTATCAATTTGTGTTGTTCATCCTCATAAAATGATGTGTATTCATAATAAGTATTCTCATTTTATACTCTTAATCTATAAAAAGCATAACGAAAATGATATATTCTTTTAAAGGTTTAATTTTCTATTAGATTATAGTGGACACTTGGTTTGATCGGCCCGTAAGTAAAGCCCGATGATGAAATGAAATGAGCATTGAATGCAAAGAATAGTTTGAAATTCCTTTAAGAATGGACCAAAAGCCTAAGTACCATTGAAAGTGGACCATAGGTTCAGAATTGAGCCTAAGAAGCCTAAGAAGTTAGTGAAGCCCATGAAACCCAATAGAGGAGTAGCCTTAGTCTGAGCTAATAAGGCGATGCTTGACTGAAGAGGCGTCGCCTCTATTGTAGTGACTTATTAAGGCAGTACCTTTTTAAAGGGATGTTGCCTTATTGATCTTATTCTATTTTTTTAAGCAGATTATTAATGACTATTGAAATACTTGAGTTAATATCTCTGCATGTTTTGCTATAATTGGGGCATTTTTGGCAAGAGAGGAAGGGGTGGAAAACCCTTGAATGAGAGTAATTGAGAGAGGGGAATTAAAAGGGAGAAAAAAGAATGAGAAGGGGGATTTTTTTTGGGGGGGGGGGGGGCGGGGCTACTGCTGAAAAGAACTAAGAAAAGAGAAAAACAGAGCATTAATAAGGGGGGAGCAACTGGTAGAACATTTTAAAAGGAGAAAGATAAAAGGCAAGGTTTTAAGGTCCATTTTTAGAGGAACAAAGAGGTCTTTACATTTTAAACGATGCCATAATCAAATTCAAACTCTAAGGGCCATCATTTTCAAAAGAAAAATCAATATAGCAGTAAAGTTCTATATTTTCACTAACTTTTTATAGTTATCTTTAATTCTATTCCATTTATTTAAACAAACATTGGCATGTGAAGTATATTTGAGTAATTGCTTATTGATTTGTATCTCTATTGTCATTTACTTTAAACCATATTACTTGCATATTAGATTTTGGTTGAGGAGTATTTTGGTTTTTATTCTAGAAAAGTAATCTAAGCAATGCCCAATTAAAAAGGCATCACTACTCTAGCCTAAGGCAACTTTATGTTGCCTTAATGGAATCAGGCGACGCCCAACCCTCCTTTTTATTTAAAATATGTTATATTTTAGTTATACTTATTTTGAATTGCTTGATTTGTTTAATTACAAATATTCTATGCAAATTTTACCTTTTGGATCATTGTATGACTTATTTAGTTTTAAAAAGAGTTCGATTTAAGCTATGCGATTGTCAATGTGTTAAGTTTTTCATTCATTTGTTTGTTAAATTTGCATTATTTTTAATTTCAAAATTTATTATATGTTTTTATGCACTTTGTCTTGATTTTAATTTATGTATTCTTATTTCAACATTTGCTTACTTTATCGCTTTGGCATCTATTAAGTAATTAGATCTTTATTTGTTTATTTTTATTTAGTTTTATTATTTCATTATGAAATTAATTTAATGATTTTCCCTTTTTGTAGGTTTTTATTATTATTTATAAGTGAGATAATTAATTTGATTTTCTTTTAGGAACAATTAGAGAGATGAATTATTTATCCCTTAATCCATTAGGTTTATAGAGATTTGATTTGATTTGATTTTTCAATTTTGTGTGTGTTTAAAGGGATGTAATCTTTTCTCCTCCCTTCGTTCTTTGTATGTTTATTCTTATTTATTTTATTTTATTTGCCTGCATGTTAAAAGAGTGTAATTCTTTTCTCCTCCCCTACTTCTTTTACATGTGTATTTTATTTTATTCTATTTACTTTGATTTGATTTGATTTTATGATGTTTATTTATGTTGTTATTATTTAGACCGAATGTGCATGAAATTGGACTAATGTGCAAATTTGGGCTTATTTATAAAATTTGACAATTGTTTAAAGGAAATTGCAATTTGCATGCAAAGAAGAAAATAATTTAATAATTAAAAGTAATAACACATAAAACAAAAATGGAGGCCAACTGCAAGGTTAGGTGGGCATTTAAAAGCCCATACACAGTTGTCGAACCTAATCTCTGAGGAAGGCTGTTAGAGGCTCTCTATGGAATCTAGTTACTGTAAAAGTGTGTCCCGAGTCTTATCCAAGTGGCAACTCCATCTTGAATTTGGGCTCAAAAGCCTATTTTGTATTTCCTAGTGGAACTTGAGTCCACAGAATGACATGGTCACTAAACACTTGGGCACACACTGAGCCCCATCACCTACAGTTGTGATTCTATTAGGGATAGAGAAGTTGATTCTAGTGTTTTATGTTTTGTCATTTTTAATTATTTTCTCATTTCATTTGCATTCATAACACCTTTTTCACATATTATGCACACAGTCCCAAACAACCTAATGATAATCATTGCTTCACTGCCTGTGTTTCACTCAAACTCGATGGTAAGGTATTTGGCTATTATCACTCATAGCATGTATTTATCCACGTCGCATGGACCCTTAAGTGGGGAGACGTAATGGAGGTATATAGCTATGAGAACTGAAGCTTTTTCATAAAAAACTCAGCTCATGTAGTGACTTAGCAACATCCTTTAGGATTTTCCAAAATAAATATGTGTGATGCCATATAGTAGTCTTATTTATAAGGCCTAAGCCCACCAATGATGGACCATGTTAAGTTGGACCAATCCTTTTATTATGGCCCATTACATTAGACTTTGGTTTTGTTTATAAGATTTGCTACTTGTTTACTGATATACTCTCGAGAGATGTATTTTATTAGTACTACACTCTGGATGCACATGTTCAGTAAGACTGGAAGGAGCTATGTTCAACCTTCATTAAGTAGTATAGGCTGAATTCTCAATTTGATGTCTCTCTACAGGAGTTGGAGAATACAAAGAAAAGATCTAATAAGTCCTTCACAAGCTTTCTGACTAGGTGGAGAGGAAAGTTAGCCCAAATGAAGCATAGACCTACAGAACTAGATCAACTAATTATAGCCATAGAAGCATGCATTCCACCTCTATATAGTAAATTAAAGGACAAAGGCGTGATGGACTTTAAGGAGTTCTACCATTTCAGAGTACAAATTGAAGCTGACTTGAATTTAAACACTCATGAATAATTATTATCAGATTCAGTTGTAATGATTTTGAATAATATTTTACTGCAATAGTTTTTCTTTGTGCTAATAAATGTCTAATTATATGAATTACATGATTATGAATTTGTTATAGTTATGCATGCAATCTTATGCTTGAATGAGCAAGAGATTCAAAAAAGAAAGAATAAAAAGAAAAAAATTGCATTAAATTAGAGGGGTAAATGTTAAAATTGACTTTCAATTTTCCTGTGAGCACTTTCAACCTTAGTTTTTTTTTGAAATGAATTCAACAAGTTCACTAAGAAAGAGAAGGAAAAAGAAAGAAAAAGGAAAATAGAAAAAAGATAATGGAAAAAATAAAAGAGAATGAGGAGAAAGAAAGAAAAAGAAAAATCTTTGTTTATGCCACCTATATTTGAAAAAGTCAATCTTATGAAAGTCCTCTTGATGTTAGAAATAAAGTTTCCATTAATTGTGAACTGAAAAGTAGTTGGTTAGAAAACACTTAAAAAGCTGATCAATAACAAGCATAAGGTAACATGCCTAAATTTAATTATAACGTATGAGTAATCATGTAAAATGGGTATGATTGGCATGGTGTTAGCACATAAAGTATCAGAGTGCACATCAGATTATTATTGATTTTATGACAATCAGTAACACAAGTGGCATTTAGCAGTAAGAGCAACATGGACATCGAGCATAACAAAACAATATTCAATCATCATCATGAATTTACAACCACCCAACTAGGTTGAAAACTTCCATAAAGGGAGCAGTCTAGACAAAAGAGGGAAAATAAAAAAATGAATGAAAGATGCAATTAGGTTTGAAAACTCTCAAAAATGGGGCAGTCTAAGCAAAAGAGAGAATATAAAATAAAGTTGGTTGCACTTTCATACTGAAAAGAGTAGTTTGAGAAATCATAAGATTATGTTTTGTGGTCCAAGAGTATGTTTATTAATTCCTCAACTAGGGGGCAATTTTTAAGATTATATGATATGTTAAGCCTTAAAGAGTGATTGAGTCTTTAAAAAATTCTTAAACTAGGGGGGGGGGGGCAAATAGAGTATCTTTTCCACACTAAAGGTTATGCACTACTATCCTATGATAGTAAAACATTATAAGGAAGTGACTAAACAGAGAACATTTGTTGTCATAATCCTAATCTGATGATGGGGGTCCTAATTTTTATTGCATTTGGATAAGTTGGTCTCAATGGCGGTCTTAAATAAATTTAATTTCTGAATCCAAATTCTTTGATATGATGAGGGCCAGTTCTTAAAGATTAGCTGTAAACCAAAAATGCACTTAGCTAATTGAGGCATAAAAAGTTATTTAAGATTTCTTGTTTTCAATTCATGCATACATGGAATCATTTGCAAAAGATATTCATACTTAGGCACATTAGAACAATGCATATTTTCCATAAGCATTGCATATGCCATATGAGCTTATCCTGTCTAATAATTTTTGAAAGCTTTTAAAGATCACGATCATGCATACGCCAGTTTTGAACTTTTTTAAATGTATTTTCCTAAGAGTGAGCTAGCTTTAATGCATAGGATGCAGTCCTGCTATAGTGATTCGCCTAACACCTGTGAGGCCACATGACTTATTTTGTTTGATTTTACCTAACGCCCGAGAGGCTACATGGTATATTTTGTTTGATTTTACTAGACACCTATAGGTCTACATGGCTTTCTTTGTTTAATCGCACATGATGCCCCAAATGCTACATGGCATGTTGTGATTAACCTTGCCTAAGACCTTAAAGGCTATACGACACATTTTGATTGACCTTGCCTAACGGCTCAGAGGCTATATTGGCACCTTTTATTTGACTTTACTTGGCATCCGTAAGGCTATATGGCACGTTGTGATTAACCTTGCCTAATGCCTGTGAGGCTATATGGCACATTTTGATTAGTTTTATTTGATGCTCCATAAGCTATATGGCTCTTATTTAGTTGACCCTACTTAACGCCCCAAAGGCTATATGGCATTTTTTTAATTGACCTCGCTTGAAGCCGGAAGTGGCTATAAGTCTCATATCTTTTATGATGAAATTATTATTTCAATATTTGACCTCTCGAGTTGTACCCCGAGGTTGATGGCATAAGAAATTCAAATAGTTTGCCGAAGACAAATATGTATCCTTTTTAAAATCTTATGTGTGTTGATCTTTTGAAATTTAAGTTTGCTAATCAAAGTATCAGCAGTTCACCTTTTGGGTTGTACCCTGAGATGGACGGTACATAACACTAAATTTGTTGATTGAGGTATCAACATTTCACCTTTTGAGTTGTATAATGAGGTTGACAATGTAGAGATATATGATCTTTTTCATTGTCATGCTTTTTTATAAATCTTATTTCATTGCATGCATTTTAATTTTTTAAAAAGTAGGGGGGCAAACTGTGGACACCTAGTTTGATCGTCCCATAGGAAAACCCGATTATTAAATGAAATAAGCACTTAATGTGGCGAATAGTTTGAAATTCCCTTAACAATGGACCAAAAGCCCAAGTACCCTTAAAAGTGGACCATAGATTTAGAATTGAGCCCAAGAAGCCTAAAAAGTTGGTGAAGTCCAATTGAGGAGTAGCCTTAATATGAGCCAATGAGACAATGCTTGACTGAAGTGGTATCACCTCTATGGCAATGACTTATTAAGGTAGTGCATTTTTAAAAGGGTGCTGCCTTACTGATCTCATTCTATTTTTTAAAATAAAGTATTAATGACTATTGAAACACTTTAGTTAATGTCTTTGCACATTCTGGTAATAATTAGGGCATTTTTGGTAGGAAAGCAAGGGGTGGAAAACCCTTGAATAAGAGTAAATGACAAAGGGGAATTAAAAGGGAGAAAAAGGAATAAGAAAGGGGATTTTAGGGGGGGGGGGTGAGGCTACAACTAAAAAGAACTAAGAAAAATAGAAAAACAGAGTGCTAGTAAGGGAGGAGCAACTAGTAGAGCATTTTGAAAGGAGAAAGAAAAAATAGGAGGTTCTAAGGTCTATTTTCACAAGAACAAAGAAGTCTTTGCATTCTAAATGATGCCATAATGAAATTAAATCTTTGAGGGCCATTATTTTCAAAAGAGAATTCAATATAGTAGTAAAGTTCTATTTTTAATAAATTTTTATAGTTATCTTAGATTATATTCTATTTATTTAAACGAACATTGGCATGTGAAGTATATTTGAGTAATTGCTTATTGATTTGTATCTCCATTGTTATTTATTTTAAACAGTATAACTTGCATATTAGATTTTGGTATAGGAGTCTTTTGGTTTCTATTATGGAAATGTAATCCAAATGACGCCCGATTAAAGAGGCATTGCCACTGTAGCCTAAGGTGACATCATGTCGCCTTAATTGAATCAGGCATCGCCCCCTCTTTATTTTTTTTTGTTTTATTTAAAGTCTATTATATTTTAGTTATGCTTATTTTGAATTGCTTGATTTGTTCAATTGCGAATATTCCATGCAAATTTTACCTTCTGGATCATTGTACGACTTATTTAGTTTTGAAAAGAGTTCGATTTAAGCTATATGATTGTCAATGTGTTAAGTTTTTTATTCATTTGTTTGTTAAATTTGCATTATTTTTAATTTCAAAGTTTATTATATGCTTTTATGCACTTTCTCTTGATTTTAATTTATGTATTCTTATTCCAAGATTTGCTTACTTTATCTCTTTGACATTTGTTAAGTTTTTAGATCTTTATTTGTTTAATTTTATTTGGTTTTATTATTTAATTATGAAATTAACTTAATGATTTTCCCTTTTTCTAGGTTTTTTATTATTTATTAGGGAGATGATTAATTTGATTTTCTTTTAGGAACAATTAGAGAGATGAATTATTCATCCCTTAACCCATTAGGTTTATAGAGATTTCATTTTATTTATTTTATTTTATTTTGCAATTTTGTGTGTGTTTAAAGGGATGTAATCTTTTCTGCTCCCTCCATTCTTTATATGTTTATTCTTATTTATTTATTTTTATTTGCCTGCATGTTAGAATGGTGTAATTCTTTTCTCCTCCCCCACTTCTTTTGCATGCGTATTTTATTCTATTTACTTTGATTTTATTTTTTTATGATCTTTATTTATGTTTTTACTATTTGGACTGAATGGGCATGTAATTGGACTAATGTGCAAATTTGAGCTTAGTAGTAAATTTTGACAATTATTTGGAGGAAATTGCAATTTGCATGTAAATAAAGGAAATAATTTAATAATTAAAAGTAATAAAACATAAAGCACAAATGGAGGCCAACCATAAGGTTGGGTGGGCATTCAAAAGCCCATACATATTTTTTGAACCCAATATCTGAGGACGACTGTTGGAGGCCCTCTGTGGCATCTAGTTGCTGTAAAAGTATGTCTTAGGTCTCATCAGGGTGGTGACTCCATATTTGATTTGGGCTCAAAGGCCATATTGTATTTCCTAATGGACCTTGAGTCCATACAATGTCGTGGTCACTAAACACTTAGGCGCGCGCTGAACCCCGCTCGCCTACAATTACTCTATTATATAGGTAACGTTTTTATTTTTATTTTTATTTTATGCTGGTTTTTATTCATAACTTTGTTGATGTATACAAATTTCATATTAGATTAGATTTTTATTTTTTTTAGTTTTTATATTTATTTGTTTAAGATAATTAATATACCAAAATGGTTTTGGTAAGTGAAAGGTTCCTTATTTATTTAAGATAATTAATATACCAAAACGGTTTTGGGAAGTGAAAGGTTTGAAGAAACCTAGATTGGATGTGTATATATACATCTTTTTCTTTAGAGTTTATGTTAATTCTTTTTCACTTATTGTTAGTTTTTTTAAGAAAAGGTGACACATATATACAAAGAGAAAAAGTGAGGCTTTTAAGAAAAAGTGCTCACACACTAACACGACTTTTGGTCATTATGTCTGTATAAATACAAGTAAAGGACGTTGCTAAATTGGTGATGTCTTGATTTGATAAGAAACACTAAAAGCTTGAGGTAGGGTGTCAACAACATAAACCCCCTTCAATCCTTCCAACCCTCTTGCCTATTTTTGTATGTCGTAAGATTTTGGAACCCTTTTTGAATCACTTTAATCAAATTGCATGGATCCTGTGAGGGTTCTTGTGATTGAAATTTTATTTCTACTAAGTGTTTGTATCACAAAACCCAAAATGTATATATGGTTTTTATCCTTTCTGGAATTTTGAAGGAATGGTTTCTTTACTTTTCTAATACAATACAGTCAACTCTACTTGTTAAAACAACTTCTATTAAGTCTCTGCACCTATCTTTTTTTTTTTTTTTTTTTTTTTTTTTTTTTTTTCTGTATCCTTATTTATTTGTAGAAAATAGGATTTGGCTCATTTGTAGAAAATAGGATTGCACATTTTTAATTCTAGGATTTCTCTGAATTTGTATTCATAACTTTGTTGATGTACTTAAATTTCATATTAGATTATATTTTTATTTTTGAATTTTTATATTTTATTCATACCTTTATATGAATCGAGTTTAAAGTAATCATTTTTATTTTAAATTTCTAGTCTACAAAAAGTAGTCATAAACATATTTATTATGGATTTATGATTTTTTATTTTGCCATGTATAATAATTTTTTTCATGTAACATTTTTTATTTTTTATTTTTATTTTTATTTTTATTTATGAATTTTAATATTTTTGTTAATTATGTTAATAATTTTTTGCACTAGATATTACATTAATGAGTCATGAATTATTCATATTTTATGACCGTTTATTTTTATAGATCATTATTTTTTAATTTTTATATTGATTTTTTTATTTCTTTTATTTTTTTATAAAATTAAATTAGATGTTATTACTGAAATATTTCTATTTATTTTATTAAATTAAAAACTCTTGAATTCGTATTCATCTCGTTTAAATTATTGCAAATGTTTTCATTATTTTTTTTTTAAAATAGTTAAAGAGTTATTATAACTTTTGCCACTATATGAATATTTATTTTAACACTGAAAAGTTTATATCATTTCTATTCTTTTACTATTACTATCTTCATTTTTATTTGTTTTTAAAAAGTAGAAAAATAATTAAAAAATTAATTTTTCTAATTAACGTGCCGTAACATAAATAAATAATTAATATGTATAAATTAAAATTGTTTATTTATGCGAACTAATGTCTAGCCTGTATCCATATAAATTAGCTAAATTATGCCAAGTGGCATTTTATGTATAATGCTTATCTACAAGTCATATATGACAATTCATTTAGTTTACTTTTAAAGTCATTTTTTTAAATATTAATTTAATTTCAATATGCTTTATATTGTATTTATTTTAATTTTACTATTTACAAATTTTATTTCATTCATTTTCTTAAAATTTTATGGAAGTTGAAAGAAAATTTTATTTTTAACCTTTTACTTTTTAATCACTGTCTTTTTTAATCCTTTAAATTATTATTTTCCTCAACTTTTCAACTTTCATACCTCTATTTTTATCAACTTTTCAACTTTAAAGTCATAAATGAAAAATAAAATTGTAAGTAGAAAAGAATCATTAATTTCCTTATATATATATATATCATTCATGGTCTTACTACCGGGACCATCTGTGACCAAAGGACACACTGTAAAAACAACATTGTAGTCATCACTGTAAAATGCAAACAATTCCTATACAAATCACTCAACCCCCCAGGCTTTGATACCAGAAGTGCTGTTCACATGTATAGATGCAAAGATGATAAACAATGGAAAAGCAACAAATTAAAGATTACAACGCTGGTCTCACACTCCAGTCACAGACTAGACACAATGATTATTGAACAAAGATATAGCAGATATTTCACAGAGTTTCTGATATGTAGGATCCTAATTTCTTAGGCAAGAACAGAGCATACGTTCTACTATTTAAACTATATATAAAATGAAAATAAAAGAATTAAAGAAGATAAAGAAAGTTGTAAAAAAGTAAATAATATAAACTATAAACATAAAATTTTTTATAGAACTAAAAACTTATGAAGAAGAAGTTTTCTCTTTATATTCTAAGTAAAGAAAGGTTATAAAGTTCTATATCCAGAAAAGCAAAAGAAAGTTACAGGGTCTGGTATGTTCTATTTCCAGAAAAATAGCAGAGGAAAGAAGGTATTTAAATTATGCTATATCTTTTATGGAGATACAAATTTTAGAACTATATCAAATGAGAGAGCTATATCTTCTCTAAAATTTTTTCTCTCCTAAAAACTTGTATATCTTATAGGAAGGGAAGAGGCTCTATAAATAAAGGTGGAGTCCTGGAATTCTTGCGTGGAATCATGGGGGAGACACGCCACAGACATGAGAAAGAAAGTATAGTAAATAGAGTCCAGACACCAATCAAGTTCTTTTATCTGTCATTGTCTTGTCTTTTTAGTAAAGGACACCCCACTATGTCTTAGTAGTGAAAAGTGGGTCCCCATCCTTGTGGTAAAATGAAAGTGAGTGGATCTAAGGTAGTAGGTGGAGAAAAATATTTGATGTAGAAGTCAAATTTACTTGATGGTTGTCTAAGTAGATCCTATTGTGAATTATTAAGATGATGACCTGGAAAAAAGAAATAATTAAAATACATTTTTTTAAAAAGCCTTTTGTATGGACCGTCCTAACAGGATTTTCAAACCATCAGGCCAAAAACAATAATTACGAAGAGGCTTTATAGGCTTGTGGGAATTATAGGAGAAAGAAACCCAAAACAATCATCTTCGTTATCATTACCCAAATATTGGTCTAGATTTAGTAGGAATATTTTTCTCATCAAATTCGGGCTCATAAGGTAGATCAACTATATGTTGTTTCCTTTTCCAAAAAGTATTTGGTAAATAAGAACAAACTTCTTTTAACACAATATCATAAAAATCATAAATCTTTGATTTTACCAGCTCTGACTTTAAATGTTGTTCAATTTTTTAGAAATGAACATTTTTTTTTAAATCATACATGCTTGTTTCCCTTCCCTTAATTAAAGCATTGATTTCATTCTTATAGATAGAATGAGCTTTAATAAGGTTTAAGGATCTGGTTGTTGGTTTTGTTAGAAAAGGGAAAGTGATATGGATTTTTTCATCTTTATAATCAATAGAGTTATAGGTGGTTAAATAGGGAGTTATCAAATTAATGAAGGGTGTTCCTAAAATCACCATATAACTTATATTAGAAACAAGAAGAAATGGAGTTTTTAAAAGAAATCCATTATTAGAAATACTAGCTTTTGTTTTACCATCTATATGCATTTTAGAACAATTTGCCGAGGAAAGCTTTTCTGTGGTATGTTCTTGAAAATGATGTGGAACCATTCCAGTTTTTATGCAATTTAAATAAGCTCATGTATCAAATAGAGTTATGGTATCAAACTTAAAATCTTTAGCAAAGACAATAGTGACCTTTATAAGATATTTTCTTGAAGTGATTTGGTTTAAAACACACAGAAAAGCATAGGGTACTTTATCAAGATTTGCCAAGGATCCTGGTTCTAAATCCTTAGTGTCATCACTATCACTAGACTTTTTAGCTAGCTTGGTAACAAGGAATTGGATTAACTCATAATCTTTTTGCTATTTTTCTTTTAATTGCTTTATCTCAGACTTTACGATTTTAATTTCTCCTTGATATTCTTGGATTTCACCTAATGGTTTCTTACTGAGCTTCTTTTTATTGAGAATGGTGGTTAGGTCATATATTCCTATACTAGTAGAAGGTAACTTAGTATGCTTAGGTTTAAGTTCCTTTTCTAAAGATTGCCTAAGCTGTTCTAGATATTTTTTCTGAAGATCAGGGTCATTTATATGCTGTATGACATCAAGAATGAGATTTTGTTCTTTTGTAAGGACATTGAGTTGCTTTATTTCTATATTAGAATCTATACTGGAATTAAAAGAAGAGGAAGATATAGCAAGCTCATCAATCTGAGGAGTAAGGAAACTTTCAGAATCAGACTTAAACGTATCTATAAGAAGAACTGTAAGCCTATTGAGGATAGCTTCTTTTAAGCCTAACTCATGGAGTTTTCTAGAAACTTTACAGTTCTTAGAGATATGGCCTATTTTACCGCACTTAAAGCAAGTAACATCTTTAAGATTGGTTTTCTTCTCTTTATCAGGTTTAGGCTTCCTAAAAGTCTTTTTATAGGGTTTTTGTAGTAACCTTCTTCCTTATCCTTTCTCTTGGAGGATTTCTTATGTTTAGAGGAAAATTTCCTGGATGAAGGTTTTGAGGATTTCTTACTTCAATCTCCTTTATAGGAAAGATTCTGGGTGATACTATAGTCAAACTGTTTACAGAAAGATCATAATTCATGTCTGGTCTTTTTCATTTCTTTTTTAAGATGCTTTTGCAGTTTTAAGTCCTAATAGATTTTAAGACCTTCACGCTGAGTATTACTAATAAGTTCACCATAGGTAAGCAGGTTGTAAGGAATAATATGGGTTCTAAAAGATTGTCTAATGGTATTCCTAACATGTTCTCCTAACAGGGTAGGCAGACCAACAAGAAATTTTTCTTTCTAGAAGGTTTGATTAGAATCTTCCCTAAGCATAACCCGAGTAAGAAAAGTTGATATATACCATTGGAAATCACTAAGATTTTTGCATCTAAGGTTGGACAATAGATAATAATTTTTATCTTTAATATGAGAAGAGTCTCCTAGAAAATGGCATGCTATAGTTAAGATGAGAGTAGAGACAACATCGTGAATGAGGTTTCCTATTTGGTTAAGAATAGGTAGCATTTATCATCTATTTGGATAGCATAAAGAATTTCTTATTGTTGTTCTTTAGTAAGATGGTAATCCCATTAACCTTTTAGTTGGCTAGAAAAACTAGCTATAATAAGTTTAGCAACAAACCTATCCGAGGTTCTAGTTTGGGCTTTATAAGCATTTGAGGCCAATGTTCATTTATTGAAGAGAGTTCAGAATCTGATATTCAACCATACCATCTATATTCCACTCATAGACAGAATTTGCACTAAACTTAGGTTGGACAAGAGTACTGGCTTGACCATTTAGCTCAAGTTCAGGAAGTCTAGCTGTGAATATCCAGGGTAGGGGGAAGGCCAATGAAGTTTAGCTATTTTAAGGGATTTTATTTGAAAAGTATCAATCTCAGAAGAGTCATTTATATCTTTATCGAGAACACTAACAGTTTGATTGACAGAAGGAGGAGTATCAGGGACAATCGGATCTCTAGAACTTGAAGCATAAAGCCTACTGAGCTATTCCCTAACTGCATATAAGAATTAAGTGTGGTTACTTCTAATCTCCTATTGTGCACGAGTAAAGATTTGATAAGGTTTGAACATAAGGTTCTTAAGTTTCTTATTCGTCATGGCTACAATGTTGGAGGACTCAACAGCTTTATGGGTTTAGTTGTCAAGTCTAGATAACTGTTTACCTATGCTATGAAGATGGACATTGGTAAAGTTATTTTGGGAGACTATATTTTTTAAGTTTTAGGAGTCACTATCCTATGGTTTCTTATAAGGATAAGCTTTTATGGTCTCATTGCCAATAGAGATCCTAATATTTCTAAGAGGAGGATGTTCAAATTCTATTTATTGACCATTTAATGCTTCCCAAATAGTTACCTTTTTTCTTATAGTAACAGGATTCAAATCTTTAAAAGGATATGAAATACTATTTTTTGAAGTATATATTTCAAACCATTCAAAAAATAACATATTAACTTTATTAGCTTGGGTGAAAGTGTAAAATTAATTTTGAAGATCATTTCGTTGTTCTAAGAAATGCTAGAAAAACCAAATTTTTTTTCTTTATTATGAGATGCATAAAAATATTTATGTAAAAAAGATTTATTAGGAGTGAACTCTTTATCTAAAACAGATAATTCATAAGCCATGTTTTCTATTATGGTTGAAGCAGTAAGAGAGGTAGGAGGAGAAGGGTTTTCCTCTTGTCTGGGTTCTATATAAACAGGTATGGCTATATTAGTGCTATAATCCACATTTCTGATAGAATAGGAAGGTAAATTAGAAGTGGAATATCGAGCAGCAATGTTATATTGTAAATTTATGACTAGTGGTAGATCTGGATAAAGGTTAGCCTGATATGGTTGTTGAGGTAAATGTATGGCTTTTTGGTAGGTATTTTCTGGTGGTTTAGTTTGTTAAGGAAGGTTTATGATAGATGGAATTTGTGAAACTCATCCTAGATCAAGAGATTCTGATGAGGATGCATCAAAGAATCTTGAATTGGAAAAGGTTCTATCAAATGAAAGTTTTACCCTGCCATATTGGAACTGAGTGATGTGCTTTATTTGAGTATTAGGAGTAGGTGTTTCTTCTTGTTGGATTTTAGGTTCAGTGGCTTCTTCTAAGATCCATTCTTGGGGAAGTGTAACTTGGCTCCATTTTATAGGTTTGGGAATTACAACATTGGCTTTAGTCATATTTATTTGGAGAAGAAGAGTTTCTCCTTTTCTACTATGAAAATGACTTTTTGTATGGAAAACAAACACCATAACTTTATAATAAACTTTAAAAATAAGTGCAACTGGTATGGATTCGTCATCCATAACATAGTTATGGGTCTGGATTTGCAAAACCAAAGATTTCAATAAATTAGCATAATTAAGAGAAACAGTGAAATTAAGATAGTAATCAAATGATATGGGTCTTAAGCAGAGACTGGATTCTACAGTTCCTAGAAGGGAATCTTGGAAAATTTTGAACCTCATATCTCTAAGGGCAGCAAGGATAGAAGTGTTTAGACCTTCATGAGCTAGGGGCTTTATACCAACCTAAACAAGACCTTATGGATATATCTGAAACCTTTATCGTTATATTTGTCTAAAGAAGTGGGAGAAAGTAACTTTATGTAATCCTGAGACTTAGAAACCTAGATATCTCTTTCTTCAGTCTTTATAACATAGTTAGATTTAAAGAAATTTAGTTTGGGAGTTTTATAGACGTGATCTTTCTTAAAGTTTGTGAGCTTAAAGTCATTTATGCATTTATCAAAGTCTTCAATGGTGATTTCATCACTATTGACTATATTCTTATGATCTTTAGTAGAAGAGGAAGCAGAAGAACAAGAAGAAGAAGTGGTTCTTCCAAAAATTGGATTCATGGTAAAGGAATGGATACAGGAATAGGCTTTACAACTACAAACTCACTAGCTAAACCAACGATTTACTGCCTCTCAGGGTCTTACCATCTTATTATAGAATAGCAACAAGAAATTCTTTGTGCTATCCAAACAGATGATGAAGTGCTACCTATTCTTGACCAAATAGGAAACCCCATTCAAGATGTTGTGTCTACTCTCATCTTAACTATAACACTCCATTTCATAAGAGACTCTTCTCATATTAAAGATAAAAATGCTGATATATTTTGCAACCTTATATACAAAAAGCTTAGTGATTTCCAATGGCATATTTCAACTTTTCTTACCTGGTTTATGCTTAGGGAAGATTCTAATAAACCTTTATAGAAAGAAAAATTTCTTGCTGATTTGCCTACCCTGTTAGGAGAATGTGTCAGGAATACCATTAGACAGTCTTTCGGAACCATATTATTCCTTACAACCAGCTTACCTATAGTGTACTGATTAGTACTACTCAGCGTGAAGGTCTTAAAATCTGTCATGACTTAAAACTGCAAAAGCATCTTAAAAAAGAAATAAAAAAGACCATACAAGAATTAGGATCTTTTTACAAACAGTTTGACTATAGTATCACCCAGAATCCTTCCTATAAGGGAGATTGCAGTAAGAAATCCTCAAAACCTTGATCTAGGAAAATTTTCTCTAAATATAGGAAATTCTCCAAGAGAAAGGATAGGGAAGAAGCTTACTACAAAAAAACCCTATAAAAAGACTTATAGGAAACGCAAACCTGATAAAGCTAAGAAAACCAATCTTAAAGATGTTACTTGCTTTAAGTACTGTAAAACATGCCATATCTCTAAGTACTATAAAATTTATAGAAAAAAAATCATGAGTTAGGCTTAGAAGAAGCTACCCTCAATAGGCTTACAACTCTTCTTATAGATACGTTTGAGTTTGATTTTAAAAGTTTCCTTAGTCCTCAGATTGATGAGCTTGCTACATCTTCCTCTTCTTCTAATTCTAGTATAGATTTTGATATAGAAATAAAGCAACTCAATGTCCTTATAAAAGAATAAAATCTCATGCTTGATGTCATATAGCATATAAACAGCCCTGATGTTCAAAAAAATATCTAGAACAACTTAGGCATTCTTTAGAAAAGGAACTTGAACCTAAGGATACTAAGTTACCTTCTACTAGTACAAGAGTATATGACTTAACCACCATTCTCAATGAGAAGAAGCTCAGTAAGAAACCATTAGGTGAAATCTAAGAACTTCGAGGAGAAATCAAAACCATAAAGTATTAGATAAAGAAATTAAAAGAAAAATAGCAAAAAGATTATGAGTTAATCCAATTCCTTGTTACCAAGCTAGCTAAAGAGTCTAGTGATAGTGATAACACTAAGGATTTAGAACCAGGATCCTTGGCAAATCTTGATAAAGTACCCCATGATTTTCTATATGTTTCAAACCAAATCACTTCAAGAAAATATCTTATAAAGGTCATTATTGTCTTTGCTAAAGATTTTAAGTTTGATACCGTAGCTCTATTTGATATAGGAGCTGATTTAAATTGCATAAAAACTGGCATGGTTCCATATTGTTTTTAAGAACATACCACAGAAAAGCTTTCCTCTGCAAATAATTTTAAAATGCATATAGATGGTAAAACAGAAGCTAGTATTTCTAATAATGGATTTCTTTTAAAACTCCATTTCTTCTTGTTTCTAATATAAGATATATGGTGATTTCAGGGACACTTTTCATTAATTTGATAACTCCCTATTTAACCACCTATAACTCTATTGATTATAAAGATGAAAAAATCCATATCTATTTTCCTTTTCTAATAAAACCAAGAACCAGATCCTTAAACCTTATTAAAGCTCATTCTATCTATAAGAATGAAATCAATGCTTTAATTAAGGGAAAGGAAATAGACTTACATGATTTAAAATAAAATGTTCATTTCCAAAAAATTGAACAACATTTAAAGTTTGAGATGGTAAAATCAACGATTTCTGATTTTCATGATATTATATTAAAAGAAGTTTGTTCTGATTTACCAAATACTTTATGGAAAAGGAAACAACATATAGTTGATCTGCCTTATGATCTTGGATTTGATGAGAAAATATTTCTACTAAAGCTAAACCAATTCAAATGAATGAATGATATTAGTCCTAAGCAGAGACTGGATTCTATAGTTCTTGTTGCTGTTCTTTAGTAATATGGTAATCCCATTAACCTTTTATAGGGTTGGTGGGATTACGAGCTTATTGGTCATCAATAATAAGCTAGACCAATTCATATATGAAATTAGGAATACCATTAGACAATTGAAAATATTGGTCTAGCTTATTAAAAGAAGTCTATTATGATAAAAGATTTAATCCTGAATGTAGACAGACTACTGAGACCACCTGAATGGTCCACCATTTTACAGATTGATATTTATATATATATATATATATATATATATATATATATATATATATATATATATTTGAATACCAGAAGTGTCAAGGATCAAAGGGTGTATTGTTCACATGTATGGATGCAAAGATGATAAACAAATAAAAGCAACAAATGAAAGATCACAACGCCAGTCTCATACTCTAGTCATAGACTAGACACGGAGGTTACTTGACCAAGATGCAGCAGATATTTCACAGAGTTTCTAATGTGTAGGATCCTAATTTCTTAGGCAAGCATAGAGTATACGTTCTACTACTTAAACTATATATGAAATGAAAATAAAAGAATAAAAGAATTAAAGAAGATGAAGAAAGATGTAAAGAAAGTAAATAATATAAATTATAAACATAAAACTTTTTATAAAACCAAAAAACTTACGAAGAAGAAGTTTTCTCTTTATATTCCAAGTAAAGGAAGGTTACAAAGTTCTATATCTAGAAAAGCAAAGGAAAGTTACAAGGTCTAGTATGTTCTATTTCCAAAAAAAATAGCAGAGGAAAGAAGGTATTAAAACTATGCTATATCTTTTGTGGAGATACAAGTTTTAGAACTATATCAAATGAGAGAGCTATATCTTTTCTAAAATTTTTTCTCTCTTAAAAACTTGTATATCTTGTAGAAAGGGAGGAGGCTCCTTAAATAGAGGTAGAGTCCTGGAATTTTGGCCTAGAATCATGAGGGAGACAAGCCATAGATAGGAGAAAGAAAGTAGAGTAGATAGAGTACTAAAACCAATCAAGTTCTTCTATCTATCATTGTCTTATCTTTTTAGTAGAGGACACCCCACCATGTCTTGGTAGTGAAAAGCAGGTCCCCATCCTTATGGTTAAATGGAAGTGAGTGGATATGAGGTAGTAGGTGGAGCAGAATATTTGACGTAGAAGTTAAATTTTCCTGATGGTTGTCCAAGTAGATCCCACTGTGAATTATTGAGATGATGACCTGGAAAAAATAAATAATTAAAATACTTTTTTTTTAAAGCTTTACTTTTGTATGGGTCGTTCTAAAAGGATTTTCAATCCATTTGGCAAAAAATAAAAATTACAAAGAGGCTTTATAGGCTTGTGGGCTTTATAGGAGAAAGAATCCCAAAAAAATCATATTTGTTATCATTACCCAAATCAACAAAGGGCACTAAATCCTGAGAGGCCTAGGACTGTGATGGAGAAGCATCTTCAGACTAGATAAGTTGATGCATAATTTTGAAATATTCTTCTTTAGTTTTGGCAGCAATAAGAAGTGCATTGGCATCTGATTTTTGAGCCAAGAAAGTAGACTGTGCCTGAGTTTGGGCATGAGAGAAGCTAAGAAATCCATGTTATTTTAGCTAGTCAGATACTGCTTGTTTAGAAATTTTTTGGGGAACTTTATAAGAGGTCCACCATTTTACTTTAAATTTCCTTTAAAGGACAGTAATATCTTTATGAACATAAAAGTCAAGATACCACTGAGTAACCTAAGGGACAAAGAGTTTGGAGCAATAAAGGTAATGAGAGGAAAATTTCTTTTCAGGAGGATATGGTTTATAGTGGGAAGAGAAAAGATTATAACCTTGGCAAATATCAAAAGGGAGAATGTGAGGGATAGGTCCATAGTTATGCCATAAACGAGTGAGCTATGCAAGAAATTTTGATATATTAGCACGGTCACTTAAGAAGAATAACCATGTGTGGGTATAAAAAGAGTTTTGGATAAGAAAAGAATTAACCCATGCTTGTTCATAATCCTAGTAGGAAAATGAGCGGCAAAAGTCTAATTTTTAATTGAAGTTGATACGGAAGGCTTTTGGTTTAGAAAGATCTTGCCCTTAATCAGAAGGGTGGAAGACATAGAGAATTTTATAAGTAGAAAAAGAAGGCTGGGTATATCCTTTATGGTAAAAGTGTTTGAACTCTGTAGAACCAGTATATTGCCAAATTATTTGGTAAAATTCTTGAGGTTTTGAAAGATCCTAAGGTTTAAAAAAACCAATTTTTTGGAAAATGATTTTGCATAGTAAGAAAAGGACCTTTATGAAAAAACCCATCTTCAATGGTTAGGATATTTTGAATATAATTCTTTATAATAAATTCTGAAGATGGAAGTTTTGATTGAGATAAAACAATCTGTGAACTACTTTGAGTAGTCACAGGAGATAAGTCATTTTGAGAAAGTGTCTTTGGACAGGAAGAATATCCTTTCTCAATTTTGGAAATTGGTTGAGGAGCCTTACCTAAGATGCCTTTGTTATTGTTAGTTTGAACAATGGCAGGAGGCTGAAGAGTGTTTTGTATAGCTTTAAAGAGTTCAGGGGATTGGGAGATAGAATTAATCTATCACTGGATTTGAGAGGCTTTATCAGAATCGACTATATTTTGGGCTTGGTTAACTATATCAAACCATGACTTTATAGGCTTTTCAATAAAAAGAGAGGGAGTAATAGAAGATGTTTCCACTTTATCTTTATCTTTCTATTTCTTATGAACAATCTTTATATGTTCTGTAAAAATTCTCTAGTTAGAATGTCTGGTAGAGAGTTTTTATCTCCTTTAATGAATTCTATATCAAAATAAAAAATACTTAAAATAGCTTGCCATCTTGCAAAAATATGTTTTGATGTAATATTTTGAACATCTTTTTGCAAAACTTCTTTAGCAGATTTATAATCAATGTAAAGCAAAAACTTTTGGTTAAGTAAATCAAATTGAAACTTTGAAATGCATATGACAATGGAAAGGACTTCTTTTTTGATAGTGGAGTAGTTTTTCTATATATCATTTTAGTGACCTGAAGTATACTGAACAACCACTTCTTTTTCACACAAGACTTGTTTTAGAATACCTCCATATCCTATATCACTAGCATCAATTTCAATAATCTTGGGAAGATTCAAGTCAGCAAGGTGAAGACAAGGAATTTCAATGATTTTTTTCTTTATGTATTGGACAATTCTAGTATAGTAATCAGTCCAATGGACTAGATTTTTCTTTAGACAATCATGCAAAGGTTTGGCAATCCTATTGATATTAGGACAGAAATCTAAAACATAATTTAGACTTCCTAAAAACCTTTGTAATTGGACTTTATCAAGAATCTTTCTATGGGGACCATAGTACCACAACATATATAATGTCCTAAAAATCTGACTTTAGTTTGGAAAAGTGATATCTTCTTGGCAGAGACTATAAAACCATTTTGTCTTACTATATAGAGAAAAGTCTTTAAATGTTTGAAATGTTGCTCAATGGAGTTTGAGAAAATAAGCACATCATCAATGTAAACATTGCAAAAATCAGAATAAGGATTGAATATATCATTCATTATTCTTAGAAATTCTAATGGTGCATTCTTCAAACCAAATGGCATGACATTCCATTCATATTGTCCAAAAGGGAGAGTAAAAGCAATTTTATAGCGATGATCTTTATGAATTTGTATTTGCCAAAATCCTGATTTCATGTCAAATTTAGAAAATACAAATGCAGAATAAAGCTTTTGGAGAAGATCTTTTTTGTTTGGAATATGGTATGTAATCCATTTTAAAGCTTTATTTAAAGGTTTGTGATTGATCACAAGTCTTAGAGTGCCCCTCTCTATTTCATAAGCTTTATTGACATAGAAAGTTGCACAACTCCATGGAGATTGAGATTTAGAGATTAATCCTTTGGATTTAAGATCCTGGATTTCTTCCTTACAGTACTTTTCCAATTCATCATTCATTTGAATTGGTCTAGCTTTAGTAGGAATATTTTTGTCATCAAATCTAGGCTTATAAGGCAGATAAACTATATGTTGTTTCCTTTTCTAAAAAGTAGTTGGTAATCAGAACAGACTTCTTTTAACACAATATCATGAAAATCATAAATCTTTGATTTTACCAGCTCAGACTTTAAATGTTGTTCAATTTTTTGGAAATGAACATTTTGTTTTAAATCATATAAGTCTGCTTCCTTTCTCTTAATTAAAGCATTGATTTCA